>OX638303.1:40292721-40892721 GCA_951812265.1 Taphrorychus bicolor | reverse complement strand
CCTTCAAGGAGGCAGGGCGAAGTTTAATCTTAAGCCATATGATTAGATGGGAAGCTTAACGATTTTAACCCAAGCTTTAGGGAGTTTCTAATAGAGATTCGAATTATTTTGTTCGTCTGGGGGCTTCGCTTGCTTCGACGAACTTTCTGAGGGTGAATTAATTTTTGATAATGTTGTTTTTTTGTATTTTTGGCAAAACAATCCAATACGAAACGTGCACACAAAAAACAGTATCTACGATCAAAGCGACTTTAATTAAGTTTAATTTTGATCTACGATCAAAACAACCTCATTAAAAAGAATATTTTCTGCTTTCCATATAGCGAAAATAATCTGAAAGAAATAAGTTTTTTTTTCAGAATTAGTTACTTTACATGAAACAGTAGTGCATTAGTCGAACACACGTTATCTGTTCATAAGCTATAGGGTCTTCTATAGGATCCTCTCTATTATTATAAAAAGGTTTTTTTTTAAATGGTCCAAAAACGCGATTCTAAAAGTGCCTAAAAATCGAACTCCGAAGGGGTCTATCTCCGGAAATATTGCACCTACGGAACTTCCGATGGTGGGAGGTGAAAGAGGACTTCAAGAAGAGGACAACACAGTTGGATTCAATCCAATCGATCCAGGCGTTCTCAAGTTACAGGCGGTCAAAGTTGAGAATTGAGAAAAACCTCGTATACCCCCCCTTTGAAGAATTTCAAAAAAATTTCGGAATTTTTTTTTGCAGTTTTAGATCGGAATGGCACGTTTGCAATCCCCTGAGACCATATCAAACTCAATTGGAATGAAATTAACCTCTAAAGAGGTTTTTTTAAGAAATGGTCCAAAAACGCGATTTAAAAGAGCCTAAAAATCGACCTCCGAAGGGGTCTATCTCCGGAAATATTGCACCTACGGAACTTCCGATGGTGGGAGGTGAAAGAGGACTTCAAGAAGAGGACAACACAGTTGGAATCACTCCAATCGATCCGGGCGTTCTCAAGTTACAGGCGGTCAAAGTTGAGAATTGAGAAAAACCTCGTATACCCCCCCTTTGAAGATTTTCAAAAAAATTTCGGAATTTTTTTTTGCAGTTTTAGATCGGAATGGCACGTTTGCAATCCCCTGAGACCATATCAAACTCAATTGGAATGAAATTAACCTCTAAAGAGGTTTTTTTAAGAAATGGTCCAAAAACGCGATTTAAAAGAGCCTAAAAATCGACCTCCGAAGGGGTCTATCTCCGGAAATATTGCACCTACGGAACTTCCGATGGTGGGAGGTGAAAGAGGACTTCAAGAAGAGGACAACACAGTTGGACTCACTCCAATCGATCTAGGCGTTCTCAAGTTACAGGCGGTCAAAGTTGAGAATTGAGAAAAAACTCGTAATACCCCCACCCCCCCTTGGAGATTTTCAAAAAAATTTCGGAAATTTTTTTTGAAGTTTTAGATCGGAATGGCACGTTTGCAATCCCCTGAGACCATATCAAACTCAATTCGAATGAAATTAACCCCTAAAGGGGTCTTTTTTAAAAATGGTTCAAAAACGCGATTCTAAAAGAGCCTAAAAATCGACCTCCGAAGGGGTCTCAAGTCCGAAGGACTTCAAGAAGAGGACAACACAGTTGGATTCACTCCAATCGATCCAGGCATTCTCAAGTTACAGGCGGTCAAATTTGAGAATTGAGAAAAAACTCGTAATACCCCCCCCCCTTTTGGAGATTTTCAAAAAAAATTCGGAATTTTTTTTTTGCAGTTTTTGATCGGAATGGCACGTTTGCAATCCCCTGAGAACATAACAAACTCAATTGAAATGAAATTAACCCCTAAAAAGGTTTTTTTAAGAAATGGTCCAAAAACGCGTTTCTAAAAGTGCCTAAAAATCGACCTCCGAAGGGGTCTATCTCCGGAAATATTGCACCTACGGAACTTCCGATGGTGGGAGGTGAAAGAGGACTTCAAGAAGAGGACGACATAGTTGGATTCCCTCCAATCGATCCAGGCGTTCTCAAGTTACAGGCGGTCAAAGTTGAAAATTGAGAAAAAACTCGTAATACCCCCCCCCTTTGGAGACTTTCAAAAAAATATCGGATTTTTTTTTTGCAGTTTTTGATCGGAATGGCACGTTTGTAATCCCCTAAGAACATAACAAACTCAATTGGAATGAAATTAACCCCTAAAAAGGTTTTTTTTAAGAAATGGTCCAAAAACGCGATTCTAAAAGTGCCGAAAAATCGACCTCCGAAGGGGTCTATATCCGGAAATATTGCACCTACGGTACTTCCGATGGTGGGAGGTGAAAGAGGACTTCAAGAAGAGGACAACACAGTTGGATTCACTCCAATCGATCCAGGCATTCTCAAGTTACAGGCGGTCAAATTTGAGAATTGAGAAAAAACTCGTAATACCCCCCCCCCTTTTGGAGATTTTAAAAAAAAAATCGGAATTTTTTTTTGCAGTTTTTGATCGGAATGGCACGTTTGCAATCCCCTGAGAACATAACAAACTCAATTGGAATGAAATTAACCCCTAAAAAGGTTTTTTTTAAGAAATGGTCCAAAAACGCGATTCTAAAAGTGCCGAAAACTCGACCTCCGAAGGGGTCTATATCCGGAAATATTGCACCTACGGAACTTCCGATGGTGGGAGGTGAAAGAGGACTTCAAGAAGAGGACAACACAGTTGGATTCACTCCAATCGATCCAGGCATTCTCAAGTTACAGGCGGTCAAATTTGAGAATTGAGAAAAAACTCGTAATACCCCCCCCCCCTTTTGGAGATTTTAAAAAAAAAATCGGAATTTTTTTTTGCAGTTTTTGATCGGAATGGCACGTTTGCAATCCCCTGAGAACATAACAAACTCAATTGGAATGAAATTAACCCCTAAAAAGGTTTTTTTTAAGAAATGGTCCAAAAACGCGATTCTAAAAGTGCCGAAAACTCGACCTCCGAAGGGGTCTATATCCGGAAATATTGCACCTACGGAACTTCCGATGGTGGGAGGTGAAAGAGGACTTCAAGAAGAGGACAACACAGTTGGATTCACTCCAATCGATCCAGGCATTCTCAAGTTACAGGCGGTCAAATTTGAGAATTGAGAAAAACTCGTAATACCCCCCCCCCTTTTGGAGATTTTCAAAAAAAAATCGGAATTTTTTTTGCAGTTTTTGATCGGAATGGCACGTTTGCAATCCCCTGAGAACATAACAAACTCAATTGGAATGAAATTAACCCCTAAAAAGGTTTTTTTAAGAAATGGTCCAAAAACGCGATTCTAAAAGTGCCTAAAAATCGACTTCCGAAGGGGTCTATCTCCGGAAATATTGCATCTACGGAACTTCCGATGGTGGGAGGTGAAAGAGGACTTCAAAAAGAGGACGACACAGTTGGATTCCCTCCAATCGATCCAGGCGTTCTCAAGTTACAGGCGGTCAAAGTTGAAAATTGAGAAAAAACTCGTAATACCTCCCCCCTTTGGAGATTTTCAAAAAAAATTCGGAATTTTTCTGTGCAGTTTTTGATCGGAATGGCACGTTTGCAATCCCCTGAGAACATAACAAACTCAATTGGAATGAAATTAAGCCCTAAAAAGGTTTTTTTTAAGAAATGGTCCAAAAACGCGATTCTAAAAGTGCCTAAAAATCGACCTCCGAAGGGGTCTATCTCCGGAAATATTGCACCTACGGAACTTCCGATGGTGGGAGGTGAAAGAGGACTTCAAGAAGCGGACAACACAGTTGGATTCCCTCCAATCGATCCAGGCGTTCTCAAGTTACAGGCGGTCAAAGTTGAAAATTGAGAAAAAACTCGTAATACCGCCCCCCCTTTGGAGATTTTCAAAAAAATATCGGAATTTTTTTTGCAGTTTTTGATCGGAATGGCACGTTTGTAATCCCCTGAGAACATAACAAACTCAATTGGAATGAAATTAACCCCTAAAAAGGTTTTTTTTAAGAAATGGTCCAAAAACGCGATTCTAAAAGTGCCTAAAAATCGACCTCCGAAGGGGTCTATATCCGGAAATATTGCACCTACGGAACTTCCGATGGTGGGAGGTGAAAGAGGACTTCAAGAAGAGGACAACACAGTTGGATTCACTCCAATCGATCCAGGCATTCTCAAGTTACAGGCGGTCAAATTTGAGAATTGAGAAAAAACTCGTAATACCCCCCCCCCTTTTGGAGATTTTCAAAAAAAAATCGGAATTTTTTTTTGCAGTTTTTGATCGGAATGGCACGTTTGCAATCCCCTGAGAACATAACAAACTCAATTGGAATGAAATTAACCCCTAAAAAGGTTTTTTTAAAAAATGGTCCAAAGACGCGATTCTAAAAGTGCCTAAAAATCGACCTCCGAAGGGGTCTATCTCCGGAAATATTGCATCTACGGAACTTCCGATGGCGGGAGGTGAAAGAAGACTTCAAGAAGAGGGCGACACAGTTGGATTCACTCCAATCGATCCAGGCATTCTCAAGTTACAGGCGGTCAAATTTGAGAATTGAGAAAAAACTCGTAATACCCCCCCCCTTTTGGAGATTTTCAAAAAAAAATCGGAATTTTTTTTTGCAGTTTTTGATCGGAATGTCACGTTTGCAATCCCCTGAGAACATAACAAACTCAATTGGAATGAAATTAACCCCTAAAAAGGTTTTTTTAAGAAATGGTCCAAAAACGCGATTCTAAAAGTGCCTAAAAATCGACCTCCGAAGGGATCTATCTCCGGAAATATTGCACCTACGGAACTTCCGATGGTGGGAGGTGAAAGAGGACTTCAAGAAGAGGACGACACAGTTGGATTCCCTCCAATCGATCCAGGCGTTCTCAAGTTACAGGCGGTCAAAGTTGAAAATTGAGAAAAAACTCGTAATACCCCCCCCCCTTTGGAGATTTTCAAAAAAATATCGGAATTTTTTTTTGCAGTTTTTGATCGGAATGGCACGTTTGCAATCCCCTGAGAACATAACAAACTCAATTGGAATGAAATTAACCCCTAAAAAGGTTTTTTTAAGAAATGGTCCAAAAACGCGATTCTAAAAGTGCCTAAAAATCGACCTCCGAAGGGGTCTATCTCCGGAAATATTGCACCTACGGAACTTCCCATGGTGGGAGGTGAAAGAGGACTTCAAGAAGAGGACAACACAGTTGGATTCACTCCAATCGGTCGAGACGTTCTCAAGTTACAGGCGGTCAAATTTGAGAATTGAGAAAAAACTCGTAATACCCCCCCCTTTTGAAGATTTTCAAAAAAATTTCGGAATTTTTTTTTTGCAGTTTTTGATCGGAATGGCACGTTTGCAATCCCCTGACAACATAACAAACTCAATTCGAATGGATTTAACCTCTAAAAAGGTTTTTTTAAGAAATGGTCCAAAAACGCGATTCTAAAAGTGCCTAAAAATCGACCTCCGAAGGGGTCTATCTCCGGAAATATTGCACCTACGAAACTTCCGATGGTAGGACTTCAGGAAGAGGACAACATAGTTGGAGTCACTCTAAATTGGTCCAAGCGTTCTCAAGTTACAGGCGGTCAAAATTGAGAGTAATACCCCCCCCCCCCCTTGGAGATCTTCTATAAAAATTGCTTACTGATGGATAATTCCAGAGGGATCAGGTCTTTTGAATTTGAAGCAGGTCTTCAAAAGACTTTTTATGGATTTGTAGTTAATTACTTTCTTTAAAAGCTGTAAAATCTTCTATTGCTAGAAACGAAGTTGCTTATAGACATAATCTGAAGAATTGAATCAAGGCTTCAAGTGTCTGTAGTTTTTGCATTAAACCTTCAAAGAAAACACCTTGATTTTTTCTGTCTCAGGGCTTCAAAAGACGTTTTTCTTTATTGATTTATAATTAATTGCCTTCTTCAAAGGCCGTAGCATTTTCCATAGAAAGAAAAAAAATGTTTATTGACATGATCTAAAAGATTGAAGCAAAGCTTCAAAAGTCTGTAGTTTTTTGAATCGGGCCTTTAAAAGGCGTTATTTTTTCATTGACTGATTACTCCTGTCTTTAAAAGCTGTATTATCGTCTATAGATAGAAGAAAAATCCTAATTGACATAATCTAAACCATTGATTGAATCAAAACTTCAAAATATGTTTTTCTTGATTTTTTGTTCTTTGATTTCCAGAAAATTGCTCATAGACGTAATCTGAAGGATTGAATCAAGGCTTTAAGTCTCTGTAGTTTTTGAATCAAGGCTAGAAAAAGACGTGTTTTTTTCCATTGATTTGTAATTAACTGCTTTCTTCAAAAGCTGTAGAATTGTCTATAGATAGAAAAAAATGCTCTGTAGTTTTTGCATTAAACCTTCAAAGAACGTTACACCTTGATTTTTTTTCTTGATTTGCGGGTACTTTTTCGAAAGCTGAAAAATCTTATATAGCTAGAAAAAAATTGCGCATTGACTAACCTGAAGCATTGAATCGAGGCTTCAAGTGTCTGTAATTTTTTAACTAAAACTTCAAATAACGGTTTTCATTTATTTTGTTCTTTGATTTCTAGCTACTCCTTTCAAAAAGGGCAGAATATTCTATAGATAGAAAAAAAATTGCTCTTGACTGATGTTTTTCCTACAAATTAGCAGTTTAAGAAGAAAATTGGCTTTGAGCGGCATAATCATCGAGATTCCATCCCACACAATGTTCAATCCCTAAACCAGCAGCGCTTTTAAACAAAAATAAATTATTTGTCTTTCCGATATAACCGCTCCAACTTTTCAAAGGATTTAACGATGATTTCCTGCTCGAGACCCTCAAAACCTTCCAAGGCTTCTCAATTAATTAACTCTTGAAAGCTTTCGAAAGTGCCGGATTATCCTTATTAGGCCTGATTAGCAGCAATATTTCTTTCCTTTCAGAAAGAAGTTCGGACGAAATCACTTTTTACGACGCGAAAGTTCATTTTACGGTTGGTTTGAGCTCCACCCTGGGATTTCGGCAAAATAATCGTCTTATGATGACGACAGTGACGATGCCTAATTGTTTCTGATAGGGTTCGAGGTGTTTGCTGTGAATACTCGATGATGTATATAAGCAGCTTTAATTAGTATTATCGTACCAGGCATTGATTAGAGTGCTCAGAGGTAAAATACACTTTTTTGATATAAGAATTATTTTAGTTTTTTTTATCTATTTATTAGAAGAAAATTGTTTTTTTCAACTATTTTCTTATATCAAATTTCATTTTGTTTACGTAAATAGAGACAATTACTTTTGTTTTCACACTTTAGGTTGTAAATTGAAGACAGTTCGCTAATTTTAGCAGAATCCTGAACCAGAAAACAAGCGGACAAACTGAACTTGATTTATAGAAGGGTCATCGAGTTTTGAAAACTCGGGCATCTTCAAGAACGTAAAAAGTTTTTTTTGTATGCTCACACAATACCCTGTGGCTCAGAAAAGTCCGCCGAAAATTACTGTCGCTCTCATTCAATTTGTTAACTGGCACGAAGTGAACCGCTTCAATTGGTCCAATTAAAAGGTGTCATGTTTACCAATCAAACAAAGAAGCTTCAAATCCAAATTGTGCATCCACCTTTATTAAATTCCTGAAGCATTGTCGGGGTCCTGAATAAAACGCTTGTCACTCTACAAATCGTTGTTCAGCGATCGATTTCGTTCCAATTTCCTGAAAAACCGTAACCGAGTATCAACAAGCCATTAATACCTGACCCCCTCAAGTAACAACGACCCGTCTAAGCATTAATCTGGAATGTTATACCTCGGCTATTTGAAATGCTAATAACGTAACTGGCCGCAGTATTGACATTTCAATATTGGGGGGATAATGTCGGGGGAGGGAGTCGAAAATGGCCGAATGCTAATTGCAATCGTTTGGCCCTACCACCTCGTCGCTTAAATTAGCTCGGTAGCTCTAGGTAAACCTAAAACTGAGTTTACTTTTGTCCGACCTATTTGTTATTAAATCGGAGATGAGCCGACACAATTAGACGATTAACGAGCGGAATTAGCATTCGCTAAGCTCCAGGGGAACGAGGGAGGGTATTTGTCATTGACGCTAGAATTACATCTTGCGTAGGCAATCGGATTGGGAGCTGTGAATTTCCGATTAGGGGCAATGTCAATAGAATGCGAGCTAAGGTACGAGGGGTTAAGGGCAACTGAGTTTACAATCAATAGGTATTTGAAGATAAGGCAAAGCCGTTTATCTAGAGACTTAAGCGGTTCTTATTGAAGAAATATCAATGTTGAGTGTATGGCTACTACGTTAGTTTTTTGGTCGAAATACGTACGTGACTTCACTCAGCAAATCATAAGATTAGTGGTTACAGACTTCGTTGCTAGAAATGTAGTAGACATATTATACTGTGAATATATGCTTACATACACCATTGGGCGGTTTTTTGCTCGAACTACGTACGTGATTTCGGTTAGCAAAATACGAGGTGAGTTTGAGCACAAGAGTTTGCTGCTGGACATTTAGTAGACGAGCGAGCAATGTAATTTAAAAATGTGTATAACTGTGTTATATATCGTGGGCTTACAAGTAAAAAGCACTAAGTCAACAAATTAAGAGAACACGTTTTTATCGGTTCTTATACCAACCTCTGATCATTTATGTACTGCTGGATCGCACTAACTCAGCTTTGTACTAAAAATACAACTACAGCAACAATCTACAATTAGGATGCCATGCAAACTTTATAACTCCGAAAGTTGTTTTTAGACTTAGTGCTTTTTACCTGTAAGGACACGGTATGTGCCTACGTTTAATCAACCCATTGGTCGAAATACGTATGTGACTTTAGTCACAAAACGCAACGATAGTGTTTGCCAACTTTATTGTTGAAAATTTAGTGGATACCCACTACTAAACGCGTGCAAAATTCATACAACTGTGTTTATCAATCAAAGAGCAGCCTTTAGTCGAAATACGTACGTGACTTTGGTTAGCAAAACTTGAAAAAAGTGGTTACCGACTTTTGTTGCTGGAAATTTAATGGACACACACCTGTTATCGTCGGGGGTCAAAGCAACCAAAAGTTAATCTAGCCCACTTCGTTTCGAGGAACCCATAAAGATCCATATGGGAGTTTATCAAGTGGGTATCGGATTACGTCAAGGGAGGCTGATGCGTACCGGGACGTGGGAAAGAAGGCAGTTTTGCGGGAGTTGACATTTTGACTCGTCGTTGGGTGGTAGCTCTGAATATTTTATTAGTTATGTAAATAACTTGTATTTACATTCAATTCAAATAATAAATTTATAGTTGTGAGATTGATAATCGCCGCGTTAGTTTTTAGTCGTTAACACACCACTATCGCGTTCAATGTAATTTAAAAATGTATACGGTGTCGTAAACGTTTTTACCTTTGGTGCGCTTTTTGGTAGAAATACGTACGTGACTTCGGTCAGCAAAACACTAAAATAGTGGTTACCGATTTTGTTGCTGGATATTTTGTAGACACAAAGTCGAAACCGCATGCTTTGTAATTTAAAAACTCATACTGTGTTGTATATGTTCATACAGTTGTATTGCATAAATTCATTCAGTTCATACCAATGGCGGAGTAAATGTTAACATATTGGTTGAAATTTTTTTCTCAAAGTGAGACGTTACCTGGGTTACAATGGATAGGTATCTGAATTTAAAAGAAAACAGTCTATTTAAAAATTAGCGGTTTTCAATGCTTTTCAATGCATTCGCTCTTAGATCTAAGTGCTTACGTGACTTTAGTCAGCAAGACACGAGAATTGTGGTCACCGACTTTGTTGCGGAAAATTAGTAGACACACATTTGTGTGTGCAATTTCGAAATTTATAGGTTGTTATAGATGTTCATACCTTTAGTGGCGCAATAAATAACAAATTCTTGAATAAAATTGTCTTCTCGAAGTAAGAGAATATTTGGGTCTAAAAGTAATAGGTATTTGAAGATAAACGTCTATTAAAAACATAATAATTTTACACATTTTTATTGAAGAAATGTCACTGTGTGTCTACTTTGTAGGTACTTACTTTCTGCTATTTTTTTCCATTATGCCGTTGTCAGTTTTGACTTATTTCTCTTGTATTTCGAGAAACACGTAACTTTCTTATTTGCAAAGATTGACCCATCGAGTGTGTACTCATTTTCAGCTACTTTTTTCTAACTAAGGCAATGCCATTGGCAGTTTTGATTTATCTCTCGGGCAGTTCGAGGAAAACTTAACTTTCTCTTATTTTCAGAGCTCGACTGATCGGGGTGTACTCGATTTCATCTATTTTTTTCCAGCTAAAAAAATTCCGTTGCCAGATTTTACCTATTTCCCACCTAGTTTGAGAAAAAGGCAACTATCTTATTTTCAAAGATTGACACATCGAGTTTGTACTTATTTTCAGCTAACTTTTTCCAATTAAGGTAAAGCCGTTGTCAGATTTGTTTTATCTCTCACATAATTCAAGAAAAACTGATCTTTTTTATTTTCAAAGATTGACCCATCGAGTTTGCACTCATTTTCAGCAACTTTTTTCCAACTAAAAAAATGCCGTTGCCAGATTTTACCTATTTCCCACCTAGTTTGAGAAAAATGCAACTATCTTATTTTCAAAGATTGACCTATCGAGTTTGTACTCATTTTCCGCTAGCTTCTTACAACTAAGGTAAAGCCGTTGTCACATTTGTTTTATCTCTCACGCAGTTCGAGAAAAACTTAACTTTTTTTATTTTTAAATAGTGACCCATCGAGTTTGTACTCATTTTCGGCTACCTTTTTCCAACTAAGACAATGCCGTTGTTAGATTTCACTTATTTCCCAGCTGGTTCGAGAAAAACTCAACTTTCTTATTTTCAAAGATTGATCCATCGAGTTTGTACTCGTTTTCAACTACTTTTTTCCAACCAAGACAATGCCGTTGTTAGATTTCACCTATTTCCCACCTAGTTCGAGAAAAACGCAACTTTCTTATTTTGAAAGATTGACCCATCGAGTTTGTACTTATTTTCAGCTACTTTTTTCCAACTAAGACAATGCCCATGTTAGATTTCACCGTTTTCCCTCCTAGTTCGAGAAAAACGTAACTTTCTTATTTTCAAAGATTGACCTATCGAGTTTGTACTGATTTTCCGCTAGCTTTTTCCAACTAAGGTAAAGCCGTTGTCAGATTTGTTTTATTTCTCACGCAGTTCGAGAAAAACTTAACTTTTTTTATTTTTAAATAGTGACCCATCGAGTTTGTACTCATTTTCGGCCACCTTTTTCCAACTAAGACAATGCCGTCGTTAGATTTCACTTATTTCCCAGCTGGTTCGAGAAAAACGCAAATTCCTTATTTTCAAAGATTGACACATAGAGTTTGTACTCATTTTCAACTACTTTTTCCCAACCAAGACAATGCCGTTGTTAGATTTCACCTATTACCCACCTAGTTCGAGAAAAACGCAACTTTCTTATTTTGAAAGATTGACCCATCGAGTTTGTACTTATTTTCAGCTACTTTTTTCCAACTGAGACAATGCCCATGTCAGATTTCACCAATTTCCCACCCAGTTCGAAAGAAACGTAACTTTCTTTTTTTAAAGATTGACCCATCGAGTTTGTACTTATTTTCCGCTAGATTTTTCCAACTAAGGGGAAGCCGTTGTCAGATTTGTTTTATTTCTCACGTAGTTCAAAAAAAACTTAACTTTTTTTATTTTTAAATAGTGACCCATCGAGTTTGTATTCATTTTCGGCTACCTTTTTCCAACTAAGACAATGCCGTTGTTAGATTTCACTTACTTCTCAGCTAGTTCGAGAAAAACGCAACTTTCTTATTTTGAAAGATTGACCCATCGAGTTTGTACTTATTTTCAGCTACTTTTTTCCAACTAAGACAATGCCCATGTCAGATTTCACCTATTTCCCAACTAGTTCGAGAAAAACGCAACTTCCTTATTTTCAAAGATTGACCCATCGAGTTTGTACTCATTTTCAACTACATTTTTCCAACCAAGACAATGCCGTTATTAGATTTCACCTATTTCCCACCTAGTTCGAAAAAAAACGCAACTTTCTTATTTTGAAAGATTGACCCATCGAGTTTGTACTTATTTTCAGCTACTTTTTTCCAACTAAGACAATGCCCATGTCAGATTTCACCAATTTCCCACCCAGTTCGAAAGAAACGTAACTTTCTTATTTTCAAAGATTGACCCATCGAGTTTGTACTTATTTTCCGCTAGATTTTTCCAACTAAGGGGAAGCCGTTGTCAGATTTGTTTTATTTCTCACGTAGTTCGAAAAAAACTTAACTTTTTTTATTTTTAAATAGTGACCCATCGAGTTTGTATTCATTTTCGGCTACCTTTTTCCAACTAAGACAATGCCGTTGTTAGATTTCACTTACTTCTCAGCTAGTTCGAGAAAAACGCAACTTTCTTATTTTGAAAGATTGACCCATCGAGTTTGTACTTATTTTCAGCTACTTTTTTCCAACTAAGACAATGCCCATGTCAGATTTCACCTATTTCCCAACTAGTTCGAGAAAAACGCAACTTCCTTATTTTCAAAGATTGACACATCGAGTTTGTACTCATTTTCAACTACATTTTTCCAACCAAGACAATGCCGTTATTAGATTTCACCTATTTCCCACCTAGTTCGAAAAAAACGCAACTTTCTTATTTTGAAAGATTGACCCATCGAGTTTGTACTTATTTTCAGCTACTTTTTTCCAACTAAAACAATGCCCATGTCAGATTTCACCTATCGATTGACCTATCGAGTTTGTACTGATTTTCCGCTAGCTTTTTCCAACTAAGGTAAAGCCGTTGTCAGATTTGTTTTATTTCTCACGCAGTTCGAGAAAAACTTAACTTTTTTTATTTTTAAATAGTGACCCATCGAGTTTGTACTCATTTTCGGCCACCTTTTTCCAACTAAGACAATGCCGTCGTTAGATTTCACTTATTTCCCAGCTGGTTCGAGAAAAACGCAACTTTCTTATTTTGAAAGATTGACCCATCGAGTTTGTACTTATTTTCAGCTACTTTTTTCCAACCAAGACAATGCCGTTGTTAGATTTCACCTATTACCCACCTAGTTCGAGAAAAACGCAACTTTCTTATTTTGAAAGATTGACCCATCGAGTTTGTACTTATTTTCAGCTACTTTTTTCCAACTGAGACAATGCCCATGTCAGATTTCACCAATTTCCCACCCAGTTCGAAAGAAACGTAACTTTCTTTTTTTAAAGATTGACCCATCGAGTTTGTACTTATTTTCCGCTAGATTTTTCCAACTAAGGGGAAGCCGTTGTCAGATTTGTTTTATTTCTCACGTAGTTCAAAAAAAACTTAACTTTTTTTATTTTTAAATAGTGACCCATCGAGTTTGTATTCATTTTCGGCTACCTTTTTCCAACTAAGACAATGCCGTTGTTAGATTTCACTTACTTCTCAGCTAGTTCGAGAAAAACGCAACTTTCTTATTTTGAAAGATTGACCCATCGAGTTTGTACTTATTTTCAGCTACTTTTTTCCAACTAAGACAATGCCCATGTCAGATTTCACCTATTTCCCAACTAGTTCGAGAAAAACGCAACTTCCTTATTTTCAAAGATTGACCCATCGAGTTTGTACTCATTTTCAACTACATTTTTCCAACCAAGACAATGCCGTTATTAGATTTCACCTATTTCCCACCTAGTTCGAAAAAAAACGCAACTTTCTTATTTTGAAAGATTGACCCATCGAGTTTGTACTTATTTTCAGCTACTTTTTTCCAACTAAGACAATGCCCATGTCAGATTTCACCAATTTCCCACCCAGTTCGAAAGAAACGTAACTTTCTTATTTTCAAAGATTGACCCATCGAGTTTGTACTTATTTTCCGCTAGATTTTTCCAACTAAGGGGAAGCCGTTGTCAGATTTGTTTTATTTCTCACGTAGTTCGAAAAAAACTTAACTTTTTTTATTTTTAAATAGTGACCCATCGAGTTTGTATTCATTTTCGGCTACCTTTTTCCAACTAAGACAATGCCGTTGTTAGATTTCACTTACTTCTCAGCTAGTTCGAGAAAAACGCAACTTTCTTATTTTGAAAGATTGACCCATCGAGTTTGTACTTATTTTCAGCTACTTTTTTCCAACTAAGACAATGCCCATGTCAGATTTCACCTATTTCCCAACTAGTTCGAGAAAAACGCAACTTCCTTATTTTCAAAGATTGACACATCGAGTTTGTACTCATTTTCAACTACATTTTTCCAACCAAGACAATGCCGTTATTAGATTTCACCTATTTCCCACCTAGTTCGAAAAAAACGCAACTTTCTTATTTTGAAAGATTGACCCATCGAGTTTGTACTTATTTTCAGCTACTTTTTTCCAACTAAAACAATGCCCATGTCAGATTTCACCTATCGATTGACCTATCGAGTTTGTACTGATTTTCCGCTAGCTTTTTCCAACTAAGGTAAAGCCGTTGTCAGATTTGTTTTATTTCTCACGCAGTTCGAGAAAAACTTAACTTTTTTTATTTTTAAATAGTGACCCATCGAGTTTGTACTCATTTTCGGCCACCTTTTTCCAACTAAGACAATGCCGTCGTTAGATTTCACTTATTTCCCAGCTGGTTCGAGAAAAACGCAACTTTCTTATTTTGAAAGATTGACCCATCGAGTTTGTACTTATTTTCAGCTACTTTTTTCCAACTAAGACAATGCCCATGTCAGATTTCACCAATTTCCCACCCAGTGCGAAAAAAACGCAACTTTCTTATTTTGAAAGATTGACCCATCGAGTTTGTACTTATTTTCAACTACTTTTTTCCAACCAAGACAATGCCGTTGTTAGATTTCACCTATTTCCCACCTAGTTCGAGAAAAACGCAACTTTCTTATTTTGAAAGATTGACCCATCGAGTTTGTACTTATTTTCAGCTACTTTTTTCCAACTAAGACAATGCCCATGTCAGATTTCACCGTGTTCCCTCCTAGTTCGAGAAAATCGTAACTTTCTTATTTTCAAAGATTGACCTATCGAGTTTGTACTCATTTTCGGCCACCTTTTTCCAACTAAGACAATGCCGTCGTTAGAGTTCACTTATTTCCCAGCTGGTTCGAGAAAAACGCAACTTCCTTATTTTCAAAGATTGACACATCGAGTTTGTACTCATTTTCAACTACTTTTTTCCAACCAAGACAATGCCGTTGTTAGATTTCACTTATTTCCCAGCTAGTTCGAGAAAAACGCAACTTTCTTATTTTGAAAGATTGACCCATCGAGTTTGTACTTATTTTCAGCTACTTTTTTCCAACTAAGACAATGCCCATGTCAGATTTCACCAATTTCCCACCCAGTTCGAAAGAAACGTAACTTTCTTATTTTCAAAGATTGACCCATCGAGTTTGTACTTATTTTCCGCTAGATTTTTCCAACTAAGGGGAAGCCGTTGTCAGATTTGTTTTATTTCTCACGTAGTTCGAAAAAAACTTAACTTTTTTTATTTTTAAATAGTGACCCATCGAGTTTGTATTCATTTTCGGCTACCTTTTTCCAACTAAGACAATGCCGTTGTTAGATTTCACTTACTTCTCAGCTAGTTCGAGAAAAACGCAACTTTCTTATTTTGAAAGATTGACCCATCGAGTTTGTACTTATTTTCAGCTACTTTTTTCCAACTAAGACAATGCCCATGTCAGATTTCACCTATTTCCCAACTAGTTCGAGAAAAACGCAACTTCCTTATTTTCAAAGATTGACACATCGAGTTTGTACTCATTTTCAACTACATTTTTCCAACCAAGACAATGCCGTTATTAGATTTCACCTATTTCCCACCTAGTTCGAAAAAAAACGCAACTTTCTTATTTTGAAAGATTGACCCATCGAGTTTGTACTTATTTTCAGCTACTTTTTTCCAACTAAAACAATGCCCATGTCAGATTTCACCTATCGATTGACCTATCGAGTTTGTACTGATTTTCCGCTAGCTTTTTCCAACTAAGGTAAAGCCGTTGTCAGATTTGTTTTATTTCTCACGCAGTTCGAGAAAAACTTAACTTTTTTTATTTTTAAATAGTGACCCATCGAGTTTGTACTCATTTTCGGCCACCTTTTTCCAACTAAGACAATGCCGTCGTTAGATTTCACTTATTTCCCAGCTGGTTCGAGAAAAACGCAACTTTCTTATTTTGAAAGATTGACCCATCGAGTTTGTCCTTATTTTCAGCTACTTTTTTCCAACTAAGACAATGCCCATGTCAGATTTCACCAATTTCCCACCCAGTGCGAAAAAAACGCAACTTTCTTATTTTGAAAGATTGACCCATCGAGTTTGTACTTATTTTCAACTACTTTTTTCCAACCAAGACAATGCCGTTGTTAGATTTCACCTATTTCCCACCTAGTTCGAGAAAAACGCAACTTTCTTATTTTGAAAGATTGACCCATCGAGTTTGTACTTATTTTCAGCTACTTTTTTCCAACTAAGACAATGCCCATGTCAGATTTCACCGTGTTCCCTCCTAGTTCGAGAAAATCGTAACTTTCTTATTTTCAAAGATTGACCTATCGAGTTTGTACTCATTTTCGGCCACCTTTTTCCAACTAAGACAATGCCGTCGTTAGAGTTCACTTATTTCCCAGCTGGTTCGAGAAAAACGCAACTTCCTTATTTTCAAAGATTGACACATCGAGTTTGTACTCATTTTCAACTACTTTTTTCCAACCAAGACAATGCCGTTGTTAGATTTCACTTATTTCCCAGCTAGTTCGAGAAAAACGCAACTTTCTTATTTTGAAAGATTGACCCATCGAGTTTGTACTTATTTTCAGCTACTTTTTTCCAACTAAGACAATGCCCATGTCAGATTTCACCAATTTCCCACCCAGTTCGAAAGAAACGTAACTTTCTTATTTTCAAAGATTGACCCATCGAGTTTGTACTTATTTTCCGCTAGATTTTTCCAACTAAGGGGAAGCCGTTGTCAGATTTGTTTTATTTCTCACGTAGTTCGAAAAAAACTTAACTTTTTTTATTTTTAAATAGTGACCCATCGAGTTTGTATTCATTTTCGGCTACCTTTTTCCAACTAAGACAATGCCGTTGTTAGATTTCACTTACTTCTCAGCTAGTTCGAGAAAAACGCAACTTTCTTATTTTGAAAGATTGACCCATCGAGTTTGTACTTATTTTCAGCTACTTTTTTCCAACTAAGACAATGCCCATGTCAGATTTCACCTATTTCCCAACTAGTTCGAGAAAAACGCAACTTCCTTATTTTCAAAGATTGACACATCGAGTTTGTACTCATTTTCAACTACATTTTTCCAACCAAGACAATGCCGTTATTAGATTTCACCTATTTCCCACCTAGTTCGAAAAAAAACGCAACTTTCTTATTTTGAAAGATTGACCCATCGAGTTTGTACTTATTTTCAGCTACTTTTTTCCAACTAAAACAATGCCCATGTCAGATTTCACCTATCGATTGACCTATCGAGTTTGTACTGATTTTCCGCTAGCTTTTTCCAACTAAGGTAAAGCCGTTGTCAGATTTGTTTTATTTCTCACGCAGTTCGAGAAAAACTTAACTTTTTTTATTTTTAAATAGTGACCCATCGAGTTTGTACTCATTTTCGGCCACCTTTTTCCAACTAAGACAATGCCGTCGTTAGATTTCACTTATTTCCCAGCTGGTTCGAGAAAAACGCAACTTTCTTATTTTGAAAGATTGACCCATCGAGTTTGTCCTTATTTTCAGCTACTTTTTTCCAACTAAGACAATGCCCATGTCAGATTTCACCAATTTCCCACCCAGTGCGAAAAAAACGCAACTTTCTTATTTTGAAAGATTGACCCATCGAGTTTGTACTTATTTTCAACTACTTTTTTCCAACCAAGACAATGCCGTTGTTAGATTTCACCTATTTCCCACCTAGTTCGAGAAAAACGCAACTTTCTTATTTTGAAAGATTGACCCATCGAGTTTGTACTTATTTTCAGCTACTTTTTTCCAACTAAGACAATGCCCATGTCAGATTTCACCGTGTTCCCTCCTAGTTCGAGAAAATCGTAACTTTCTTATTTTCAAAGATTGACCTATCGAGTTTGTACTCATTTTCGGCCACCTTTTTCCAACTAAGACAATGCCGTCGTTAGAGTTCACTTATTTCCCAGCTGGTTCGAGAAAAACGCAACTTCCTTATTTTCAAAGATTGACACATCGAGTTTGTACTCATTTTCAACTACTTTTTTCCAACCAAGACAATGCCGTTGTTAGATTTCACTTATTTCCCAGCTAGTTCGAGAAAAACGCAACTTTCTTATTTTGAAAGATTGACCCATCGAGTTTGTACTTATTTTCAGCTACTTTTTTCCAACTAAGACAATGCCCATGTCAGATTTCACCGGTTTCCCTCCTAGTTCGAGAAAAACGTAACTTTCTTATTTTCAAAGATTGACCTATCGAGTTTGTACTCATTTTCCGCTAGCTTTTTCCAACTAAGGTAAAGCCGTTGTCAGATTTGTTTTATTTCTCACGCAGTTCGAGAAAAACTTAACTTTTTTTATTTTTAAATAGTGACCCATCGAGTTTGTACTCATTTTCGGCCACCTTTTTCCAACTAAGACAATGCCGTCGTTAGAGTTCACTTATTTCCCAGCTGGTTCGAGAAAAACGCAACTTCCTTATTTTCAAAGATTGACACATCGAGTTTGTACTCATTTTCAACTACTTATTTTCCAACCAAGACAATGCCGTTGTTAGATTTCACTTATTTCCCAGCTAGTTCGAGAAAAACGCAACTTTCTTATTTTGAAAGATTGACCCATCGAGTTTGTACTTATTTTCAGCTACTTTTTCCAACTAAGACAATGCCCATGTCAGATTTCACCTATTTCTCACCTAGTTCGAGAAAAACGCAACTGCCTTATTTTCAAAGATTCACCCATCAAGTTTGTACTCATTTTCTGCTACTTTTTCCAACTAATGTGAAGGCGTTGTCAGATTTGTTTTATCTCTCACATAGTTCGAGAAAAACTTAACTTTTATATTTTTAAATAGTGACCCATCGTGTTTGTACTCATTTTCAGCTATTTTTTCCAACTAAGACAATACCGTTGTCAGATTTCACCTATTTCCCACCTAGTTCAACAACAAAGACAATCCCGTGGTCAGTTTTTACTTACCTCTCACGTTGTTTCGAGAAAGAGTCGACGCTCTTATTTTCAAAGATCGAGCTGTCAAGTTGGTACTAGAGGTTTCAATCCTGGAATCCCAAAAACCCAGTATCTTGAGACTCCGGTTTAAAATCCTGAAATCCAAAACATTGTTTTATTATCTTTTTGTCAGGAAATTGATTTATTGATAGATGATAGGAGTCGCGTACGTAATCTTCAAAAAGGGTTGGAATCCCTGAAGGCTATTTCACCTACAAGCGTGGAATCTGAGAGAGTTTTCTCCTCGGCAGAAGTTTTATGCAGTACACAGGTGCGTTATTTTTTGCAACATTTTTTCAAAACGTTAAAAAAAGCATTTTTCTTAATTAAAGTGGTTGATCATTTCATTAGTTTAAAATTGTTAATTGATTCACGTAGTAAATTTGGGATTAATCCCAAATTTCTAGAAATTAGACCCATAAAAACCGAAAAAAACACACACTACTAAAAGCGTGCAATGTCGTTAAAAAAAATTATACGCTCTTGTATATAATATATCCGCCAATAAATATTCATATATTTAGTTGCGGAGTAGATATTAAATTCTCGAGTGACACCTGTGTTTAGAATCAGTAGATATTTGAAGATAAAAAGCTGTTTATCTAGAGACAAAAGCGGTTTTTACTGTTGTTTTTGAAGAAATGTCAATGTCACTGTGTGTATAGTACGTCCGTTGTTTGGTTGAAGTACGTACGTGACTTTACTCAGCACTACACGACAAGTTTTTCGGATGAAATTCTCTCCTCAAAATAAGAAGACAGCTGGAGTTGAAAGTTTTTAGCTTTAGTACACTACGAGTTATAACAACTACATTAAATTTCTTGCAAATTTTTGATTAATATAAACATTCCTTGCAGTAAGTCTCCGCTAATTAACTAATTGCACTTGCATATTCGAGCCAAGCTGCTCGGCAGCAAATCTCCTCCTTCATAAAGAACTTTATCTTCTCCTCCATCTGCTTTACATATTATTATAAAATCCGCGTCTTAGCGGAGTCCCTTAGAGGGCCTAAACTCCGAGTTAAAAGCTTCTAATCCGTGTAATCCGGCGCAAGATTTTGCATTTGTATTCGTATCGGTCTGTAATGGGTGCGTAAATTAAGCCCAGGAAAAACACCTGGAATTATATTATAAGAGACGTTGGTCATTTATCTCTGCTCTCCACTAAAAACCAAAAGCACACCATAATTACTTTAGAATTCCCGAGCAGATCGTTGTTTTTACTTATTTTGACCTAAATTAAAGGGAGAAAGTATTAAAAAGGATTATCGCGTGGAAAAATGCGGGAGCCGTTCCACGATAAAAAGGTGATAAGGACCGTTGGAACCATTACCCGTATTCCTTTGTTTCCTTTTGCTTAATTTGCCTTTATTTGCCACGCTCAAGAGGCTCAGCTGTCGGGATTAACCAGGGGATTTAGACGAGCAATTCGCCTCACACTTTGTTTAAATCCAAAACATATTTCTTATTTAATTAAAGCTTTTAAATACTCTCATCATTAAGCAGAGAGTAATACATTTGGTTAGACTGGGATTTAGATAAAAAATAAATAGCAAATCCAACCCTGAAAGTTTTGTCGGTCACTCTCAGCAGCGCACTGACTCGACAATGGCAGTCAGTTTAACGTCGCGTTGGTCTATTTAAAGTCGATCAATGACGTCAATATGACGTCACATTGATAACGGAATAAAGACTTCATAAAACTGACGTGATTTAAACGTCATTATTAAGTCATTTAAGAGACCAGTGGGCGACGCTAATAATACTTAGGTTATAAGACTGTGAAGTGTGTAGTGAATTCTATATCCCCATTTTAGGGTCCAAAGTCAGTCAATGTTATTCAAAATAACGTCAATTAACGTTTCACATGCAGTGGATTATTTATCAATATCTGGAGATTTAGTATTTTATTGTAATTAGAAAAGTGACTGGATTTTTTTTCTAAGTTGAACGTAGGTAATCAAATAACGACGTTAATATAACGTTACTTGTACTAGCGTTAACAGTTCAAGATGTATAAAGAAATCTAGTGAATTCTATATGCCAATTTTAGGGTTAAAAGACGTCAGTGGAATCCTCAACTTACACCCAGACAATGTTATTCAAAATAACGTCAATATAACGTTTCACATGCATTGAATTATTTATCATCAGTATTTTATTGCAATTAGAGACGTGACTGGATTTTTGTTTCTAAGTTGAACATATGTAATCAAATAACGACGTTAATATAACGTTACTTTTACTAGCGCTAACAGTACAAAATGGATTAAAAATCTAGTAAATTCTATGTGTCAATTTTAAGGTCATAAGACGTTAGTGGAATCCTTAACTTATACCCAGACAATGTTATTCAAAATAACGTCAATATAACGTTTCCCATCCATCGAATTATTTATCAATATCTGGAGATTTAGTATTTTATTGTAATTAGAAACATGACGGGATCTTGGCTTCTAAGTTGAGCATAGGCAATCACGTAAGGACGTTAATATAACGTTACTTGTACTAGCGGTAACTGTTCAAAATGGATAAAAAAATGTAGTGAATTCTACATGCTAATTTTAGGGTTAAAAGACGTCAGTGGAGTCCTCAACTTACACCCAGACAATGTTATTCAAAATAACATTAATATAACGTTTCACATGCATTGAATTCTTTATCGTTAGTATTTTATTGTAATTAGAGTCATGACTGGATTTTTGTTTCTAAGTTGAACATAGGTAATCAAATAACGACGTTAATATAACGTTACTTTTACTAGCGCTAACAGTACAAAATGGATTAAAAATCTAGTAAATTCTATGTGTCAATTTTAAGGTCATAAGACGTTAGTGGAATCCTTAACTTATACCCAGACAATGTTATTCAAAATAACGTCAATATAACGTTTCCCATCCATCGAATTATTTATCAATATCTGGAGATTTAGTATTTTATTGTAATTAGAAACATGACGGGATCTTGGCTTCTAAGTTGAGCATAGGCAATCGCGTAAGGACGTTAATATAACGTTACTTGTACTAGCGGTAACTGTTCAAAATGGATAAAAAATGTAGTGAATTCTACATGCTAATTTTAGGGTTAAACGACGTCAGTGGAATCCTCAACTTACACCCAGACAATGTTATTCAAAATAACGTCAATATAACGTTTCACATGCATTGAATTATTTATCATTAGTATCTTATACCAACTTATATCTAAGTTGAACATAGATAATGAAATAACGACGTTAATATAACGTTACTTTTACTAGCGCTAACAGTACAAAATGGATAAAAAAATCTAGTAAATTCTATGTGTCAATTTTAAGGTCATAAGACGTTAGTGGAATCGTTAACTTATAACCAGACAATGTTATTCAAAATAATGTCAATATAACGTTTCCCATCCATTGAATTATTTATGAATATCTGGAGATTTAGTATTTTATTGTAATTATAAACATGACGGGATCTTTGCTTCTAAGTTGAGCATAGGCAATCGAATAAGGACGTTAATATAATGTTACTTGTACTAGCGTTAACAGTTCAAGATGGATAAAGAAATCTAGTGAATTCTATATGCCAATTTTAGGGTTAAAAGACGTCAGTGGAATCCTCAACTTACACCCAGACAATGTTACTCAAAATAACGTCGATATAACGTTTCACATGCATTGAATTCTTTATCGTTAGTATTTTATTGTAATTAGAGACGTGACTGGATTTTTGTTTCTAAGTTGAACATAGGTAATCAAATAACGACGTTAATATAACGTTACTTTTACTAGCGCTAACAGTACAAAATGGATAAAAAATCTAGTAAATTCTATGTGTCAATTTTAAGGTCATAAGACGTTAGTGGAATCCTTAACTTATAACCAGACAATGTTATTCAAAATAACGTCAATATAACGTTTCCCATCCATCGAATTATTTATCAATATCTGGAGATTTAGTATTTTATTGTAATTAGAAACATGACGGGATCTTTGCCTCTAAGTTGAGCATAGGCAATCGAATAAGGACGTTAATATAACGTTACTTGTACTAGCGTTAACCGAGTAAAATGTAGTGAATTCTACATGCTAAGTTTAGGGTCAAAAGATGTTATTGGAATCCTCAAATTATACCCACACAATGTTATTCAAAATAACGTCAATATAACGTTGTAATATTTATCAAAATCTGGAGATTTAGTATTTTATTGTAATTAGAAGCGTGACTGAATTTTTGTTTCTAAGCTGAACATAGCTAATCAATGAACGATGTTAATATTACGTTACTGTACTAGTGGTAAAAGTTTAAAATTAATCAAAACGCGATTGATAGTTATTTGTAAGTCCTTCGTATGCATAAAAATATCTAGTTAGTTCTTTGTCATATTGTTGTGGTCAAAAGACGTCAGTGTAGTCCCCCACTTATATCCCGACAACGTTATTCAGTACAACGTCAATATAACGTTTCACATGCAATGTATTATTTATGAATATCTCGAAATTTAACATTTTGTTTTTGTTAAAAACGTACTAGATCATTGTTCACCGGCATATTAAAAACTAGATCATTGTTCCTCGGCTGAACACAAGTAACTAAATAACGACGTTAATATAACGTCACTTGTCCTAGCGATAACAGTTCAAAATAAATCAAAGAGTGACTTGACAGTTATCTGTGTCAGTGTACATAAGAACTTCCGGTGGGTTTTTTTATCCTACTTTTATGGTAAAAAGACGTCAGTGTACTTATATCCAGACAATGTTATTCAAAATTAAGTCAATATAACGTTGCACATGCAATGTATTATTTATCAATATCTTGTAATTTAATATTTTATTCTAGTTAAAAACGTGGCTAGATCATTGTTCCTTAGCGGAACATAAGTAACTAATAACGACCTTAATATAACGTCACTTTTACCAGCAAAATTAAAAGATCATACACCTGATAAACCATACTACTAACTATTTCTATACTACTACTATTTACTTCTAAACTTGTTCCTAAATTGAGCGCAAATACAGCTTAATGTAAAGCCATTTTATCAACATTGATATGATATTATGATAATTATAGGATGTGTTACCTAAAATATCATACACTTGAAGCTTAGCAAAAAATGCAAGAAACCAAAATGTCTGTACTTGCTGGTTTCCTTTTATATTTCAATTGTGGACAGTTTATTCATTTTATAGATACTACTAATTTTCTAACATTTTTATGACGTTCTTTAAACATGGAAAAACGTTCTTATTAGATATAAAGAATTTATTCTAATAAAGCACTTTTATGACAGCAGTAAGTATGATATAGTAGGTAACAATTCAGAATATTACATTAACACCAAAAAAGCGATTCTAGTTATGTGAATATGATGTTAAAAAAACGTCTTATTAACATACAAGCGACAAAACATTTAGTTTTTTCTTGTCAAATTGATGGTATTTCCTTTTTCTTGACGTTGACATGCTTGCAATTAGTGGAAAAATCATTTATTTGATTGTGTCGGTCTGCTTTAACTTTCTACAGTATTTTCCTTGCTCTTCGTGGAACAGAAATAATTAGCAAATCATAAATTTAACGTTATATTGTGTAGAAATCTTGGATTAGCAATTAATTTATGATATCTTTATCTCATTAGTTTTATGTAAGTTTAATGTTAATACAATGTTTACATGACGTTATGACGTTTCTATGACGTGACCTTATTATGTAGTAAGCAAACGTAAAAGTAAATAAAAAAGTTTATTTATGTGAGCATGCAAAACATTAACGATATCATAAGATTCAGCAACATTTTACAATAAAACTAACGTTATGTCATAAATGTTAAGTTACATTTTTTAATTTTATTTTATTTATTTATTTATTCAAGGTACGTTACAGATAGATACATCCAAGTAGTACCAGTAGTACAGTTAAAATAAAAACTTACAAAAAAAAATAGGAACGTCATGTTTTTAACATGTTCGTGTTTTTAATATCTCGATTTAACATGTCGATTAATTTTACATACATTTCTTGTGTGCTTAAACTTGCTGATTTTACTTCAAATTAAGTAATTTGTCATTTATTTCCCTATTCATATGGAATTTAAGATTTTTTTTTGGCTGAGAAGTAGTACCATATAAAGAGAGAAGTTGGTTTGGGTGCTGGTTTTTTTGCCATCTGGACGGCACTACTTGAACTAACCTGAACTCTCTTTTTAGTTTTTTAGGGACCCTGAAAAAAAACATTGAAAGATTTTGAGCAAATTCTCTAAAAGATGAAATCATCACACGGTTTCTTAAATAGGTATAAGTTCTTAAACTTAACCATTTGGCCGCTGCTATACGTGATATCTTTCACGCAAAATGTCGTGCCCCAACACCCATCAGGAGCAAGCCTTAAATACCTGGATATTAAATTAGAGCTACCTTTTGTCTCAAACTTTAAGCCTCAGTACATTAAAGGGGCGCCAAGCCCTTTGTTTTCTTATGAACCCTTTTATTGACGGAGCTTTGGAGCATTATCTTTTGCAAATTGCTTATTACCCTCCATCTCGAGGAGTTACATAAAATCCCGATTTTTATTTCGGGGCTTAATGCTTCTGACATAAATAAATTATTTTCGCCTTTGATATCGCTGCTGACGGTACGAAAAGGATTTAATGATGATTTTCTGCTTGAGACCGTCAAAAGTTTTTCGACTTTTCAATTAATTAGCCTTCGGAGAGAGCTTTGATGAAGCTTGTTAATTTTTTATGATGAATTTTTCGAGCCTGCTACAGGGCCGCAACAAAAGAATTGTTCCATGAATCTATTTGGAAATTACCTTCTGAATAGCAATTCGAATTATTCAATATTATGAAATGCATTATCAGTATCCAAAGGCGCAAAAAACTATTGAACAATTCGCAATAAAATTAATGAACTGCACCGATATTCCTATAGTCGAGAACAATACGCATTTCCTGTTTTTGCCAGTCGGAAACTAAATTAAGGATATTCAATAATGAACGTTTTATAAAGTGATTAACGTGACTGAATATGGATGTTTTTGAAATATTGCTAATATTTGAAATGCGTAATCAGTTTATATTTATCGAAGTATGATTTAATTTCGATTTGCAGTCGTTTCGTTGAATAATTGATTAATGTTTGTTTTATTTGTTATTAAGTGTAATAGCAGAAGAAATCCTAATTAATATGGTAATGTGATATAATTTTATTTTCTAAATACAGGGCTAAAGAATGTTGCAATCTTTGATCGATCGAAAGGCGTACGTGACTTCGGTCAGCACGACACGAAAGTAGTACTGCCCAGCAGAACCCCTGACTGCTAAAAAGCAGTTTTTATGACTTGAGTAAAACCGATTGCTACTTTTTAAAACTACATTTTTACCATTCGTAGCTTGCGTGCCTAAATCTGGTTTTCCAGTTGCGCATGAAGATTCAAAATTCCGACATGATCGATGATTGTTTTGTGAGAGTACCCTCGAAGTAGTTATAACGACAGGGCTCTGGGACACTTTGACCTTGATAGTATAAGAGGGGGCCCGGGGCTCCAAAATGATGTCATTCTTGTCATATGTTACATGACAGACTTGACAGATGACATATGACAGATAAGGTGTGACATATGACAGTTGTTGTGTGGCATAGGACAGTTGAGGTGTGACATATGACGGAGTTGACACTTGTGACACCTAGGTGACGCTTGGCAGGCAGGGCAGGCAGTGTAAATAGAGTAACTCCAAGTACCCCTCAGTTGAAAAAGAAACAAATAGTTTAAGAAAAAACTTTTATTCAAGTTAAGAACAAAGTTTTAGACAACGGTGCTGTTATAATTGGGACGCTGAATCAAACAAAAATAGTGTTTTAAATAAGTCTTATTTATTCCCCAATATAACACTAGAAAAAAAATACTAAAAATTAATATCTCCCAATTGTAATCTAACATTTTGTCAGTTTGAAAGTATAGAAATTTTGTGCCACCGACATGCGACATCCAAAATGCCCTAAAAAATTGCATACATCAATCTGAAAGTCAAACTGCGCAGACGCAAATTTTGTTTCACCGACAACCTAAATAGTATATTAAAGATCAACAGTTGTATGCACACATTATACCCACATTATGAGTTTAATATCTGGATTAATCGCTCGTTCATCAACTCAAGTAGTTTGTGTGGCCAAGTTTTTGTTACAGAAAAAAGTCCTTCAAGCTGCCCTGTTCTTTGTTAATGCCATTTTTACGGTCTGCTAGACGTTGAATCGGTATTTCATCGTAACCTTTCTGGGCAATGCTCGATTTGGAAATTTTACTACTAAATTCAGACTCTTTGGCATTCAGAACTTTTCATTACTAACAATCATTTCACTGACCCATGATTAGTTTTATTCAGGAATCTTTTTCCATAAAATAGTAACAGTAATTTCTTTTTAGTGCCCAGAGCCGCGTTTGCTTAACTACAATCACAAGAAACAACCTTGGACTAGATTATACGTCAATGTTGAGAAAAGTAAAAGGGACCTATGTTGGGGAAAGCAAAACATAAGAAGGGAATAATAATAGTATATTAAACACCAACCATTTAATGAAAGTCGTTTTAACGTTCATTAAATGCGAGTTGAATACTAAACTCTATCCACGACCAAGTTTCTGGGTTTTCTCGAATATAGTAGGTTATAGGTGCCACAAAGATAAATCGCAATTTCAAAATCACGACTAGATTCGCTAATTGACGGTGCGACGTTTGATGCGTCAGATAGGTGACGGTCTAGTCACCCGCGCATGTTCATCTCAATGCTGCGAGGGTGGATGGTTAAAAATAATAATGTTCATTATTCACAAGTAAATAAGGATTGGCATTAATCTTGAGCATGTGCAAGAATAATGTGACTATTATGGTCGTGGATAAACGCATTTTAAACGATTTCAAACAGTAAATATCCAAATAAATCCTGTGTTTCTATGCAGACAAAAAACAATAAATAAAGCCGTCGTAATAAAATCTAAAAATAGCTCAGACCGCTGTCTTATCACCTTAGATAACGAGGACGTCGGAATGCGTTTGCTGATTTTCCCATTTGCTGCGCAGCGGCTATACGGATTAACATCGATATGATTGGCTGATGTCTGCATAAATGTATTCGTTCACTGGGGTGAAGAGAGTTTAAGTTCAGTTTTCGTAGGAAAAACATCGCTGTCTTCCGCCAAATCTTTTACACTAAAATTGCAACGATTTTTGCCTCAACCGGTAAAGCAGTAAATTAACTAGTAGTTATGTAAATTTTTGCAGCTTTCCATTAAGAACAAAAACCGCTGCTTGTTGACTTTTTCACTCAAAATATCAATATTTTTTCCTTTGTTATTAACCACGAAATGACAAAAATTGTATCGATCAAAGCACAAGTATTCATTTCCACAACTTCTACAACACGTAAAAAACTTGATTCAGTTCATTCTCCAGATTTTTTGATAAAATACGTAGTTCAGGCATTTCCAGATGAGTCCAGCTCACTCCATGCCCCGAAGTGTTTTATAGGTTTATAGCTCGAACCAGTATGTTTATGTTTTATTTATAATACAACAGTAGAAACTACTACAAACGCATGACGCAAGTACTAATAGTGTAGCTGCGTTTTAATAATGCAGATAAAATCTGTAAACCGCCCCGCCCTCCCGGAGTCATGTGGGCGTGGTCTCCTAAAGATCTGCTGCAAAGCTAATGAGGAAAGACTTTCTGAAATGCTAAAATTGGACAACAATCTTTAGAAACATTTGAAATGATTGTGGCGAAGAAGGAACTAGTTTTGTACGTTTTGTTTTGCCTAAAAGAAGCAACGCACGGTCAATGACCAGGGAAAGCATATCCCCTGCCACCCCAAGGCAATTCATCGTTGAAGTTAAAAAACTTTCTCAGACCACAAACAAGTTTTCTGCCTAAGAGTATGAAAGATGTAAGGAAATAATCTCTCAGTTATCCAGGAACTTTCGACGAAGTATAATAAAAAGGTACGTAGTTATTAAAGTATCAGTTAATTAGTCGAAGAAAATAATATCTCCTCCGCGAAAGAACGTTAAGATTCTTAATTAGTTTCAAAAGTAGCTCTTTAAAAAATAAATGAAGGAAAATTAGCAAGTTACTATAGCAGATAATCAAGCTTTGAACGTTTTTAATCGAAGATCGCTTTGACGTGCTTAGAACAAAGTAAAGCAACGTCTGGAAAAGGTTATTGCGAACCCTCAATGTGCCCTAAAAGCAATTTCAAATCAATCTCGCCATGACACATCGCACAAAGTACATATTGTGATTTATAAAAGTTCGCATGTTTTCCATGAAGGTACGGAAAACAGACAATGCACTGGTTGACATGTGAAACGAAACAAAATTTAATACGACATTCATGACTGTAAAGGGAAAATTGTGTTTATTTTATTGAATTAATACCGTTAACATACTATTTTCAATTACTGAATGACTTTTTAAATTATTTCATATTGGCAGAAAAAGGATGAAAACAATTCAAGAACGAACTATATGCTTGGTTCAGGATTCACACAAACTTTGGAAAAAAACGCTGTATATTATAATTTTTAACTCATGTAGACTAAAACTAAGAAGAAAAGAATTATCTTATCAGTATTTTCCGGGGTATTGAAGTCGTGGATCTAGGAATTTCTTCCTGACCTTTCGTATGGAACACAGCTGCAGCAGACATATAAAATCATTTCAATTTCAATCCTAGGCTTTTAAAATTGTACTTTAATTCTTTAAATTAAAAAAAAAGATCATTTATGAATAAACACCAGTTCATTAATTTTCACCAAATTTATTGGAGATGTATACTGTGTGGGCATTCATTCAAATTAAAGATATGAGTGGTAATCCTTACGAACTTACTTAAATTTTATTAAAAAAAAAGGCTTAAAGAGAAGGGTTATAGTAACTCTCAATTTCTTATCTGTCACTACAAATTATTGGTCTATGCGTATTAAAAAATTTGTAAGTATAATTCCATCTTGCCGTTTCAGATAAAAAAATTGAAAAATTAATATTTTTTTCAAATTATTTATTAATTCGATTTGAAAAAACATCCAGTACATTTTGATTAGTCATAATGGAACCTTCAGCGATTTGATATACATGCGATTCCGAATTCTGGCAAAAGTCAATTTGTAACAAGTTGGTCTTGAGTGGGTTTGTTTTAGTTGGAAGTCAGTTTTTTTCCTGTGATTGCGTCACAAGCAAATACTCGTCTTTTGAACATTCGGTCTCGAGCCTGAGCATTACCTTTATTTCTATTTGATCTTTTGTTCTGGAATCTTAGACTTTCTAATGATCTTTAACTTTTCGTTCTTGAATCTTCCGTCAAACCATTTAATGTTTAATGTTAAGGCCAAATTCACCTTGCACCTTTATTCACCAGTCTTGACTATCATTAGATCTTGAAATTCGAAATTTAAATATTTGCTTGTGACGTAATCATCGCTTGAATTTTTTGACTGTTCGCTCTAGATCTTAAAACCAAAACTGTGGTCCTTAACACTCCATTCATTGGCATTCAGTTTTAATCATTTTGCACTTTTACCTGTTTTTAGCGTGTGGTCCCTGATTTCCATTTTTTTGACCATTCGGTTTCAAGCCTGAGGATCACTTTTTGTTTCAACCTTTGTTTTCGATTCCCAAATTTTCCAATAAACCTTAATTCTTTAATCATGCCTGTCAGGCCATTTGTTGTTTAATATTAAGGCTATGATTCACTTGTATATTTATATTTTCCAGTCTTGATTGTCACTAGATCCTGAAATTCTAAACTTGAGCATTTGCTTGTGACGTAAGTAGAAGGAATAGGAGAGTAAACTCCTCCTCCGAAAATCTATGAGAGCAATAGCCTCCTCCTCCGAAAACCTGTGAGAGCAAACTCCTCCTCCGAAAACCTATGAGAGCAGCAATAGCCTCCTCCTCCGTCATCTCCACATACCCATCAATTGCCCCACCATAACAAAACCACCACCACCACAAAACCGCCACCACTACAAAAAAAACCCACCACAAAACCGCCACCAACATATACTTATACGCAAGTGAAGACACACGAGGACACTTTTGGTGTTTCTACAGTGAGACTAGGAGGTTCTACATCATCTTTAAAGATAACTCCATCTAAATCATTACTAGCCCTAATAAGAACCAGTTCCTGTTTCATATTTAAAATGAAAAAAAACCTAGCAACATTTTTAATGGTATAGACACACAAAAATTTCCCATATCGTCAACTAAAATGCGATCAGATTCCTTTCTATGAGGAAACCAACCAGCATTTTGCAATTTTAAGCTTTGATTTGTTTTGTATGAGAGGTATCCTTTGAGGGTCGAAGCTAAACCAACATTTCTAACAGAATCTATAGTAATACCGTTTAATTCATAGCGAATCTCTCTAAAAAGAAAGGTGATGCCATTGTTAATGAAACGCAATTTTTTTGTATATTTACCTTCAGTGTTAGTTAATTTGCCCTCGATATAAAGTAAACTTTCTGTAGGTAAAGTGTAGGCGTCAAGTTCTTGAATGGGTGTGCGGATTTCATCATTATAATCAAATTTTTAAAAGTTGTATGGTTGATACGTATGAAGTTCAGAACTAACAATTGAATTATCTACATATAGTTTTTCAGTGACATTTAAAATGTTCATTATAAAACTTTAAAACCAAGAGATGTAAGGAATTGGCGATTTTCTCTTGCTGTTTTTTCTGTCTAGCTAGAGAATTGATAAAATCTAGAAAAGCAGTCAAGGACAAATATCGTGGTTTGAAATTGGCTGCCTCTTCGACCCAATCAGAACTAGAACAATCTTATAAACCAATTACCCAACCACTTAATCAACTACTCTCCACCATAGGAAATATTGAACCTTTTCAAGTAAAAGTAGAACCAAAGGAAGAACTTGAATCACAATCAAAATTTTTTGAAATATCTACACCGACAAAACAAAATAAAAAAGCACCAGTTTTGACACCATCAATTCCTTCATTTTTTGAAGCCAGCCAACTACCATCAATACTAGAAACAAACGTAATTGCTGAAACTAGTGACCCATCAAGTTCAACGTTAGATCTAAACTTGTCTGACATTTTGGAGCAAACTAAGAAAGCGATTCAAAATTATGGTTCCATACCTTCATATGCAGATTATTTGCAAGATTTTCATGAATTACCTAGAACATATATCGATGAAGGAGTACGAGATACAGAACATAAATTTGATCACAACTATGGAATAGTTCATGATCTTCAAACAGAGAAATTTTTTTTGGGTACAACGCAGAAACCTGTTGACATAATAGGCAAAGATGTTAAAGTTGACGGAAAAACATACAATGGAACAGTAGGTTTATATGAATTACTTTTCAAAAAGCATCCTGTCACCTATAAGAAAGAAGACTTAGATAATTATATGGACATTCTGGCGAGAACTAATGCATATCGTAGAAACCATGATCCTAATGAGCAAGTTCAGGGAAACTCATCTAGCTAATATATACAAATTATAGGACCATATTTGCATAAACAGGGAATCACTAAAACAAGAATTACAGCGATGCAAAAATTGGCTGAAGCCTTTGGCAAGCCTAAAGCTCCATATAGAGCAACAAGAGCGACAGCTTCTGGGAAAGGGTTAACTTTAAAAAGAAACAAATTGAACACTGATTATATACACTGGGATAATGTCAATTAATTAGTAGACAGACTACGGTTGCTAGTAGCTTCTACCGTTGCAGGAAATAATGCTCATTCTAATGAAATTATATCTATTGTAGAGGAATTAAAAGAGGCTAAGGTTATACTATAAATAGAAAAGTCTAAAAGCATTTGTTGTTAATTAAAAAATGACTGTGGATAAATTCGGACGTCATATTTCAAAGCGGGCACAGCCAAATATAACATATTTAGAAAACTCAATTATCGCAGATGTTGAAGCTCAAATTCTAGAAAAATTTCAAAACCTAAGTAATAATAATAACATAATTAAAAGACTTAATGAAAACAGAGCAGAAATTGGAAATGTTGCAAAAAAAATAAAGCTTCTAGAAGATGACGCCTCAAAACAAAAACTTGTGGAAGCTATACAAAATAATTTAGAAACAGAAATAGGGGAACTTAAAAAAGCAAATACTGATGTCACTGAAATCACTGAAAACAATCTAGCCATTGAAAAAAGTACAGCTCTTAGAAGATAACAACTCGAAAAAAGAAGAATTTCGACACAAATTACTGATGATTGAAGATGACATAAAAACTATAACAAACTACCCTACAAGTGAATTGAATGTTTCAAAAAATAATTTAGAAATGGAAGTAAATACATTAAAAGAAATAAAAGGTGACATATCTAAAATTAAAAGTGCTCTACAGAGCGATGTTAAAACAAAATTTGAGACATTTGCTGCTGACGTATACAAAAGAGTTAAGGAAGAAGTAAAGCATTTTGGCCACACTCATAGCGAAATTGACAAAAACATAAAAGAAATTGAAAGAAATTTAACACTACATTTAATGATTCATAAAAATGATATTGATAAATTTAATGGGCTGAAAGTAAGAGTTGAAGATGATTTAATGAGGATGAATGAACTAACTGTTGAACTGAAGGACAAATTTGAAAATATTTCAGCAGATATTCTAGATTTAAAAAATGAGATTAATAGAAAAACAATTAATGAAGATACAGAAATGATCTCCAAAGTGCATCAAATCAATATTGATATTCAATCATTAAAATCTTCTATAGTAGAAGAAGATAACAAATTAAAAGAGTTATTAAAAGTAGTTAGTGGTATTGACAAATTTGGTGAAGATATTAAATCATTAAAAAAACACGTTAAAGAAGAAGATGAGAAATTACGTGAACTATTGAACACTAAGTTTAAAGATATTACAAGAGACGAACTTTTGGAAAAAATTAATTTAATTAAGGTGGAAGAACAAAAATTAAAAGAAAATAAAGAAAACATAAACACTTATAAAAACAAAAATAATGAGCTTAAGGAAGTACGTTTACAAATAGCAAATATTGAAAAACTAATGGAACTAGTAATAAAAAAACATGAAATGTTGTTGAATGGTATTAGAATAAAATTCTCACAATGCTTAAAAGCAGAAACATTAGATTCTTTGAATTATTTATATAAAGAGCTTGTAAAATTAAATAAGTCTTTAACTAAAGAAACAAACTTTGAAGACGAAGAGTGGATTGAATTTTATACAAACTATTTGAAAACGTTTTTAAAAAATTTTGAAGAATTATTATACAACAAATAATGACAAACATTAAAGAACAAATAGTAAATGAAATACATAGACTGGCAAGAAGAAACTATTCTCGAAGGAGGGTCATTGTAAGGGGTTTGAATGATCTATTTCAAGCGAATGTAGTTGAAATGCAGCCTTATGTGAAATTTAACAATGGGAATAGGTATATTCTAGTCGTTATTAATGTTTTTTCTAAATATGTTTGGGTTGAACCTGTGAAATCGAAAAATGCTAAAGATGTTACTAGGGCAATGGAGAAAATACTAATTAGTGCTAAAACACCACCAAAAAATTTGCAAACAGACAGAGGTACTGAATTTTACAATAAAGATTTTGCTGAGCTTATGGAAAAATATAAAACAAATCATTACAGTACATTTTCAAATTTAAAAGCAAGCGTTGTAGAACGTGTAAATAGGACTATAAAAAGTATTATGTGGAAACGATTTAGTAATCAAGGTACTTACAAATGGCTTGGAATATTACAACAAATTGTGGATAAATATAATAAAACAAAACATAATACTACTGGCTATAGACCTTCAGATGTTAATAAAAGCAATGAAAAAATTATTTTAAAAAACGTGTACACTCACAAGAAAACCTTAGATCCAAAAGAGTCTAAATTTAAGTTGAATGATTTTGTAAGAATTTCCAAACAACGGGAAGCTTTTGCTAAGGGATATACTCCAAATTGGTCTACTGAAGTTTTTCAAGTAAGGAGGGTTAAACTGACAAATCCAAGAACATATCTTTTAAGAGATCAGCGAAATCAGGATATTGAAGGTGCTTTCTACGAAGAAAAATTACAACATGTTAAATATCCAGATGTCTATTTAGTTGAAAAAGTGTTAAGACGCAAAGGCAATAAGGTATATGTAAAGTGGTTGGGGTTCGATAAATCACATAACTCATGGATTGATAAAACTAATGTTTTGTAATATGTTTTAATAAAATACAAGTCATTAAGAATAATAGTTTTATTACATTACATCTTATTACATAAGCTTAGGTATATTTTATTTCTGTGCTCTTTACTTAGTATAGGATTAATTATGCAACTACAGCTAGCAATTCTTTTTTCGAATCGAAGTCTGTCACAATATAGTTGAAGATATTCACTTTTTCGTGCTTGCCTATATGCAAAGTCCCACGTCACTAGCACGTGTAGTTTATTACTACTTTCACTAATAGTCACATATTTCTTTATAATATTTCCTTTTTGTTCCATGCTTTTGCAGTCGGTTTTCTAACTCCTCTGGATATAACATTAGAAACTCCAACATGGTGCTGACATTCTCACTATTTGGATTTTCACTTGGATTTAAAACATTATAAACATTGGTGAGCAAGTCGCCAATTTGATTTACAGTCGTTGTTTTGTAAACATTAAAGTAATTTTCAAAGTTTTGTTCTTTTATAATAGAAATTCTATATGCTATCAAATCTTTTATTTTCCACAAGCTATCAATGGATTCTTGACCAAGATAGACATAATTAGAATTTGGCTTGTTAATTTTTAGAATTGGAAAGTCATTGATTTTCTCAAAACTTAAAGTAATGTTTCCACACTGAATGGCAGACGTATCAACTCCGGAATAGTAAAAGTAGTTTGCAATTACACCTTCATACTTGCAAAAGTTTATCCACTCATCTTCACTCAGAGTCATGTAGAATCCATTTCTTCCACCAATTACTATTTTGGGTGAAAAATCAATTACACTTATTCCAACTAAAACAAATTTTGTGAAAGAGCTGTTAAGATAAAAAAACTTGGTATTCACAATACTTAAAACCTTGTTGGATGTTCCACTCACATTATTTTTCTTACTATTTGATAAGTAATCATTATTTTGACTAGCAAATTTAGAGAACGACATTTTGTGAAAATGAAATCAAAACTTTTCTGCTGCAATAACCGTAACTCTTGCGGTTGGTATGTCAACTTGTGTCTTCACTTGCGTATAAGTATATGTTGGTGGCGGTTTTGTGGTGGGGTTTTTTTGTAGTGGTGGCGGTTTTGTGGTGGTGGTGGTTTTGTTATGGTGGGGCAATTGATGGGTATGTGGAGATGACGGAGAAGGAGGCTATTGCTGCTCTCATAGGTTTTCGGAGGAGGAGTTTGCTCTCATAGATTTTCGGAGGAGGAGTTGACTCTCCTATTCCCTCTACTGACGTAATTATCCCTTGATCTTTTTAATTATCTGTTCTAGATATTAAAACCAAAACTGCAGTCCTTAATTCTCCATTCACAAACCATGATCCATGACATTTGGTTTTGATCATTTTGTGTCTCTACTTGCTTTTAGCTTCGATGCTTGAAATGGGCGCAGATTTCCACCTTTTGATTTCCACCATTGATTTCCTACCTTTATGTTTGTTTGATCCCTTGTTCTGGATTTCTAGACTTTCTAATGATCTTTAACTTTTCGTTCTTGAATCTTGGCTGTCCAACCATTTGATGTTTAATGCTAAGACCAAGATCACCTGCACATTTTTCATTCACTATTTTTCATTATCATTAGATCCTGAAATTCGATATTTAAATATTAGCTTGTTACGTAATCACAGAGCTTAATGATGCCTAAACGTAGCTGAAATATCGAAACACCTGACAACTTTTAAAGCATGGTAAAAAACGTGCTACAATTCATGAAAAGATGTAAAATTGTACCACGCTTACCAATATCAAGGTTTCAATTTGTGAGATATTGTTATTCATTATAAATTTCAGGTTTCTAACTTTAATAGTTCCTAAAAATGTAGCATTTGCAAATTTTTGGGACACCCTATATTACCTATAACAGAAATCAACGCTCTATTTATCATAAAACTAATTGAATTAACGCAATAAATTCATTAATATAGATTTACATGCTAAAATCCTAAAATTCCATATTACAACATTTTTTGGGACACTCTATCTAAATCTAAAACCTTAATCATATACCCTATTTATTATGAAACTAGTAGAACCACGGAATAAAATCGATTACTGTTCATTTATACGGAAAAAGTCGATATTTCTATGTTAAGCCTCTTAAACCGGCTCAAAAACCTAAATTTTGAGATCAAAATTGTGCATTGCGGCCTTTAATAGCTGATATCTCGTTTCGATGAAGATTTATCCGAAAATCTATAAGAAGATCTAAGGAAGCAGAAGAATAGAGCTACACGCAGAGCCCATTTTCGAATGTCTGCCTAGAACAGTAACTGAGCACGGGTGGCCTAAAAATAAGCTAAAAATTTTGATTTTTTTTTTAATTTTCTCGAAAACCGTTAAAGGTAGCTTCTTTCTGATATATGCATCTGATAGCCCTTAATAACCTCTTCATACATCATATTAACCTGCATATCGAAAAACCTTACCGTTTACAAGATAAACAAAAAAATGTAAAAATTTCAAAATTTTCAAAGGGTCGTGAGAATTTTCAGCCAAAATCGATTATCATAGATTTTATCAAAAATAGTCTCATATAAAAGAGGGGACAAACATATGTAAAAAATTTGCAATTTTAGAATTTTCCGTAATTTCCTTCCCCTTCAAAATGGCGCCAAAAACGTAATTTTTCCACGTTTTATCGAGATTTTAATACTTATATCTATATAATTCGAAAACTAAACATGGTATAACAAATTGACACCAATAAATAGAGCATTCATGACTCCGAAATACCTGCTTAATTTGTCCTTCCAAACTTTTAATTTAGTTAGCATAATATTCGATAAAAATAAAACATTAAGTAAATTTCATACAATTTTAACAGTATTTGAGAGGACTCACACTTAATTGAGACACTGTTGTTCTATTGTCACAAATGGCTTTGCTATAAAATGGCAAATGCCACTCTACCCCTATCAATGAAAAACCTAATCAGTTACATTTCGGAAGCTAAAAACGATAAAATCGAACTGTTAGTACCAGTCGAATGGTTAAAGCTATTTTGTCGGTCATATACGAAATACTGATTGTTTGGGCGTGGCACACACAAAGCAATAAATGTAATAATAGAGAATACCCTGATGATGCCGTATAGTAAGCAAAAAGTTGAACCGTTGGATATATTTGGTTTAAGCGCATTTAGCAAAAATAACTAAAATGTAGCAAAAAAAGTGTCAATAAATTGAAAAATTTTCCAAAATAAAACCTTGGGTACCAGCGGCAAGGTTCCGGCCCTTATGAACCTCTAGCTCTTCTCATAAAGTGGCCACATACTAAATTTCAGCCCTCTAGCTCAAACCATTCCAGAGATATCGTCAAAAAACCAAATGTTTTCATATAGTCATCTTTCCCTTCGAAATTCAATTAAAACCATTTCGTGACGTCCCAACGAAAGATAGTTCCAAAAAAGGAAACCTTGCAAGGTATCCCCTGGGATAGAAAGCCATTCGATTAGATCTACCGTCTCGGCACAAATATATCTCAAAGTGGCAGTTTGAGATTCAAAGTTTAAAAATCCGTCAAAATTTCAAATTCAAATCTATGACGTTGATTTTTGTTCAGGTCCGAGGCCCATATGTGTGCTACCTCTCTGAATTATTTCAGAGAGGTAGCTACTGTTACTGTAAAAATGTCAAACCTACAGGGTGAAATGTGAGAAAACTACACTAAAATTGGCAAAAAATGTGGCACAGAAAAACTTTTGTAGCTCTCCATGTCTTCTAGTTTTCGTAAAAATCGCAAAAAACTACCTTACTATTTTGGGTACTTTTTCTTAAATGTCTTTGGACATTTTTTTAACCACTCTGTATTCAAGTGACACCTTTGGCGGGATAGATTTTAAAGTGCCCAAGGATATGCCCTTTCCCTGGGTACCATCCTTATTGGGCCAGTTTTAACTAAAGGAGTCAAGAAAGCCAAGAAGTTGACCATTAAAAAAATTTTTTTTAAAAATCGTCCCAACTTTGCGAATTTTTGTACATTTTCCTATTTAACTTATCGGAATAATACTTAAAAATTTATCATCTACACATGGTTGGTCCTCGCTCCCCCCCCCCCCCCCCCCCCCACATACCACCAAACCGACCACACTTTTGGAAAGCCCCTTCATTGCTGTACCTACGCCCTTTGAACGAAAATCCCGTGTAATGAGCAGTTTAAAAGTTATAAACAAAATCGAGATATAACGACTCGTCGCTAGTAGCATAGCTTGAGGGATTCTGCGCTCCAGAATCAATTACCCCCAAAATATCAATACAATTCAGATTTCGCTATGCCTAGAAATCACAATTGTTTTATGCAGATCCATGCCAAAAAACCCGACATAAAAACGTGATTTTTACGAACATAATGCACGAGCGCATAACATTTGCATAGAAATCCGGGTATTAACGTTCAAACGAATCGAATAAATCAAAAGTTAATTGAAGTTTTTTTCAGCCACAAAGTAATAACATTCATAGAACGTGTCGGTTCAGTTCAACTTTTTTTTTAAATACTTTAATTGGAACTCAATTTTATGAAGCGGGTACACGTCGCACAAACCTGAAAAAAGAGCGGCCGGAAAAGAAAATTAAAATCAAATTTAATTGAACAGTAGAGAGGGGGCCTAAGAGGTTTAAATGCTCAATCCCCTTTGATTAATGGACCGAAACGTGAGCAATTTTAAAGTGTGGATCGAGCACGTATTTTTTTACTTTCGCCTTTTTTTCAATCCTCATATGGATACGTGACTTCGTTGCTAAGTGCAAGTGGATTCTCCTCGCAATTTGTTCTAGTCGATATCGATTCTAGGCTCTCGGTTATGAAAACGTCTTGCCCATAAGTAAGGGGATTATCTTTGCTGTATCGGTTAGAAGGTAAAATGTTTTCAAAACTCGAAAGTCTGTCTTTTAAGTAGCTTATCTACTTGGGAGACAAAAGGTAAAAGCGGCTTTGTCTGTTTTCTTGCTGTAATTCTAAATGACCTTGCTAATAAAATATCCGCTTCCTCCCCACGCTGGAACTCATTTGACGATGGCATTTCGTTACCTGCTGCAAGAGTTTTCACATGACATCTCAGCAGCTTAGGAAAATAATTCATCGGACTCGAAACTCCTTGAAGTATAAAATAAGCACAGCAGACTCTATGTCTCTCTCTCTCTCTCTTTCTCTACTTCTCTGTCTCTTGAGTTGGCCAAAGTTTTCCCAGAACTGGCACCGCCAGAAGTACAACTTGGGAATAAAGGAGCACTTGAGGGTTAGGCCGAAAGTTTTTGTCGCCTGCGGTAGTTAATAATAAATGATACAGGAAATGTGTGTCAGGAAACGTGTGCGCTCTGTCCTCGTCATATATTTTTCTTTTAGCCCCCCTTATTTATGTCACGTGTTTATGTTGAAAAATGGACGACCCACGTCGTAAATGGAAAGCCCAACATTTGTCCGATTGTCAATAGGACGGACGAAAACCCTGGAATTGGACTTTTAATGGCGCTCAACGTTGGATTTTGGTTAATGTGTGTGTCGATCATTTAGGATTTGGTGGCGTAGTTAGTCTTATGAGGTCACTGAGTTTTACTTACCCCATGTATGCCACGAGAGAGTTTCTATTGGATTTTTTTATAGATGTCGCTGAACTTTACTCGTAAGCTTTTCTAACACTGATCTGAAACAGAAAAGAAAGTCACAGTTGCATACCATCAAAAAACAACAAAAGCTTATTTTCGCGAGTTTTTAAATTGTTTTCAAAGCACCATTGAAAAATTTTTACACATATTTTATCTCACCACCTCGTGAGTTTGTAAATTTCCTCACAAGTTTTTAGATTAACTTTTACCCTACAGTTTTAATTTTTTCTGTCAAATTGTACTGTAGATGAAACTCGCCGAACTTAAAACACCATTAAATTTCTAAGTTGAAAACTTTTGAAACATTTTCTATCTCAACACCTCGTGAGTTGTAACTCTACTCACAAGTTTTTAGAATCACTTTAACTCGACACTTTTAATTGTGTTTTGCGAGTTTTACTATAATTAAAACTCGCCGGAACCAAAACACCATTAAGTTTTCAAATTGAAACATTTTGATATTTTTTCTCTCAAATTTTACTATAAATGAAACTCGTCGATCCTAAAACACTACTAAAGTTGAAAAGTGTTGAAGCGTTTTTTAATTCACACCCTCGTGAGTTGTTTACTTTACTAACAAATTTTTAGATTAATTTTAACTCAACAATTTAATTTTTTTTGCGAGACTTACCAACTCACCGAACCCAAAATTTCATTAAGTTTCTAAGTTGGAAACTTTTAAAATATTTGCTAATTCAACACCTCGTGAATTGTAACTCTACTCACAAGTTTTTAGAATAACCTTAACTCGACAATTTTAATTGTGTTCTGCGAGTTTTACTATGAATGAAACTCGCAGGACCCAAAACACCATTAAGTTTTCAAATTGAAAAATTTTGTTAATTTTTTTAACTCACCACCTCGTGAGTTGTAACTTTCCTCACAAGTTTCTAGATTATCTTCTATCCGACAATTTTATTTTTTTCTCTCAAATTTTACTATACATGACACTTGAAAACTTTTGAAACATTGTTTAACTCACCACCATGTGAGTTGTTTACTTTACTCACAAGTTTTTAGATTAACTTTAACTCGACAATATTTTTTTGCGAGTTTTATTATTGATGAGCTTACCAAACTTAAAATTTCAAAAAGTTTCTAATTTGAAAACTTTTGAAACATTTTCTAACTCAACACCTCGTTTGTTGTAACTCTACTCACAAGTTTTTGTAATAACTTTAACTCGACAATTTTAATTGTTTTGCGAGTTTTACTATAAATGAAACTTGTCAGACCCAAAACACCATTAAGTCTCCAAATTGAAAATTTTTGATAAATTTTTTAACTCACCAGCTCGTGAGTTGTAATTTTCCTCACAAGTTTTTAGATTAACTTTTAAGCGAAAATTGTAATTTTTTCTTCCAAATTTTAGTATAGATGAGACTCGCCGACCCTAAAACACTACTAAATTTCTAAGTTGAAAACTTTTGAAGCATTTTTTAACTCACTCCCTCGTGAGTTGTTTACTTTTGCTCACAAGTTTTTAGATTAATTTTAACTCGACAATATAATTTTTTTGCGAGATTTACCAACTCACCGAACTCAAAATTTCATTAAGTTTCTAAGTTGGAAACTTCTAAAACATTTTCTAACTCAATACCTCGTGAGTTATAACTCTACTCACAAGTCTTTGGAATAACCTTAACTAGATAATTTTAATTGTATTTTGTGAGTTTTACTTTAACTGAAACTCGCCGTACCCAAAACACCATTAATTTTCCAAATTGAAAAATTTTGATACATTTTTTAACTCACCACTTCGTGAGTTGTAATTTTCCTCACAAGTTTTTAGATTAACTTTTACCCGAAAATTGTAATTTTTTCTCTTAAATTTTACTATAGATGAGAGTCGCCGAACCTAAAACACTACTATATTTCTGAATTGAAGACTTTTTAAGCATTTTTTAATTCACTACATCGTGAGTTGTTTTCTTTACTCACAAGTTTTTAGATTAACTTTAACCCGACAATTTTTTTCGTGTTTTACTATAGATGAAACTCGCCGAACTCAAAAGTTCATTAAGTCTCTCATTTGGAAACTTTTGAAACATTTTCTAACTCAACACTTGGTGAGTTGTAAATCTACTCACAAGTTTTTAGAATAACCTTTACTCGACAATTTTAATTTTGTTTTGCAAGTTTTACTGTAAATGAAACTCGCCGGATCCAAAATATCTGTAGGCTTGTAAATTGAAAAATTTTGTTGCACTTTTAAACTCACCACCTCGTGAGTTATGACTTTCCTCACAAATTTTTTGCGTAACCTTAACTCAACCATTTTCTTTTTTTTCTCAAGTTTTGCTGTAGATAAAACTCGCCGGACTCAAGCCACAACTAAGTTTCTAAGTAGAAAACTCTGAAACATTTTCTAACTCAATACCTCGTGAGTTGTAACCCTACTCACACGTTTTTAGAATAACCTTAACTCGACAATATTAATTGTATTTTGCAAGTTTTACTTTAAATGAAACTTGCTGGCCCCAAAACACCACTAGTTTTCCAGATTTAAAAATTTTGATACATTTTTTAACACACCACCTCGTGAGTTGTAATTTTCCTCACAAATTTTTTCGATTAACTTTTACCCGACAAATTTAATTTTTTCTCCCAAATTTTACTATAAATGAAACTCGTCGATCCTAAAACACTACTAAAGTTGAAAAGTGTTGAAGCGTTTTTTAATTCACACCCTCGTGAGTTGTTTACCTTACTAACAAATTTTTAGATTAATTTTAACTCAACAATTTAATTTTTTTTGCGAGACTTACCAACTCACCGAACCCAAAATTTCATTAAGTTTCTAAGTTGGAAACTTTTAAAATATTTGCTAATTCAACACCTCGTGAATTGTAACTCTACTCACAAGTTTTTAGAATAACCTTAACTCGACAATTTTAATTATGTTCTGCGAGTTTTACTATGAATGAAACTCGCAGGACCCAAAACACCATTATCATATATATCATTTCAAATTGAAAAATTTTGTTACATTTTTTAACTCACCACCTCGTGAGTTGTAACTTTCCTCACAAGTTTCTAGATTATCTTGTATCCGACAATTTTAATGTTTTCTTTCAAAATTTACTATACATGACACTTGAAAACTTTTGAAACATTGTTTAATTCACAACCTTGTTAGTTGTTTACTTTACTCACAAGTTTTTAGATTAACTTTAACTCGACAATATTTTTTTCGCTAGTTTTATTATTGATGAGCTTACCAAACTCAAAATTTCCATAAGTTTCTAATTTGGAAATTTTGAAACATTTTCTAACTCAACACCTCGTTTGATGTAACTCTACTCACAAGTTTTTATAATAACTTTAACTCGACAATTTTAATTCTTTTGCGAGTTTTACTATAAATGAAACTTGTCAGACCCAAAACACCATTAAGTCTCCAAATTGAAAATTTTTGATAAATGTTTTAACTCACCAGCTCGTGAGTTGTAATTTTCCTCACAAGTTTTTAGATTAACTTTTAAGCAAAAATTGTAATTTTTTCTTCCAAATTTTAGTATAGATGAGACTCGCCGAACCTAAAACACTACTAAATTTCTAAGTTGAAAACTTTTGAAGCATTTTTTAACTCACTCCCTCGTGAGTTGTTTACTTTTGCTCACAAGTTTTTAGATTAATTTTAACTCGACAATATAATTTTTTTGCGAGATTTACCAACTCACCGAACTCAAAATTTCATTAAGTTTCTAAGTTGGAAACTTCTAAAACATTTTCTAACTCAATACCTCGTGAGTTGTAACTCTACTCACAAGTCTTTGGAAAAACCTTAACTAGATAATTTTAATTGTATTTTGCGAGTTTTACATTAACTGAAACTCGCCGTACCCAAAACACCATTAATTTTCCAAATTGAAAAATTTTGATACATTTTTTAACTCACCACTTCGTGAGTTGTAATTTTCCTCACAAGTTTTTAGATTAACTTTTACCCGAAAATTGTAATTTTTTCTCTCAAATTTTACTATAGATGAGAGTCGCCGAACCTAAAACACTACTATATTTCTGAATTGAAAACTTTTTAAGCATTTTTTAATTCACTACATCGTGAGTTGTTTTCTTTACTCACAAGTTTTTAGATTAACTTTAACCCGACAATTTTTTTCGTGTTTTACTATAGATGAAACTCGCCGAACTCAAAAGTTCATTAAGTCTCTCATTTGGAAACTTTTGAAACATTTTCTAACTCAACACTTGGTGAGTTGTAACTCTACTCACAAGTTTTTAGAATAACCTTTACTCGACAATTTTAATTTTGTTTTGCAAGTTTTACTGTAAATGAAACTCGCCGGATCCAAAACATCTGTAGGTTTGTAAATTGAAAAATTTTGTTGCTTTTTTAAACTCACCACCTCGTGAGTTATGACTTTACTCACAAATTTTTTGCGTAACCTTAACTCAACCATTTTCTTTTTTTTTTCTCAAGTTTTGCTGTAGATAAAACTCGCCCGACTCAAGCCACAATTAAGTTTTTAAATAGAAAACTTTGAAACATTTTCTAACTCAATACCTCGTGAGTTGTAACCCTACTCACACGTTTTTAGAATAACCTTAACTCGACAATTTTAATTGTACTTTGCACGTTTTACTTTAACTGAAACTCGCCGAACCCAAAACACCACTAGTTTTCCAAATTGAAAAATTTTGATTCATTTTTTAACTCACCACCTCGTGAGTTGTAATTTTCCTCACAAGTTTCTTGATTAACTTTTAGCCGACAAATTTAATTTTTTCTCGCAAATTCCACTATAGACAAAACTCGCGAAACCTAAAACACTACTAAATTGAACCACCACCTCGTGAGTTGTGACTCTACACACGAGTTGCCACCTCGTCAGTTTTAACTTACAAGTTTTTTTGCGAGTTTCACTATAGATGAAACTCGCCGGACCAAAAATCTCTTTAAGTTTCTAAGTTGAAAAATGTTACAATATTTTCTATCTCACCACCTCGTGAGTTGTAAATTTCAAGTTTTTAGACTATCTTTAATGCCACAATTTTCACTTTTTCTCGCGAGTTTTACTTTAGATGAAACTAGCCGGACGCGCCCAAAGTGCCAAAGTACCATTAAGTTTCCAATTTAAAAACTTTAGAAACAATTTCATTGCCTCGTGAGTTGTAACTTTACTCACAGGTTTTAGATGAATTTTAACTCAACTATTTTCATTTTTTGTCGCGAGTTTTATTAAAGATGAAACGGAAAAGCATGGTTACAACTAATATAGATTTTCTAAAAATTACTTTAGTTTGCTAATTCTAATTTTTTTGCGAGTTTTGCTATAAATTGACTTTGCAGGACTCATCAAAAACTCAATCATGTTCCTGTAAAGCTGCGGAATTAGTAACATACATCGAACGAAATTAGGTAGACAGGCAGGAACGACATTAAATAAAGTTAACATGAAGGTCCATGTTAATTGGCATGTAAATTATAGATTAGGTTCGCTCACAAAACAGTGCTTTGCGTAAACAAGTTCGAAGCTCCACCGTTCAGTTCGGTCTGAACAAAATTGATGTCGAATAAATATTTATGAATTTTGCAGAGTTGCCCATATTCGTCCTGTTAACAATTGTCAAAAAAAATCATGTTCAGAGCTAACTAAACTAAAAGGAATTCTGGTGATTAAATTAAAACGTTTAAAGGAATATTAGAAGTTGAACGTGTACGAAACTTTTTGGTCGATGGGAAAAATACTAAGTTATCGAGCTTTTCTAAGTGAATTAGTGAGTTTAAGGGTTTGAGCCAACGGCTGAGAGACCATGAAATTTAATAATACAGACCTCAGTTTAGAAACGCAGTTTACAAAAGTACATTTGCAGCCAAAACGCTGAAGCCACTATTGGCTAGTAGATGCGCTATGAGAGTTCTAGTCCCATATTGAGAATTTTTGTATGTAAATTTCCATAGAAAACCCATGATCTCCAAAGCACAAAGAGATTAATAACAGTTGACAATCTATTGGAATGTTCATGTAAAATTGGATTAAATTGCGTTTGAGTCGTTCTAGTCTACGTAGTCTTTTATGATTGAATTTACAGCTAAAAAGTCGGTCGACGGTGTTCGGTCGTCAATATGGGCCGTTTTTGAATGTAGATTTCCATACGACAATCTAAAAAATCAATTCTGATGGAAACCAAGATGTATAAAGCGCAAAAAGATGAATGACAGCTGGATGTTTGGCTAAAACCCAATTCATAGATTTTAGATTTTTCCATTGTAATTTACAAGTAAAAGTGGATTAAGTTGCATTTAAGTCGTTCTAGAATACGTAGTTTTCATAAATTCATTTGCATATAAAAATTTGGCCGAGGCCAGTATTAGCTAGTAGATATACTAAGAGAGTTCTAGCTCCATATCGGCCGTTTTTGTGCGCAAAATTTCCTTAAAAAGCTTTAAAAAAATCTACTCGGAAGAAAACCATGATCTCCAAAGGGCAAAGAAATAAATGACAGTTGGATTATAAAGTGAAGTCCAGTTGATAGGTTCCATTCCATTGACATTTTCTTGTAAAATTGGCCAAAGTTAAGTTTAATTCGTTCTAGCCTATGTAGCTTTTATAAGTTCATTTGCATATAAAAATTTGGCAGAGGCCAGTATTAGCTAGCAGATATGCTAAGAGAGTTCTAGCTCCATATCGGCCGTTTTTCTATGTAAATTTCCTTAAGAAGCTTCACAAATCTATTCTGATAAAAACCATGATCTCTAAAGCGCAAAAAAAATGATAGTTGAAATGTAAAATGAAGCACAATTTGTGGATCTTGGATTTTTCGAATGACATCTTCTTGTAAAATTGGGCTAAATTGCGTCTAATTCGTTCCAGCTTACGTAGTTTTGATAAATTTATTTGCATATCAAAATTTGGCCGAGGCCAGTATTAGCTAGTAGATATGCTAAGAGAGTTCTGGCTCCATTTCGGCCGGTTTTGTATGTAAATTTCCATAAGAAGCTTTACAAATCTATTCTGATTAAATGATCTCCAAAAGGCAGAGACATGGATGACAGTCGGAATGTAAAATGAAGCCCAATTCATAGATCTTGGATTTTTCCATTGGGACTTTCTTGTAAAATTTAATTAAATTGTCTTTAAGTCGTTCTAGCCTACGTAGTTTTCATAAATAACATTTGCGTATAAAAATTTGGCCGACGCCAGTATTAGCTAGTAGATATGATAAGAGAGTTCTAGCTCCATATCGGCCGTTTTTCTATGTAAATTTCCTTAAGAAGCCGCACAGATCTATTCTGATAAAAACTATGATCTCCAAAAGGCAGAGAAATGGATGACAGTCGGAATGTAAAATGAAGCCCAATTCATAGCCCAATCAAAACTGAATTAAATTGCGTTTGAGTCATTCTAGTCTACGTAGTTTTCATAAATAATATTTGCGTGTAAAAATTTGGCCGAGGCCAGTATTAGCAAGTAAATATGCTAGGAGAGTTCTAGCTCCATATCGGCCGTTTTTCTATGTAAATTTCCTTAAGAAGCTTTACAAATCTATTCTGATAAAAACCATGATCTCCAAAAGGCAGAGAAATGGATGACAGTCGGAATGTAAAGTGAAGCCCAATTCATAGCCCAATCAAAATTGAATTAAATTGCGTTTAAGTCATTCTAGTCTACGTAGTTTTCATAAATAATATTTGCGTATAAAAATTTGGCCGAGCTCAGTATTAGCTAGTAGATATGCTAAGAGAGTTCTAGCTCCATATCGGCCATTTTTCTATGTAAATTTCCTTAAGAAGCTTTACAAATCTATTCTGATAAAAACCATGATCTCCAAAAGGCAGAGAAATGGATGACAGTCGGAATGTAAAGTGAAGCCCAATTCATAGCCCAATCAAAATTGAATTAAATTGCGTTTAAGTCATTCTAGTCTACGTAGTTTTCATAAATAATATTTGCATATAAAAATTTGGCCGAGGCCAGTATTAGCTAGTAGATATGCTAAGAGAGTTCTAGCTCCATATCGGCCGTTTTTCTATGTAAATTTCCTTAAGAAGCCTTACAGATCTATTCTGATAAAAACTATGATCTCCAAAAGGCAGAGAAATGGATGACAGTCGGAATGTAAAATGAAGCCCAATTCATAGCCCAATCAAAACTGAATTAAATTGCGTTTGAGTCATTCTAGTCTACGTAGTTTTCATAAATAATATTTGCGTATAAAAATTTGGCCGAGCTCAGTATTAGCTAGTAGATATGCTAAGAGAGTTCTAGCTCCATATCGGCCGTTTTTCTATGTAAATTTCCTTAAGAAGCCTTACAGATCTATTCTGATAAAAACTATGATCTCCAAAAGGCAGAGAAATGGATGACAGTCGGAATGTAAAATGAAGCCCAATTCATAGCCCAATCAAAACTGAATTAAATTGCGTTTGAGTCATTCTAGTCTACGTAGTTTTCATAAATAATATTTGCGTATAAAAATTTGGCCGAGCTCAGTATTAGCTAGTAGATATGCTAAGAGAGTTCTAGCTCCATATCGGCCGTTTTTCTATGTAAATTTCCTTAAGAAGCCTTACAGATCTATTCTGATAAAAACTATGATCTCCAAAAGGCAGAGAAATGGATGACACTCGGAATGTAAAGTGAAGCCCAATTCATAGCCCAATCAAAATTGAATTAAATTGCGTTTAAGTCATTCTAGTCTACATAGTTTTCATAAATAATATTTGCGTATAAAAATTTGGCCGAGGTCAGTATTAGCTAGTAGATATGCCAAGAGAGTTCCAGCCCCATATCGAAGGTTTTCGTATGTAAGTGCCCATAAGAAATTTTACAAATCAATTCTGCTATAAACTATGATCTCCAAAGAGCAAAGAAATGAATCGCAATTGAAATTTAAAATGAAGCCCAATGCATAGGACTTTTCCCATTGGAATTTTCATTTAAAATTTTATTTAATTGTGTTTCAGCCGATTTATAATTTTCGGACTATAGTTTTGTTGAAATCTCAATATACTTCAGGATGACGTACGTAGAGATTCTTGAAGGTCGCTTTTTAACCTCATAAATTATTCTATTATCGTCTGGCTGTGTGTCGATAAAATGGGAGCTTAAAGTAATATAATAAATTGCCGAAAGTAGGCATTACTCAGTTTTTTCGGGGGAAAGTACCGTGAAAACGGAGCGATCGTTAATTAGATTTGGCTAAAGTCGGAGTGCAGAAGATAATAAAGAAATGGGATAATCCCGTAATACAGCTTACGGTTTATCGTTGCTTTTTTTTATTATTTATGGATCAATAAGCAATTATCTTTGACGGTTTGAGAAGTGTGGGTGGGACATTTTTTGCTGGATGGTCGAAATGAAAACTGTGTTAATCATAATGGGATGAAACCAAAATGTGTGGTTTTACCGCAATCAAATCACCATAATCTGTGCTACCAGCAACTCTTCCAGTTTCCTCTTGTTTGATACGTTACCGTTATCTAAACTTTGCTACCATTTCTAATTTGAAACATAAAATATTCAAACTCAAATCGACTATTCCTATCTACCTCCGAGACCTGTTCCCCATTAAAACGCGATCATAATTTACAAAACGGCTTGACAACAAAACATTTCGTTTAATTATCTGAACCGGTTTAAGTAACCCCCTGCACGAAATCCTTTTCATGGCTCGGCAATATAAAACTGTATGCTAATAACTGGATTGTTCCTTAGGGGGTTTGCAACTTTTCCTAAACATTTAACATAAAATATTCACTGTTCAATCAGACTCAAATTAGACGCAGCGGGCAAAGTGCACACATACGCGACCGGGGTGCTTCGTAACAATAACATTATTAAACAAACACCACGCAAATATTATAAAACTGTATTTAATTTGCAACTTTGTTACACGCTTCTTTGGTGGCCGTTGGCGTAAACTACTTCCCAACTTTGTTTTAAATACTACGCGTTCATAAACATTTCCATCAAAGTTTGCCGCAGGAATTGAGCCTTTAACTTTGGAAAAGCCAGTTCGTCGGTTGATATTAAATATGGAAATTTTGTGGCATCAAGTGCATCTATTGCCAAATTTTCGTTTTTTTAGCTGTCTCAAGCCGTGTAGCCAAAAAAATATTTTTTAATATATAGATATGGTGTAACGCTGAAATAAATTGCGTAAGTTTAGTAGTTGTGCGTGTCGTGCTGACTGAAGTCGCATACGCACTACTGTAGCTTATAGCAGAAACAGAGTACTTACTAAATTAAACCGCTTTTCTGTATAATTAAAAATTACTGTTTAACTCATTGATCTTGACTGCATTTTACAATCACAAGTTGTTCAAAATAATAATTGTGGTAACTCCGCGTTATTATTGACCCCTCCTTGTGCCATTTCCCCATAGAAACAGCATTATAAACCAAAAGGGTATTACGGCTTGAACCCAAACAAGAATTTGCGGACGTAATAAATATGCAAATATAATCTGCTTGCCTCCATTAATCGGTCCACTAAATCTCAGGCCCTATGATAGATATGGTGTATGTATATATTTTCGTAAACCCGACCCGTTATTCTCGTATAATTCATGACCAATAAACCGAAACGATCACTTCGTCCCAAATAAACTAATCGGATTTGATACGCTGCCATCACGACCCAACTAAGGTAATAAATTTTATATAAAATTGAATATATAATTATGTAATTGAAATCAAATAACAATAATTCAACTCTAGATGGTTTCATGAAATACATGAATATGGATGAAAGTTTAAACAGCATATTTAAATTTCAAATATATTATAATGTAGAGGATTATTATTAGAAAAGAGTATTGCACGTTTTAATAGCGATATTTACAGGATAATGTGAATTCCTGGCAACAACGGTTTTGTATTAAAGATTGGCGCAGTCGGTAGGATCTCACAGGAACTATAGCCTCATTACAGTAAACTGTCAGGAACAAATCTGTAATATTATGCAAATCGAATGCTTATCAAAATAACTCGAAATTTATTTATAAGATTACAGAGTTACTGTGGGGTGAACCCGTGACACAGAAATATTAAACTCAGCTACTCGCAAATTACGTGAAGTTCCATGTTACATTTAACTCGCGAGTTATAAGGCTATCAGGAGAAAGTGACTCAAACATCTTTAATCTTCAATTACTAAAAACTGTTCAAACGTTATATCAATTTTATATCTAATCTCAAGTAACAATGCACCAATTATAATATTTTTTTCGGCGTTTTACAATATTTGAGGCTGGTTAAAATCAGTACACACATCAACTCGCGAGCTGATGTTTCTACTCGAAAGTTATTCAATAGGTTTGCCTTGTAAAATTTTCATTGCTTTGCTTCTAACATGGAAAATGTGCTAAATTTAAAGCAGTTTAAATTTATTGATTCGTGAGTTCTGACTTTTAACAGGCGATGAGTGATTTCTATTCCAGAGTTAACCAATAGGTTTAGTTTGTATAATTTATATTGCTTTTAAACTTCGAAACTTGAGGACATTAAAGCAGTTTAAACTTTTTGACTCGCGACTTCAAAAACTTTTACTCGTTGAACCCTTTCCCCCTAACTCGTAAACAAATATTGCAAAAGCTTGTTTAACTTTGAAGTCCATAAAAGTCATCTGAATTAAATTAGCTTAAGTTTGACTCGAGATCTAATATTTCGGTGACTCTTCTACTCTTTTTTTCTGCTTCTCACAATAGCTTGTTACATTCGACAACTCCTTGACTTGCGACTTCTAACATTTAACACGCGAGGAATTATTGCTACTTGGGAGTTAATCAATAGGTTTAGTTTGTGTATTTTACATTGCCTCGAAACTAGGGGATATGATAAATTCAAAGAAGTTAAAATTTTTGACTCGCGAGTTCACACTTTTACTCGTAATACCTTCACTCCAAATTCGTAAACAAAAATTGCAAAATCCGGTGTAACTTTGAAATCCAAAAAAAGCCGTCTTAATTAAATTAGCTTAAGTTTCACTCGAGAGTTCTAATTTTTACTCGCAAGTGTAACTAACGCGTAAACTTGATGGATTCAAAACATTATTAGATATCTTGTTAGTAGCGTTTACGTATCTCGGTTTCACTTCTAATATTTCAGTGACGCGTGTAATGTTTCTTTCCACTTTTCATAATAGCTCGTTATATACGAAACCGCATTGACTCGCGAATTCTACCTTTTAGCTCTCGAACTGATATTGTTACTCGCGAGTTATTAAATAGGTTCAGTTTGTAAAAAAAGCACCGCTTTTGAACTTGTAAATTGGATCAGAAGCCAAATTTAAAGCAGTTTAAACTCATTGACTCGCGAGTTATAACTTTTAACTCGCGAGCTGGTATTGCTACTTGGATGTTATTCAATGGGCTTAGTTTGTAAAATTTGTTCCAAAACTGGAAAATAGTTATTTAATAGTTTTAGTTTGTGCAAAATTATATTGGTCTGTAGATTTTCGAGATGAAGATAAAAAAAATAACAAATTTAAATCAGTTAAAACTCATTGACTCCCGAGTTATAACTTTTAGCTCGAGAACTGGTTATTGCTGCTCGGGTATTATTCAATAGATTTAGTATGTGAAATTTACATTGCATTTAAACGTCTAACATGAAAAACATGCGACATTTAAAACAGTTTAACCTCATTGACTCGCGAATTCCGATTTTGAACACGCGAGCTGTTATTGCTACTCGGGAGTTAATCAATAGGTTTAGTTTGCAAATAATTTGTTAAATTTAAAGCAGCTTGAACTCATTGACTCGTGAGTTCTAACGTTTACTCGCAAAACCTTTTACCACTTTCCGAAACAAAGATTGTACTCATTGTGTAACTTTGAAATCCATAAAGGCCTTCTGAATTAAATTAGGTTAACTTTACCTCGAGAAAGAATTATAACTTTTACTGGCAAGTTTAACTAGCGGTTAAACTCGACTGATCCAAGACATTGTTAGATTGTCAAATTTGAAGCAGTTTAAACTCATTGATTCGGGAGTTCTAAATTTTACTCGCAAAACCTATTACTATTTCACCAAATAAAGATTGCAAAATCTTTTATAATTTTGAAATCCATACGGGCCATTTGAATTCGTTTAGTTTAAGTCGAGATGAGTTTACTCGTGCGTTTAACTATCTTTTAAACTCTTCAAAACAATCTTTGATTTCTCGATAGTAGCGTCAAGAGTTATAAACCCAAATATTGATGAATAGTAGCTGTCACGTAAAATCTATTGGATCGTTGTTAATAAATAAATATGAACGCAAAACTGTGTAGTTGGCTCGGTGGCATCGGTAACAGACACGACTGGAAAGTAATCCGTATGATGTATTGAACAATTTTCCTGGGACGTTAACATACATATTCACAGGCCATGCATGACAGATCAAGTCGCAAACACAAACTGGATATTCGCGATTTTCCAGTAAAAATCGAACTGTTACCCATGCATCATATTCCCTGACAGGCAGACTCATGTGCCCCACGGGCTAATGCCCAATTCCGTTTTTACGGTCCATTTAAGTCCTGAATCTATCTGCTTCATTTGACTGATTGTCGATAGAGTTAGTGTTGAGGAGAGAGAGAGAAAGAGAGAGTCGGGAAAGGAGTTTTATACAATTACAGTTTCCTTTCCAGTTGCCAGAATCAAATTAAGAGTTCGTTCGAATGTGACGCTTCGGTTTAGATAATATTTATTTTAAAATTGAAGATCTTAATTGAATTCCGAGTAAAGTTTCTAAAGCCCTCGATACTCGAGGAGTTGCTGTAAGTTGACAAAATGGGTTTTAAATTACGGCTCCAGTTCAAAGGTTAACGACAGCAGGCCGCTTAAATTCAATTTTACTAGTCGCGGCCCTGCTTAACTTACCGTTTCATATTCTCGGAGATAAAATATCAAATATTAGGGAGGGATATTGATTCTGGTCTTGTCAAACTTATCGAATAACTTTTCGAACTTCACCCAAACTCAATTAAGGTCTCAAATTTAAAATTCCGACCCGAGATTGAGTGGGATATCCTCTTCAAGGAAAGTTAACTAAGCAAGTAAAATTTCAATAAACTATCCGACTACGGCCTGGAATTTTAACTGGATAAGAGGTCCGGGTCGGGAAACCCTATTAACAGGTTTTGTCTAAAGGATATAATAGTTCGCCTTCATGTATGCACTTAGTGGATTCTTGTTCGGAAGTTGTTTCTGAAATTGTTGCTTGATAAACGAGCCGACGATGATGATGTTCACTGTTCGGACAGCAAAATTAAATCCTTTCGTATAAGAGTTCGTATAGCGATTAAATCCAAGAAATTGCAAATCATTGAAGTTTATTATTTTTTAAATAACATTGTAATGCTTGGCACTATATGTGTGTATCGAGTTAAAAAAAACAATTATTTTTAAACGTTTTAATGTTGATAATTAAATTATTTTTGGAATTTTATCATTATATATATTAATAACTTCATATAAATGTTTTTATAGCCTCAACTTTGTGAAATTGAAAACGTCATTTTGATGTTAAACTGATGCCTGAAAAACGTTATATAATCCCTTGAACCGATGCGTTGCACGCTATTTAAGTGAGATTGTTGATACAAACAAATAAAGGGAGGAATGCACTATTCATTTGAACTAAATGTGAGTAACTCTTTTGGATATCTTCGTATTGTATCTATTTACTATCTAAGCTGGTTGAGATATGTTATCCCATTTTGTGTCATCCATGAGCTACTATTACAAGGAAAGCTGGTCCCTTTAACAGGAGCACTGAAAAACAATAGAGAAGACGTTATTGTTTCATTGGTACAAATAACGTCACGAAAATGATGACTTTAGATTTAACGAACTAACAATTCATCAATTAAAAAGTTTTCTACATATTTAATAAGAGAAACCCGAAGAGAATATCACAACCACTTTTTAGTGCTCAATGTCCATCTATTACCAGCGATGTAATGAGATTTATGGCAAATGTCACTAGGGTGTCACGATTATTCATTACCTTTAAAGCCGCCTGGAAATTAACTAGAGCGATTAATTTAATAATACAGATCATGCGTTACGTAAATTTGATAAATAGTATTCTAACGTCTAAACTTAATCTTTCGCTAACTAGATGTACACTTGTAAACCCAAAGAGTGAGCACATTAATTAAGAAGTATGTTTATCTAGATTACGTTTTCTTGAACACACAATATATCGACTTAATTTATTACGCCCTTCGTGTGTATGTTATAAATTACCGCATAGCACCTTGCTAAGCTTTGCAATTAAGTTTTATAAAATATACTCGTTTTGAAAGGTGCCTAAATTATTATCTCTCCAATTTATCCTTTCATATTATGTAAACTATTAAAGTTAGAACGAGATAATTTGTTTGGGGCCAAAAACCATCCAGGCTTATTAGTCGTGTATTATTTCATGAATAACTGCGGGGTTACGAAAATATAACCCTATTATAGAGTTTCGAATTTGCTGGTCCGATGAATTAGAGCAAACAGATTAAATTTCCATTTATATTAAATGTCGGAGTGGGGCCAGATCGCCATCAACGTTTTAATTACCTAATATAATTTATTATCGTCATGTGCGCGAGTTCAGATTTTTCTCATGTTTGTAATAATAGGAGAATTCGGTCATCGATTGTGATGACACTGCGCAAAGAAAGTTTAATGATTTTTAAAATTATCTAAGTCAAAAAACGAAGTGTTTTTGAAGTTAGTTTTCTGCTACTAAGGTTCAGTGAGTATGAAAATGGTCACCCTGTAAGTACAGCATCTCAGGACCCTCTTTGGTTCACTACTACTTTTAAAGTACCAGAACCCTCTTTACTACACTACTAATCTTAATATGGCAGTAGTGCAGCTAAGAAGGTTCTGCCCTATTTTTTTTCCTATTAGGGTAGTAGTGTATCAAGGAGGGTTCTGAGACTTTTCTTAGGGCGTTTCATCCTCACGATCTCTGCATGTTCTTAAAAATGTTATATTAAAGCATAAGAGGAAGAAAATAAAATTAGAACTTTGTTTTAAAATAATGTTTTTAGGTTTTCCGTCCTCTTTTTGTACATATTATTAAAACATGTCATCGCGTTTGTTGTTAATACTCATAAGCTCAGTAATCTTCTGAAATCAAACAAAACATTTTTCAAACCCGTAGAATCCTTTCTACCCTCCTTTATACCCTGCTACTATTAGAGAACCAGAACCCTCTTTACTACACTACTAATATTCAAATGGTAGTAATGTACCTAGACAGGATATGTCCTATTTTTTTTTAATAATAGTTCGCTGCTTCTATTAGAGTACCAGAACCCTCGTTATTGCACTACTACTAATCTTTGAGTGGCAGTAATGAGGCTAGGAGGGTTCTGTACTGTTTATGGCTTATTTTTCGTAGGATAGTAGTATATCAAGGAGGGTCCTGAGGTGCTTCACAGGGTGTTCCACTATCTGCGTGCTTTTAAAAATATAAATTAAAGCCCAAAAAACATAAATGACGCATCTTGTTCAAAAATTAAAAATTGTATGACTTTTTTGTTGTCTAATTTGTAGTCTCATTTGATCACCACTACTATTAGAGTTCCAGATTTCTTTTTACCACACTACTAATTTTAGGGTGTTAGTAGTATAGCTAGGAAAGTTCTGTCCTATTTCTTACCCATTAAGGTAGTAGTGTATCAAAGTACTCACAGACCAGAACGTGTTTATACTACCAACACTCCAGAGCGTGTTTCATTCTTACGATTCCTGCATTTTCTTTTCCGCTCCCTCACCACATTTCAAAATTAAAAACTACTTTCTTTTACATATTATTAAAACATAGGCCATCGCGTTTGCTGTTAATAAATACTCATCTCATTAAACATCTGAACTCAAACAGATACATTTTTCAAATCCGTGCTCTCCTTTGTATCCTACTGCTAATCTAAGGAAAGAGTACCTGAATCATCTTTACTACACTACTAATCTAAGAGTGGTAGTAGTGCAGCTAGGAAGGTTCTGTCCTATTTTTTACCTATTAAGGTAGGTAGTAATGTATCGGGTTCTGAAACTCTCAACAGGGTGTTCCATTCTCACGATGTCTTTAAAAATGTGAATTAAGGAATGAAAAGTAAAAAATGAAAATAAGCACTTTGTTTAAAATAAGAAATTTTAAGTTTTCCATCCTCTTACCTTGTTAAAAAAAATAGAAATTGCATGTTCTTTTTTGTACATATTATCAAAATATACGCCATCGTATTAAGTTCAATAATCTTTCAAACTCAAACAAAACATTTTTAACACTCGAACTCCCCTTTGTATCCTACTACTATTCGGGGTTCCAGAACCCTCTTTACTACACTGCTAATTTTAGAGTGGCAGTAGTGTAGCTAGGACGATTCTGCACTATTACTGGCCTATTACTCATAGGTTGGTACTGTATCAAAGAGGGTCTTGAATGGCTCTACAAGTTGTTCGATTGTTATAATGACTGCATTATTTTCAAAATTAAACACAAAATGAAAAACATAAATTGAGCACCTTGTTTAAAAATAATTTTTTTTGTGTATTATTAAAACACACACCATTGCATTTTTTGCTAATATTCAGTTCACCAATCTTCTCCACTCAAACAAAATAATAAAAAAAACATTTTGAAAACATGTACTCCTTTGTACATTACTGCTATTAGAGGACCAGGACTCTCTTTACTACACTACCAATTTTTAGTGGCAGTAGTGTATCTTTGCGGATTCTGCTCTATTTCTGGCCTACTACTCGTAGGGTAGTAATGTCTCAAGGAGGGTCCTGAGGCGGTTTACGTATAGTTCCGTACTCACAATCCCTGCATGTTTTTAAAAATGTAAACCAATGTGCAAAGAAAAAATTAAATTGAGCACTTTGTTTGAAAAATAAAAATGTTATGTTTCTCTGTATGTATTATTAAAACACACCCCATCGCGATTGCTATTAATATCCAGCTCAGTAAACTCCTAAACTCAAACAAAACAATAACGAAACATTTTCCATACCCGCCAGTTATTCCCAATTCGATATAGGGCCAATTAAACACATCAGTTTGGACCTAAACAAATTAACTCGGCCTAATACCTCCAAAACGTGATTTTGTCAGAAGTTTCTGTATGGAAAAGTTTGTGGATGTTTTATTATTATTATTAAACACAACCATTGCCTAAATAAATAATTATAAAATATATATATTTGGAGGGAGTATAGCAGGGCACAAGGGCCACGAAAATAAATATCCTGTAGTTATCGCCGTCAATTTATACAAAATTGGCTTAGTTATTTCAAATGCGTCGACCACTGAAAACGATACTTGAAATTACGAAAGCTATAACACGGTTAAATTCGCTTAATATGAATACATATCACATTTCATCGTTTAATTTTAACGATGCCATATGCTGATTCAGCTTTAAGTTACAATCAGTGCATCGGAATATCCAGTTCCGAGATTAATTATCAACAGTTTTTGATTTTTCTTTACTACTCGGTCGATTTCGATAACAAACTCCGCAAATAATAATGACAAATCGCCCTCTATATTTCCGGATTATCTAATTTCCTTTGTTTCCTTTTGCCGTTCGTCTTCACCGAAACTCAATTAACGATCGTTCCATTTCGAAGTTTATTTGATGCGAGGCATCGAGGAATGAGTGGAACGTTTTTTTCCAGGAATCTGGATAATCATTCGAGTTTCTTTACGCCAATTGAAGATCCTTTTTCACCGGATTGATAAAATTGTGTGCGTTTTTGTTTAGGTTTTTCCTACATCCCATTATCATCCCATCATAGTGGAGTGTAAAAACAATTTTTTTTCTCTAGTTATGCATTTTATTCTATTTTGAAACCCTATTGTCCTTTTTGAGACTATTCTATTGTCATAAAGAGAAGATGATAGAATTGTATTAATGGCAATTATAGTCGATAAAGTGTTTTCTGAACTTACTTAGACTATAGTAACTTGAGAGTCTCGAAATTCAGCTTGAATCAGTACCTGTTATCACCAAAAAAGAGAGTTATGAAAACAGTATCATTTGAATAATAAGAACCCTTTTCACAATCAGATTTAATCCATATTCAAATAAATGCCGAATTTTTGCAGATCGGGACACCTATATGGAGCCAGAACCCGCTCAGCCCTTCTACTTACGCCAGGATTTACAAATTACAAATATTGCCTTCCCGTAACTAGTTTTGGTTTGTGTAGCAAGAAAACTCTCAACTCCACTTTTTCCTTGATCTTGCTGAGTGAAGTCGCCTACGTTATTTTTGCCGAGCTAAAACGATCAAAGATACAATGAATACTGAATTTTGAAGACCAACCTGAACTAACTTTTTGAACTCTTCTTATAACTTGAGTATTCAACCTTATCAACTATATCAATTTCTTGACCTTACAGAGTGAAGTCACGTATGCCATTTTCGCCTACCTAAAACGATTAAAATTAGAAACTTTGCGTTTTGATAAACAGTCAGTCTATTTTTCAATTAATGTTCAAACTGATAAGCACCAATACGCAACAATCCAAAAGCTGGGTAAAACTTTACCAATCGGGATCGCAAATGCAATTTTGCATCGAGTGGCTGACAATCAACGTCATTTAGCTTTGAAAATGCGCCGAAATTTTTTTTTTCTATTTACGAGTACAAACTGATAAGTTAAACATAAAACATGAAAGCGGAACTCCATTAACAGCAGATCTATGGAACTTTACATCAAACAAAAAGCAACAAGTTGCGAGCCGTACCTCCCGATGATTGACAAAAGCCGAAACGGTTTCAGTTTTACTTGTTTAAAGCCGGCGGAATGATGCTGAACAACGAATATAACGTTTCCGAGCTGTGTAATGTGCGGTCGCCACAACACTTTGACACCAAAGCCATTCAAATGGTTGCCTTTTATGTATACACAAAAGTACATGCTAAATACCTTCTAAGGATACAAGAAGAAATATTTATAAATAGCTTAGAATTACACAGACTTAAATACACATAAATGTATCCAAGTCGTATAAAGTTATCTAATTTCATCCAAATTTGTTGCAAAAAAAAAGTATTTTCTCAACCTTGAACTTAGAGGTAGTATTAAGCCATAAATTAATTTAGTTTGGTGCTAAAGTTTTATTCTCCTTCCAGATTTGCGAGCGGGCATGCGAATGGAAGCAGGACAAACTTCTGCCAACACCATACTGCTCTAACGCCACTAACATAAAGCTCTAATAAGAGACAAAGGGAAAAAGTGGGAAACGGCCGGTTCGAGTTGGAAAATTGAATTACTTGACACAAAAGCCGTATTTACATGGAGGGAGGCCGTAACAATAGGAAACGCGAGTGGTTTTTACGTGTTAATGTGGTTTGAAACGATTCGGAGTGACGGAAAAGATGGAATATTTTTTAATGAAGCTTCACTGGTGGTTCGTGCTTGCAGCTGCACTTTTACAAGGTGAGTCAATAATATCATCTTTTTTGCTACACACCCAGACACACTAATTAGCGAAAATCTCAGTTATTCATAGAAACGAGAGACTTAATTAAAGTACACACCTTCAATAAGTGAAAAGCTAGAATCGGCTACAAAGACCAAATTAGGTATGCTCTTGCATATTACCTCGTCATTAATGCAAAAGCTCTGCTTTGGATAGGGCTTTAATAGAGAGCCAGTCAGAAGAGATGAAATGCAGGTTTACTGGGTGGGAACTGAAAACCCGGTTTTTGCCCGGCCAATTCAATGGCGAAATATAATAGCCAAACGAAGGAGAAATTGATTAGTAGTATAGTTTGTGGGTTTCTCTGACATCCTATGCATAACACAATTAGCAATTTTGAAAACGACGATTTGTAGGAAAGACCATACGTTAGTTCACAAAGTCTCTAAGTTACACGCTAAACTCAGAAAACTAAAAAAAATCGTTGCTTTAACATTAATTTCTTATCATCTTATTGTCACTTGCCTAACGTAATTGTTGTATTATCTGAGAACGAAGAGCAAATATTTCATTATAACATCCAAACAACGTTCAATTATATATACCTGAACAAAGAAAGAAAATATATCATTTCTTTGTGATATAAAATTTAGGTTATTTAAAAATATTTATGTCGTTTATATAACATATGATTTTATCACATCATGACGAGATTTAGTTTTTGCAAGACGTTGAATTGTATAGCAAATATATAATATTTTTAATATGTAGCAAATTTGACATCACAATTATTGTGTGACATGTAGATGGAAAGATAATATTGCAACATCACGTCAAAACCGTTTCTATATTGTAAAGATGACATAATTTAAAACGTTAAAGACTCGATACGTGTTAATAACGTTTGTGCTTTGTAGGACGTCGTCAAAATTCAACATAAAATCAAAGTTACATAATTTATGAGATGGTTGCTACAACAAATTACTAACGATAGTTTTGGTTGCATGTAATTAATAAACTAAAAACTGAGAGATAATTTCTCAATGTGACGTCAAAACCATTTAATTGATGATGTCGAAAACTCCACATATAGTAATGATATTCGGTTTCTATCAAGTGCTATCGAATCAAATGTTAAAAAGTGTATGCTAATGTGACATAGAAACGAGTAAGTAATACTTATATAAGATTGTGGTCAGTTGTTAAAACGTATATCAAAAAAGAAAATTAAATTCAACATTTCATCAAGGTTAGGTAATTTATGAAATGATAATAATACCAAGCAACTGAGAGATAATTTCTCAATGCGACGTCAAAACCATTTAATTGATGGTGTCGAAAACTCCACATATAGTAATGATATTCGGTTTCTATCAAGTGCTATCGAATCAAATGTTAAAAAGTGTATGCTAATGTGACATAGAAACTATGTAATACTTATATAAGATTGTGGCCAGTTATTGTTAAAACGTATATCAAAAAAATATTAAATTCAACATAACAGCAAAGTTACAAAATGTATGGAATGATAACAATGACAAGTTACTAATGTTACTTTTTGTTACGTATAGTTAATAAACTAAAAACTGGGAGATTATTTCTTAATGCGACCTCAAATCATTTAATTTATTATGTCGGAAATCACACATAATAATGAAGTTCGGTTTTTACCATTGAACCAAAAGTAAAAAATGTCATGTCACTTTGCATGTAGTTTTAAGACTTTAGGTAAAGACAATAACTAAATATAGCGTCACAATTACCAATTAATTACGTCTAAAACAAAGTATTTTGCTAACCGTAGACTCTTTGTAACATACATATCAGTTCAAACTCAAAAATTCTATATATTAATTACGTTAGAATTATGTCAGCTGATATGAAATCCTATTGAAGCATGAGGTTTAAAAAGACTGCTAAAAACCTTGAGAGATGAAATGACGAACAAGTTCGCAGTTTTCTTCGCAAACCCAAATTAATCATTGGTTTGGTTTTGAAAGATCAGGAGAAAACAACTATTTAGTTTGCTCAAGTTAAAGGAAAAGGGAAGTTAATTCAAAGTTTCCATATAGTTTTGACAATTTTTAGTAGAAATAAACGTAAACATTCAGCTTATGACACTTTCTGACACAGAAACCTCCAAGTTATACTACTACTCTCTTCTCCATTCGAAAGTAGGGAAGCAATGGGGGTTCTGGTGCAACTAATTGTCAACTTTTAAATGGGATAAAAAAATACTATTTATGCCCGTTCTCACCAATATTTTCTTAAGTTCTGAATAGGTAGGGGCCGCATAAAAGTTAAGCGACACTTGTGTCAATCTGTATTGCACCATTCCTTTTAAATAAAATCTTAAGCAAGTGTCAGATGAATTTGGCAACGATGAATCTCCCCGACGGATTCTAGGGATTTTTCATTTTCACTAATAGCCGAACCTTTAATGATTATCAATTTTGGCAATTGTCACCCGGAGCATTAAAATTGCATAGATAAAATAAATTTTTTCTACAAACGTCAAATAATGACGCATTTTACGCTTTCATTAGACAAACGAAAACCTAACCATTTTTGAGGATCAGAATGTGAGTTTACTTTTCCGCGCGTTGCCCAGGACAGCAAGCGAAAAAGATTTTATCGCTTGCTGTCAACAGCAACTACCACCACTCAACCAATTATTTAAAACGTCATTGTCAGTTTGATTTAAATTTTCAGATTGTGACTTCAGTTATGCTCAGTTGTGATTCACATTATTTGAAATTGATCGTATGCAGAAAAAACGTTGTATGCATTACGAGCAAAAAGTAACTTTTTTGCTCTCGAGTGATTGCCGCTCTCCGCTTTGCGTCGAGCGGCAAACTTCACTCTCCGAGCAAAAAAGGTGTACTTTTCGCTCTTAATACATAAATAACTATTACCAGCTCAGAAACAACGAGATCTTGCACAAATCCCCTGAAAATTATTAGTGAAGTGGTATTGTTATTGCTGTTTTAAGACAATATGATGCTAGTTACGTCTGTGGTCCAAGGTTAAAAAGTGCGTCAAGTATCTGGAATTCTTTTCAAAATCAAGAGCCAGAAATTTCATAGTAAGACGATAAGGCCGTTCATAAACAGACTATTTATTTGTAACATTTTCGGTCGCAAGAGTTCCAGGAAAGCTCTGCTAGAGGTGCGTTACTAACCAAGAATTCTTAAAGTGTTTTTGATTTTGATGGTTTAAAGCCTCACAAGTGCAATCATTGCCAGTTCTGAAAGAGAGACCAGAGCAGTCTTCACCAGTATGTGATATATGCGAACACAGAATAAAATGATACGCAAAGTGCAAAACGGCAAAACAATAAAAATTCTTTAGTTTTTTTAGATTGGGTTGTAATTTTTGTTTGACAGTTTGACTTTCTTTCCAACTTGCACCTGCGAACGATTGTCACTTAAAGTTAAGGGCGAAATAAGCCGCGGAATTTCTAGGCTTAGACAAGCCACCCTTAAAATGATGCTTATGTGGTGCAACGGTATTGCTTGTTTATGTGCCACTTAACCTTAAGTATACTTAAATTTTCCTTGGTGCGAACGGGCATTGATTGCGTCAAAAATATTATTTCTTGATAAAATGCAGCAGTACTTAAATCAAAATGATCCTCTATTTGATTTTAAAATACGGGAAAAAAAGAATAATTCGAAAAAGGTTTTCTTTGCTTACCGAATCTATGAAAAAAGTGCAAAACATGAATTAGTGAGTTTTGTAGTATTTAGAGTTTTGTATAGTTGTTATTTAGTGGTAGATATTTTTAAAGATCTTAAGCTTTGGAAATATGTTTGTCATTTTTTATTAGAATTAGTCATTAAATATGCAGCCAATGCCAAACTGACGTAGAACCCTCAAAGTTATACTACTGCCCTGGAGTCCATGAGTAGCAAAGCAATGAGAGTTCTGGATCAATTCATTTTTTACTTTTCAAGTGGTACAAAAAAACCTTTTTTAGTTTACTAATATTAAACGATGAGTTCTTAACATAATTCAGCAGCTCTTGAGTCACATTAACCATCAGTTGGGTTTTTAAACATAAAATAAATATTTAGAATGGAGGCAGAACCCTCAAATTATACTACTACACCTGTTTTATAGGAAAGTAGCCAACAACGAGGGTTCTGGCACAACAAAATGTCCACTTTTGAGATGAAAAATAAAGAAACTTAACTTTGGTTTTGAAACGTAAGAAAAAAAATTGAATAAACATTTTTTTTTTTGATTGCCGAATATAAGACAAAAGGGTTAAAATGAGAAAGTTATTAACTATTTAGTATTTTGATACTTATTAAAAAAAAACTCGAAGATTGCGAATAACATTGACACTCTTTATTAGAATCAGACGTCAAATAAGCAGCTAATTACGCCAAATTCTGATACAGAATCCGCGAAGTTTTACTGCTACTCTCTCCTTCATAGGATATTAGTGCAAGATTGATGGTTTTTGTTCATCTATTTGTCCAGTCTTCAGACAGGAAATAAAATTATTTTACTCAAATAGAAGCTTCTTCAAAGATACTTCTTCCATATCTAGAATCTTCTGATTTTTCTCTTTCTGGAAAACAGCCCAAAAAGCGATATATTCTAAAAATTAAAATTCTGAAATTTTTAAATCTTCATCTTCTTGCAGTTCTTCTCTACGGCTAAATCCTCAAAATTTCTAGAATTTTCTCTTCTGGAAAATAACTCAAACTGACACGTAGTCTAGAAATGCTTCTTAAATCCTTTCGTCTTCAACTTTTTGCAGTTCTCGACGGTTGAAGAATAAAATACTTAAAATTATTTCTTCAATCTGGCGAAAATTTTAAAATATTGAGCCGGGAGTTAAATATCTTGCAGAAGCTTTTTCAGAGACAGTTCTTCCACTTTTAGAATCTTCTCTTCTTCTTTCTGTAAACCTTTCATTAAAAACCTTTCTTCAGTTTGGCAAAAAAATTAAAATATCGGGCTGAGAGGTAAATGTGTGGAAAGCTTTTTCAGATACATTTCTTCCACCTCTAGAATCTTCTAATCTTTCTTTTTCTGGAAAATAGCCCAAAATGCGACATATCCTGGAGAGGCTTCTTAAATCATTTCATTCCCCTCTTTTTTCAGTCCTCGTCTCTCAGCATAAAATATTTTAAAACTTTTCTCATTTTAAAACACTTCTTTCTTTCGCTCTTTCGGCAAAAAATTTAAAATATTTGGCTAGCATCTCGTAGAAGCATTTACAAAGACACTTCTTCTATCTATATAATCTTCTAATCCCCCTTTACTGGAAAACAGCCCAAAAAGCGACATAATCTGATTTTAAGTAAGTAAAGCTTAAATACTTAGAAACTTTTCTTTAGTATGGCGAAAATTTAAAAATATAGGGCTAAGAGCTAAATATCTTGTGGGAGCTTCTTCAGAAATATTTTTTCAACCTCTAGAGGGAAGAATCTTCTAATCTTCCTATTTTAAAAACTGGCCGAAAATGCGACATATTCTGGAAATGATTCTTAAATCATTTCATCACCATCTTAGTGCAGTCTTTCTCTACCACTAAAATATAAAGCATTTAGAACCCTATCTTCAGTCTGTCAAAACTTTTAAAATATTACACTGAGAGCTAAATTTCTTGTAGAAGCTCCTTTAGAAAGACTTCTTCCCTTTTAAAATCTTCTGACACACTGTCTTTCTGAAAAACATCCCAAAAAGCGACATATTCTGAAAATGCTTCTTGAATACTTTCATCCCTATTTTCTTGCAGTTCTTCTCTACGAACAAGGAATAAAATATTTAAAAACTTTTCTTCAGTACGACGAAAATTTTGAAACATCGGGCTGAGAGCTAAATATCTTGTGGAAGCTCTTTCAAAAACATTTCTTCCATCTTTAGAATCTTTTCATCTTTATTTTTGTGGAAAATAGTCCAAAATGCGACATATTCTGGAAATGATTCTTAAATCCTTTCATCCCTATCTCCCATCTTCAGAGACACTTCTTCATCTACTAATCTCCTTTTTTCTGGAAAATAGCCAAAAAAACTCTAAAACCTTTTCATTTTCTTTTTTCTGGAAACATATTTTGAAAAATTTTAAATCTTAAATCCTCTCCATGTTCTTGCTACAAAGCATAAAATACTTAAAAACTTTTTTTCAGTTTGTTAATACTGAAGCATCATTTCTTAGCAAAATTCAGCTGCACTCCAGTCAAAACCACTCAGTCATTCTCTGCAATATCGACAACAAAATTCCAATTAACAAACGTCTGCTGCCACAAGGGGCAATATTAATAATTTGCTTTGAAATAATTACCATCTACTTGAAAGAGCTATTGTAAGAACCGAATTGACGTTTGCGTACTGCACTTTGAAGGTCTTAGTTTCAATTTAATACCCTCCGGTTTTGCCCGGAATTTCCCGTAATAATCTCCGGGGGGAGTTATTGTACAGGCAGTTTCCATAATTCGATGTGCAGCCTTTCTGACTGATTGAAAAGTTGGTCTATTGAAGCCTCCACCGAGAACTAAACGCGAAACAACTCCCTAATCCAATTAGCTATCCAAACTCGCCTCGCTTATTTATGGAGTTGCAAAACATTCTGCTCGAACACACTAAATTCATTCATGTTTCACGTATTAATCCAATTAAACTTTCAAAGCGCAATAAAACTGAATTTATCGACTTTAACAACGTTTTCGCTCCGAAGAGAATTCGGATTATTATTAATTTTTTGTCGTAAATTGCAGAGGTCTGGTCAGGTAGCGGTGGCCTCAAGTGGGTGCGGGTGAACGTACCCCAATTCAAAGTACCGGGTGAGAACGCTCAGCTGCACTGCGACTACGACTTGGGCAACGACACCCTTTATTCGGTCAAGTGGTACAAGGAACACGAAGAGTTTTATCGTTACGTGCCAAAAGCTCGACCCCCCGACAATTCCTATAGGGTGGAAGGAGTCAACGTAGACGTAAGTATACTTCATGAACTTTGAAATTTTCATTTTTTTTCAATGTCAATGGGTAAGAAAAATATCCGTTCCAACGCCTTCTTGACGTCGACAATAAGTGAATAGCTTATATCTCTCTCAATATTTATCGGCGGAGTTAAAGGGTAACGTTTTATTGAATATCGTTTTCACATTTCCGCGACATATCAGCATGCAATTTACCATAAAAGTTTACGACATCGTAAATATCAGGTGTAATTGAGCCTTGAGCCTTTGGGGACTTGCATAGAATGTCATGGGGTATCGTTTTCGTCTTTTAGCCTCTGCGAGACGGTTTACTTAAAATTCCATTAAAGGTTGAGTTTGATGTTTATGGGTATCGTAAATTATTTGCTTAGCTCCAGGAGGCGTTTGTTTAAAACATTTATTTGAAATTATAGGTGGCAGTTTAAAATGATCATGGTTTAGTTGCTTTGGAAGTCTAATAACATTATTTCATAGAAAATTACTATCGAAAAAGAGAAAGATAAAAGGAACAAACGTAAGCCGTATGGAGACAGGTTTCGGCGTTAAAGCCATCCTCAGCGCCTAGAATTTATTACGACGAATAATTACAATAGTACAAACAGAACGTACTCGTCAGACCGAATAATATTGATAAAATTTAAAGGATATTTAGAAACAGCAAAAATTTAAAAATTATTAGAAAGGTTATAAAGTTGAAAAAAAGGTAAACTGAAAAAAAAATAGAACATAAGATTGATTAGAACGGCCACAAAATGTTGCAAAAAAAACAGCGTCTAGGAAAAGACGTTAAAGGTTTTAGAACAGAGAAAAAAATAATAAGGCAAACAAATTATGAAAACAGAGAATCAGAATTTCAAAACCCAGATAAGTCACAAACAAAAAAAAAATTCAGTTAAAAATATAAAAATCAAAAACAAAACAAAGTCAAAACAGAGGTGCAATTTTTTTCTCTATTATTGTAGCCCTGAAGATCGACTTAGTATTTGCTTTCGGGCGACTTAAGAACCCTCGGGCCAGAGGCCCTCGACTTTCCTAAGCTCGTCGCCCTCATTATAACTATTATGTCTCACCAGTTCCATTTATGCCCTCGCGGGCGTAAAGTGGAAACATTAGGTTTTTTTTAGTAATAATTCATTCTCGAAATGCTCATACATGTACTGGTGAGGCATAAAACTTTGTATGCACCACTGGCATTAGTATTAATGTTTAAGCCTTCAGGCGACTTAAAAACACTCGAGAGGCTTTCGGGTTTTCTAAGTTCTTCGCCTTCAGGTTATAAACATCTACTTTATGCCATTATAACTATTATGTTTCACCCGTTCTATTTATGCCCGCGCGGGCGTAAAGTGGATACATTTTAGGATTTTTTTAGAAATAATTTATTCTCGAAATGCGCATGAAATCGAACTGATGAGATTGGGCGAACCATGGGCATTAGCATACATGTTTATGCCTTCAGGCGACTTAAAAACACTCGGGCTAGAGGTCTTTGACTTTCCTAAACTCGTCGCCTTCAGGGCATAAACATCTACTTTACGCCGTTGATACATAAATAACTATTATGTCTCACCAGTTCATTTTATGCCCTCGCGGGCATAAAGTGGATACATTTTAGGATTTTTTTGTTAATAATTTATTTTCGAAATGCACATACGTAAACTAGTAAGATATAAAAAGTTTGTATGCACCACGGGCATTAGCATATGTTTATGACTTCAGGCAACTTAAAAAAAAACTTGGGCCAGAAGCCGTCGGCTTTGTAATTTCGTTACTCTGAGGGTACAAACATCTACTTTATGCCGTCGATACATAAATAACTATTATGCCTCACCAGTTTATTTTATGCCCTCAAGGGCGTAAAGTGGATACATTTTAGGATTTTTTTGTAATAATTTATGCTCAAAATGCACACACACACACAAACTGGTGAGACATAAAAGTTTGTATGCACCATGGGCATTAGCATACGTTTATGTCTTCAGGCGACTCAAAAACACTCGGGGTAGAGGTCCTCGACTTTCCTAAACTCGTCGCCTTCAGGGCATAAACATCTACTGTACGCCGTTGATACATAAATAACTATTATGTCTCACCAGTTAATTTTATGCCCTCGCGGGCATAAAGTGGATACATATGAGAATTTTTTTAGTAATAATGTATTTTCGAAATGCACATACGTGAACTGGTAAGCCATAAAAAATTTGTATGCACCACGGGCATTAGCATATGTTTATGCCTACAGGCAACTTAAAAAAACTGGGGCAAGAAGCCATCGGCTTTTGTAAGTTCGTCACTTTCAGGGTACAAACATCTACCTTATGTCGTTGATACATAAATAACTATTATGTCTCATCAGTTCATTTTATGCCCTCGCGGGCATAAAGTGTATACATTTTAGGATTTTTTTGCTAATAATTTATTTTCGAAATGCACATACGTGAACTAGTAAGACATAAAAAATTTGTATGCACCACGGGCATTAGCATATGTTTATGCCTTCAGGCAACTTTAAAAAAAACTCAATCCAGAAGCTGTCGGCTTTTGTAGGTTCGTCACTGTCAGCGTACAAACATCTACTTTATGCCGTTAATACATAAATAACTATTATGTCTCACCAGTTCATTTTATGCCCTCGCCGGCGTAAAGTTGATACATTTTAGGATTTTTTTAGTAATAATTTATGCTCGAAATGCACTCACACGAACTGGTGAGACATAAAAGTTTGTATGCACCACGGGTATTAGCATATGTTTATGCCTTCAGGTGACTCAGAAACACTCGGGCTAGAGGTCTTTGACTTTCCTAAACTCGTCGCCTTCAGGGCATAAACATCTACTTTACGCCGTTGATACATAAATAACTATTATGTCTCACCAGTTCATTTTATGCCCTCGCCGGCGTAAAGTTGATACATTATAGGATTTTTTTAGTAATAATTTATGCTCGAAATGCACTCACATGAACTGGTGAGACATAAAAGTTTGAATGCACCACTGGTATTAGCATATGTTTATGCCTTCAGGTGACTCAGAAACACTCGGGCTAGAGGTCTTTAACTTTCCTAAACTCGTCGCCTTCAGGGCATAAACATCTACTTGACGCCGTTGATACATAAATAACTATTATGTCTCACCAGTTCATTTTATGCCCTCGCGGGCATAAAGTGGATACATTTTAGGATTTTTTTGTTAATAATTTATTTTAGAAATGCACATACGTAAACTAGTAAGACATAAAAAGTTTGTATGCACCACGGGCATTAGCATATGTTTATGACTTCAGGCAACTTTAAAGAAAACTCCGGCCAGAAGCCGTCGGCTTTGTAATTTCGTTACTTTCAGGGTACAAACATCTACTTTATGCCTTTGACACATAAATAACTATTATGCCTCACCAGTTTATTTTATGCCCTCAAGGGCGTAAAGTGGATACATTTTAGGATATTTTTTTTTAATAATTTATGCTCGAGATGCACACACACACAAACTGGTGAGACATAAAAGTTTGTATGCACCACGGGCATTAGCATACGTTTATGTCTTCAGGCGACTCAAAAACACTAGGGCTAGAGGTCCTCGACTTTCCTAAACTCTACTGTACGCCGTTGATACATAAATAACTATTATGTCTCACCAGTTAATTTTATGCCCTCGCGGGCATAAAGTGGATACATATGAAAATTTTTTTAGTAACAATTTATTTTCGAAATGCACTCACACGAACTGGTAAGATATAAAAAATTTGTATGCACCACGTTCATTAGCATATGTTTATGCCTTCAAGCAACTTAAAAAAACTGGGGCAAGAAGCCGTCGGCTTTTGTAAGTTCGTCACTTTCACGGTACAAACATCTATTTTATGATACACAAATAACTATTTAGTATCACCAGTTCATTTTATGCCCTCGCGGGCATAAAGTGGATACATTTTAGTTTTCTTTTAGTAATAATTTATTTTCTAAATTTACATACGTGAACTGGTAAGCCTTAAAAAATTTGTATGCAACACGGGCATTAGCATATGTTTATGCCTTCAGGCAACTTAAGAGAAAACTCGAGCCAGAAGCCGTCGGCTTTTGTAAGTTCGTCACTTTCAGCGTACAAACATCCACTTTATGATACGTAAATAACTATTATGTCTCACCAGTTCATTTTATGCCCTCGCGGGCATAAAGTGGATACATTTTAGGATTTTTTTGCTAATAACTTATTTTCGAAATGCACATACGTGAACTAGTAAGACATAAAAAATTTGTATGCACCACGGGCATTAGCATATGTTTATGCCTTCAGGCAACTTTAAAAAAAACTCGGGCCAGAAGCTGTCGGCTTTTGTAGGTTCGTCACTGTCAGCGTACAAACATCTACTTTATGCCGTTAATACATAAATAACTATTATGTCTCACCAGTTCATTTTATGCCCTCGCCGGCGTAAAGTGGTTACATTTTAGAATTTTTTTAGTAATAATTTATGCTCGAAATGCACTCACACGAACTGGTGAGACATAAAAGTTTGTATGCACCACGGGTATTAACATATGTTTATGCCTTCAGGTGACTCAAAAACATTCGAGCTAGAGGTCTTCGACTTTCCTAAACTCGTCGCCTTCAGGGCATAAACATCTACTTTACGCCGTTGATACATAAATAACTATTATGTCTCACCAGTTCATTTTATGCCCTCGCGGGCATAAAGTGGATACATTTTAAGATTTTTTTAGTAATAATTTATTTTTGAAATGCATATATATGAATTGGTGAGACATAAAAGTTTATATGCACTAACAGGCTTTGGCATATATTTATGCCTTCAGCGACTTAAAAACACTCGGGCCAGAGGCCACGGCTATTCTAATTTCGTCGCCTTTAGGGCATAAATATCTACTTTATGCCGTTGACACATAAATAATTATTATGTCTCACCAGTTCATTTTATGCCCTCGCGGGCATAAAGTGGATACATTTTAGGATTTTTTTAGTAATAATTTATTATCGAAATGCACATACGTGAACTGGTAAGACATAAAACATTGGTATGCCCCACGGGCATTAGCATATGTTTATGGCTTCAGGCGACTTACAAACTCTCGAGAGGCCCTCGCCTTTTCTAAGTTCGTCGCCTTCAGTGTACAAACATCTACCTTATGCCGTTGATACATAAATAACTATTATGTCTCACCAGTTCATTTTATGCCCTCGCCGGCGTAAAGTGGATACATTTTAGGATTTTTTTAGTAATAATTTGTCCTAGAAATGTACTCACACGAACTGGTGAGACATAAAAGTTTGTATGCACCACGGGTATTAGCATATGTTTATGCCTTCAGGTGACTCAAAAACACTCGGGCTAGAGGTCTTCGACTTTCCTAAACTCGTCGCCTTCAGGGCATAAACATCTACTTTACGCCGTTGATACATAAATAACTATTATGTCTCACCAGTTCATTTTATGCCCTCGCGGGCATAAAGTGGATACATTTTAGGATTTTTTTAGTAATAATTTATTTTCGAAATGCATATACATGAATTGGTGAGACATAAAAGTTTATATGCACTAACGGGCTTTGGCATATATTTATGCCTTCAGCGACTTAAAAACACTCGGGCCAGAGGCCACGGCTTTTCTAATTTCGTCGCCTTTAGGGCATAAATATTTACTTTATGCCGTTGACACATAAATAATTATTATGTCTCACCAGTTCATTTTATGCCCTCGCGGGCAAAAAGTGGATACATTTTAGGATTTTTTTTGTAATAATTTATTATCGAAATGCACATACTGGTAGGACATGAAACATTGGTATGCACCAGGGGCATTAGCATATGTTTATGCCTTCAGGCGACTTACAAACTCTCGAGAGGCCCTCGCCTTTTCTAAGTTCGTCGCCTTCAGTGTACAAACATCTACCTTATGCCGTTGATACATAAATAACTATTATGTCTCACCAGTTCATTTTATGCCCTCGCGGGCATAAAGTGGATACATTTTAGGATTTTTTTAGTAATAATTTATTTTCGAAATGCACATACGTAAACTGGTGAGACATAACAAATTCGTATGCACCATGGGCTTTAGCATATGTTTATGCCTTCAGGCGACTTAAAAACACCCGGACCAGAGGCCCTCGGCTTGTCTAATTTCATCGATACAAAAATAAAAAAATTATTTTATGTTTATCGTTGTGCTTTTATTGCTGACTTACCAAATGCATAAACATAAACTGTAGTCCCAACGGCGGTAATACATTTTGTAATTTTTTTACTAATAATTTATTGTTCAAATACACTAAACTAGTGAGGCATATAAATGCATTATCAGCATTAGCATATGATTATGCCCTCAGGCGATTTAAAACTCTCAAGCCAGAGGCTTTCGGCTTTCTTATGCTCGCCGCCCACAGGGCATAAACGTCTACAGGATGTTCACTAAAAAATACCAGCAAGAAAGCTATGAATTTTGGAGAAAATAGGATTAAATGAGCACCCTTTGCTTAATGCTATTGATACATAAATAACTAATTTAACTCGAATGTAAAATTTCTTTCTTGATAAAAAAAATAGAAAAAGATACACGATTCATAAGGCTCAAGTCGCACACAGTCCATTGTAAAGCTTGGGCTGGTGCGGCAATAAGTGACTTATGAAACTTGTGCCTTAATATAGTATTTTAAATCATTAAAAAGTCTAATTGGTACTGCATTTTTAAAAAGCGCATAACAGTCGCAATCTTAGAAAGAAATACAACTAAATTGGATGAATCCTAAACACGTTATTAAAATTTGAAACACGTCTCCGGCGGGATTGGTGCTTGTATTTTATCGTTCGCCCCAGGTATAATAAATTAGCTCTGATCGACTAAAATGTGACCTGAAATAGGAAGTGTCATCGATTTTGCCCGAGCACTGCAGATTTATTCCAACTTACGGGAAACGTTTCACCTGCATAATTTTCCACAATGGACAGGAACGAAGCTGCATCTATATTTCTCTCTCTCTCTCTCTCTGTTGAATATCAACTTTCGTTTGAGTCATCTCAATGCTAATTACGTTTCCTTTTGATGGCTCTATTAAGCCTCATTGGGGAATTTTTATTAAATTCTTTTGTACTATCACCAGTGATGGTTGGGATATCATTTTTTTCCAACCTAACAAAACGTGAGGTGATATTTTAGTCACGCGTCCAAAATTGCAGCCTATGTTTTGCCATTTGTCTCATAATAGTTCGGCCTGATCGAATGGATGTGACCAGACTCTACAAGAGCCCGACTCTCTATCCAGCTCCGTAATTTATTGATTCTGCGGAGAAGCAAAAACACAGCTTTGCTTTTTGGATGGGAAAAATGGAGCCATTGTAAGGGCGAGTTTATTAAATTACCATGCCCCACGCCCGGGTATAAGGCATTGGTCATTGCTTTATTTGGGCTAATGGCTCTATATGTTCGTCATTAATACTGTAGCTAAGTGATTAAAAAGTTTTAATGCAACGTATACAAATACACAACTACCTAATTGGGATTGCAAGCCACGTTGTCCACTGTCTCCTCCTATGTTAATTATAGGGTGTGAGTGTACACGCCCCGGACACTAAGGGCTCAGTGTGAGTACGTGACTCAATTAATATTGCTGTTCTAATTTAGAGGGAGCAAGCGGCATCACGTTGTGCTGAGTTATAGAGTTGGCAATAGTCTAGACTGATTTGAAAAATCTCTACGTACTAAAGAGAAGTTTCTAGAGTTATATACTAGGTAAATGCAATCTAACTGGCGCAGTCGGTAGGATTATGTCGTAGGTTTTTTGTATTATTGAACATAGTATCGGTTCAACCTTCAATTGTTGATTACAATTAATTTTGTTACGGATTTTCTGCTCTAGCAACCGTTTTGAGTCGGTAATTAACTCTGGCAATGCAAATTCTTGACTTCCAAGTTTGTGGTTTATCTGGCAGTTGAGGCGATGTTAGTTTAATTTCTTCAGGTTTCATTTCTTCTTGGTCGATAACCATTTTCTTAGTCTTGCGTTTTTTCGATTGAGAACTCACCAAAATAAGATTTTCAAGATAACTGTAATTTCGACAATAACCTCGGGTTGTTTACCTTCTTCCTGAATAGTTACAATTTCCGATGGTTTCTTCTTTATTTCCCTTCTTCTTTCTTGCACTTCGTTTTTTAATGTTTTTTTTGCCTTACTTTGTGTGCTCAACTTCTTCAGGGAGTTCTTCAACCATCTTGGTAGGAAGTTATTCTGGAGTCTCCTCTTTAGATAGGTTTCTCCACCTTTTTTTCAGTGTTTTTGTTATTTCTTGTTGGTCTCTTTTTTATTTTGCATTTCTTATCTATAGTTTTCTTAGGTATTCGTTACTCAATTCTGATAGTTTTTTTGTAATTCTACATGAAGTTTTTCAACACTACAACCTCAATATTTGGGCTTGCATTCTAAAGGTGCCCCTACATCCTCCACAGTTACAGTAGTCTCACCCTCTTTTTATATAATTACAATTTTAGTTCTCTCTTGTTTGTCACCATCTTTTCTGAATATCTTGCGAGTTTTGGTAACTATCTATTATTTTATTCATCACAAAATAAAACAAAAAATTGTCAAAACTGCAGAAGGAGCCATCTTAGAAGCTCTCAACCACTGAATCAAATCAGCATTGAAGCTCCAAAAATGTTTCACATGTGTTTCTTGTTCCAAAAAATTCCTCAATTTGCTGTAGAAAGTGAATAAAAAATTAAAAATTACGATTGTTTGCAAATAAAAAAAATAATACAAAATTAGAAAGCGTGACAAATGAGCGAATAAGAGTTAGGAAAACCAAATTACTTAAAAAAAGTCGATGAAATGAAAATAAAAATCAATTTTTAAACCTAAAGGAATTTTTGAAAAAAGCCAAAAATTGATTGAGTCAAAAATTGAAAAATTGATGCAAAGTTTTGTCAATAAAATATGATTATTAACTTGTAGGAAAAGTTTTACTTCTGGCCAAAAATGTTTTCGCCCAAAATCGTCTCATAATAATTCATTATACTGGAATAAAAACTTAAAATGTGTTAGAAACCAAAAAAAGTCTCAAATTGAAGTAGAAAGTGAATTGTTTAAGCAAAACAAGTTAGAAAGCGCTAACAATGAGCGAGTGACTGAAAAAAGTGATAATCGATTTTCAAACATAAAGGATTTTTTTTTATTAAAAAAAAAGTGTAAAACATTTGATCCAAAGTTTTCTAAATAAAAAAAGATGTTGGAAAAGTTTTATAACAAAACCCAACTATTTAGAAACAGCAAAATGTTACAAAAAAAAATAAAAAGAAAGGAATTGAAATTGAAACAAAAGAGAAAACTATGTAAAATATTAAAAGAGAGCGGTAAAAATAATCTGTATAACGATTCACGAATCTGTGAATTGCTGCTAGATAGCAATTCACAGTTTGTCTTGACTTTCAAGTTACTTTATTTGACTTGGCTTGATTTAAAGTTAAGCGAAAGTCAAGTTTGAGGTAGTGAATGTCAAGTTAAGTCAAGTAGCTTTTCTTTCTAGTACTTGAAAAATCAAGTCTCCTGGTGGCGCCATCTGTGTCCGTTTGTTGAACTAACAATATTGCACTCGTCCAGTATCAACGTCATTGCCCGGTTCTTGATTTCTGTATTTTACAGTAATCTGCATCATTTTCCTTAGGCCGGGCGATGTCGTTGATACTGGACGAGTGCAATCTCGTTAGTTCAACAAACGAATACATATGGCGCCACCGGGAGACTTTTCTCGGTGCTGCTATGAAACGTGTCTGGAGTACCGAAAGTTCCGAATGTGTTAATTAAAATACAATTTCAACTTAATGAAAGTCTACGTAATGAAAGATATCCGTTAGTGATTTAATTGTCTCAACATATGATTTATTGAGGATTTTTGCAATAAAAATTTATTTCATTTTAGCCGATTTTTGAGAATCTCTGATTTATTGAAGTTTGCTCTCCTAAAACACATGAGTTACTGCCTCAATGTTGAAGCAAATCAGCATTATCAATTGCTGACTATTCGATTTACCTGTTGATGTGATTTATTGACGATTCTTGCAAATCGTCATTTCTTCACTCAGTACTCAGAAGTTTTAAAATCAATTCAATTTTACCGGATTTTTCTGCACCTTTGATTTATTGAAGTTTGTTCTCGTAAATCACAGTTGAGTTGAGTTATTGATAAAATGTTGAAACGATTGACCATCATCAATGACACACTAATGAATACAAGTTTTGTTAGTATCTATTAATAATAATTATTAAAATAAAATACCCTGATTTATTGATTAATATTTAGATAACGTGAAGAGCTATAAATCTTTGATTTATTGAACTTGGCCCATGCAGTCATTTTTCTAGTTGTTCAAAACTGAATTTAAAATCAATTCAATTTTACCGGGTTTTTGCGAATTCTTGATTATTTCAAATTAAGTAAATCACATGTATTATTGATTCAATGTTGTAAAGACTGATTTCTAACTAATGCGCTTAAAACTTTTGTGAGTTTGTATTAATAATAATTTTCAAAGTCAAAAACCGTGATTTGGATATATCGGATTTTTGATGAACCTCTGATTTATTGAAGTTTGCTCTTCTAAATCACATATTCCGGTAACACAACATGTAACAAACACATGGAACATGCACACAAATTCCGGAAACCCTGTATTAATAATAATTATCACAATAAAAAAACCCTGATTTATTGAATTCGACGCATGCAATAATTTTTGTAGTCGTTTCAGTATTCAATATATTTCCACAAAATTCAAAATAGGTTTCAAGACTGATTTGGTCATTATTATATTGCAATAAAAATCAATTTAAACTTAGCCGATTTTTGAGAATCTCTGATTGAAGAACGGACGCTAAATAGTGAAACAAAAAATCCAAAAAGAAAGATTAGAAATTCAAATTGGAAGGAATATAGGGCAAGTACATGGTGTAATTTTTTTGTTCAACCAAATGATATGAAAAGGGAAAGAAAAATAACACCACACATCAAGAATTTCAAAAAGCACCAAAAATGTGAAAAGATTTCTGAAAAAAAAATTTAAACAAAATACATTGAAATAAAGCAAAAAACGTAACTAGGAAAAATGATTTGTAAGGTTTAAAAATCTAATTTAGTGTTTGTGGAGAACAGTCAATTGTCATAACACTTTGTCTAAAAATGCAAATTTTGATGATTTTGTCGAAAGTCAATTTTAATAACTTCATAACTAGTCAAATCGATTTATATCTTCAATTTTTTTGTTTTAGCAAAATCAATTTTTGGATCAAATTTGGACAAAAAAAATACCTCAAAATGACCCTAAAAATGACTTAAAGCGTCCAAAAATGCAAATTTTAATATTTTTGGAGAAATGCATTCTTAGGATTAGAACTATAATTGATTAAAAATAACCTACATCATCTAAAAATGTAAATTTTGATGTTTCTGAATGAACTCATTATAAGGACGAAATAATGCCAAAGAGATTCAAATCTTCTAATGTATTGTTTTCGGTAAAATACACGTTTGGACTAAAATATATGTATAAAGTTTGGCGCAAAATGCAAAGTTGAAAATTTTCGAGAAAGACAAATTAAAGTCAATACCAAAATTACTCGAATTTTCATTTTTTTTACTCAAAACGTATAAGAGAATATAAACGTGTTTGAAGAAAGTAAATAGAAAATGCAAGTTAAATATTTTTGATACAATTCAGATTATGATAAGGACCAAAATCAATTAAAAAAACTTACGGTTTATAAATTTTTTAAAATTGCTTAGGTCTAAAAGCGGTCTAAAATGATTCAAAACAATCTAATAATGCAAATTAAAAGTGTTTTTGGAAAAATTGTGGTTTCTTTAAAAGTTTTATTTAAAAATGCATATTTAAGGTTTTTGGAGTGACTGAAAACACCAAAATCGGTTTGAAATAAGTAAAAGCGTTTAAAGTAGTAAATTTCGGATTCTTGGACAAATTCAGGTTTGGTTAATGACGAACATAGAGCGTCTAAAAAGAAGTTTTTATAGACCATTACAAGACAATCACGCTTTGCTTTTTGGGCATAATTTATGTTATATTTTTAGCCCAAAAAAGAGTTTACAATTAAAAAAAAAATTGGGAAAAGAAAGAAGAAAGTTGAGAAGAAGTTCGCTTGTTGCAATATTGTTTTTCACTTAAATTTTAAAGGAATCCCCTTTGTAAAACTTTGTGATTTCTTCTAAGCGAGGGGAGTTACATCCTAAGTAAATACAAACATATATATATAATTAAATGCTGAGTCTTTAACAATATTGCAATGTGGCATTTCCGACAGAATTTCTGCCTACAAATGCATTGTTCAAGCTGCAACCAGGCAGTTCTATTATAGCCACTTTTAATGCATAATAAAAGTAAAAAAATAGAGAAATTTTGAACCTTTAGGTTAGGTCTTAATATTCTCATGTTCTACTCTACATTCTCCAAGCCCCGTCTAATTAACGGCAACCCTCTTGACTCTTAATTTCATCCCCCGGTGTAATGATACTCGACTAAAACGCAGACGATTTTTAATTGCAGAGGAGCAAGTCGGACAGCAAGAAAGTGGTCCTTCTACACGTCGACTGGAAGACGAGCGGTCCCTATCGTTGTGAAGTGTCGGCAGAGGCGCCATCTTTCGCCAGCGCACAAAGCGAAGCTCGGATGGAAGTAGTTTGTAAGTGTTTGCACTAAACTTTTACTCGCCGCTAATGTGGTTGGGGATTTTGGGTTTTGTTAGTCGTTGGCAGAAGGAAAAAGAGGGAAATTTAAGATGTGACCATTAGTGTTTATCTTTCTTTTCAGTTGTCCCCCCCCCCCTGCCACTAGGGGGGGGGGGGGCAGGTGGCTACTGTATTCATGATAAGGAATTTTGAGGTTAATCAGAATTTTATATATAAAAGATTAATTCAAAAGGAATTTTCTGTTACTTGCAAAATCGAGTCATCTTTTATTGTCGGTTCAGCCTGACTGGACGCTTTAGTCTGGAATTTTTGAATCATGAAACAAAAACGAAAACATTTAAATAAAGAAATTAAATGTCTATGTTCGTACAAAGCGTAAAAGAGGACAAACATTTCCGCTATAAATGCTATAATGCGATCCACTTGCTAGCTTCGGTACGTGGCAGGAATCGTAAGCACGCATCTAACTGCATTTTCTCCGCACTGACTCGTATGGAATCTTCAGGATGGGAAGTAGATCCACAGAGTTCGTTATGTTTATACTGTAAACAATATCTGGTGGAAATATCAAACTGGTACTCCTAATGGTTAATCTAAAAAAGGTGGAGGTTAAAATACATAATATTTTGAGTGTCAAAAATAATATAAAACACTCAACTAGCAGTGTGGCTCTGCAGGTTCTGAATCCATCGGACTAGTAGTTTAATTGCGCGGGTTCTGGGTCACTAATTATGGTTAATACTCTCCTCCCTACTTTGGTCAATCATGGACCTTTGCAATGCCTTCAGAACGTAACTATCCTAATTTGTATAAAATAAGCACCAAAAGTGTGATTTAATAAAATAAGCACTATCGATTGGAGTGAATTCAAATGTTTTTCTTGATCTTCTTGATGCCCTCTTTCACCTGTGGTAGTCCGGGTGCATTCCAGTCACCATGAATTTTAGAGTACTATCTGTGTATGTTTTCGGGCTTTGAAGCCGTGATTTCTTCCTGACGTTTCGTCTACAGCTTCAGCAGACATTATCAAAGGCGATTAGGAAGCACGTATGATCACTTTGCCCATTGCCTCATTGTCTTTGAGCTGTAGACGAAACGTCAGGAAGAAACTCCATTGGACCACGCCTTCGAAGCCCGGAAAACACGTTAGATTGTACTTTGACCAGCCGTGAAAGCCTTTGTAGTGTTATAAAAGAAATAACCTTCATTTGCAGGCGCTTGTACAATGCTCTTTAATCCGAAATAAAGTTTAAGTGGCCTTTACACATATATAATTTTGTGTTTGTAAACTCGTTTCGATACAAAGATTGTGCACCAACCTGAATTTGTACTAACAGACAAATTTCGTGTAGCCAAACAAGCTTGCACCACCATTATAAAGAAATTACACCCCGGTGCTCCAACAACAAATTTCAACTTTATTTGGGTTACGTGTAAAACATTCATGCGTTCGATATGGGGAAATTAACTGATGTAAATATAAGCATGCACACGAAGGTATTAAGCTTTTAATCGGCCGCTATTACACATTCATTTTAATGGTTGCAATATTACCTTCCCCGGCCTCTTTCCTCTATATCACGCGAACCAACATAAACTTCCATGTTTATTTCATTGCCTCGGTTGGTATTTGCTCAAATATTTTACTGCTTCCCAAATATATGGTTTTATTAGAGCGGTGTAACGTTTTACGGTCGCCATTATATAGCTCCTTTAAGACTCTATTAAAGTTGTTGACTTTACGCGTTTACAATTTTGTGGTCAAGTTAATATTTCAAACCACGCCACTGCCAATCGAGTTTTTCACGTTTCAGTCCATGTATTTTTAATTTTTGTTCCATTTCTGGTTAGTTAGAAAGCCTGATATTCTAACTATAATTTAAAAAAGTTCTCCAGAACCAATCTGGCTGTGCTACTAACCGGAGAAATCCCGAACCTGCATAACTAGTCTACTAGCTATTTTTTTTACATGTTACTTATATATGATTTTTTTAACAATTAAAATATTAGAAACGTTTCTTAATAGAATGTACAAGACTTCGGCATATCAAGAGGTACAAATTTGTGTACATAAAAGTTACGTTCTTGTGTAAATTCCTTAAATTTTTTTTTTATTTTTTAATTTGTTAATTTGTGAATGTTATATAGGACTTAAGCGGTATGGAGATTTTAATTGTTAAAACAACTTCATTCGTGTATTTTTCTAATATGCATAAATTTTTAATTATAATTTTAATTTAGTCATGCCTCTTGCTATAAACTGATCAATGTTTCTTGTCTTTACATCCATATATGGTCGAAATTTTGGCAATTGATAAAAGCTAAATTGTCGTTATTTGTCCCCATCCCGCTAATCCACCTACACCTCAACTATCTTCACTCGCTGAAAAAACCCTGAGGAAAATCCAATAAAGGATTGAAACGTTGGCCTTTTCAAAAATGTGTCATTTCAAGTCCTACATCTGCAATATGTATCCTAAATTTTAGATATTTTTTTTTCATTTTTTTATTAGAATGGGATGTTTGCAATCGCCTAACAACATAACAAACTTAATTCGACTGAAATAAGCCCCAAAAGTGTTTTTTTTTAAAGTGACAAGAAAGCAGATTATAAAAGTGTCCAAAAATTGACAACCGAAAGGGTCTGTCTCCGAAAATACTGCACCTTCGGGACATCCGTTGATGGGAATTTACGTAGAAGCAACGTATTATTAACCCGCCAACTCTAATTCTTATTCGTCAGCTTTAACTCATCAACTCACGAGTTCTCACTTTTAGTAATTAATTTTTCTATTCGAAAGTTTCCTGATTCATTACTTTTCTTCTTTGAAAAGCTGTAGAGATTAAAATATTGAGTTCCAAACATAGTTATTTTTTATTTCAATCTCTAACTCGCGGGTTTTGCCAACAACACGAGTTTTGCAAACTCGCGAGTTAATCAACTCATATATTCGGTATTAGATAACTGCTGAGCAAGGCTGTCAAAATTTATCAGATTATTGGTTAAACCTCGAAGCAAATTTATTTAATCTAGCTGAACGTAATAATAACTCGCGAGCTCTAATTTTTCTCGCGAGCATTAACTCATCAAATCGCGAGATTTTACTTTTATTGATAATTTTTTTGTTTGACCTGAAAGCTGAAAGGTTTAGATTACTTAGTACTTAATAGGTATAGTTAAAAATTCGTTTCTTATTCTTTTACCTCGTGAGTTTTTTTTTACTCACGAGTTGAAAAGTAAATTAAACTTTTCAGTAAAAAACAAAAATTCTGCTATTATAAATCAAAACTTTATCTATCCGAAAGTAATACTAACTCATGAGCTTTAATTGCTACTCGAGAGCATTAACAAAGTAACTCAAAAGTCCTCATTTTCATACATTAGTTTTCAGTTTAGCAAGTTTTCTAAAGGTAAATGGTTAAAGTTATTTATTTCCAAATTTAGTTAAAAAATCCAGTAGTAAAAATTTATGTCTAACTTATTAAAATTAACTTAACAAAAATGGTTGTATAATCCTCAAATAAATATAAATTCTCTCATTATTTGCACAAGCTTAAGAGTAATGTAAAGAAATGTGTCTTTTTCAAAACAAAAACGAACTTGACGTAGTTTTAAAGTCAAAACGTGTGTTTTCTTGAAACTACAAATTTGAGAAAAAAAAATGTTTTGTCCGTTTGACAAGCTTTTAGTTGAGCTTTTTTCGAAAAACTGAAGGATTTTGATTATTTTTACTGATTTTGAAAAAACAGTTACATTTTGAAGACGAACATTGCGTCTCTTTTTGCGTAGAAAAGATTTTGATTTGATTAAATTTTGGACAATGAGTTTATATTTTTTTTAAACAAATCATTAAAATCCGTTCATTTAAAAAAAAAACAAATTTTTTTAACAAAGAGGATCAAAAAATTGTTGAAATTAAAAATTGAGGTTTTTTTTCCTACATTTTTCCTCCTCCTGATATACTTTTTATCAATCTTTGTACAAAAAAAAATAATTTGTGCAATGAGAATTGAATTTAGAGATTTTGTGGATCAGCTTCACCAATTTTGGGCAAAATATAATAATTTGGAGGCAAAATCCGTGTTACTTCCTAAGCAGAAAATATTTTAATAGACATTTTGTTAAAAAAAGTGTATTTTTAAATAAAAAAAATTAATTAAGAATATTTTTCAAAATTTTGATCAGATTTTGTATGAAAAAAAGCTGGAGCTGGAAAACGCATCTCTCTATAAGTAAAGAAGGCTTTGATTATAATTTTGAGCAAAAAGTAAGTTTTTTTAAACGAAGAATTCGAGAATTTTTGGATTTTATCAAGATTGGACTTGACAAGCTTTTAATTGATTTCGCAAGAAATACTGAATTTCTTCGTTTTTTTAGATTTTGATCATGTTTACGGACTTGGGACGAATAATAATATTCAAGACAAAAGCTGCGTCGCTTTTTACGTAGAACATATTTTGAGTTAAGTTTTGGAAAAAAAATTATTTAAAAAAAAAGACGTAAAAACAAAAAAAAACGAGTAGAAATCTTTTTTTTATTTGACAAAATTTTAATCGATTTTGTAAGAAAATTTAAATTTGTTGAAAGAGATTTGCACAATTTTGAAAGATTTTTGATTATTTTCACAGATTTTTGACAAAAAGTAATATTTGGGAAGCGAAAACTGCGTCTCTTTCTAAGGGAAAAAGATTTCGTTTGTAATTTTGGTCAAAAAAGTGCATTTTTTAAACGTAGAAACACGAGAATTTGGGAGTTTTGTATATTTAAAAAGCTTTTAAACACTTATGTAAAAAAAACTGATTTTCCTAAATTAGAAATACAGTTTTTTGAAATTATGGACCATTTTTATAGATTTCGGGCAACCATATTAAATAAAAAACCATTGGTCGGCTTGTTGTTCAAAATGTGTTCTTTTTTTAAGCAAATAAAACGAGAATAAAATTTTGTCTATTTGACAAGCTTTTTTTGTTAAAAAATTGTCAAAACGAAAATGGCAAAAACCAATTTTTTTACCCGTTTAAAATTTCCATCAATTTTGTGCAAAAAATAGAATTTCTTCAAAACCTTTCGGAGGTTTAAGATCACTTTCGCGAATATTGAAAAAAGGGATATTTTGAAGACAAACTGCGTCTCTTTCTGAACCGAAACGAACTTGACGTAGAGTTACTTTCTTGAAACAAGGTTTTAAATGATTTTGCTCAAAAAACTGAATTTTTTATATGAGAATTGCACTTTTTAGAAATTTTAATCATTTTAAAGAAAAAAAAATGCTTTTTTTTTCTATGTAGAAAAGATTTTTAATGAAATTTTGGACAAGAGTTATATTTAGACAAACCGATTATTTTTATTTTAATTTAAATAAACAATTTTTTTAAGCAAAGAAGATCAAAAAATTGTTAGATTCACTCCAATCGTCTTAATCGTTGTTCTAAAAGATATAGGCGGTCAAAGTTGAAAATTGAGAAAAAAAACGTGATACCTCTCCACCCCCTTTTGGTCATTTGGAGACCATTTTTTATATTTTTTTCTGTTTTTGGTTTTGAATTTGATTGGAATGAAATAAACCCCAATAGTGACCTTTTAAGAAATTTCAAAAATATATAGAAGTACCTAAAAATCCACGTGGGTGGTGATTTTAATTAAAAATTAATTGGCATTTATTAGGTTCTCAGGTTCATACAGTCTCTTCCTTAAATTATTACATTAATATTAATATCATGCGTTCATTAAAAAAAAACTCTTGTGAGCCTTGGAATTAGAACAGTAGGTGTGATAAAAAATTTAAATCCATGATTGTTATTAGGGTCCTTGAGTTGTATGTACTGGTGAAAGTAGCAGGATTAGGACAAATAATACACCTCTTCTCTATCGGAAAGTGGCCAACGTTTCGACTATTTATTTATTCTTCCTCAGGACTGAGATCCAAGAAAATGTCGGTTTAACAAATCCCAAGGCTCAACATTCAACCACAAACAATTCTTGTTAGAAAAATGATGGAAAGTAATAGTCATTTCCATCAACATTATAATTATAGTAAACTCATATATGTAAAATTTATCAGTTTTACATTTATAGGTCTCATAAGCGTTATAGTAAAGCCCAAACGACGATACATTTCTAGTAAACTGAAGAAAATTATTGCTATGAGTACAGTCAAATCTAAGGCGATGAAGGACATGAGTTTTCTAATTTCATTCTTCTTTTTTTATTGGCTAAATACTTTGTTTTTGTTTTATTTTTTTTGTTTAACGAGTGCACATATTTGACTGGAAAAACCTGTTTTTGTCTTTAATTTAACTGACTTTTAATGATTTTTAAAAATTGCTCTAAGGAAAATAAAATTATTGCTATGAGTGCAATCAAATTTAAGGCGATGAAGAACAAGAGTTTTCTAATGTCAAGTCAAAAGCTAGACACAGGCACATTCTTTAATTCAAGTTAGAAACGACTTCAACCTCAAGCAAAACACAGCACTGGTTCAACCAATAATGTATTTCGCTAAAAATGGTCCGGTTTTGCCCAAAAGTCCGCCATTTTTAAGGTACCCATGACGTAATTTCATCCTCGCAGTACATCAATTGGCGAATCGCGATTTTGAATTATTTGACGTAGAATGTCAGGAGACGTCACTTCCGGCGGATATAGCCGCCATTTTTAAGGTACCTGCTCGTTGTTCGATGTACGTTGGTAGTGAACTGTACAAACTACTTTTGCAACTTTTAAAATGAATTTATTTTGGATAGACCACCATGATTCTGATTACGTAATGACGGCATGCAGACACGGCTGCAAGTAATGGCAAATACGACAAAGAGAACCTTGTCTCCCACTTTCTCTCTCACATGAGGGTTTCCAGTCTTTTCAATAGATGACGCTAAGATGGCGGTTTATTTGGAAGCTTATGACTAATTTTTTGTTATAAAAGTCAATAGTACCCACTGCTAAAAAGAGGGGCCAAAACTGTAAAACAGAAGGTTCTCTCCAGATGTAATATACCAGTTCGTTGGGTTCAACTTTTACCAAAAAATGTTTTTAATTTTTTTAGATCTGTTCAATAAATTGAACAAATGAAATTTATGATTTTTTTAATTAAATAATCGACTAAGAAAGGCCCAAACGACGTTACATACTTTGTAATAAACGGAAACGGTGACTCATTATATTCCCTTTAATTCTCTGCTCGTTGGAATAAGCGTCTCTACAATCTCCCAGTGTAATATCAATTAATAGCAAAAGGGTTAATTAATGGAATAATTTGTAATACTGCCGAATTGAAAGGGTGTTCGAGCGGCAAATGGAATCGAGTTATAACTGGGGATCATATTTTGCAAACACCTTTTGAACAGGACGTGTCCCGTAATGAGGCGTAATAAATTGTCATTATTTCACGTCATGCGACGTGACGGCATTTGCTAATCCCAATGGCGCATTATTATAATGCAATTCGTCTCGGATTTCATATACAAAACACACCCAAGGGGTTGATAAGCCATCGATTATTATAGAAAAAGCTGCTGTGTTCTACATGGTGGTGAAATAAAAGGACGACTTTGCTCACTAAATAATTTATCGGCGCAAGTGGGTCTTGTAGATCTTAATCAGCTTTTACGAGTGCCGGTATTTGCTTTAAAATGAGCATAAAACCACCGTTCTTACTTTTATACAGGGTCCGATCGTAAAAGGAATCTAATTTTTATATCTTGGGAAGATATAAAAAGGGGTTTAAATCTTGGGGAGTTGCTGTTATTGCCGGTTTATACAGCGGCTGCTTATATTCTTACCTTGCTTCAGCATTTTTCATAATTTCAACAGAAATACTACTCACTGTGTGTATACAAAAAATTAGTTACCAACCCGACTATTATTATAAAAAATGGAACTCTTAAAGTTTAATTTCTATGCAACTCTGACTGAGTTTACTCCAAAACCCCATTTTTACTTTTTTTAAGTACACCAACAAGTGAATATATTTGACAAGAAAAATCTTCTTTTATCTTTAATCGACCTGACTTTCACTGATTTTTATAAACCGCTCTAAAAGAAAATTATTGCTATGAGTACAGTCAAATTTAAGCGATGAGGGACATGAGTTTTCTAATTTAATTCATCTTTTTTTTTATTTGCTAAATAATTGGTTTTTTATTTTGCTTGACAAGCCTGCCTTTATCTTTAATCTAACTGACTTTTAATGAATTTTATAAACTGCTCTAAGAAAAACAAAATTATTGCCATGAGTGCAATCAAATATAAGGCGATAAAGGGCATGAGTTTTCTAATTTTATTCTCCTTTTTTTATTGTCTACAAAATTTGTTTTTTTATTTCTTTTGTAAAACAAATTCGCAAATTTGGTTGGAAAAAACCTTCTTTTATCTTTAATTCAACTGATTTTTAATGATCTTTATAAAATGCTTTAAGAAAAAGGAAATTATTGCTACAAGTGCAGTCAAATATAAAGCGACGAGGCACATGAGTTTTCTAATTTCAATCTCCTTTTTTATTGGATAAAAAAATTGTTACTTTATTTTGACTATCAAACAAATGTACTCACTTCAATGGAAATCTTCATTGAACTTTTTAGAGAACTTTTACTGATTTTGGAGGCAAAACCACGACTGTTTCCACTTCTAAAATATTTATTACATTTTTGGTCAAAAGAATTTTTTTTAATATACAAGACAGAAAGTTTTTCGTGAATTTCACATTCTAATCCATTTTGTGTAAAAAAATTGAGTTCTCTCAAATGAAAAGCGCTTAGAAATGTTGCATACTTTTTACTGATTCTGGTCAAAAAATGTTGTTTTGGAGAAAATATCGTGACTCTTTATTAAGTAGCAAAAAGTGAACAAAACTTTTGTAAAAAAAAGTATCTTTTTAGCGCGTAATACGATATTCATTTTTTTTCTATTTGACAAGCTTTTGAACAATCTCTAAGAAAAAGAAAAGTATTGCTATGAGTACAGTCAAATATTAGGCGACGAGGGACATGAATTTTATAATTTCATTCTCCTTTTTTTATGGGCTGAAAAATTTGTGTTTTTATTTTGTTTGTCTAACAAGTGTACATATTTGACCGGAAAAACCTTCTTTTACCTTTAATCTACCTAACTTTTACTGATTTTTATAAGCGCTCTACGAAAATAGTTATTTACGTATTAAGTGCAAAAAGTTGTGATTGCCGGGGTTGGCCAACTTCACTCTCCGAGCAAAAAAGTTACTTTTTGCTCGTAATGCATGCAACGTTTTTTCTGCAAACCACCAATTTCAAATAATGTGAATCACAACTGAGCATATCTGAAGACACAATCTGAAAATTTAAATCAAAGTGACAATGACGTTTTTAATAATTGGTTGAGTGGTGGTAGTTGCTATTGAAGCGATAAAATCTTTTTCGCTTGCTGTCCTGGGCATCTCGCGGAAAAGTAAACTCACATTCTGATCCTCAAAAAGGCTAAGTTTTCGTTTGTAAAATGTAATAAATGAAAGCGTAAAATGCGTCATTATTTGACGTTAGTAGAAAAAGAAAATTATTGCTACGAGTACAGTCAAATCTAAGGCGATGAAGGATATGAGTTTCCCAATTTCATTCTTATTTTTTATTGGCTGACAAAATTGTTTTTTTTTTATTTTTATAAAATACTCTAAGAAATAGAAAATTGTTGGTTTGAGTGCAGTCAAATATAAGGCGATGAAGGACATGAGTTTTATAACGTCCATCTCCTTTTTTATTGGCGGAAAAAGTGTTTTTTTTTTATTTAGTTTGTCAAACAAGTGCACACATTTGACTGGAAATACCTGCTTTTGTCTTTAATCTAAATGATTTTTATAAACTGCTCTAAGGAAAAAACACTATTGCCATTAGTGCAGCCAAATATAAGGCGATGAAGGACGTGAGTTTTCTAATGTCATTCTCCTTTTGTTATTGGCTAAAAAATTTGTTTTTTTATTTAGTTGGTCAAACAAATACGCCTATTTGACCCAGAAAACCTTCCTTTATCTCTAATCTAACTGACTTTTAGTGATTTGTATAAAATGCTCTAAGAAAAAGAAAATTATTGCTATGAGTACAGTCAAATCTAAGGCGATGAGAGACATGAGATTTCTAAGTTTATTCTCTTTTTTTATTTACTAAAAAATTTATTTTTTTATTTTGTTTTACAAATGCGCAAATTTGATTGGAAAAGCCTTTTTTTATATTTACTCCAACTGATTTTTTAAGATTTTTATAATATGTTCTAAGAGAAAAAAGTATTGCAATAAGTGCGGTTAACTATAAAGAGATGATGGACATGAGTTTTCTAATTTAAATCTCCTTTTTTTTATTTGCTATAAAAATTTGCACTTTATTTTGTTTTGTTAACCAAATGCACTTATTTCAACAATACAACTGATTTTGAATGATTTTTACAGAATATTCAGGAAAGTAATAAACTTCTTATCTTCTCTTCAGTCCTTTATTTTCATATTAATTGTAGTATCTATTATTATATTTTTTCTTTTACATCCTTCTTCTTACGTTGTTTCTTTTCTTCTATTTGAGAAGCTTTCTTAAAATATTTTTTTATTTTTGAAAGCTCTTTTCAAACATGACACTAATAGAAGATGTAGGGAAGCATTCTCCTCCTCCTTTAAGAACTCAAAAGGACACATTATCATTCTAAAAAATATACTGTCGAAACGTCGTCGATTTGAAAATTGTCTGAAGTTGTCATTTTGTCCCCACACTACGAATCCACCTTAACGAAAAATACGAGAATTGTGATTTTTTGTCTATTTGAAAATATTGCCTCATCGTTTTTGATAATGTCTACCGCAACTATAGAAAAAACGTCAGGAAGAAATTTCATTGTACCACGGCTTCAAAGCGCGGAAAACAGTGTGTGACTTTTGAGACAACAGTTGTTTTTTTTTATTGAATTTGAACAGAAACGATTACCAATCATTGTCGCTGCCAATAATGTTACACCGGGCGAAAAAAAAAATTTTAGGTAAAGAAAAAAACGCAAATAAAATTTCAATCGAATTTCTACCATTTTACCCTCTAAATATCAATTTTGGATTAAATATTCGTCCGCATAGTTGACGTAAATCCACCGGCAAAACGTTTTGTATTGGCTTTGATACGAAAGCTACATACAAATGCAATAAAAGTGTTGCACAAACGTTACTCACAATTTATCATTTTAAATACAATGAACTCGATTTACTTGGAGCACTATAGGTGTAATAGATGAAGCGTCAGGGTAATCCAGACAGCCCAATTGATAGTCTATTTAACGTAATGCACATTAGGAATATCAAAAACATCCATTAGCCGCATGGCGGTGCCCAAACAAACGATTCGCCCGTAATATGGAGTGCTTTGTTTGTTGACACAGTCAAATTTAGCTTTTTGTTTTGTTACAAAAAAAAAACTAAAATCTCACAGACCGCCCAGAGCTTTGATCTCGCTAATTCCACGCAGTCTGTGAGAAAAAGCACCTTCATCGGGTCCTTTCGACCCTCAAAATGCTTAATTAACTGGAAATTCCTAGGAGCGTCTCTTCTAATATTGGTACAGTTTATTAAAGACGCTCAAAGGGGCTCGGAAACATGCGGGAGACATCTTACAAAGTAATTTTTCACAAACGCTAGATTCGACGAACATAATGTCTGGCAATTTCGTAGCTGCTTGTTGCCGCTCCTGCTGCCTGATGCTGATCCCATGATTTTCTTCAAGGGAAACGATATCTGACAAAGGAGGATTTTTACTAAATAATAGCCCTCGTATGCTAGCTCAAGCGTAACATGCCTCTTGTAAAAAGCTTTAAAGAGTATCGATGCAACTTCGAAAATAGTGATTGCTTGCTAGAGAGGGATCATCTATCCAAATTTTTATAAAATGCTCTAAGAAAAAGAAAATTTTCCTACTGGTGCCATCAAAAAATAAGGAAATGAGGGACATGAGTTCTCTAATTTCAATCTTCTTTTTTACTGGCAAAAAAATTTAATTTTTTTATTTTGTTTGTCAAACAAGTGCGCATATTTGACTTGAAAAACCTTCTTTTATCTTTAATCGAACTCTAATTTTAATTCTTATGAAATGCTCTAAGAAAAAGAAAATTATTGCTATAGGTGCAGTGAAATATAAGGCGATGAGAGACACGAGTTTTATAATTTCATTCTCTTTTTTGGCTAAAAAATTGTTTTTTAATTTTTTTTGTCAAACAATTGCGCATATATGACTGAGAAAACCTTCTTTTATCTTTAATCTTATTCCTGCTGATTTTTATAAAAAAAAAGAAAAAGAAAATTATTGCTACGAGTGCAGTCAAATATAAGGCGATGAGGAACACGAGTTTTCTAATTTCTGTCTTCTTTTTTAATTAAAAAAAATGTCTTTTTTATTTTGTTTGTCCAAGAAGTGCATACATTTGACTAGAAAAACCTTCTTTTTTCTTTAGTCTAACTGACCATTACTGACTTTTATAAACTGCTCTAAGAAAAAAAAATATTGTTATGATTGTAGTCAAATATAAGGCGATGAGGGACAAGAGTCTTCTAGTTGTATTTTCCTTTCTTATTAGCTAAAAATTATTTGGAGAAGGAAGATACACTCTTTTGTGATTTCGGAGGAGGAGGAGGTCCCATTTAACCTCTACTCAGATTTTTTCTAAATAAAAGGTTTGGTATCACTTTGGCTTTAGCCAATTGAGATTTCCTTTGCCGTAAAAACTGGAGTATGTCTAAACTTGAACCTCATGCAATCTTTTAAACGTCAATTTTGTTATTTTTAATGAAATGACGACAATATATTATTTAGCCGCAATAATGGATTATAGCATTTAAAAACTTCTTGATGTTTCTGATTTAGAAACGATATTCACAACATGCAATTGCTGTTTTACAGGCGGTTAGCCATAATCGATTTTGTTTCCAAAGCTAATGGATTCGGCATTTTTCCTTAACAAAATTTATTCCCGACGCTCTAGTAATATATACTGCACATAAAAGGATATTCAATTTATATTACTTCTCCTTCTCATCTCTAACTCCATCATATTCCACGTCACAGTCACACCCAAAGCGAAAATGAACCCGTCTGATACACGGATATTTTCTGTTATATACAGCCAAATTGCATGAAATATTGCGACAAAGTAGGCCGATATAGGGCGAAAATAGGGTCGATCTCCAACTGTGAAAATTGGAAGATATTAGCTATTATGTATAAGAAGTATTGGGTCGTATATTTGCCGTTTCCTCCATTCTTATCCCACTCGGAGATTTCAAAATAATGGGCCATTTGATGGGGTTATATTGCGGAATGTGTGGGCGATGGGGATATTTTATTTTGGGGGGTTTATCCGTTCAGACGCTTGTATTTGAATTCAGAATCCAAAAAGCCTGAGTGTTGAGTATCTACATAACCTTTTCATTAGATTTCTTTGCGTTGCTAAAACAATTTTTTTTCCCTGTTTTGCTTTAACTCCCCCCCCCCCCGTCCCTTCCAGCACAAATCTGTAACTGCTCATCACCGATAAAAATAATAAATCAACACCGACATAGGGTTGAGTATAGACTGTTGAAGAACTCTGAAGTTGTATTTAAGCCGGCAAGAATTATTCATGGAAACGAAAAAACTGCGGCAAAGTCCAATAAAAGTTCCAAGTTGCACTTCGATTTTAAAGGATTTCGATTCGGATTGCCTCTCGGTCCCTGTGTACGTTATACGGAATTCGTAATTTTTTGTTTACCCGCGGAATTTGCACTTAAATAAGTTTCAGCGAGTTGTGCTCGAAATGTTAAACAATCCTTCGTACTCGAATGTAGAACTTACTCGAATGTTGACGCATGAGTTAAGTTATTTGGTGACGATGTTTCGAATTTTATATATGGAAGCAGCAAACGCAACAACGATTTTCTTCGGGGACTGTGTATGGCGCCAAATTTCTGGTCAATATTATATGGAAAACTATGAATTTTCCTAGCCCCTAATCACGAGATTTCTTGTGTTCAATATGATTGTAGCGCTTTCGTCTCCTCAAACTTCTTGTAAAAGTGATCTGTACGAGTTCGTTTTTTATGAGATTCCGTGATTGCGTACAGTGGTTTCTCTAGTCTCACGGATATATCTCACCACCATTTTGAGAATAAATCACATACATTTTTAAAAAGAACATCAATTGCCTACCTTTTGCCCCTTTGCCCCTTCCTTTTCGTCTTTGCCGCTTTCTTCTTCTTTAAGTTTATTTTACTCTTTAAGATGTTTCATTAAACTTTTTGCTTTTCTATGTTTTTTTCTATTCATTGGACTTTTTTTTTAGGTAATTTTAAATTAAAATTGAATTTTTGTCAACGTGTATAGATTGTGATGCTCTACAATGATTTCTAATGCGACAATTTTGACCCAAAATTGCTGCTTTTTAAACTTTTCATGCGCTTTTGGCTCGAAACAGTAGTTTTAAAACATTAGTCAACAGTCGATGTTAATTAAAATATTTCTGACCGAAAGCATTTTATAAAAATCATTGAAAGTCCGTTAGATTAAAGATAAAAAAGGTTTTTCCAGTCAAATATGCTCACTTGTATGACAAAGAAAATAAAAATACAACTATTTTTAGCAAATAAAACAAAAGGGAATTAAATTAGAAAACTCATATCTCTCATGGTTTTATACTTGACTGTTACTTGATTGTTGTTACTTGATTTTAGTTAAATTCCGAGTTCAAAGTCGAACTTTAGTTAAATTCCGAGTTTGAAGTCGAAATTTATTTAAAGTCCAAATTTAGTTAAATTCCGAGTTTAAAGTAGGACTTTAGTTAAATTCCGAGTTCAAAGTCGGAATTTAGTTAAATTCTAAGTTTATAGTCAGATTTTGGTTAAATTCCGAGTTCAAAGTCGCATTTTAGTTGAATTCCGAGTTTGAAGTGGAAATTTAGTTAAATTCTGAGTTCAAAGTCGGAATTTAGAGAAATTCCAAATTCAAAGTCGGAATTTAATTTATTTGTGAGTTTAAAGTAAAAATTTAGTTAATTTCTGAGTTCAAAGTCGAAACTTAGTTACACTCTGAGTTCAAGGTCGCATTTTTGTTAAATTCCGAGTTCAAAGTCGGAATTTACTCAAATTCCGGTTTTAAAGTCGAAATTTTAGTTAAATTCTGAGTTCAAAGTCGGAATTTAGTTAAATTCCTCGTTTAAAGTCAGATTTTGGTTAAATTTCGAGTTCAAAGTCGAACAAGAATTAAAGTCCAAGTTTGAAGTCGCAATTTAGTTAAATTCCCAGTTTAAAGTCCAAATTGAGTTAATTCCGAGTTTAAAGTAGGATTTTAGTTAAATTCTAAGTTTAAAGTCAGATTTTGGTTAAATTCCGAGTTCAAAGTCGAACTTTAGTTAAATTCCGAGTTTGAAGTGGAAATTTAGTTAAATTCTGAGTTCAAAGTCGGAATTTAGAGAAATTCCAAGTTCAAAGTCGGAATTTAATTTACTTGTGAGTTTAAAGTCAAAATTTAGTTAAATTCTGAGTTCAAAGTCGAAACTTAGTTAAACTCTGAGTTCAAGGTCGCATTTTTGTTAAATTCCGAGTTCAAAGTCGGAATTTACTCAAATTCCGGTTTTAAAGTCGAAATTTTAGTTAAATTCTGAGTTCAAAGTCGGAATTTAGTTAAATTCCTCGTTTAAAGTCAGATTTTGGTTAAATTTCGAGTTCAAAGTCGAACAAGAATTAAAGTCCAAGTTTGAAGTCGCAATTTAGTTAAATTCCCAGTTTAAAGTCCAAATTGAGTTAATTCCGAGTTTAAAGTAGGATTTTAGTTAAATTCTGAGTTCAAAGTCGGAATTTAGTTAAATTCTAAGTTTAAAGTCAGATTTTGGTTAAATTCCGAGTTCAAAGTCGAACTTTAGTTAAATTCTAAGTTTGAAGTGGAAATCTACTTAAATTCTGAGTTCAAGGTCGCATTTTTGTTCAATTCCGAGATCAAAGTCGGAATTTACTTAAATTCCGAGTTCAAAGTCGGAATTTAATTTAATTCTAACCCCAAAGTCGGAATTTAGTTAAACTCCGAGTTTAATGTTGGAAAGTAGTTAAATTCGGAGTTTACAGTCCAAATTTAGTTAAGTTCCCAGTTCAAAGTCGGAATTTAGTTAAACTCCGAGTTTAATGTTGGAATTTAGTTAAATTCGGAGTTTACAGTCAAAATTTAGTTAAATTCCGAGTTCAAAGTCTGAATTTATTTAAATTGCGAGTTTGAAGTCGGATTTTTGCTAAACTCCGAGTTCAAAGTCGAAATTAACTTAATTCTGAGTTCAATTTCTAAATAGTTAAATTCCGAGTTTAAAGTCCAAATTTAGTTAAATTCCGATTTCAAAGTTGGAATTTAATTTAGTTCTGCATTTAAAGTCGGAATTTAGTTAATTTCCGAGTTTAAAGTCCAAATTTAGTTAAATTCCGAGTTCAAAGTCGGAATTTAGTTAATTTCGAGTTTAAAGTCGGTATTTAGTTAAATGCCCAGTTGAAAGTGGGAATTTAGTTAAATTCCGACTTCAATGTCGGAGTTGTCGGAATTTAATTTGGTTCTGCATTTAAAGTCGGAATTTAGTTAATTTCCGAGTTTAAAGTCGAAATTTAGTTAAATTCCGAGTTCAATGTCGGAATTTAGTCGAATTCCGAGTTTAAAGTCGGAATTTGATTAAATTCCTAGTTTAAAGTCGGAATTTAGTTAAACTCCGAGTTTAAAGTCGGAATTTGGTTAAATTCCAAGTGAACTAGAAACTTGAATTTGAACTAGGAATTTAACTAAATTCCGACTTTGAACTCGAAATTTAAGAAAAGAAATCTGGTTGGCCGTTCTACGCTTTTGTACTTTCTGTCTTTTTTGGATATATTTTTTTATTTAATTTTAGATAATCCAACTTTTTTTTACTTTCCATGCTTTTAGAAGCTTTTTATTAATAATTTCAGGAATAATAAATTAATTTCTTATTTTCTGTTTTTATTCTTTTTCATATTTTGTTCAAACTTCTGTTCTTAAAGTTTTGCATTTATGTAATTTAAATTGAAAATATTGTTGGATTTTTATTCTTTTGAGGTAATTTTTGACCTAAACTTGAGCTTTCTCAACAAGTGGACAATTGTAATGTAAATTGATCTGCATTGAGACAATTTTAGATCAAAACTGTATTTTTTAGATCAAAACAACTCAAGAAACCCTAAATAGATTTTTCTCCAGAAGCTAAAAAACGATTTTTGATGAAATGAGTGAAACAATTTTGGTCCGAACACTAAACGCATCTAAAAATTTTTATTTGTTTTTGGGAAAAAATTAGAAGTATTTTTAAGTTGTGCCTGTACCTACCTCTTTTGTTCTTATTTTTTTTTTGGTTCTTAACTTGGTGTTTTGTAGTTTTTAGTTTAATTTTTTGTTGTTCTTTCATTGTACATCCTTTTCTCTTATCTTTTGTCATGGTTTGTTGAGGCTTTTGTTTTTTAATTTCTCTTACCCATCTAATTTAGACTTTTCTTCGTGTTTCCATTTTTTTATTTTTTTTTACTTAACTGGGTTTTTTGAGATTAATAATTCTTTATTTTTCAATTTTTAAACGGTATTAACTCGAAATAAAAAGTCTCCAACAAAGTTTTTAGAGAAAAATGATGGTCCGCAAAAGGACCCCTTTTGAAAAATTTTTTAAATCTCTTAAATCGTTTTGGCCTAAAATTAGAAATATTTTAAAATGATCTACCTGTTTTGGACATACATTTGTCTTTAATTTCCAAACTACTCTAGATTTTTTTAATTTTGATGCTTTTAGCAGCTTTTTATTTGAACGTTCTCTTTTTACTGTTTCTTTATTGTTCACATTTTTCTATTGTTATTTTCGTATGTTTAATTCAAACAATTTTTATTTAAAAAATTTATGTCTTTAGAAAAACTCTTTTAGCAAATTTATTAAAGAGTTTAGATGATTTTGGGTTAAAACCAAAACTGTTCTCAATTTGTTCCTGACCTACCTCTTTCGGACTTTTTCTTTCTATAACTTCCTGATTTTTGAAGGTTTCTTAATTCGGTGCTTTATAGTTTTTAGTTTTTAATGGCAGATATTGTTGTCCTATTCCTTATCTTTTTCAGTTTTTATCTTTTGTCATGTTTCATTAAATTTTGTCTTTAATTTTTTACCAATCTAAATTTAGTTTTTATTGTTTCCATTCTCTCAAAGTTACCTTAAATTAAAATTGATTTTTTTCAATTTTAATTTAAGGTAACTTTATTAACAATTAAACAAACTTAATGTAATTTGATTTCCTTTGAGACAATTTTGGCCCAAAACTGTGTTTTCGACTTGAAATAGAATTTCTTCAATAACTCAAAAGTCAATTTTTATAGAAATATTATGGTTCAAAAAGAAACCTCTTTTGGCAATTTTTTTTTGAGCTTTTAAACGATTTTGACCTAAAACTAGAATTTTTTTTATATTTGTCTAAAACTACCTGCCTTTTTTGAACCCAGTTTTTTCTATAATTTTTTAACTATTTCAAGTTTTCTTGTCTATAATGCTTTTACAATCTAAAGTGTTTTCCGGGCTTTGCAGCCGTGATCCAAATGGATTTTTACATGACGCTTCGTCTACAGCTGTATGGGGGTAGTGGTGACTCGGGGTTTCGGCGCACTTGAAGTATGTCGTAGAACTCGCTTGTAGTCTGTATTTAGAAGAACCTAATTTCCTCTTTCCTGTTAAAATTGTTAAAGATCTCAATGGCTTATCTCGTTAGTCTCGGATAGAAACGCTGCGATTGATATAAGATATTCACCTCCCAGCCTGCAACTCCTTCTGTGTTCCGTAATCCTCGTGTGGCCATTGATATCTTTAAACACGACAATAATTTTAACAGGTAGGAGGAAATTACGTTTCTAAATGCAGACTGGAAACAAATTCTACGACACTCTTCAAGTGCGCAAACTTCGCGCCACCACCACTACCCCCACCCCACTCCCTCCACTGCAGCGCGACGGCGCCGACAGGGGAATAAATACCACGGAGCTCACCGCAGTCGAATCAGTCAACGTCTGGAAGTACGCGAGATCACTTCGCCTCTTCCCTTCGCTGCACTGGACCACGGCTTCAAAGCTCGAAAAATACTTTAGATTGTACTTTGACCGGCCGTGAAAGCCTTCATAATAATTATAATGCAGCTAATGTCATAAGGATACCCTATTTAGTGGAAGAATGTCACTGAAGAAGACATCTTGTCTGCAATGGAGAGAAGTCTGGACTCATTGGAAGTTTATGAAAATCCTGGGCATAGAAATGGTACGCCTATTAGAGAAAAAAAATAGTAAATGTGTTTTTTTTCTAGATCTTTGTACAACTTTATCATGCCCATTTTGTGAAATTTTTTAAAATTACGAAAAATACATTTTGTTGCCTAATTTTCATGTTAATTTTAGAACTATAATTTCAGTTGCGTTTGGCATCTCATGGTCAAATTGGCCCATTTGAGTATGTTTTTATAACTTTTTGCTAAAAGGTGTTCTTTTCGGCTTTATGTCTCAAAGTCGACTTACCTGATCGCCACAAAGTAAGAACAAACATTAAGTAAGTAAATTTATAAATAGAAAGATTCCGTGTTTGGGAACAAGCCCTACGTGAAAAGTTATCACTGAAATTTATTACGGGAATCTTTATGGCTGAAGAATTTATAACCTCGGGGAATACGGCCAGTGCTGCTCGCCTAAGAAGTTTCGTTTCTGCTTTACGGCCCTTTTTTATTATCGTGCTAATTCCGCCCTAAAAATATTAACGTCCGCTCCTATACCTCACCTCATGTATTAAAACGTTTGGCTAAGGAACGAGTCACGTGTAAAAAGGCGGCTCAAACTTTTTCCTAGGAATTCTTTATTTATAAGCCAGACAGTGTAAATTCCCATAAATTTTCCTCTCCACCCCCCCCCCTCCAGGCCTAAAATTCCCTAATAATAAATTAGAATAATAATCTTGTCCGTTCGTGTGCAAAGGTAAGCAGCCGCTTTCCCGACCTGGTAATAAAACAGCTTGCTTTATTGTGGTCATTTGATAAGTGCGAGAACGGACTATATGACAGTCACGCGAACTGACTGGAAATACGTACGTGGTTAGCTGACCTCCCCCCCCCCCCCTTCCTTCCCCCGGCTTCAAGTTTTGTCATCGGAAATGATTAGCATTACTTGCAAGTTTTGTCAAAAAATATGAAACGAAACTGGAATAAATCTGGCTAATAACGTATTTGGAAATAATGGTCAGAGGCTGTCGTAGCTTCACTGCTAGGTTTTGGCCCTGAAATTGAGAATATTCAATTAAAAACGTCATTTAGCTGATGAATAAACAAAAGTTTATTTATTTTGATTCTGTGCAAAAATCCCCAGCTTTTTAGGTGACTTTTTCTAATGAACACACCGTGTTTATCCCTTAGCAGCAGTGTTGCCAGGTGAAAATATAAAAAAATTGCCAGAACTTTTTTTTGAACAAAATTTTCTAATTTTTTTTTTGAAATTGTCCGAAAGGGGGGTATTACCGCTTTTTTTTTCTAAAATTTGATCTCCTGTAACTTGAGAACGCCTCGACCGATTGAAGTGATTGCTACTGTTTTTTCCTCTTCTTGATGTTCTCTTTTATCTCCCACCACCGGAAGTTCCGTAGGTGGAATATTTTCGGACATAAACCCTTCGAAAATATCCAAAGGGGGGGTATTATTACGACTTTTTTCTCAATTCTCAAATTTGACCTCCTGTAACTTGAGAACGCCTCGACCGATTCTTGATATTCTCTTTTATCCCCCACTAGTTCCGTAGGTGCAAAATTTTTGGAGATAGACCCCTTGGAAACTGTCCAAAGGGTTTTTTCTCAATTCTCAACGTTGATCGCCTGTAACTTGAGAACACCTCGACCGATCGGAGGAAATTCAACTGTTTTTCCTCTTCTTGATGGCCTCTTTCACCTACCGCCATCGGAGGTTCCGTAGGTGCAACATTTTCGGAGATAGACCCTTAGAAATTATCCAAAAGGGGGGTATTACGACTTTTTTCTCAATTTTCAAATTTGACCTCCTGTAACTTGAGGACCTGTAACTTGAGAACGCCTCGACCGATTGAAGTGGCTCTAACTGCTTTTTCATCTTCTTGATGTCCTCTTTCACCTCCCATCAAGGGAATTCCGCAGGTGCAAAATTTTCGGAGATAGACCCCTTCAAAAATGTCCAAGAGGGGGGAGGTTTCTCAATTCTCAATTTTGACCGCCTGTAACTTGAGAACACGTCGACTGATTGAAGTGATTTTAACCGTTGTTTTCTTCTTCTTGATGTTCTCTTTCACCTCCCACCATCGGAAATTCCGCTGCTGCAATATTTTCGGAGATACCCCCTTCGAAACTATTCAAAGGTTTTTTTCTCAATTCTCAAATTTGACCGCCTGTATCTTGAGAACATCTCGATCGGAGTGAATCCAACTGCTTTTCGTCTTCTTGATGTCCTGTTTCACCTCCCACCATCGTAAATTCCGTAGATGAAATATTTTCGGAGATAGACCCCTTCGGAATTCGATTTTTAAGCACTTTTAGAATCGCGTTTTAGTTCTCTCAATAATACTGCTTTTGGCTTGTAAAAAAAGTTTAATTTTGGGGCAAAGCGGTATAAAGAAGCTTAAAAAATCACGAATCAATCATTAATTTTTTGTTTTCGGCCAAAATTGTCTCTATGTAAAGAAATTTATATTACAATTATAGTTTATTCTTTGGAAATATTCAATTTTAGATAAACATTATTTCAATAGAACGAAAACCCAATATAAAGTTCAATTTAGATCAATGGAACACAATATGTAAACAAGCGTAAGAAATGTAAAAAACATGACAAAAAGCACTGTAAAGGAGGTTTTAAATATTCAAAAATTATAAAAAAAAACGACTTTTAGGCTACAACATACTAAAGTCTAAAATGAAAGATAAAAGCACACATTTTAAGTATTTTCAATTTTAAGATCCAATTGAGCAAAAACTTGCAAAAAGGTCCTTTTTCTGGACCAAAATTCTTGCAACAAAAATCGATTTTTACCTCGTGCTTTAATAGTTCTATATGGAGCCCAAAGAGTATAAAAATAAAAAAAAAATGGAATTATCAATCGTTAAAAAAACACAGCGTTGGACCAAAAATTTTTGCATTAAAAAGTCATTATAGATTATATTAGTTAGTACATTGGAAAAGTTTAATTTTTGTTCAAAATTCGATGAAAATTCTAGTTTAGATCGAGGAGAAAAAGAGAAAAAACAAAAAGTTGAATGCAATATGACAAAAAAATCATAGAAAAAAAAATGAGAAACAAAACTTAAAAATTAAATAAGGCGGAAAGGGTAGAAGGAAGAAAAAACGAAAATTTTTACAATAGAAGAATGCAAACAACCCCAAACAACAGTAAAGTTTGTTCTGGTATTTTCTTTTCACTTAACTGAAGAAAAATAGAAAAAAAAGTACTTGGAAATACAAATGTAATAAATAAATAGAAAACCCATAAACAGGAAAAAAACTAAAATTGTTACTATAGAGGAAAAATCTCGGGAAAAATTGAAAACTCCGGTGAAGTTTTACTTGTTGCTACAAAGAAGTAAAGGTGCGAACCCATATACGGCCCCACAAAATACTCAACGTTGAATGAAAAGAGAAACTTGTATCTGCGTCAGTCGATTTATTGACCTCAGCATTTTAAGGGCCCTAAATTGTTATTTGTAGTCTCTCACAGTCTTTTCAAAACTTTAGGGTTTTTTGTAAGTTTAATTAAAGAGGATGACGTAAAACTTTTTTTGTTTCTTAAAATCTTCTCTGCGTCGAAAACTACCGTTGAAAATCGGATATTGTAAACAGCGTGCGCAAAGTGCACATTGTGCACTCCCTCATACAGAAGCATATGCAAAGTCCACTTTGCACACGCTTCTGATTGCATTGCACACGCCTTGCATATATTTTACAATACGAACGATCATTTATCAAGCAAAATCGTAGTCGCAGAAAAGAATAAATTGTGCAACTAGTGTCGAAAATTGCACTTTTCACACGAGTGTGATGGTTTGGGTACAAACCGTAGGCCAGTGATACATCGTCACAAGAGTGTGAAGAGTGATTTTCGACACTAGTTGCACAATATATTTTCTACGACTGCCAATTTACTTCATAAATGAACATTCGTATTACAAAATAGGCGTGTGCAAAACAATCGGAAGTGTGCGCGAAGTGGTCTTTGCATTGTTTGCAATATGCTATTTTCAACTGTAGTTAGTAATGCGCATTTGTTCATTTTCGAGGTAGTCGTAGATAAAGTAGAGTGTCCAACACGTTTGAAAATCACTCTTCACAATCTTGCAACATTGTATCACTCGCCTACAGCTGGTGCCCAAACCATCACACTCATGTGAAAAGTGCAATTTTCGATACTAGTTGCACAATAAACTATTTTTCTACGACTGCCTCTAAAATTAACTAAAATTAACAAATGCGCATTACAAACTAACGTCGAAAAACGCATATTGCAAACAGCGTGCGTAAAGTGTACGTTGCGCACGCTTTTATACAGGAACGTGTCCAAAGCACACTTTGCACATGCTTTTGATTGCTCTGCACTCGCCTTGCCTATATTTTATTATACGAATGATCATTTATGAAGCAAAATCGCACGCGTAGAAAAAATGTAGTGTACAACACGTACGAAAATCACTCTTCACACTCTTGTGACGTTGTGTCATTCGTCTACGGCTCGTGCCCAAACCGTCACACTCGTGTGAAAAGTGTAATTTTCGACACTAGTTTCACAATATACTATAGACGCACTAGTGCGTGTGAAAGTTCTTACAACAGACGCAAATGATTCTTTTAACTCGCAAATGTGTGCGGTATTAGTATATTGTGCAGTTAGTGTCGAAAATTGCACTTTTCACACGACTGTGACGGTTTGGACACGAGCCGTAGGCAAATGATACACCGTCCCAAGACTCGGAAAGGTGATTTAGTATTGCACACTACACTTTTTCCACGACTGCCTCGAAAATGAACAAATACGCATTACTAACTACCGTTGAAAATCGCATCTTGCAAACAGTGCAAAGTCCACTTTGCACACGCCTCTGATTGCTTTGCATACGCCTTGCATATATTTTATAATACGAACGATCATTTATCAAGCAAAATCGTAGTAGCAGAAAATAATATATTGTGCAACTAGTGTCGAAAATTGCACTTTTCACACGAGTGTGATGGTTTGGGTACAAACCGTAGGCCAGTGACACATCGTCACAAGAGTGTGAAGAGTGATTTTCGACACTAGTTGCACAATATATTTTCTACGACTGCCAATTTGCTTCATAAATGAACATTCGTATTAAAAAATAGGCGTGTGCAAAACAATCAGAAGTGTGCGCGAAGTGGTCCTTGCATTGTTTGCAACATACTATTTTCAACGGAAGTTAGTAGTGCGCATTTGTTCATTTTCGAAGTAGTCGTAGATAAAGTAGAGTGTCCAACACGTTTGAAAATCACTCTTCAAAATCTTGCAACATTGTATCACTCGCCTACAGCTGGTGCCCAAACTATCACACTCATGTGAAAAGTGCAATTTTCGATACTAGTTGCACAATAAACTATTTTTCTACGACTGCCTCTAAAATTAACTAAAATTAACAAATGCGCATTACAAACTAACGTCGAAAAACGCATATTGCAAACAGCGTGCGTAAAGTGTACGTTGCGCACGCTTTTATACAGGAGCGTGTCCAAAGCACACTTTGCACATGCTTTTGATTGCTCTGCACACGCCTTGCCTATATTTTATTATACGAATGATCATTTATGAAGCAAAATCGCACGCGTAGAAAAAATGTAGTGTACAACACGTACGAAAATCACTCTTCACACTCTTGTGACGTTGTGTCATTCGTCTACGGCTCGTGCCCAAACCGTCACACTCGTGTGAAAAGTGTAATTTTCGACATTAGTTGCACAATATACTATAGACGCAGTAGTGCGTGTGAAAGTTCTTACAACAGACGCAAATGATTTTTTTAACTCGCAAATGTGTGCGGTATTAGTATATTGTGCAGTTAGTGTCGAAAATTGCACTTTTCACACGACTGTGACGGTTTGGACACGAGCCGTAGGCAAATGATACACCGTCCCAAGACTCGGAAGGGTGATTTAGTATTGCACACTACACTTTTTCCACGACTGCCTCGAAAATGAACAAATACGCATTACTAACTACCGTTGAAAATCGCATCTTGCAAACAGTGCAAAGTCCACTTTGCACACGCCTCTGATTGCTTTGCACACGCCTTGCATATATTTTATAATACGAACGATCATTTATCAAGCAAAATCGTAGTTGCAGAAAATAATATATGGTGCAACTAGTGTCGAAAATTGCACTTTTCACACGAGTGTGATGGTTTGGGTACAAACCGTAGGCCAGTGATACATCGTCACAAGAGTGTGAAGAGTGATTTTCGAGACTAGTTGCACAATATATTTTCTACGACTGCCAATTTGCTTCATAAATGAACATTCGTATTAAAAATTATATGCAAGGCGTGTGCAAAACAATCAGAAGTGTGCGCGAAGTGGACTTTGCACTGTTTGCAATATGCTATTTTCAACGGTAGTTAGCAGTGCGCATTTGTTCATTTTCGAGGTAGTCGTAGATAAAGTAGAGTGTCCAACACGTTCGAAAATCACACTTCACAGTCTTGTAACATTGTATCACTCGCCTACAGCTGGTGCCCAAACCATCACACTCACGTGAAAAGTGCCATTTTCGACACTAATTGCACAATAAACTATACTTCTACGACTGCCTTTAAAATTAACAATGCGCATTACAAACTAACGTCGAAAAACGCATATTGCAAACACTGTGCGTAAAGTGTACGTTGCGCACGCTTTTATAGAGGAGCGTGTCCAAAGCCAACTTTGCACATGCTTTTGATTGCTCTGCACACGCCTTGCCTATTTTTTATTATACGAATGATCATTTATAAAGAAAAATTGCTCGCGTAGAAAAAATGTAGTGTACAACACGTACGAAAATCACTCTTCACACTCTTGTGACGTTGTGTCATTCGTCTACGGCTCGTGCCCAAGCCGTCACACTCGTGTGAAAAATGTAATTTTCGACACTAGTTGCACAATATACTATAGACGCACTAGTGCGTGTGAAAGTTCTTACAACAGACGCAAATGATTATTTTAATTCGCAAATGTGTGCGGTATTAGTATATTGTGCAGTCAGTGTCGAAAATTGCACTCTTCACACGACTGTGACGGTTTAGACACGAGCTGTTGGCGAGTGATGCAACGTCCCAAGACTCTGAAGTGTGATATTCGTACGTGTTGCACACTATACCTTTTTTACGACTGCCTCAAAAATTAACAGATGCGCACTACTAACTACCTTTGAAAATAACATCTTGCAAACAGTGCAAAGTCGACTTTGCACACGCTTCTGATTGCTTTGCACAAGCCTTGCATGTATTTTATAATACGAATCATCATTTATGAAGCAAAATCATAGTCGTAGAAAAAGTATAGTGTGCAACACGTACGAAAATCACTCTTGACCTCTTGTGACGTTGTATCACATGTTGAACACGGCTCGTGTCCAAAACTGTCACACTCGTGTGAAAATTGCAATTAGTGTCGAAAATTGCACTTTTCACACGAGTTTGACGGTCTGGATTCTAGCCGTAGGCGAGCGACACAACGTCACAAGAGTGATTTTCGTACGTGTTGCACACTATACTTTTTTCTACGACCGCAAATTGCTTCATAAATGATCAATCGTATGATGAAATATATGCAAGGCGTGTGCAAAGCAATCAGAAGCGTGTGCAAAGTAGACTTTAAGCACGCTGTTTGCAATATGCGATTTTCAACGGTAGTTCGTAGTGCGCATTTGTTCATTTCCGAGGTAGTCGTAGAAAAATTATTTATCACACTAGTGCGAGTAAAATGCTACTTTCGACTGGCAAATGTGTGTGGTAAATAGGTTTATCCAGCACGCGTCTACCTTTGTTTGCCAGTGTTTTACAAACAAAGAGAAAGTGGAGTAGAATTCGATGTATGTAATCTCTAATTTCTCATCCAGCTGAAAACCTCTACATTATGAATAGCTACTTCCTCCAATAAAAGGATCCGGACTGTAAACTGCCAAGATAATGAGCAAATTTCTCGTTTCGAGACCCGAAGAAAGAAGTGGCTCCCTGGGCGTCTATAGAGCTGAATAGCCGTAGTATCGTAAGCTAATTAACACTTTTTTGTTCTTTCCAAGGCGGCCGGAAAATCAGGTCAATAATTGTAATTGTTAAACGAAACAAACGGATGCTCCTTGGCCTTATTTTGCTTTCGCGGCGTCAAGTTTTCCCTGTTTGTTAATGTATATGCAACAAAAGCTTAATAATGTAGCGATTTCCTGAAAATGGTGCTTATTCATGAAGATCGACAATTGTTTACAAGCCACGGCAGCTTGAAGGTTTATAAAGTATTTATCCTATTTAAAATTTAATCCTGCTAATGACCATTTCACGATGTGCAGCCAGCAGTTTTGATGCTGAAATGGTAAATTTCCGCAGTTTGCCACAATTTTAGTGTCTATACAGAACTTCCTGGCAAAGTCACATCTTTAATGAGGCTAATTCATTGTAACTATATAAAGAGCTTTAGCACAATATTTGAGCTAAGAAGGAAAACATTTTTTTTAAATCCCTAAATTGAGTAAGATATACGTCACTAAGAGCACTCATCTCGCAATTTACTCAGCAGCAGCTCAAAAACTTCTTGTTTCTTAACGCAAACACAAGATTTGCAATAACCTAACCTAAGAAATCGAAAAATTCTACCTACGAAGCTGGCGGCAAAATTGAGTTCTTACCTGTGCAAATACCACGTATTTGGTTTCCATTAGATCTCAGGAAAAGCGAGATATAACGTGTTTCTCTCCCGCATATACGCCTAATTTAACCTCATATACGCAAGTTAATAGGATTTTTTTAGTTTCAAACATCCTTCGGGTCCTGCCCGTTAAGGGCGAATTTGGGTCCAAATAATACATTTAGCTAGTCTCAAAGCGTCTTTCGGTAAAGATGCAGGCGGCATGCCAAGCAAGGAGATTCAAAGAAGAGGCTTCTGGTTTATTTATGGCGTCTTGGGTGTTTTGAATATGTAAATGTATGCGAAAAAGTGTTGAATTTAATGATTTGTCTTTACGTACACTAGCAAATTACCTCGATTTCTAAAAAGCAAAACTTGTTTTTTTTTCCCAATTAAACCTGAACTGTTGGTTGATTGATTCCAAACGAGTGGTCCCAAGAGGGGGGGCCCGTGCACCGTGACCTACAAGAGGTATTGTGCTTGAATATCAATTAAAGTGCACTCAGAGGACCCAGTCCTTTTAGAAAGTCCGTTATATTTTTGGGTGAGATTTTGTGGAATTCCAGTAGCCGAAATCTAAATCTTTCAGCTGCAGGACATTCACTCAGGATGTGTTCTACAGTCTCATCATACTCCATGCACAGTCTGTTTTCAACATTGTCTGTCAGGCCTATCCTAAGCCTGTGATGTTTTAATCGACAGTGCCCACTGTATAAGCCGATAGCGGCTTTAAGCTGTTGTCTGTCGGGGTTTATTAAGTCTTTTGTCCTTTTCTCACAAGTTATTTGTATGAACACCTTTCAGTGGATAAGGGCTTTATATCTAGTAACGTTCGGTCTGCTCTTCCGCCATCTGGATGGCCCTCCCACTCTCTTATGATACTCAAGACCGGTTCAGGCCCTATGAACCTTCCCTTGCAAGAGAATCGGCGGTTCTATTGGCTCTCAAGGCCTTTGTGACTTGAAATCGAGGCTAAAGTTAGCGTATTGTGCTCCCCGATGTGGTTCAGTATGATGACGATACGCCCCAGCTCCCATTCCCTCGGGAGTTTTCGAGTACATTCGAGTACACCATCCGCGTACCAGCAGTGGTGCTTGCTCAGTAGCCTTAGTTTATTCTGGTCTCCCTCCTCCTTTATAGAGAGGTTTACCTTGTAGGCCAGGTGACAGGGAGCACCTTGTCAGAAGGCATACCCAGCAAAGCATGGCCGGTTAATTCAGCCTGAAGTGGGTTTAGTTCCAATGAAACCTCCCCACCCTCTGTGTTATGACTCCATGTGGTTTCCCTCTCCGCCAAAATGTGGAGCGAGATTAGCCCGAGAAGTCTTTCCAAGGCCAAGGTTGGAGTGGTCACAACTGAGGGCCAGGCAGGCTTGACGCTGCAAGCTTGACCTCGCACTTCTTTGTCCACCCTTGGAATACCAGACATTTGGGTTTTATTTCCCAGTTTGTTCTGTAGTACCTTTTGCATGTCCACAAGGACAATTTAGCCCTGCCTGATCATTCTTTCCATTTTCAGGTTTTGTCCAGCAAGAAAGGAGGCCTCAAAGAGTCCAATTTTCTCCTCCTTGCGAACGGAACCCCCACGTTTTGTCCGGGTCGATAGACATCATTTCCCCAAGACACTACCCGATAATCTCCTGGAATATTACTGTTATGCGTCCTCCATGATAGCTTCGAATCAGGATCTCAAGGCCTTCTGCATACGCCTGAGCGTCCACATCCCACTCGGAACTCGCAGAAGCTGCACTCTTTGGCATGGTTACTACCAGCAACTTCTTCTTTTACTTTGGTTCTTAGGAAATTGTCAATGTCAGGCATGTGAGCAATGACTACTGCTGACAGTTTCAATATCCGATCTTTGTCAGCAGTTGATGCCCTTTTTTTACCGGTCCCCTTCGTCTAGCCGAGTTCCAAACTTTATATGGAAAATTGTACCACGTTAATGATGACATAGATAGAACGGTTGTTTAAATATACTGTGGCTCATGCGTCGTCAACAACTAAAGTTGGGATGACGCAAAATCTAAACTTGGCTTGCTAAATTGCTCAGGTTTTCCCCTAAATCTCCCAAAATCGCTAGTTCCATTTACCTCCCATAAAAAATACGATCGGTAATATTGAAAGTTCGGTCGTGAAAGTTGCCTTGAAAACTTTTCTAATCAGCCCGAAACCTCCTATTTTGTACACCTTTCCTTCTTAGCACCGCCTTTGTAACGAACACAAGGGTGTATTTTTTCTTCCGAACAAAACCTATCCATCTAACTCACTTTAGTCGTAAAGTATATTTTTTTTTTATAATTCCTCTTTCAATCCTTTGCTTTATTAGTAAGCACAATTAAACGACAAAAGGGTCTATACTGTGAACTGCCAAGATAATGGTCGAGGGCTCCGCCTCAAGACGAAATGGAAAAAGTGGGTCCCTTCGCGTCTGCAAGGCCCAGAAAATACCCTTATATCGTAAGCTAATTAACACTTTTGTGTTCTTTTTTCGTGTTGGAAAGACGGCGGGAAAATTGAGTCAATACTCGTAATTATTAAAGAAAAGGGTCGTCTTTCGCTTTGTGGTTTTTATTTTCATTTCAAGGGTTTAAATTCCGAGATTGGTGAGCTGCTTTGAAATTGCCATGCACTTGTTTTTTCTCCAGTTTTCGAGGAGCATTTCCCATTTAAATTTTAGCGAAATATTCTTTATATAATCTAAAGTGTTTTCCAGGCTTTGGGAGCCCTGGTTTAATGGAATTCCTTCCTGACGTTTCATCCTTCAAAAGTCCTGTTGAAAGGAAGCCTTTCCCTTCCTTTCAACAGGAAGGAAGAAATTAGAGTTTGAGTTTAAACTTCAGGCAAAGTTTAAACTGTAGATGTAAAAGACGCACTAAACCCAACTTGTTTCAACAGGTTGTCGTTAACACGAAGAAACCAAATGATGAACTAATTTAAACTAGTTGCTAGTTGCAACCTACCTAGATGTATGATCCATTGTGCAACACACTAACAAATTTCCACCACCTATCAAAGAACCTAAGGAATCACAGAGTCTTTTTGTCTTCTTTAAGTCACCAAAATAAGAAAAAAACGCTGAAAGAGAAGAGCAACGAGAAGGAAGCCATTAGACTGCTTCATCTAAGCAACAGCTTGTCGAACTAAATCTTGTTCATCATTAATATTTCTTCCTCATTACTCTTCTCTTTCTTCTGTGTTTTCCTCTTAACTGAAGACAGGCGAAACTGACTTTAAATTTTTTATGAGCCATTTCTTCGATATGTGGAAGAACTTCTTTGGTATGATTGACATCATGGAAGACTTCCACTTTTTGTTTCAGGAAGTCATTGGACTGCTTTCTCTCAACAACAGCTTTTTTAGCTAAATCTGTTTCAACTATTTTTTCCTCAACACTATTCTCTTTCACCTTTATTTTCCTCTTAACTGAAGACGGGGTAACATGGCCTTTAGATTCTTTATGAGCCATTTCTTCGATATGTGGAAAAACTCCTTTGGTTTGCTTGAATACATCATAGAAGACTTCCTTCTTGTTTCAGGAAGTCATTGGACTGCTTCATCTAAGCAACAGCTTGTTCAGCTAAATCTTGTTCAACTATTTATTCCTCAATACTCTTCTTTCTTCTATATTCTTCTCTTAACTGAAGACAGGCCAAACTGGCTTTTAAATTCTTTATGAGCCATTTCTTCGACATGTGGAAGAACTCCTTTGGTTTGATTTACATCATGGAAGACTTCCTTCTTGTCTCAGGAAGTCATTGGACTGCCTCATTTCAGCAGCAACTTGTCGAGCTAAATATTTTTCAACTATTTTTTCCTCAGTACTCTTCTTTCTTCTATATTCTTCTCTTAAATAAAGACAGGCCAAACTGGCTTTTAAATTCTTTATGAGCCATTTCTTCGATATGTGGAAGAACTTCTTTGGTATGGTTTACACCATGGAAGACTTCCACTTTTTGTTTCAGGAAGTCATTGGACTGCTTTTTCTCAACAACAGCTTTCTGAGCTAAATCTGGTTCAACAATTTTTTCTTCTACACTATTCTTTTTCACATTTATTTTCCTTTTAACTGAAGAGGGGGTAACATGGCTTTTAGATTCTTTCTAAGCTATTTCTTCGATATGTGGAAAAACTCCTTTGGTTTGATTTACATCATAGAAGAATTCCTTCTTGTTTCAGGAAGTCATTGGACTGCTTCATCTAAGCAACAGCTTGTTCAGCTAAATCTTGTTCAACTATTTCTTCCTCAACACTCTTCTTTCTTCTATATTCTTCTCTTAACTGAAGACAGGCCAAACTGGCTTTTAAATGCCAAATGCCGTTGCTGCTAAATTCTTTATGAGCCATTTCTTCGACATGTGGAAGAACTCCTTTGGTTTGATTTACATCATGGAAGACTTCCACTTTTTGTTTCAGGAAGTCATTGGACTGTTTTTTCTCAACAACAGCTTTCTGAGCTAAATCTGGTTCAACTATTTTTTCCTCTACACTATTCTCTTTCACCTTTATTTTCCTCTTAACTGAAGACGGGGTAACATGGCCTTTAGATTCTTTATGAGCTATTTCTTCCATATGTGGAAGAACTCCTTTGGTTTGATTTACATCATGGAAGACTTCCTTCTTGTCTCAGGAAGTCATTGGACTGCCTCATTTCAGCAGCAACTTGTCGAGCTAAATATTTTTCAACTATTTCTTCCTCAGTACTCTTCTTTCTTCTATATTCTTCTCTTAAATAAAGACAGGCCAAACTGGCTTTTAAATTCTTTATGAGCCATTTCTTCGATATGTGGAAGAACTTCTTTGGTATGATTTACACCATGGAAGACTTCCTTCTTGTCTCAGGAAGTCATTGGACTGCTTCATCTAAGCAACAGCTTGTTCAGCTAAATCTTGTTCAACTCTTTCTTCCTCAGTACTCTTCTTTCTTCTATATTCTTCTCTTAACTAAAGACAGGCCAAACTGGCTTTTAAATTCTTTATGAGCCATTTCTTCGATATGTGGAAGAACTTCTTTGGTATGATTTACACCATGGAAGACTTCCTTCTTGTCTCAGGAAGTCATTGGACTGCTTCATCTAAGCAACAGCTTGTTCAGCTAAATCTTGTTCAACTCTTTCTTCCTCAGTACTCTTCTTTCTTCTATATTCTTCTCTTAGAGCACAGGCCAAACTGGCTTTTAAATTCTTTATGAGCCATTTCTTCGATATGTGGAAGAACTTCTTTGGTATGATTTACACCATGGAAGACTTCCTTCTTGTCTCAGGAAGTCATTGAACTGCTTCATCTAAGCAACAGCTTGTTCAGCTAAATCTTTTTTAACTATTTCTTCCTCAATACTCTTCTTTCTTCTATATTCTTCTCTTAGAACACAGGCCAAACTGGCTTTTAAATTCTTTATGAGCCATTTCTTCGATATGTGGAACAACTTCTTTGGTATGATTTACACCATGGAAGACTTCCACTTTTTGTTTCAGGAAGTCATTGGACTGCTTTTTCTCAACAACAGCTTTCTGAGCTAAATCTGGTTCAACTATTTTTTCCTCTACACTATTCTTTTTCACCTTTATTTTCCTCTTAACTGAAGACGGGGTAACATGGCTTTTAGATTCTTTATGAGCTATTTCTTCGATATGTGGAAAAACTCCGTTGGTTTTATTTACATCATAGAAGAATTCCTTCTTGTTTCAGGAAGTCATTGGACTGCTTCATCTAAGCAACAGCTTGTTCAGCTAAATCTTGTTCAACTATTTCTTCCTCAATACTCTTCTTTCTTCTGTGTTTTCCTCTTAACTGAAGACAGGACAAACTGACTTTAATTTTTTTATGAGCCATTTCTTCGATATGTGGAAGAACTTCTTTGGTATGATTGACATCATGGAAAACTTTCACTTTTTGTTTCAGGAAGTCATTGGACTGCTTTTTCTCAACAACAGCTTTTTGAGCTAAATCTGTTTCAACTATTTTTTCCTCAACACTATTCTCTTTCACCGTTATTTTCCTCTTAACTGAAGACGGGGTAACATGGCCTTTAAATTCTTTATGAGCTATTTCTTCGATATGTGGAAGAACTCCTTTGGTTTGATTTACGTCATTGAAGACTTTCCTCTTGATTCAGGAAGTCGTTGGACTGCTTCATCTGAGCAACAACTTGTTCTGGTAAATCTTGTTCAACTATTTCTTCCTCAATTCTCTTCTTTCGTCTATGTTCTCCTCTTAATTGAAGGCAGGCCAAACTGGCTTAAGGATTATTTATGAGCCATTTCTTCGATATGTGGAAGAATTCCTTTGGTTTGATTTACATCATAGAAGACTTCCTTCTTGTTTCAGGAACTCATTGGACTGCTTCATCTCAGCAGCACCTTGTCGAGGTAAATCTTTTTCAACTATTTCTTCCTCATTACCCTTCTCTTTATTTTGTGTTTTCCTCTTAACTGAAGACAGGCCAAACTGGCCTTTAAATTCTTTATGAGCTATTTCTTCGATATGTGGAAGAACTTCTTTGGTATGTTTATCATGTAAGACTTCCACTTCTTCTTTCAGGAAGTCGCTTGACTGCTTCATCGCAACAACAGCTTTCTCAGGTAAATCATGTTCAACTATTTTTCTTAATTCTTATTACACTCTTTTCTTTCTTCTTTGTATTATTTTGAACTGAAGATAGACCAAAGTGGCCTTTGGATAATTCATGAAATTTTTTTTCAATATGTGGTTGAACTTCTTTGGTATGATGTACATCTTGGAAGACTTCCCCTTCGTATTTAAGGAAGTCATTGAACTGAACATTTCTTCCTCAAAACTCTTCTCCATCTTCAGTGTTCTCCTCTTAACTGAAGGCAGGTTCAAGTGGCCCTTATATTCCTATTAGCGTTTGTTTCCATAGGTGGCTGGATTTCTTTGACTTCTTTGATCTATGTTATATCATGGAAAACTTCCATTTCTTTTCTCAAGAAGTCATTGGACTTCCTGAACTCAGCAACAGCTTGTTGAGCTATATCCAGTTCAGTTATTACTTTCTCAATACTCTTCCCTTTCCTCTGTTTTTTCCTCTTAACTGAAGGCATTTCAAAGGGTTCTTCGGATTCCTTTCGAGCTTGTGGTTGGCTTTATTTGATATGTTCTACATCATGGAGGACGTCCCCTTCTTGTTTGAAAAAGCTGTTAGACTGCTTTATCTCAACAACTGCTATTTATCTCAACAACAGCTGGTTGAGATAAACCTAATTCAACTATTTCTTTCTCAATACTCTTCTGTTTCTTCTATGTCTTCCTATTAACTAAACACAGCCTAAAATGAAAACTGGACTTCTTTGGCATGTTTTGCATCATGGAAAACTTCCACTTCTGATCTTTCAGAAAGTCATTGGACTGTTTCATCTTAGCAAGAGCTTATTAACCTAAATCTAGATCAACTATTTTTTTTTCAATACACTTCTTTTTCTTCTTTTTCCTCTTAACTAAAGACACACCCAAGGATACCTTATGAGCTTCTTCGATATATAATTGGATTTCTGGTATGTTTTTCACCATGGAAGATTTCTTGTTTCATTAAGTCATTGAACTGCTTCATCTCAGCAGCCGTTTGTTGAGCTAAATTTTCACCCACTACTTCTAGCTCAATTATCTTCTCTTCTATGTTTTCCTTTTAATTAAAGACAGGCCAAAGTGACATTTTGGATCCTTCATGAGCTACTTTTGTGGTTGAACTTTTCGAGTATATTTTACGTCATGGAACAATTCCACTTGAGATTTTAGGAAGTTATTGAGGTCTTTCACATGAACAGTCGAGATAAGGTAAGTTTAATATCTTCATTTTCCTCTCGTTGCTCTTCCATTTCTTCAGCCTTTTTTTATTTTGGTGAATTAAAAAAGACAAAGGAACTTGTTCTTTGATACGTGGCGGAAATTTGTTGTTGCAGAATGTGTCATACATCAAGGTAGGCTAGAACTAGCAACTAGTTCAAATTAATTTATCACTGGGTTTCTTCTTATTAACGACAACCTGTTGAAACAAGCTGTGTTTAGTAGCTATCTTTTCAACGCTTTCTCCTTTGATCTGTTGCATGCATTGCAGACTTCATCAGACCTTTTTGCCCCTTTTCTTCGATATGTAGTAGGACTGCATCAATGGGTTTCACAGTCATAATACTCCTGCACTTCTGGCTCTAGAAGTTCATCGGATTGCCTCAAGTCAGCCATTTCTAAACTTGTTCAATTTGGTTGAATATGGAAAACTCAAAGATATAATTGGAAGGAATAGTTGGAGTTTGGACTGACAATCCATTTTTCAGTAGGTTCATTACTTCCTTATAAGGTAGCTTTTGTTAGGCTTTTACATATTTCAAAGAAGGAATTCAAAAGCGCCCAAACAAATATGAAAAGGGGTACAATTCAAATACTCGTAACCCTCATCACTTCCGAATCCGGTTACCTCTTGGAACATTCCGCCCAACCCTATATACAGTGTAATACAAAAGCCTTTGACACCTGCCGCTAATTCAAAAATAATGCGTTATTAAGGGAAAGGTGGCCATTATTCGGGGAGGAAAGGCTTGCGTGGTCGCCCGATTTTACTGATACGAAACATAAAGTGGAATGATCGGTCATTCTCAGGGTTAATAACGTCGTGTGACATGAAATACAATCGACTTTTACACGAAACACTATTTGCTTTGTTCAGTTCCGCACTGGCGAGAAGGCGGTTAAAATTTTATGCCTTTTCATGGGTGGGATACTTTGTACTATTCAAATGTTTGGTGTGTATGTGCGTGCGTTTTAGTTGTTTCCTGTTTTTCCATCATAAGTGCAATTGCAAATATACTACTACGTAGAGTTTCAGGACGTGAAATATTGCGGCACTTTGGGGGCCGAATCGTTCGAGATAATAATATGCGGCCCCGAAAGGCTGTCAAAACTTAGAGAAATTTATGGAATCCGTTTTTAGCCGCGAAAGATATACAAAAAGCAAAAACGAGCTGTTTCACCTGATGAGAAAAGTTTACAATGGTTACAACTTAAAATGAAAAGTTTCCAAGTATTTTGAAAAGTTTATTGCGCGGGAACTTTTAATTTATTGTAGACGATTTTTGTCGGGGTGTCGGTATATCATCTCAGATGGTTCCTTTTACTCTTTTAAGTTTCAAAAAAAGATCAACAAAATCAACCTCCTCATACTTGCTGACATAGTTTTATCGGCTCCAAGAAATACAAAATTTCTAATTTATAATAGTGAAGTTATCACTATTGATAGTTGCCAATCATAAAGGGCACAGTTATGAAAAAAATTGGTTTTTAAAATTTTTAAGCTCCCTAAAGCTTTTTGGATTGCTCAAAAACGTAAAAACTTATGGGAGAATTTGTTTTCTCCTTAGTTCAACAATTGTGGCAGGCCTGTAAAAAGAACTAAATCGAACTGCGCGGAGATATTGGCAAGCTGATCATTATAAATAGCTGGCCATCATAAACACCAAAGTTGTGGAAAAAAATACGTAAATAAATTTTTTTTTCCTTCGAAAGCCCAGAAAACAAATTGAACTTCCTCTTACTATCTGATAGATTCATCAGCTCTGAAAAATGCCTAAATACACAACTGGGCTGGAGAACACTCTAAAAGAAATATGTTAAGATTTTAAGCTTCCTAGGAGTTACCAGAAGCAAAAACAACTTCGTTCTTTCGTACAAACATTAAACAGTTTTATCGGTCTTGTAAAATACAAAGACCCCGAATTGAGATAGATATATTGGAAAAACCATCGTCATAAATAGTTGACAGTCACAAAGAGCAAAGTTTTTAAGGAAATATAAGTTACGAGTTTAAGATTCTTAAACTTCCCGAAGGTTCTTCCAAGGCCCAAAAGAACATAATCAAACTTCGTCCCTCCTGCAAGCTCACAAATAGTTTTTCACCTCGAAAAAAATATACAAAATCGCTGAAGTGGACTGTACTAAAAGTACTGGCAAACTTATCACTACAACTAAATGGGAACCATGAATAGCAGAGTTATGAAAAAATTATATAAGTAATTCTTAAACTTCTAGAAGCTGCTCCCAAGGCTTAGAAAAACCTAATCGAAATTCGCCCCTCCGGCAAGCTGAAAAATCGTTTTTCAGCAAAAAAAAATACAAAAGCGCTGAACAGAACTGTACTAGAGTAACTGCTGGAAGCTAATCGCTGGAATTAGTTGATAATTATGAACAGCACAGTTATGAAAGAAATACAAATTAGGAATTTAAGATTCTTAAACTTCCCAAAGCTTCTTCCAAGGCCCAAGGAACCAAAATCGCTGAAGTGGACTGTACTAAAAATACTGGTAAGCTTATCACTACATCTAGTTGGCAATCATGAAGAGCAAAGTTATGAAAATATTATAAGTAAGGAGTTTGAGATTCTTAAACTTCCTGAAGCTTCTTCGAAAGCTGAAACGAACATAACCAAACTTCGTCCCTCCTGCAAGCTCACAAATAGTTTTGTAGCTCAAAAAAAATACAAAATTGCTGAAGTGGACTGTACTAGAAGTACTGGTAAGCTTATTACTACAACTAGTTGTCAGTCATCAAGAGCAGAGTTATGAAAAAATTATAAGTAAGGAGTTTGAGATTCTTAAACTTCCTGAAGTTTCTTCCAAAGCTCAGAGGGACATAATCGAAATTTGTCTCTCCTGCAAACTCACAAATAGTTTTTCAGCTCAAAAAAAAAATACAAAATCGATGAAGTAGACAGTAATAAAAGTACTGGTAAGCTATCACTACAACTAGTTGGCAGTCATGAAGAGCAAAGTTATGAAAAAATTATAAGTAAGGAGTGTGAGATTCTTAAACGTCCTGAGGCTTCTTCCAAAGCTCAAACGAACATAACCAAACTTCGTCCTTCCTGCAAGCTCACAAATAGTTTTGTAGCTAAAAAAAAAGACAAAATTGCTGAAGTGGACTGTACTAGAAGTACTGGTAAGCTTATTACTACAACTAGTTGTCAGTCATCAAGAGCAGAGTTATGAAAAAATTATAAGTAAGGAGTTTGAGATTCTTAAACTTCCTGAAGTTTCTTCCAAAGCTCAGAGGGACATAATCGAAATTTGTCTCTCCTGCAAACTCACAAATAGTTTTTCAGCTCAAAAAAAAAATACAAAATCGATGAAGTAGACAGTAATAAAAGTACTGGTAAGCTATCACTACAACTAGTTGGCAGTCATGAAGAGCAAAGTTATGAAAAAATTATAAGTAAGGAGTGTGAGATTCTTAAACGTCCTGAGGCTTCTTCCAAAGCTCAAACGAACATAACCAAACTTCGTCCTTCCTGCAAGCTCACAAATAGTTTTGTAGCTAAAAAAAAAGACAAAATTGCTGAAGTGGACTGTACTAGAAGTACTGGTAAGCTTATTACTACAACTAGTTGTCAGTCATCAAGAGCAGAGTTATGAAAAAATTATAAGTAAGGAGTTTGAGATTCTTAAACTTCCTGAAGTTTCTTCCAAAGCTCAGAGGGACATAATCGAAATTTGTCTCTCCTGCAAACTCACAAATAGTTTTTCAGCTCAAAAAAAAAATACAAAATCGATGAAGTAGACAGTAATAAAAGTACTGGTAAGCTATCACTACAACTAGTTGGCAGTCATGAAGAGCAAAGTTATGAAAAAATTATAAGTAAGGAGTGTGAGATTCTTAAACGTCCTGAGGCTTCTTCCAAAGCTCAAACGAACATAACCAAACTTCGTCCTTCCTGCAAGCTCACAAATTGTTTTGTAGCGCTCAAAAAAAAGACAAAATTGCTGAAGTGGACTGTACTAGAAGTACTGGTAAGCTTATTACTACAACTAGTTGTCAGTCATCAAGAGCAGAGTTATGAAAAAATTATCTAGGTAAAGAGCTTAAGATTCTTAAACTTCCTGAAGCCTCTTCCAAGGCCAAAAGGAATAGAATCAACCTGCGTCCCTCCTACAAGCTCATAAGTAATTTTTAGGCTCGAAAACAAAGTACAAAATCGCTGAAGTGGACTGTACTAGAAGTACTGCTAATTTTATCACTATAACAAGCTGGCAATCATGAAGAGCAGAGTTATGAAAAAATCATGTATGCAAGAATCCTAAGATTCTTAAATTTTCCGAAGCTTCTTCCAGGACCCAAAAGAACATAATCAAAGTCCGTCCCTCCTGCAAGCTCACAATTAGGTTTGCAGCTCCAAAAAATACAAAAATCGCTGAAGGTGATTGAACTTCAAGTACTGGTAAGCTTATCACTACAACTAGTTGGCAATCATGAAGAGCAGAGTTATGAACAAAATTATGTATGCAAGGAGATTAAGATTCTTAAACTTTCCAAAGCTTCTTCCAGTGCCCAAAGGAACTTAGTCAAACTTCAGCTCAAAAAAATACAGAATTCGCTGAGGTGGATTATACTAGACGTACTGGTAAGCATATCACTACAACTAGTTGCCAATCATGAAAGGCAGAGTTATGAAAAAGTTAAATAATTAAGGAGCTAAAGATTCTTAAAATTCTTAAACCTCCTGAAGCTTCTTCCAAGGCTCTGAAGAACGTAATCGGAATTCGTCTCTCCAGCAAGCTGGAAAACCGCTAAGATGATCGCTACAATTAGTTGTTGGCAATCATGAACAGCGCAGTTATGAAAGGAATACAAGTTAGGAGGCTTAAAAAAACATAATCAATTTTTCTCCCCTACAGAAAAATACAAAAGCGCCCACCTAGACTGTACCAGAAGTACTGGCAAGATCAGCACTACAATTAGTTGGCAATCATGAGAACACAGTTATAAAAAAAGATATACGTTTGGCTTTTAAAATTCTTAAAATTCTTAATGTCTTCGAGGGCCCAAAAAAAACAAAATCCTTAGGCGTTTCCTTTCTTCCTCATGAGATTCTTTTTCTTCTATTTAATATGCTGACCTATAAACCCAAAAAAACCAAAAACTCCTAGTTTCTTCTTCAAAAATGAGGTTTTTTTATCTAAAAATTTATTTCGATTTAAAAATTCGGGTTTTAACCCACAAAATTCCATTAAAAAAAATTGAAGGTGCTAAATGTTTTGTTTTTTTTATTCATAAACACTTGTGATACATTTTTCCTCAAATTGGACTTTGCTTAATCTAACCCGGATCCAAGTTCCTTAATTTATAGACTAAGATTCTTGGCTAAAAATGTTATTTACTTCATTGAGTTTGAACTAAAATATTGGTATAAAACGCAGCTTTAAGACATCTGAAAAATTGCTTTTGTCATGACTTTTAAACTATTAAACGGCTTTAAGTTGGATTTTTTAATAGTTTGATGTGTTTCTCACAAAAAACGGGCGTCTTTTGTTACAAAATTTACTCTTTTAGAATACGCAAGTTTTTTCGCTTAACGACATGATTTATTTGATCGCGTTTGTGTTGAAGTTTGTGTTGAAAATTGAATCTTAAAGAGAGCAAAAACTGCGTTTGCTACCATTTTCTATTGATCCAAAACTTGATTTTTGTTATGACGGCAACGGTCTGAGCTGATTTTGAGTCTAACCTGAACTAACCTGAACTGATGATAAAATCATCATGAATAAAAAAATATACGTTAGGTCTTAAAATTCAAAAAATTCCTAAAGCTCCTTTTAGGGCCCAAAAAAATAAAATCAGCAACACTTCTGCGAGCTCTGCTAGCTTACAAATAGTTTTATCAACCCGTAGATACAAACAAATGGCCATTTGGGCTGCATTAAGAACAGTAACATTATCACTACAAATAGGTTGGCACATATAGTTGGCAATCATAGACATCAAAATTACGAAAAAAATATTGTTGGACTTTTAATATTCTCGAAACTTTTTTAATGGTTAAAAAATCCAAATTATCCTGCTTTCCTTTTACTAATTAGAATGTAGTTCCAAAAAGTGCAAAAATGCTAAATTCGGCTGCTTCAGACATAACATTCCAAACTTCCTAGAGTTTCTTTGAAGGATTTTCTTCTACTGGCATACAAACATTTTCATTAGTTCCAAAAATACAAACAGTTGCCTATCATAAGCAGCACAGCTAAGAAAAAATATATAAGTTGGGCCTTTAAAATTTTTAAACTTCTCGGAACTTTTTGAAAACTGAAAAAACCAAAATCAACCTCCTGTTAACTAAAAAACAGTTTTCTTAATCCAAAAAATTACAAAACACCCGTTTTGGGCTATACCATTAATATTAGGAAGAACATAATTACAAATAGTTGCAATCATGACCAGCAGAGTTATGAAAAAGTTTCCATTTGGCTTTTAATTGTTTTTTAATTTCCAATGCGTCCTTGAAATCCAAAATATTAAAAATATTTTTTTTTCTTCTACAGGCCAAGAAAGAGTTTTAGAAGCTACATAAAGAGCAAAACCGATCAATTGGGCTGTATTAGTAAGACTATCGTCCCAAGTAGTTGCCACAGTTACTGATTTCTTAAATTTTTCAAAGCTTCTTCGAAAACTTCCTTCTTTCTCCATGCTATGATATTCATTTAGCAGTTTTATGAAATACAAAAACAACAAATTCTGCTCAGAGTTATCAGTAAGATTATCTTTGCATATAGCTAATAATCAGAAACCTCAAAATTTTGTAAAAATATACATTAAGTTTTAAAAATCAGTAAAAGTCACGAAACTTTGTGGATGGCCCAAAAAACTAAATTAATTTCTCCACCTCCTACTGCTAACAAACAGTTTTTTAGCTAGAAATCATGAACAGAAAAGTTATGCAAAACATTCTTATACCTCTTATTCTCGTCGTTACAGCCTTAAGGCGCTTTTTCACAATAATTCCTTTCAAAAAAAAATTGCCAGTAATTTTGCTAAGTGGTTCCAAAGCGCCCCACCCAATTATATATATTAAATTCTATACCTTTTTATCATGCTTATGAATATCAAAAGCCCTCCTTTCATCATCGAAGATCCCTTTCAACTTATCGGCGAAACGTTTATAAGAGTTTCATGTCAGCGAATTGCTTTTTTCCCTGCCTGCCAGAAACTCCTCGCACATTCCTCAGTTCGAAAGATACAATTAGGGGCTTTTAGGCATATTGCCTGAAAATAAATTATTCAATAAATAAAAACGTCGTCTCTTTGTTACAGCCCTTCCTAATGAGGACCCGGTAATTACCGGTATGGACGAGCAGTACAATATCGGCGATGAAATCAATCTAAATTGCACTTCAGGTAGGAGTAGACCGGCCTCAGTACTTCACTGGTACATCAACGAACAACAGGTAAGCCTTATATCCAACCTCTATTTTTCATATTTATAGTGTATTATTGAACGAACATATAATGATAACTATTACATGCGTGTAGAATACTCTGCTTTTTAGAGCGAGTGCAAAAGTTTTCTCTTTCAATTTAAGCAGTCAATCTCCTTTTTTGTCTTTCTGTTTGTAACAAAGCTAAACAATTTGAGATTAATTATTGTTCTTGATCTTATCGATTTTTTATTAATTATTTTCGTTTTTTAATAATTTATTCAAAATATTGATAAACTATCAGGGCAAATTATTATTCCTCATGAATCAATAAATGTATGGCGTTAATTATCAATAAATCACTGTAAAACGTAACTTTATATTATTATTATTTTTGGAAAACTGGCACCATCAAAGCGAAATTATCTTCATTTCAGATTCAGAAACCTGAGGCTCTAATTTCATACCCAGAAGAACATCACCCCAAGGGGCTGGTAACTGCCACTTTGGGCCTGAGGTTCAACCTCAGCAATCGTCACTTCCTCGGAGGCTCTATGAAGATAAAATGCGTGGCCTCGGTGCTGCCAGTCTTCAGCGAGGACAGCGAAACCGTGGTGCACAGTTTGCCCGTAAGGGACATGAGGCACGCCCTCTTGCTCGGTAAGTTTAATCATAAATATCAATTAAAAAAACTAACGACTCGTTTAATTGAAAAGAATTTCACCCCCTTTTCTAATATAATGTGTTTCACAATACATTCCCGGGCGTCCAGGCCTGGTGCAATTAAACCTAATTTATCTTCATACACAAGAAAAGCGAACCAGAACAAATACTGCACAAGTTTGTCCTCGGGGTAGTTAATTTATTCGGGCACCAAGAATTCTAAAGTCTAAAGGATTATTTAATTCAAACATTAACGAGATTAAAAGAAAAGCGAAAGAGTAATTAAGGAAAGTTCAGCTTCGGAGGAGTTTCGGCGACACAATAGGTCGCCTTCCAGATAAGTCAGTTTATTTCGATATTTTGAATGTTATAAATTGAGCGCAGATAGAAGACGCTTTTTGCTTGGAACTCGTTTGCTCTATTCAGGGAGGGCGATTCCGAGAAAAGCCGAGTTTGTGGAGTTGTGCGAGTAAAATTATTTTAAAATGGGGTTTTGCAAACCGAGAGTGGATGAAATGCGGTCGAGGGGAAAGGAACTCCCAGTGTGCGGTTTGAAATAAACAAAATCGTCCTGATAACGTCGAAAAATCTATCAAAAAGGAGAAGCAACAATGTTGCCATGTTGTTAAAACCTGTCAGTTATTTATATTATAAAACTCGCGACCCCTATCATTCTAAAATTTCAATTAGTGTGAGTTTAACTCTTTACTTGATTACGTTACTTGATTCTTCTTAAGAAATTGGCACAAATGTTACCAGTTTGTAGTTGAATAAACCCTATTTTACAACATTGGCTCCTCTATTGACACACTGCTTTATATTTTAAAACTCTCGACCCTCAGCACCCTAAAATTTCAATTAATGTAAGTATAACCGAATTTCTCTTGCATTAGAACATGGTTTGTTGGTGTAAATTATACTTTATTTATAACATATTGACACCCAATGTAGACTACTTGACAATTTTTAAGAAATTGGCATAAATATTACTAGTTTGCAATAGAAAAAAACGCATTTTACAACATTGATTTCTCTATTAACATGATGTTTTGTATTTTAAAACTCGCGACCCTCATCACTTTAAAATTTTAATTAATGTGAGCTTAACCGGATTTCTCTGGCACTAGATGCTTTTTTGTGGTAAATAAAACTTTATATATCACATACTGACATTTAATGTAGATTTCTTGATACATTTTAAGAAATTGACCGTATTACCAGTTTGTAGCTGAAAAAACCGTATTTTACAACATTAACTCCCTTTTCGAGACAATGATTTATATTTTAAAACTCTCGACCCTCATCACTCTAAAATTTCAATTAACGTAAGTATAACCGAATTTCTCTTGCATTAGACCATGGTTTGTTGGTGTAAATTATACTTTATTTATAACATATTGACACCCAATGTAGACTACTTGTTATTTTTTAAGAAATTGGCACAAATATTATATTTGCAATAGAAAAAAACGCATTTTACAACATTGACTTCTCTATTAACATAATATTTTATAATTTAAAACTCGCGACCCTCATCAATTTAAAATTTCAATTAATGTAAGTTTAACAGAATTTCTCTTGCATTAGACCATGGTTTGTTGGTGTAAATTATACTTTATTTATCACATATTGACACACAATGTAGACTAGTTGATGTTTTTTAAGAAATTGGCACAGATATTACTAGTTTGCAATAGAAAAAAACGCATTTTACAACATTGACTTCTCTATTGACATAATGTTTTATAATTCAAAACTCGCGACCCTCATCAATTTAAAATTTCAATTAATGTAAGCTTAACCAAATTTCTCTTGCACTAGATGCTTTTTTGTGGGAAATAGAACTTTATGTATCACATACTGACATTTAATGTAGATTTCTTGATACATTTTAAAAAATTTACCGTATTACCAGTTTGTAGCTGAAAAAACCGTATTTTACAACATTAACTCCCTTTTCGAGACAATGATTTATATTTTAAAACTCTCGACCCTCATCACTCTAAAATTTCAATTAATGTAAGTATAACCGAATTTCTCTTGCATTAAACCATGGTTTGTTGGTGTAAATTATACTTTATTTATAACATATTGACACCCAATGTAGACTACTTGTTATTTTTTAAGAAATTGGCACAGATATTACTAGTTTGCAATAGCAAAAAAACGCATTTTACAACATTGACTTCTCTATTAACATAATGTTTTATATTTTAAAACTCGCGACCCTCATCAATTTAAAATTTCAATTAATGTAAGCTTAACCGAATTTCTCTTGCACTAGATGCTCTTTTGTGGTAAATAAAACTTTATATATCACATACTGACATTTAATGTAGCTTACTTGATATTTTTTAAGAAATTGACCGTATTACCAGTTTGAAGTTGAAAAAACCGTATTTTACAACATTGACTCCCTCATTGATAGAATGCTTTATATTTTAAAACTCTCGACCCTCATCACTCTAAAATTTCAATTAATGTAAGCTTAACCAAATTTCTCTTGCACTAGATGCTTTTTTGTGGTAAATAAAACTTTGTGTATCACATACTGACAATACCTTTTAAGAAATTGACCGTATTAACAGTTTGAATTTGAAAAACTGTATTTTACAACATTGACTCCCTTGTTGACACAATGCTTTATATTTTAAAACTCTCGACCCTCAGCACTCTAAAATTTCAATTAATGTAAGTATAACCGAATTTCTCTTGCATTAGAACATGGTTTGTTAGTGTAAATTATACTTTATTTATAACATATTGACACCCAATGTAGACTACTTGATATTTTTTAAGAAAGTGGCACAGATATTACTAGTTTGCAATAGAAAAAAACGCATTTTACAACATTGATTTCTCTATTAACATGATGTTTTATATTTTAAAACTCGCGACCCTCATCAATTTAAAATTTCAATTAATGTAAGCTTAACCGAATTTCTCTTGCACTAGATGCTTTTTTGTGGTAAATAAAACTTTATATAACACATACTGACATATAATGTAGATTTCTTGATACATTTTAAGAAATTGACCGTATTACCAGTTTGTAGCTGAAAAAACCGTATTTTACAACATTAACTCCCTTTTCGGGACAATGATTTATATTTTAAAACTCTCGACCCTCATCACTCTAAAATTTCAATTAATGTAAGTATAACCGAATTTCTCTTGCATTAGACCATGGTTTGTTGGTGTAAATTATACTTTATTTATAACATATTGACACCCAATGTAGACTACTTGTTATTTTTTAAGAAACTGGCACAGATATTACTAGTTTGCAATAGAAAAAAACGCATTTTACAACATTGATTTCTCCATTAACATGATGTTTTATATTTTAAAACTCGCGACCCTCATCACTTTAAAATTTTAATTAATGTGAGCTTAACCGAATTTGTCTTGCACTAGATGCTTTTTTGTGGTAAATAAAACTTTATATATCACATACTGACATTTAATGTAGATTACTTGATACCTTTTAGGAAATTGACCGTATTACCAGTTTGTAGTTGAAAAAAACATATTTTACAACATTGACTCCCTTATTGACAGAATGCTTTATATTTTAAAACTCTCGACCCTCATCACTATAAAATTTCAATTAATGTAAGTATAACCGAATTTCTCTTGCATTAGAACATGGTTTGTTGGGGCAAATTATACTTTTTATAACGGGTGTCCAGCACATTCCTGGACATAGGAGATTAACATGGGAAATCGGTTTTTATTTTTTTTGCGCCTGTACGGTTGATTTGATTGAAAAACTTTTAAGAGTAAAGTTGTAGAGCGTATGGTCAGCTATCACCGTGCAATTTTTTCAATACCCCAGTTTTGGCCGCTTTTTTGGAAAAACGCCTCGAAAAGTGCAAAAATTTGAATTTGGCGCGTCACCTCCGCGATGCATGTGACATTTTTTCGGTAAATTTTCACTGCATAATCACGTTAAGTATTACATAATATTCCCTCCAAATAAATAAGAAAGGAAAATCGGCTCTGACTCTGACATAAGAAATTATTTTGTTGGCGACACTGCACATGCATGGCGGGGGTGACGCGCCAAATTAAAATTCCTGCAGTTTTCGAGGCGTTTTTCCAAAAAACCGCCAAAACTGAGGTATTGAAAAAATTACAGTATGATAGCTGACCATAAGCTCTACAACTTTACTCAAAAGTTAAAAGTTTTTCAATCAAAGCAACCGTACAGGCGCAAAAAAATAAAAAACCGATTTTCCATGCTAATCTCCTCTGTCCAGGGTTCTGCTGGACACCCGTTATCACATGTTAGCATTTAATGTAGATTACTTGATATTTTTTAAGAAACTGGTACAAAAATTTCCAGTTTGGAATTGAAAAAACCGTATTTTACAACATTCATTTCTCTAGTGACACAATGCTTTATATTTGAAAACTCGCAACCCTCATCACTCTGAAATTTCAATTAATGTAAAATTAACCGATTATCTATTGCACTAGAATATACTTTATATATGTTCACATATTAACATTAAATGTAGAATAGTTGATATTTTTTGCTTTGTCAGTTCGGAGTTGCAAAAACCGTATTTTACAGCAATCACTCTTCCATTGACAGAACGCTTTACATTTTAAAACTCGTGATCCTCATCGCTCTAAAATATCAATTAATGTAAGTTTAACCGAATTTTTCTTGCCCTAGAACATATTTTTTTGGTGTAGGTAATGCTCTATATATCACATATTAATATCTAATGTAAATCTAAGTTTAGAGTTGAAAAATCCGTATTTCACAGCGCTAATTCCATATTTCAAAACTCGCGACCCCCATCACTCTAAAGATTCAACTAATGTAAGTTTAACCGAATTTTTCTTACACTGGAACATGCTTTGTTGGTGTAAACTACAGTTTATATATCACACATTAACATTTAATGTAGATTATTTGATATTTTGTAAGAAATGGCCACAATTATTACCAGTTTAGAGATGAGAAAACCGAATTTTACAACATTACTTCAATTTCTACTAATACTTCAATTTTCTTTTTGCTTTCAGTGAAAAGTTCATCTTCAGCGCACATAGAATCCACCACCGCCCTCCTCACCCTGATGACCTCAACCGTACTAGCGTATTTAACCCTGTGAATCCCCAGTTGTTTGGCTTCAGTGTTTGTCTCTTCACCCATTGTGATTTCTTCCTAAGACTAAGACCTAAGTTAAAACAATTAAAAACAGCAAGAAAACTCCCAGTTTCATAGAACGGAGTTATCCACCTAAAACCAATAGAGGGCGTAACTGAGTTCCATCAAACAATTATTATTATTAATATAAAGATGTAATATTTTTATATATATATTATTATTATTGTTATTACAGTTACGTTTAGAAAAATTTTGTTTAAATTAGTTTAAATTGTCAATGACAATCTAGCAAATGTCAACCTTGTAGCATATTAAGTAATACTTTTAGTCCTATTGTCCCCCATCGAATGTATAAAGTTCATGTACTTAAATTAGGGCTTTTTCACCTAAATTGATAACTGCACTAAACGATTTTCGTGTCCCATTAGAATCAATTATAGAATATGTAATAGGCGTTTTTAAAAGCAAGGCTAAATGTGAGAATACTTGTATATATAATATAAAATCTAATTATTGATACTTTGTAAATCTCTGGTCAACAAAGGATATTGTGATAGGGTAATTTCTAGTTATTATTAAACGCTTGATTTTAATTTTAATATTCTCTATGTACTTGATTATTATTATTGTTACTTAAAGTAAATATTATATAAATACATATCTAAATGCATTTTAGGTAATAAAAAAGGTATTTCAAATTTTTATGGGTGATATGTGTCTGTCTACAACTAAAATTCTACGCGCAATTCTCTCTCCCCCACTATAGATGACTATTATCCATATACATTATATTATAAAATTTACTGAGCTTTATGCACCTGTAAATAATATACAAAAGGCAATTATTTAAACTATAAATTATTGTAAACGATGAGAAAACGTGTTTTTCTGTTTTTAATTATTCTATCGTTTTCCGGACTTTTCTTGAAAATAAAGGTGTGATGTGCAAGCGAATGTGGTTTTATTATTGAATTTTATAAGAAATTTGCAACCAACTCAACCGCCTCAAACGTACTGGAGAGCGACTTCACAGGTCAAATTTCCCATCTGCTTGGAACTCAGGAGTTCATTAGTGAAGACCGACTTAGAGCTTTATTAGACAAATTGCAAAGAATAAGCAAAAAGTGAAGAAAAATCGGGTAAAATATCCCTTTGATGTTTCAGGTTAGTTCAGGTTAGATCCAATAAATAATTTAAAAAGCAATTAAGATTAACAGGCGCATTTCGTGTTTTGCACTTAAAATTAATCAAAAAACTTTTTTTGTTTTTTGGGTTAGATAGGCCAAGTGACACCTCATTTTCAGTTACTTTCAACTTAGGAATTCATTGGTGAAAAGGAAACTTGGAATTTAAAACCGTAATCAAGAAATGATTGAAAATAAGCAAAAACTAAACAAAACACATAAAAGAGCTCTTTAAATAAAAAAAAAATGGGCAAAAATAAGGAAAACAATCAAAATCAGGTAAAACAGCCTTTTGATGTTCCAGTATGACCTGTAAATAATCTAAAAACCAATTGGTTAAAAGCCGCATTTGGACACTTTTTTGAAAAACTTTTTTTTTGTTTTTTGGGTTAGTTAATCCAAGTGACAACTCATTTTAAGCTACTTTTAACTCAGAAATTCATTAGTGAAAACGAAACTTGGTACTTAAAACTCTTATAAAAAAATGTGCGAAAATTAGCCGAAAAAATAAGCAAAAACTAAACAAAATAGCTAAAAAAGCTGTTTAGGTTAAAAAAAATTGGCAAAAATAAGGAAAACAATCAAAATCAGGTAAAATAGCTTTTTGGTGTTTCAGATGAACTGTGAAAATAATCTAAAAAGGAATTGAGGTTAACAGCCGCATTTGGCGTTTTACACTTAAAATTAATCACTAAACTTTTTTGTTTTTTGGGTTAGATAGGTCAAGTGACACCTCATTCTCAGCTACTTTAAACTCAGGAATTCACTGGTGAAAAAAAAATTTGGTATTTGAAACTGTGATCAAGAAATAAGCGAAAATAAGCAAAAAGTAAGCAATAACTAAACAAAATAGCTACAACAGCTCTTCATATCAAAAAAATTGGCGAAAATAACAAAAACAATAAATAAAAAAAAACAGGTAAAATGGCTATTTGATGTTTCAGTATCAATAGTACATAATCCAAAGAGTTTGGAGTTTTAAACCTAAAATTGTACAATTTATTTTTTTTTATTTCTTGCGTTAGATGAGCCAAGTGACACCTCATTTTCAGTTGTTTGGAACTCAGGAATTCAATGGGCACGACTGAATTTACATATTTAGACTTATAACCAAAAAATGGGCAAAAATTAGCAAAAATTCAATAAAAATCAGGTAAATTAGCAATTTGATGATTCAATGCCTCTAATAATATTAAAAAAGGAAATTAAAGTAAAAGCCTCATTTGCAATTTTCGGGTTTAAAAGTAGTCGAAAAACTTTTTTTGTTTTTTGTGTTAGATGGGCCAAGTGACACCTCATTTTCAGCTGTTTGAACTCAGGAATGTATTAGGAAAGGCGTAATTTACATATTGACAACTGTACTAAAAAAAGGGCGAAAATTGACAAAAAAATTCAACTACCTATCAATTGAAGAAAAATCAGGTAAATTAGCCATTTGATGATTAAATGTCACCAATCATATTTTCATCATTTCATCACCAATAACACCTACAATTTGTCAAAAAACCTATTTTTTTTTCTTGGGTTTGATAGGCCACGTAACATTTCATTTTCAGATTGACATTAAAAGCCGGGTTTCAAATTTCACACCTAAAATTGGTCAAAAAAGGTGGGATAGGCCAAGTGACATCTTATTTACAGCTGTTTTGAACTCAAAAATTCCTTGATGGATACGAAATTTATGTGTTTGGAGTTGTATTCAAAAAAATTTGCAAAAATAGGAAAAAAAATAAGCAAAAACTAAAAAAAAAAATGCGGTAAAATAGCCTTGTGATGATTTAGTGCCACCAAAAATATTTTAAAAAGAAGATTGAGGTTAAATACCGCATTTGGAATTTTACACCTAAAATTAGTAGTTAACCTAGAAACAGTTTTTTGGGTTATATAGGCCAAGTGTATAGATAGACCGCTGTCATTTATTTTAAACAGATTCAGTTCTAGTTCATCTTACTGACTTAAGCGTTTTGAGATTTTTTCTTTTTCTTCTTTACTTTTTAATTATTTTTATTTTTAATGTCTTTCTGTCTTGTTCTTTTCTCTTATTCAATTTGTTTTGTAACAACTCATTCAAATTCTTTATTTAACTTTTTTGTGTTTTTTTTATTGTTCTTACTTTTATTTTCATTAATTGTCATTTCTTTTCTCTAAATGCTAACTCTTTTTGTAGTAAATTTGATAAAATTCTTGTTTTGTTTATTCACTTTTTTTACTACTTTTTATAATAACTTTGTTATATTTTATATTTTTCATTAAACTAAATTCAAACGACTCTTGTTTTGTTTTTATTTATCTTTTTAACTAAATTTAGTTCCACCTTTTCTCCCTGTTCTTTTCTCTCATATATTTTTATTTTCTTTTTCTACCGATTCAGTTGTATTTTATCCTACTTAATTAAGCGTTATTGTTTCGCCTCTGTATTATCTACCTTTTAACTTTATTTAGTTTAATTGGCTCCCTGTCTACTTGCTGATTCTTTTTTACTCCATTTTTTAGCAGCAGCTTTAAGACTTATTTTTAATTTTCCTCTGTCTTTTTCTCCGTTTCTATCTTAATTTTTATCCTAGAAATTGAAGTTATTTATATAATAAGTAGTTTTATTGGTTTTGAAATTATGTGTTTTAAATTTTTTATATAAACGTTTTCGCAAATTTTGCAATTTGTTTATTAAGTTTTCCTCTTTCTTTTCTAAGTTTTTTTATTGATCCCATTTCTTCTCTTTGTTTTGTTCTTTATTTGTTGATTTAATCAAATTTAGCTTACACCTTTATTCTACGTTTGTCCTGCCTTTTCTTCCCTTCTCAGCTTAATTAGTACAATTGGCTACATGTCTTGTTCTTTTTTTTACTCGTTTTTTTTTTCAGTCGCGGCTTTGAAACTTTTTTAATTTTCTATATGAACACTAATCTTCTTATTGAGCTCATTTCTTCTTTGTTTTTTTTCTTATTTGTTGATTCAACCAAATCAAATTTAGTTTACATCTCTGATCTATGTTTGTCCTGTCTTTTGCTTTTTCTTCCTTTCTCACCTTGATTAGTATAATTGGCTGCCTGTCTTGTTGTTTATTCTTTTTTACTCAATTTTTTTTAAGTCGCAGCTTTAAGCCTTTTTTAATTTCCTATATGAACCCTTCTCTTCTGGTTGAGCTGATTTCTTCTCTGTAATTTGTTCTTTCTTTGATGATTCCACCAAATTTAGTTTAAAACTTTGTTCTACGTTTGTCCTGTCTTTTAATTTTTCTTCGTCAGCTTAATTAGTATAATTGGCTGCCTGTCTTGTTGTTTATTTTTTTTTACTCGATTTTTTTTTTTAGTCGCAGCTTTAGGACTTTTTTAATTTTCTATATGCACCCTAATTTTTTTATTTATTGAGATCATTAATTCCCTTTTTTTTTGTTTCTTATTTGTTGAATCAACCAAATTTAGTTTACAAATTTGTTGTGCGTTTTTCCTGTCTACTTATATTGTTTTTTTGGTTCCTACTGTTTTTTGTTGCCGATTTATTTTTTTTTTATAAATTATATAAGAAATTTAGTATTCTATCTAATTTATTAAAGCTTTTTTTCATTTGTTTTATTCTTTACTTTTTTATTTTAATTAGTTTAATTTAACCCTTGTCTTGTTTTTTTTTCCTTTTATTTATTAGTGTAGAATATTTAAATATTTTATACCTAAAATAAGTTAAAAAAACTCTTTTATTTTTTCAGTAAAACAGGCAAATAACACTACATTTTCTCCTGCTTTAAACTAAAGAATGGGCAACAATTTGCATAAAAAATCAATAAAAAATTAAAGAAAAATGAAGTAAAAATAGCACCTTAATGTTTCAGTTTTACCAATAAAATTCTAAAATAAAAAATTGACGCTAGAAGCAGCATTTTAAAATTTTATCTAAAATAAGTAAAAAAACTTGCTTTTTTTAGTAGGATGGGACAAGTAACAACTTGTTTTCAGCTGCTTTGATCTCAGAAGTTCATTGCATACTGTAAAAGTTCATGTATCTGTATTAAAAAAAAAATGGGCATAAACTAACAAAAATTTACTAAAATTGAAGAAAAATCAGGTAAAGCGGCACGTAATATTATTAAAGGGCAATTGAGGCTAAAGCTACCATTTTGAAATTTTACATCCAAACTTGGTAAAAAAACTTTTTTTGTTCTTTGGGTTAGATATGCCAAGTGACACCTCATTTTCAGCTGCCTGGAACTCAGGAATGCATTGGTGAAGACAGAGTATATGCATTTAGAGCTGTAATAAAAAAATATGCAAAAAGTTAGGAAAAAGGTGGTAAAATACCCCATGGATGTTTCAGTGTCACCATTAACAATTTAAAAGTCAATCGAAGCAAAAAAAAAAAGCATTTTGGGGTATCATTGATGAAAACCGAATTTACGTATTTAAAGCCGTATTGAAAAAAAATGGTTAAAAATGAGCTAAAATTGAAGAAAAAAGGTAAAATAGGTCTTTGATAATTTAATGCCACCAATGTTTTAAAGCGAAAACTGAGGTTAATACCCGTATTTGGAGTTTTACCTGTGGAATTTCAACCTAAAATTAGTCAAAAAAACTTTTGTTTTTTTGGGTTAGATAGGCCAAATGACACCTTAGTTTCAGCTGCTGTGAACTCAGGAACTTATTGGTGAAAACGACGTATTTAGAGCTGTAATAAAAAATGAGCAAAAGTTAACAAAAAATTAACTAAAACCGAATGAAAATTAGGTAAATTAACCATTTGATGATTCAACGCCATCAATAATATTTTGAAATGAAAATTGAAGTTAAACCGCTTATTTAGAACTCTACATCTAAAATTATTCAAAAAACCTTTTTTGTTTTTTTTTTGTTAGGTAATCCAAATGACACTTCATTTCAGCTTTCAACTCAGAAATTCATTGGTAGAGGTTAAAAGTAGCATGTTGTAACGTTACACCTAAAAGTAATTATAAATAATTTTTTCACGTGTCTGACACCTTATTTTCAGATGCTTTTCAATTCAGTGGAGAGGACATAATTTATGTATTTAGAACTGTAATAAAAAGATGTGGAAAAAAATAGCAAACGCTTAACTAAAATTGAAGAAAAATTAGGTAAAACATTTTCTCGATGTTTGAATGACACTGAGAGGGCAATTAAAGTTAAATGTAGCATTTTGGAATTTTACGCCTAAAATAAGCCATAAAATCTTTTTTTGTTCTTTGGGTTAGATAGGCCAAGTGACACCTCATTTTCAGCTGCCTTGAACTCAGTAATGCACTGGTGAAGACAGAATTTACGCATTTTGAGCTGTAATGAAAAAAAAATTGCAAAACTTGGCAAACATTTTAATACAAATTATTGAAAACGATGATAAAACGTGTTTTTCTTATATCGTTTCTCGGACTTTTCTTGAAAATAAAAGTGCAAACGAGTGTGGTTTTATTAAAATTTTATAAGGAATTTGAAACTGACTCAATAACTCAGTTTGGCACCGCCTCCTCCCTCAAACCAACTGGACAGCGACCTTCTTGTTATGCAGCGGCTCACCCCAACTCCCAGCTCACCGCAAACTTTAAACTTAATTTAATTTCCTTTCCGCCACGAAACGTACACATCACACACAAGGGTTTCCTGAAGCCAACTCGAAAATAGGTTTAGTCCGAAGTTGCAAGTGACCACTTCACTGGTTTAGATAACTTTATCTCTGCGCAACACGGCCCATTTGCAACCGCAAGTTGTTCCTTCTCCAGGAAACTGTTCGGCCACGTGATGGAGAAGGAATTTAAAAGTAAAATGTGGCACCCACAGGGGCACTAATTATTAATTCTCAACTGCAAGTTATTGAGAGATTATTGCCATGACAGATCAATAAACGCAGGACTAATTTCGTATTAATATTGCAAAATGAGATCCACAATTGCTCAATATAATTTGTTGACTAACCACTGAATACATATTAATTTGACATCCAGGATAATATAACGATAATTAGCCTATAATAATCCCCCTCTCCTCTCCTATTTAATCTGGCAAATAGGACCTTCTGTTAGGTGTTTGGCTGCAAACACATAAGCTACATAAAAGCGAAAACAAAGGAAAATTATTCGACCCAATTTCGATGTGGCACGTTGCATGTTTACACCTATTACCGGCCTAAGGTTTTCCAATAACGATTGTACCTAATAAATTACTCCATTTTTCTATTACGCACGTGCTATTATTACCTAAAAATTCGTTTTGCTTTAATGCCTTTCCTCGAATTCCTTTCGCCTCAACAAAGCGATTCAATTGCGTTATGCAAATATTTATAGACTTTTGTATACCGGTTTGTTGACGTAGATTAAACTGCCGGTGATTATTCGTAATTATTGGAAAAAAGTTACGTAATTAAGTGTTCGCTGAGACCAACAATTAAATTCAACAACTCGGATTATTTCATAACTTAAAAGTTCACTTTTTAACAACAAAGCTCCCTAAATTCGCACTCTAAACTAAGAGTGTGAAGGCTTTTACGGCCAGTCAAAATGTTTTCTATCTAAAGTGTTTTCCTGTTTTTGAAACCGTGGCCCAATGGAATTTCTTCGTGAACGATAAGGCAATGGGCGAAGTGATCTCCCGTGCTTCCCGGCGTTGACTGATTCGACTATGGTGAGCTCAGTGGTATTTATTCCCCCACCGTCGCGCTGCAGTGGAAGGACTGGGGTGGGGGTAGTGGTGGCGCGGGGTTTCGGCGCCTTTGAAGTATGTCGTAGAACTCGTTCCCAGTCTGCACTTAGAAACGTAATTTCCTCCTTCCTGGTCAAATTGTTGTCGTGTTTAAAGATCAAAATGGCCTTTCTTGTTAGTGTCGGATAGAAACGCTGCGATATACAGGGTTTTTGATATATTTGAGGGTCCTTAAGAGCACCGTTACAAAGATACATGGTGTAAAAGTTTTATAAAAAAATAAAAATAAGTAATAATTTCTCCTAAACCGCTTGAAAGGTTTTAATACAATTTTACAAATGTCAATAGCTAGCGAGTAGCCATGTTTTTGTTAAACGATATTGTTTTTTGTTTCACCAGTGGCGCGCGTACCGCATTGACGCTTCATCATTTTGAACAAAAGTATGGTACGTCACTTGCCTATCAAAAAAGGTAATTTGCACCGTTTTGTTCTCTGTTCAATTTTGAACAAAAAGTTCTCGCTAGACGTGTCATTTTCAAGTAAAAAAATAAAAACCGTTTTAATGCACGTCTTAGAATCGTTACCTCAACAAGATGGAACGTGTTATTTCAGTTTAAACTTGACAACAAAATTTTTTTAAATTAAATTAACTTAAATAAATTGTTCGAAACGTTCTCCCTCAATCTTTCAAGTGGTTTCAAGAAGATATTATTATTTTTTTAATTTTTAATAAAATTTTAACACCCTGTATCTTAGCAACGATGCTCTTAAGGACCTTCGTTTATTAGAACTTTTGTTCTTAAAATAATGCCAGCAATCACCTCCTGAAGTTTGTCAAAGTACTTTCGAATCACCCTGTATATAATATATCCACCTCGTTAAAAAGAATCTCGAGACCTTCGAAGAGAGCATACTCTGCTAGTGCTCATTTTTGTGTGTGTCGCAGCCTGCAACTCCTCTTGTGTTTCGGAATTCTCGTGTTGACAATGCGTTTTTTGGTGTCAATGTATACCGAGCCACAACTGCATGAAACTCGGTAAACTCCGAGTTTAGCTGCCGTTTAGATATTTGTTGAAAGCTTGAAAGACTACATTAAGTTTTTTTTTAACTGAAAAAAATAAATGCTAATATTGCATGGTGGACTACAGAATTTGTAATACTGCCATTTAAGTATTCAGTCACAGGTATGAAACTTCAAGAATTTTAAGTAAATATAATGTTTAATAGGCTACATTCAATTTTTTTAAATTAAAAAAAAAATAAATTAATAATTTGCAAAACTCTCAGTTTACTATACAGCGGCAGGTACGAAATGGCATGAATGTGTGTAGTGTTTAGATAGCATTTAATAACTATATTAAATTTTTTTAAATTGAAAAAAAAAATTAACATTACAGCATAAACTAGAGAATGTGTATAACCTCCAGTTTAGTGTAGAGTCGTATGTAAGAAACTGCAAGAATATATGTAGTGTTAGGATAACTATAGTGTCTTAGATAACTACAGCATGTAATAGGCTACAATCAATTTCTTTAAATTGAAAAAATAAATGCCAATGTTGCACGGTGGACTACAGAATTTTTAAAACCGTCAGATTAATAGAAAGTAGTAGGTATGAGACTGCAAGAATGTGTGTAGTGTTTAGATAACTATAGCGTTCTATAGGCTACATTCAATTTTTTTGAAATTGAAAAATGAATATGCTAATTTTACAGCGTGCGCTACAGAATGTGTACTACCGCCAGTTTAGTATACAGTCATAGGTATAAAACTTCAAGAATTTGTGAAGTGTTTAGATAACTATAGGGTATTAGATAACTACAGCATGTAATAGGCTACAATCAATTTCTTTAAATTGAAAAAATTAAATGCCAATAATGCAGCGTGGACTACAGCATTTCTAGAGCCGAAACATTAGTACACAGTTGTAGGTATGAGACTGCAAAAATGTGTATAGTGTTTAGATAACTATAGCGTTTTCTAGGCTAGATTAATTTTTTTTTAAATTGAAAAAAGAAGAAATGCTAATGTTACAGGGTGTACTACAGAATTTGCAATAACGCCAGTTTAATATACCGTCGTACGTACAATACTGCAAAAACTTGTACAGTGTTTAGATATACAGTCGTAGGTACAAAACTGCAAAAACTTGTGCAGTGTTTAGAGTAATGTAGGGTTTGATAGGCTAAAATCAATTTTTTTAAATTGAAAAAAAAATGCTAAAACTGCAGCATGTACTACAGAATTTAAAAAACCGTCAGATTAGTACACAGTAGTAGGTATGAGACTGCAAGAATGTGTGTAGTATTTAAATAACTATAGCGTTTTATAAGCCACATTAAAATTTTTTGAAATTGAAAAAAGAATATGCTAATTTCACAGCGTACGCTACAGAATGTGTAATACCGCCAGTTTAGTATACAGTCATAGGTATAAAACTTCAAGAATTTGTGAAGTGTTTAGATAACTATAGGGTATTAGATAACTGCAGCATCTAATAGGCTACAATCAATTTCTTTAAATTGAAAAAATTAAATGCCAATAATACAGCGTGTACTACAGAATTTGCAATACCACCAGTTTAATATACAGTCGTAGGTACAAAACTGCAAAAACTTGTGCAGTGCTTAGAGTAATGTAGGGTTTAATAGGCTACAATCAATTTTTTTAAATTGAAAAAAAAATGCTAATGTTACAGCATGTACTACAGAATTTGCAATACCGCCAGTTTAATATACAGTCGTAGGTACAAAACTGCAAAAACTTGTGCAGTGTTTAGATTAATGTAGGGTTTAATAGACTACAATAAATTTTTTTAAATTGAAAAAAAAATGCTAATGTTACAGCGTGTACTACAGAATTTGCAATACCGCCATTTTAATATACAGTCGTAGGTACAAAACTGCAAAAACTTGTGCAGTGTTTAGATTAATGTAGGGTTTAATAGGCTGCAATCAATTTTTTTAAATTGAAAAAAAATGCTAATGTTACAGCGTGTACTACAGAATTTGCAATACCACCAGTTTAATATACAGTCGTAGGTACAAAACTGCAAAAACTTGTGCAGTGTTTAGATTAATGTAGGGTTTAATAGGCTGCAATCAATTTTTTTAAATTGAAAAAAAAATGCTAATGTTACAGCGTGTACTACAGAATTTGCAATACCACCAGTTTAATATACAGTCGTAGGTACAAATCTGCAAAAACTTGTGCAGTGCTTAGAGTAATGTAGGGTTTAATAGGCTACAATCAATTTTTTTAAATTGAAAAAAAAAATGCTAATGTTACAGCGTGTACTACAGAATTTGCAATACCGCCAGTTTAATATACATTCGTAGGTACAACACTGCAAAAATATTTATAATAAAATATTGTGCAATGTTTAGATAAATGTAGGGTTTAATAGGCTACATTCAATATATTTAAATTGGAACAAAACTGAAATTAATCCCAATATTGCAGCGTGCAAACACTTAAAGCAAGAACGCTCAGTTTAGTATACAGTGCTACGTACGAAACTGCATGAATATGTGTAGTACTTAGATAGCATTTAATAGCTACATAAATTTTTTTGTAAATTGAAAAAAATAAATGCTAATGTTGAAGCGTGGACTACAGAATTTTTAAAACCGTTAGATTAGTACACAGTAGTAATTATGAGACTGCAAGACAGCATTTAATAGCTGCATTAAATTTTTTTAATTTAAAAAAAGGAATGATAATATTTCTGTATAAACTACAGAATGTGTAATATCTCTAGTTTAGTTTACAATGCGAAATATTGAAACTGCAAGAATATATGTAGTGTTTAGATATGTAGTGTTTAGATAACTATAGTGTATTAAATAAATATAGCATGTAATAGGCTGCAATCAATTTTTTTCAAAAGAAAGATACTGAAAAGAAAGACAGCCATAATAGATATGTTAAGCTATCGCTCTAACCGCCGTCTACCTCTAACAACGTCAAATTATTCCGACATGTACCGACTCAAAAACCCCCTAAGCCTCTGCATATGCAAATCAGCTTATTTCCCATACAGTTCCGGAGTGGCTACTAATTTGGCCCATTTCCTGCATGCATTCGAACCCTCCATTGTCAAATCACTTGTCATTAACTCGAAACCGACCACCACCAACAACATTATCAGATGTAGCATATTAGTACGCTGATTAATGACCTTAATTTACCAAGTCTCTGGCAATAATTTACCTGGATGATTTCGCCTTTCTCTTCTTGAGCGCATATGTTTCCATTACCAGTCTGTACAAGAAAATATGGGAACATGTTGCCCAGAAGGCGAATGCGAGTATTTCAGCGAGACGACTCAGCAATCTCCGCTTACTGACACTTCCACATGTAGCTGTTAAATGCGCTGATAGTCGGCTCAATATTCCCTCGGGAATATGGGCTAAATTAGAAACTAGCTTCGCACGGTGGCATCCCAAATTCAATGATATGTGACTTGGATTCCGTATTTGTTAATATGTTCGTATTAAATTACAGCTAGCTGCATTATCGATGCGGTCTCGTGTTGACAATTTCGCAGCAAATGCAATTTTGGCCCTTCACAGTGATCGATCAAGGGCGACGGTGGTAAAAAAGAGTCATTTACCCTCATTAATCTTCAGTTTCCACTCGAAAACCGAATCCTACGATGCAAATTATACATTATTATACTCGTCTAAAACATGAACCTTATTGTCGTATCCGGCGGCGTGCATTTGAAATTCAAAGCGACCGCCGCGGAGAGATTATAAATTATACATCGTAATAGATGGAAAGTTAAATAATTACAATATATATACATGCTGTAATTAAAGAACTTTGCCCTCATGCTCTCGAACCAGTAGGAATTAATGTAATTTTCGCTATTCTCCTTCCGCTGTGTTTTATGCTTCGACATTAATTAAAATTTTGCTTTATGTTTAATACATGAAATTTAGAGGATATTGTCGAGAGAAAGAGAGAGAGGGACAGAGGGAGAACCAGAGGGTGAAAGACGGCAAAGAGGGGTCCCTATACTTTTGTCTACAAGAAAATAATCTACTTCTTATTATTCTAATTTAATTCGTCCTACGAGCAGATTTTAATACAGGATGTTATACTACTGGAATCAACTCTACAGTTGTTTCATCCTACCGGAAAATAGCCTAAACTCACCTTCATTTGACCTTCAGTGAAAAAGACCGATTTTGTTTGTAAACAATAGCAAAAACATGATCTATTTCTAGAATTCTTTTGTCTTAAGAAGCTTGTTTGGCGACTTTTATTGTTTGTGTTTTGGGAATTTAACCCTACGGCTCAACAATTTAGTTTATAATTTTTAAGTCATAAGTCCTGGGTAGTTATTATTATTACCTATACCTATACCACTAGGGTGTCAATGGATTCAGTGGTACCATGGCAAATTAAACTGGCTACACTACCACTCCAGTTTAATTCACAAACAAAAAAAAAACCCTTTTATATATAAAGGAGAGATAGGAAGGAAACTGAACATGAGAAACTTGAGGTAACTCCATTAACTCCTGCTTTAGGTATTGTATTTTCAGGAAAAATGTGTTAAACTAAGTCTTGTATTCAATTCTTGTGTTCAGTCTTGTGTCACCCACTGCAACCTGTGATGTTTTGTCCTTTTGTGCAGTTGTTTCATTGTTAAAGCTCCCGGAGCGTTAAGTCCATACGGATTTTCGAGACTCGAGCTGGAACAGCTTTTCATAGTTGTCAAAAGTACTTCAACCACCAAAATATCGGTAGGTACTCGAAGGGTAAGGGGGGCCGAAGATTGGAGCGCTTCAAGTGCATGAAGTACCAAGGTGCTGGAAGGCTAGAAAAACGAACTTCACGCTTCGGAATTGCTCTGAGCTACTCCCATGGCAAGATGGAATGTGGCTCATATGTGGACTTATTTTTACGTCCAATTTGTGAGAAGTATGAACAGGTCCACATTCATTTTGATTGTTGATAAATTAAGTTCAGGTTAGTTCAGGTGTAAAAGTAATGTTCATTGTAAAAGATTATTTAATTTAATTCGTAATGTAAAAGTATGCCGGCTTATTACCTTTATTTATATATATATACAGGAAGTTCATTATAAAACTTCATCTAGTTGGCTCTGAAATGTCAAAAGAAAAGGATGGAGAAACAAAAGTCCATTTATTTTGATTGTCATCGTTTTCTGTCAAAATTTCATAGCCTGCTAGATGAAGTTTTATAATGAACACCCTGTATTTTCTACTATATTATCATTCTACAGTGTGTTTTTTAAAGTTGTTTTTGGGCTGTAGGATTTTATGTGTTAAGAGTGTTAAGTTACAGCTCATATTCTATTAGAAATGGAGAGATGAAACTTATCAGAGGCATTGGTTCAAGGGTTAAGTTGACATTTATATCCTCATTTGATCAAGATGGTTCATAATTTTGCCTAAAATGCTTATTTATTTTCTTCAAAATATTATCTATCTTTTTACACACCCATAATCGGTTTTGACTGTCAGTTGAACATAACAGTATCACAGTTGATATGACAGGCAAAACTGACAATGAGAGTCTTAAAAATGCTATTTTGAACAATGTAAATACATTTTTTAGGCATGTTTATGATCCATCTTGACCAAAAGAGAATATAATTGTGAACTTAACACTTGAACCAATGCATTTGACATATTTCATCTCTACATTTTTTATAGAACAGCTTCAAAGATGGCATTTCAACTTAAGACCTAAAGCTCTGTGGATTATAAACCATGGTCTCAAGGTCTCAGTACATTTAATAATATTAAATGAGACCTTGACCAAAATCACGCTTTGTTTTTGTTTATAATTACTAGGTCTCTTTGTATAATATGAACGAAATTCCCCCCTCCCCCCCCCCCCCCCTAAGGATTATCTTAAAAAAAAGGACACTGTATATTACAGGCATCCTTTTTATACTTTATATTTTATAAGACTTAGTAACTACTACTATTTCCAAATTTGGTATGATACTATTTATATATTTTTCGGAAAGTTAACATTTAATTATTCAATTATGACTTAGTCATATGTGTTTATTTCTTTGTGTTTAAAATTTATAATATATTTATGTGATATGTACAGGGTGTCTGGAAACAAAACTGACAAACAAATTCAGAAAATTCTATGTGTATTTAGTATTCTACTGTATTTAGAAAGATAGAATATCAGTCTGATTGTAACTGCGTATTTTCTTAGTTAGGGGGTCACCTGGTATTTTATTCATACTTTTGTATCCTGCTTTTTAAAACTTTTAGAATAAATAACTATATAGTATTTTATGATTTATTATTTTTATTTACAATGGTAATTTTTAATAATTTTAATGTAAGTTATAAGTTTGGTCCTTCTAGATAAAAAAAGAACAATCTGACTAATTATAAAAAAAATGTCAAAGTCCTAGCTATACCTTAGGAGGTATTTTTGGATAATACTACGGGGTGTCCATTATGGAGAAACAAAAGTCCATTTATTTTGATTATGTCATCCTTTTCTATCAAAATTTCATAGCCTGCTAGATGAAGTTTTATAATGAACACCCGGTATATAGACAGTATTAGTAGTTATTTATGTATTAAGACCAAAAATGACAACCTTTTTTTTTCTCGGAGAGGGAAGCTTGTCACTCATCGCGAAGCGGCCGAGAATTACAGGTATCTACATAGAACTTATACCTATTATTAGCTATTCGTTTGTTAATGTTATTGTAACGTATAGTTAATACGGCGGCGCAAATTTGAAGTTTGTGTATTTAAGCTAAGTCAAAGCTAGTCTACTACTAGTAAAGCAAGGCATATTGCGCAATAACGTAATTTAATTTCAGCGACTTATACATACAGCGACAATATTTATTTCTCTAGATCTTTTATTTTCTTTAAATATTTCTAAATTAAGCGGACCAAACAGAAGTTCTGTTTGGTAAGCTTAATGGTAAGTGTATGTAACTTGAAGTCGAAATATATAAAATTAAGTACTATAGCTTCTTTTTTACTTTTCTTCCTGTTGAGTTCCCCTGATTTTTTTAGTTTTGTTGGCATTCTTTGCTAGGATCAGAGGATCATAGGATGGTGTAAAGAATAGAAACATGGTTGATATTAATATATGAGATCCTTATCTGTTAACCCAATTTCATCGGTTTTGACCTAACTGATTTAATGCAACGAAATTGTCCAAATTATTGGAATTCTTCAATAAGTCTAAAATTATTTCCATTTGATATACCTTATTCAAAAACTAAAATACGAATAAAATTAAAGCGCAATTGGTTCATTCTTTCTTAAACTAGGACGGTATAAGTAACTACTTCCCGTCCTAGTACCAGTAAATGTCACACTTCTGAATGTCATCACTACATATGTGGTTGAAAACATAGTTATTCTCCTAACAAGTGCACAAAGTAACACTTTCGCGCACGCGACTGCCGTTCGCGTCGCCTCGTTCGGCCAGCAGTCAAAGAGACGAGGAATTAGGAACAACATTTTTTCTACAACCGTATAAAAAAAGCGCTAGGACAATTCAAGTGTATTCCGACTACAAAACTTTACAAGGGAATGCAATTTAAAAATGTGTTCACCTGCCAGAAATATGAGACATCTTTAACGATTTTATAGATGATTAAGCTTCATAGTTCTTTTCTGCTACCCCAGTATTGCCGGCGTGCGCGAAAGACTTTTCTCTACAACCGTAAAAATATGACACGATTCTGGCATTGGCATTACTGAGGGTAAGCAAACTGACACATATTTTCACGGTTATCTTTCTCGCTCGTCGCCCATAGCGGCGTAAAAAAAAAGTTACTGATTGCCATAGGACACATGAAAATAGTCTTTTTTCTACGTTTGTTTGCAAAAGTCATAATTTTGAAATATACTATCGCGCACGGCGTCAATACAGGGGTAGCAGAAAAGAACTGTGAAGCCTAATCATTTATAAAATCGTTAAAGATGTCCCATATTACTGGCAGGTGGACTCATTTTAAAATTGCATTCCTTTGTAAAGTTTTATAGCCTAAGGAATACACTTGGCCGGATTTCCTTAACGTTCTTTTTTTATGCGGTTGTAGAAAAAATTTTGTTCCTAATTCTCACGCAAAGTGTCTTTCGCGCACTTGACTGCTGCCCGAACTTCGCTTCGCGTCGTTCGGGCACCGGCAGTCGCGTGTGCGAAAGTATCACTTTGCGCACTTGTTAGGAAAATAACTATTTTTCACGTGTCCAGTGGCAACCAGCAACTTTTTTTTACGCTGCTGTGGACGACGTGCGAGAAAAATAACTGTGAAAATATGTGTCAGTTTGCATACCGTCAGTATTGCGCAAACCGTGTCATATTTTGACGGTTGTAGAAAAAGCTATTTATGTGGTTTCCTTTAAAAATATGTAATTTATCTGTATATGAAGAAAGATCTTGCAACTGTTATATTTAGCAATTGTTTTGAATAATATAATAACTGACCAAGAGTCAAGATATTATTTATTAGACGCGTAAAACGCAAGTAGACCGTTTCTGAGATTCTGAATATAATGGTGAAGGAACACTTCATCACATTAATACATCAGTTAAATAAGATGAGGTTTTTCTAATAAAAACTCTGTATATACACCATGCAAATATTTATAAATAGAAAGAGAATTATCATTCCCTATTTTAATCACAAATTGTTGTTTTTCCATTATATAGACATATTTTTCAGATATGATCGCACTTATAAAATGAAAAGAAACAAGGCTAAGTGCAAAAGGGTATTAATAATCTTAATAAGCAGTAATTCGATAAAATTACAGCGGTTACTTCAGTTGGTCAAGTAATTAAGCTCAAAGCTCAGCTATCTACTTATTCTATATTACTCAAGCTACCTACTTATTTATTTCTTAATTAATAATCTTCAATCGTCCAATAGTTAAAATTTATTCGTTATATAGTAGGTAATTTCAGAGCTCTCGTGGTATTACCACCGATTATTATTTCACTCATGTCTATTACTGCTATAGAGCAGAAAAATTTATTAATAAACAATAATTCAATGTCTCCAAAAAATTACAGTGGTAAATTCACGTTGTCATATAAAACCGTATAAAATATTGCTGTCTGAATGACTTATTTAAAGTGTCGTCTAAATGGTCCTTTTGAACTTATTTATTTTTTAATGTTGTATTCAATGTGAGAAATAATCTCACTAAATAATAATGCTCGAGCTTTAAAATTAACCATATTGAATTAACGAGATAGAATTTGCTTGTAAAATTACTAAAATTAAAATATTTGTGACGTCATCAGGAAGCAGAAAGTATAACTTTCTTAAACCATTCTACAACTACAACCTCATTTACCAAGAAAAAATGACAATTGACGGATGACGGCTGACGATATGATAGCTGACAGTCTTGCACTCTTTGAAGAGGTAAACAGAGGAAGTAGGATACGACTCCGGCGTCTGTTACGTTTGCTCCAATCTGTCTAGCATGAAAATGCCAGTGGCATAGTACGGGGTGTTCATTATAAAATTTCATCTAGTTGTCATTGTGAAATGTCAAAAGAAAAGGATCGAGAAACAAATGTCCATTTATTTTGATTATGTCATCCTTTTTTGTCAAAATTTCATAGCCTGTTAGATGAAGTTTTATAATTGTAGTATTGGTATTGTAGCACATAAGAAAAAATTTTATTAAAAATAATAATGGAACTAAATAACTATTTGTAACATTAGTAATAGTATACGGGAGGCGTTCTTGGGGTGTAGTCCTTAGGTGATGGGAAACAAAAAAAAACACAGTCTTTTTTTCTTTTCCTCAAACTTCTAATTGCTCTAGATGTTTCGATGCCCTGTGGCATCTTCATCAGTAGGCTGCAAAATATTTGAGCCATGAGTGACACGGTCCGTGAGACCAAGAGATAGATAGAGGCTTGCATTTATATGGTGCATTGGAAATATGTATACCTAATATTAAAATTAAAAGTATGTAATATACATTATCGAAAAGGGGGGGGGGGAAGGGGGCGCCTTACCACAAAACACTCTCACACGGAAGACATGACTTTCTTTCCTTTTTTGTGATATTATTTCTCTCAATAATTTGGTGAAAATGGGTTACTCGTATTGGCCAGTCTTGGCATCAAGTTATGGAATCCAACACCTGTTGTGCTTCAAAAGACCTTACGAGCACCCTACTATTGGTCAGCGTGCTGTTTTCCAGTTTCTGTGGAAATGTGATGGTGAAGTTCGAGCTACATGCCAGGCCCTCGCCGCAACAAACTGCGGATGACCAGCAGTAATGACGCGGTCAGTAGCCAGACATGCAGATACGCTTATAAATTTGAAAGAAAAGTGAGGAAAGAGAAGTATCAGTCATCGCCTGGAGTTTTAGCAGTGGATAGTGGGGCAAGTCCAATGGTGATTATGTGTGAATGAACATATAAAAAATGCAGGTCGCTTGCAGTAGCCAAGGTTAAGATGTTGTTATTATACGTAAAAATGCTGATTGTGGTAGCAGGTCTAGGTTTGCTGTTGTTTTTTATCAATATGCAATGTTTTGGTTATTAGGTACCTGGTACCTAAATGAAGGAAATTGTGAAAATTGATGTTCAAATGCTAAGAATAAAGGGAAAAAACTAACATCCAACAGAAAAGGGAGAAAATATTTTCTCCCTTTTCCGCCTGACATTTTCTCCCTGACCGCATTACTGCTCGTCATCCGCAGTTTGTTGCGGCGAGGGCCTGGCATGTAGCTCGAACTTCACCATCACATTTCCAAAAAAACTGGAAAACAACACGTTGACCAATAGTAAGGTGCTCCTAACGTCTTTCTGAAGCTCTACAGGTGTTGGTTTCCATAACTTGATGCCAAGACTGACCAAGACGAGTAACCCATTTTCACCAAACTATTGAGAAAAATAACATCACAAAAAAGGAAAGAAAGTCCATCAGCCACGTCTCCCGTGTGAGAGTGTTTTGTGGTAAACCGCCCCCTTCCCCCCCCCCCCCCCCCTTTTTGATAATGTATATTACATACTTTTAATTCCAATATTAGGTATAAATTTTTCCAATGTACCATATGGAGGCTCTATCTATCTCTTGGTCTGACGGACCGTGTCACTCATGGCTCAAATATTTTGCAGTCTACTGATGAAGATGCCACCGGGCAGCGAAACGTCTCGAGCAATTAGAAGTTTGAGGAAAAGAAAAAGACAATGTGTTTTTTTTTTGTTTTCCATCACCTAAGAACCACACCCCAAGAACGCCTCCCGTATATACAGGGTGTTCGGATTTGGAGTGTTTTGACAGGAAAAACCAATTTCCCGGCTAGATAAGGAAAAACTAACATACATGTCTAAAGGTCGATTTTTGAGAAAAAATCAATGGCTAAAACCGTATTTCGATATCATTACAGTTCACGGCGATAGAGGGCGTTTTTCGAATTTTGTCTATTTTGAAAATTCTGCATAACTTTTTTGTTTATGACAATATTGAAGTGAAATGAAAACGTTCTTAGGGCATTTTTCCAGCCTGAATTCAGTGGCGTGCTTGGTTTTTTGCTATAGACTACCGTTTTGTCAAAAATCGACATAACTTTTTTATTTTAAATAGAAATCATAGTCGGCTATGACTTTAAAAAATTCTCCATTTTAAAGCATTTTCATTGATATCAGTATGTCTATAGTTACTTTCAAAAATAAGTGAAATATTAGATTTTTTGTGTTTATATTCAAGTCGGTTTTGGAATCAGCTGAGAAGTAATATTATTTATTTCGTATGCTTCCATGGCAACAGTTGAATGCGTCAAGTTATTGCGTTTTAATTTTTGCGTAAATTTTTAGTTTTTAATGTTGATTTGGTACTTATTTTACAAGTAAAAATGATTGATAACTATGAAAAATATGACATGATAAAGTGTTTTATATTGTCAAACGAAAACTCACAAGAAGCCAGTGAGTTATACTTCCATACGAATCCCGAGCGACATCAACCAGATAAAAGACTGTTTAAGCAGTTGAAAATGAATTTACAGAACTATGGAAGCTTCATAAAGTGTAGACCAAAACACTACAATTTAAATGAAGACAACGAAATTCAAGAACTAAACGTAGTTGGAGAAGTTTTAGAACATTCAAACATTTCGCTGAGGACAATTGCTGGTCGAACGGGTGTTAAAAAAACCAAGGTGTTCACCACTCTTCAAAAACACAAATTTAAACCTTATCGTACAAGGAAGGTACATCAGCTTCAACATGGAGACGCCGCCAGACGATTAACATTTTGCAATTGGTTTGTTGATAGATGTAATACCGATATAAATTTTCCCTTGAGTGTTATTTGGTCTGACGAAGCTAAAATCGACAGTTCCGGCATATTTAATAGATATAATTCTTATCAGTGGTGCATGGAGAATCCTCACATGACAGTTTCTCAAAACCGACAGGGTCGGTTTGGCTTTAATGTATGGGTAGCTATATTTAGAGGTAGATTTGTGGGTCCTCACTTTTACGACGGAAATCTAACAGCAGAAATTTACGTATATATTTTACGCACGTACCTGTTACCGTTTTGTGAAGACTTACCGCTTGCCGTTAGTATGAATATCTTTTATCAGCAAGATGGTTGCCCTTCTCACAATGCTCGCATGACTAGCGAACTATTAAACCAGGAATTTGGAGAACGATGGATGGGAACAAACGGTCCTATCCGATGGCCTGCTAGATCTTGTGACCTTACTCCGTTAGATTTTTTCTTGTGGGGAAGATTAAAAGATCTAATATTCAAAAGAAGAACAATACAAAGTAGAGCGGAGTTGGAGGCAGTGACTCGTCAAGCCTTTAGAATGGTGAGTCCCGTCGAATTAGTAAATAGTTGTCGTTCAGTACGAAAACGATGTTTACAATGCATTCAACAAAGAGGTGCACAGTTTGAACATTTACGTTAATAGCAATTTATTATAATAGGCCAGTTTAGTAAATATTTGTTGTTGCTTTGAAATATTAAAACTAGTTACTTTGTTTAGATACTTAGGTGTAGAATACTAGTTGTGTAAAAATAATAGAAAAATAAACTGTTACCTACCTTGCAGTCACTGTGAAAGCTAACTTTATATTTTAGTTGTTGTCGTGGAAGCACACAAAATAAATAATATTACTTTGACAGCTGATCCGAAAGCCAACTTGAATATAAACACAAAAAATCGAATATTTCACTTATTTTTGAAAACAATTAAGACATACTTATATCATTGAAAATGCTTTAAAATGGAGAATTTTTTAGAGTCATGATTTCCGACTATGATTTCTATTTAAAATAAAAAAGTTATGTCGATTTTTGACAAAACGGTAGTCTATAGCAAAAAACCAAGCACGCCACTGAATTCAGATGGAAAAAATGCCCTAAGAATGTTTTTGTTTCACTTCAATATTGTCATAAACAAAAGAGTTATGAGGAATTTTCAAAATAGACAAAATTCGAAAAACGCCCTCTAGAGCCGTGGACTGTAATGATATCGAAATACGGTTTTTGCCATTAAATTTTTCTCAAAAATCGACCCCTAGACATGTATGTTAGTTTTTCCCTATCTAGCCGAGAAATTGGTTTTTCCTGTCAAAACACTCCAAATCCGAACACCCTGTACAACAATCATCGAACATCGACTTTCTATTAAATAAATAAAAATAATTGTGAATTAATAGTCGTTGATAACCTTGGGATTACATCTCATACGCCACTGGAAAAACTGCTCAAGAATTTAAATAATTAAAAAAAGTGTCTACAAGTTATAGGATTAGAAAAATATTTCCCAAAATAGCATTATTGACTTCACTGGGGTATATACTAAATCGCATTTCGAAGATTTAGATGTAAAATAAGTGGTTTTAGAGTTATTTGAAATAATTTAATTGTTGCTGAAAAATGCTATTATCTGTTTACCTGTGAAACGTAACTCCAGGCTCCTTTCTATAGCCGCTGCTTTTACAACCGTAAGCTGCACATACCACGATTGTATACAACACAATTATTCATAATATTAGTATTGCAAAATGCAATTTATTGCAAAAAACACATAACCAACGAAACGTTTGGTTTTCGCCTTAAACATGGCGTCACAGCTGTTAATGTAGGCGAGAATTGCGCGCGCGGATTCCATTGTCTACCTTTTCAAAGCTTGACGGAGACTTTAGGCTGTTTTCCGGTAGGCGACTATCCGGAGGGCTTTTAGCCGGTCGAATAAAATCCAGTAGAGATTTAGCCTGTAGGACAATTAGTCAGTATAACGATTTCCCGTAGTTGAAAATAAAGTAGTAGATTTTCCAGACGACAAATGTACGCATCCCCGGCAAAGAGAACCTTTATGAGTTTAGGTAAAGTTATTACAAAACGTCTTCGTATTTATCTAACTGTTTGCATGACTGTTACGAAATTTTATACATATTATTATTTTATAGATGAAATAATAGTATATTATACAACAAGCATTTAATGAGGGTCGTTATTCTCGAGGGTAACGTTTGAGCCGACGAGCGAAGCGAGTGGCACAAGTTGCCCGAGCGAATAACGATTTAAAGAGCGAATAACGCTCTTTAAATGCGCGTTGAATACTATACTTTATCCACGACCAAGATTCTGGGTTTTCTCAAATATGATAGGTTATAGGTGCCACAAAGATAATTCATAATTTTAAGACCACGACCACGATTGGTTTCGCTATTCAATGGCGCGACGTTTGTGCGTCTTGTCGATAGATGACGGTCTAGTCACCCGCGCATGTCACCGCATGTTCATTTCAATGCTACGAGGGTGGACGGTAAATTACTTCATTTTATGGCCTATTTTAAGTATTTTTCAGTGAAAAGTACATATTTTAGTGAAAAAAAGACACTGTAACCTACATTTGCCTCAATACATCCTAATAGAAGGATAATTATTTGAATGAACCAGTGATAACTACCGATTTCATGTTTAGGGCAGTTTACTTTTTGAGTTGTCAGTTGCCTACGACATGTTTCGTTTCCATGACAACTCATTATTCACTTGTGAATAATGAACATTATTCACAAGTGAATAATGATTATCGTTAGTCTTGAGAATGTACAAGAATAATGTGATTATTATAGTATGGTCGTGGATAAAAGTATATTATACAACAAGCATTTAATGAGAGTCGTTATTAAACATTTTCTTCACCCACCATCGGTATCTTCTTTGTTGGTAGTCACGATGGTAAGCATCTATGCTGCATTGGGAAGTACTAGTGACATAAGGTTAGCTGGTTCGTGTCGCAACATGTAAATGGATACAAGCGAACAGCAGCACGCCGAGTCTTGTTTAAATGCGAAACTTACTCGCGCAACTGTTTCGCGAAACAAATCTCGGCCTACTGCTGTCTCGCGTATTCATTTACATGTTGCGAAACGTTTTGCGGAATGTCGCCGAAATAAGGCGAGAAAACCAGAGGCCCGAACCAGTTATGTCACTAGTACTTCCGAATGCAGCATCAAAGTTTGCCATCGTGACTACCAACAATGAAGACACCGATGGGACACACCATTCATCCGGGTGAACTAATGCATTTATGCAGAGGTCAGCCAATAATATCGAGAGCTCCATACTATTAATCCGTCAAGACGCTGGTCAGATGTCGCATCGAATGGGGAAATTAAATGTCGCATACCGACGCCCTCGCTATCTAGTTTAATGAAACTGTAATATAACAAAAATCGATTTATTTTGAATATGACTGAGCATTTGAGAATTTTAAAGAAAATATCAGGATTTGTGGGCTCTGTCCATATCTCCTAGGTTTTTTCAATGAGTATAACATTTTTCAACACAGCCTGCTAAGCGCTGACTCGTTCACATAAAATATAGAAAATCATTCGGCATCGTCAAACAGAATATTTAACGTTACGTAACGTTAATATACTCGTATTTCACAACTCGCCAATTTTAAAATTTCATTCGCCCGCCTATAATTCCACAATTGGTTCTGCTAAATATGGGAGCGGAATGGGCTTTATTTTATTTAAAACTGGAAATAATAATTGAAAGGGATGGCTTTGTATTGAGTTCCGAATACAATACAAAATGAATTTTTGTAATAATAGAGACGAGACGTTTTTTTTTGTTTTTTTATTTAAATAAAAAGTCTGGGAGAACTGACAGTGCTTCTGATAGAAGGATAAACTATTATAAGGAAATATGAAAATGACAGATTTAGCTTCCAAAAAATCGTAAAATAATGTCACAAAATGACTTTTACTAAATACTAAAAAAGACGATTTCAAAGTTATAAAAATCAGGCATTTCAAGTTTTAACGAAAGTCAGTAATTAAAGTTTTAAATATTAAAACACACGATTTAATAAACCTAAAATTTTCTTTAAAAATTCAAATTTAAGTTTCAAATTTAAACTTAAAAATTCTTAGGCAAAACAGAATTTTAGAAATTAAACTTAATCTAAAATAACTGATCGCGATAAGTGTTTAATAACTGATTTTACGGATTTAACATACGATTTGATAAACCTAAAATTTTCTTTCAAATTTCAAATTTAAGTTTCAAATTTAAACTTAAAAATTCTTAGGCAAAACAGAATTTTAGAGATTAAACCTAATATAAAAAAACTGATCACGATCACTGTTTAATAACTGATTTTAAGGTTTTAATATTCGATTGTTTAACTTAAAATATAGTTCCGATTCACCAAACTTGAAGGTTTTAGCCTGAAAATACTCAAGTAAAACAAATATTGATTGAAAATAATTAACAAAAATTAATGTTTAATAATTATTGATTTTAAGGTTTTAACATACACACACATTTTGTAAGCCTAAAATTTTGAAGATGTACTGAAATTTCAGTAAAAACCTCGAAATTCTTATGGAAAGCAGAGTTGGAGATATTATAAATAACTCACCAAAATTAGTGTGTAATGAGTCTTTAGGGTTTTAACATACGATTTTTTAAACCTAAAAAATGTTCTAAAAGTTACTAAAATTTCCGTGGGTCTTAAAATTTTCAGACACAACGCAGCTGGAAGGTCAAACCTACTGACAAACTAACGGGAAATAAATGATCAAAATAAGTATTTAATAACTAACTTTAAAGTTTTAACATACATTGTTGAATTTAAAGTTATCTTCCTTGTTACTGAGATATTAGGTTTCAGCCTCAAAATACTCAGGCAAACAAAACACCGTGGGCATATCAAATTACATCTAAAATATTTGACGAAAGTCAGTAATTAAAGATTTTTAAGTTTTACATATTTAAACATAGGATTTGATAAACCTACAATTTTCTTTAAAAATTTAGTTCAAAGTTTCAAGTTTAACCTCAAAATTCTTAGGTAAAACCGACCTTTTGAGAATAAAATTAATCTAATATTACTGATCACGATCAGTGTTTAATAACTGATTTTAAGGTTTTAACATTAGATTGTTTAACCTAAAATTTTGTTCCGAGTCACCAAACTTGCAGGTTTTATCCTAAAAAAACTCAAGTAAAACACATATTGATAAAAATTAATTGACTGAAATTAGTGTTTACTAATTATTGATCCTAAGGTTTTAACATACGATTTGTTAAGCCTAAAATTTCCAAGATTTACTGAAATTTCAGGTAAAACCTCGAAATTCTCATGGAAAACAAAGTTTTAGATAAAGAATAACTGACCAAAATCAGTGTCTAATAATATTTTAAGGTTTTTACATACAATTTTTTTAACCTAAAAAATCTTTAAATGTCACTGAAATTTCTGTCAGTCTTAAAATTTTCAGACACAACACAGCTTGGAGATTAAACTTACTAACAAACTAACAAAAAGTAAATGACCAAAATTAGCATTAATGACTGATTTTAAAGTTTTAACATACATAGTTGAATTTAAAATGTACTTCATTGTTACTGGAATATAAGGTTTCATCCACAAAATACTCGGGGAAACAAAACACCGTGGGCATATGAAGTTGAATCTAAAATATTTGAAAAAATCAGTATTTAATTAAAGATTTTTAAGTTTTACCTATTTAAATATACGGTTTGTTAAACTTAAAATTTTCATTCATAATTCTCTGAATTTTCAAGTTTAACCTCAATTGAATTCTTAGGCAAAACAGAGTTTTTTAAATTAAACTTAATCTAAAATAACCGATCACGATCACTGCTTAATAACTGATTTTAAAGATTTAACATTCGATTGTTTAACATAACATTTAGTTCCGAGTCACCACATTTGCAGGTTTTAGCCTGAAAAAAACTCAAGTAAAACATATATTGATTAAAAATAATTGACTGAAATTAGTGTTTAATAATTATTGATTTTAAGCTTTTAACATACGATTTGTTAAGCCTAAGATTTTGAAGATTTACTGAAATTTCAGGCAAAACCTCGAAATTATCATGGAAAATAGAGCTTTAGATATTAAATAACTGACCAAAATCAGTGTTTAATCAGACTTAAGGTTTTAACATACGATTCTTTAAACCTAAAAACCTTCTAAAAGTTACTGAAATTTTTGTATGTCTTAAAATTTTCAGACACAACACAGTTTGGAGATCAAACTTACTAACAAACTAGTAAAAAAATAAATGATCAAAATAAGTACTTAACAACTGACTTTAAAGTTTTAACATAAATAGATAAATTTAAAATTTTCTTTGCAGTTATTGAAATATAAGTTTTCAGGCTCAAAATACTAAGGCAAGCAAAAAACCGTGGGCATATCAAGTTGTGACTCAAATATTTGACGAAAATCCGTAATTAGAGATTTTTAAGTTTTACATATTTAAACATACGATACGATAAACCTTAAATTATCTCTCAAAGTCACTGAAGTTTCAAGTTTAACCTCAAAATTCTTAAGCGAAACAGAGATTTTGAGATTAAACTTAATCTAAAATAACTGATCAAGGTTATTAAACACTGATCAGTGTTTAATAACTGATTTTAAGGTTTTAACATTCGATTGTTTAAACGAAAATTTATTTCCGAATCACCAAACTTGCAGGTTTTACCCTGAAAAACCTCAAGCAAAACACATATTGATTAAAGATAATTGACTGAAATTAGTGTTTAATAATTATTTATTTTAAGGTTTTAACATACGAATTGATAAACCCAAAATTTTCTTTCAAAATTCACTGAAGTTTCAAGTTTTACCTCAAAATTCTTAGGCAAAACAGAGTTTTTGAAATGAAACTTAATCTAAAATAACTGATCATGATCAGTGTTTAATAACTGATTTTAAGGTTTTAACATTCGATTGTTTAACGGAAAATTTATTTACGAGTCACCAAACTTGCAGGTTTTATCCTGAAAAACCTCAAGTAAAACACATACCGATTAAAAATAATTAACTGAAATTAGAGTTTAATAATTATTGATTTTAAGATTTTAGCATACGATTTGTTAAGCCTAAAATTTTGAAGATTTACTGAAATTTGAAGCAAATCCTCGAAATTCTCATGGAAAACAGAGTTTTACATATTACATAACTCACCAAAATGAGTGTTTGATCAGACTTTAAGGCTTTAACATACGATTTCTTAAACCTAAAAAATCTTCTAAATGTCACTGAAACTTCTGTCAGTCTTAAAATTTTCATAGTTGAATTTAACATTTTCTTTGTTGTTACTGAAATATAATGTTTCACCTTAAAAAAACTCAGGCAAGCAAAACACTGTGGACATATCAAATTGGATCCAAAATATTCAACGAAAATCAGTATTTAATTTTACATATTTAAACATACGATTTGATAAACCTAAAATTGTCTTTAAAAATTCATTGAATTTTTAAGTTTAACCTCAAAATTCTTAGGCAAAACTAGAAATTAAACTTAATCTAAATTAAGTGATCACGATTACTGTTTAATAACTGCTTTTAAGGTTTTAACAATCCATTGTTTAACTTAAAATATAGTTTCGATTCACCAAACTTGAAGGTTTTAGCCTGAAGAAAATTCAAGTATAACACATACTGATATAAATAATTGAATGAAATTAGTGTTTAATAATTATTGATTTTAAGGTTTTAACATACGATTTGTCAAACTTGAAATTTTAAGTAAAACTTCGAAATTCTCATGGAAAACAGAGTTTTAGATATTAAATAACTGACCAAAATCAGTGTTGAATCAGACTTTAAGGTTTTAACATACGATTTTTTAAACCTAATAAAATCTTCTACATGTCACTGAAATTTTTGTCAGTCTTAAAATTTTCAGACACAACACAGTTTTGAAATCAGACTTTCTAACTAACTAACAAAAAATAAATGATCAAAATAAGCATTTAACAAAACTGACTTTAAAGTTTTAACATACATAAGTAGTTAGTAGTTCAGCCTCAAAATAATCACGCAAGCGAAACACCGTGGGCATATCAAATTGGATCTAAATTATTTGACGAAAATTTGTATGTAATTAAGGATTTTTAATTTTTACATATTTGAACATACGATTTGATAAACCTAAATTTTTTTTTTAAATTTGCTAAAGTTTTAGAGACTAAACTTAATCTAAAATAACTGCTTATGAACACTGTTTAATAACTGATTTTAAGGTTTTAACATTTGATTGCTTAACTTAAAATTTGGTTCCCAGTCACCAAACATTCAGGTTTTACCCTTAAAAAGCTTAAGCAAAACCCATATTGTTTAACAATGATTGACTGAAATTAGTGTTAAACTTACTGAAATTTCTCTGTCTTAAAATTTTCAGATACAGTGTAGCTGGAAGATCAAATTTATTAACACACTGTTGAATGCATTGAAGTTTTAAATTTAACCTAAAAATTCTTGGGAAAAACAGAGTTCTAGAGATTAAACTTAATCTAAATTAACTGATCACGATCAGTCCTTACTAACTGATTTTAAGGTTTTTAACGTTTGATTGTTTAACTTAAAATTTAGTTCCGATTCACCAAACTTGAAGGTTTTAACCTGAAAATACTCAAGTAAAACACATACTGATTAAAAATAATTAACAAAAAATTAGTGTTTAATGATTATTGATTTTAAGGTTTTAACATACGATTTGTTGAGTATAAAATTTTGAAGATTTACTGAAATTTCAGGTAAAACCTCCAAATTCTCATAGAAAACAGAGTTTTAGATAGTAAATAACTGACCAAAATCAATATATAATCAGACTTTAAGGTTTTAACATACGACTTTTTAAACCTAAAAAATCTTCTAAAAGTTACTAAAATCTCTGTCAGTCTTAAAATTTTCTCAGACACAACACAGTTTGGAGATCAAACTTACCAACAAATTAACAAAAAAATACATGATCAAAATAAGCATTTAATAACTAGTAAAAACTAAAGTTTTAACATACATAGTTAAATTTAAAATTTTCTTTGTTGTTACTGAAATATAAGGTATCAGACTCAAAATACTTAACCAGGCAAAACCCCGTGGGCATATCAAATTGGATCTAAAATATTTGACGAAAATCATTGTGCAATTAAGGATTTTCAAGTTTTACATATTTAAACATACGATTTGATAAACTTAAAATTTTCTTTCAAATTCACTGAAGTTTTAAATTTAACCTCAAAATTCTTAGGCAAAACAGAGCTTTTGAGATTAAACTTAATTTAAAATAAGTGATCACGATCAGTGTTTAATAACTGATTTTATGGTTTTAACATTCAATTGTTTAACCTAAAATTAAGTTCCAAGTCACCAAACTTGCAGGTTTTACGATTTGTTAAGCTTAAAATTTTGAAGATTTAATGAAGTTTCAGGTAAAATCTCGAAATTTTCATGGAAAACAGAGTTTTAGATAGTAAATAACTGACCAAAATCAGTGTTTAATCAGATTTTAAGGTTTTAACATACGATTTCTTATCCTGAAAAATCTTCTAAAAGTTACTGAAATTTCTGACAGTCTTAAAATGTTCAGACACAACAGAGCTTGGAAATCAAACTTACTAACAAACTAATAAAAAATAAATGATAAAAGTAAGTATTTAATAACTGACTTTAAAGTTTTAACAAACGTAGTTGAAATTAAAATTTTCCTTGTTGTTACTGAAATAATATAATGTTTCAGCCTCAAAATACTTAGGCAAGCAAAATGCCGTGGGCATATCAAATTGGATCTAAAATATTTGACGAAAATCAGCAATTAAAGACTCTAAAGTTTCACATGTTTAAACATACGATTTAATAAACCTAAAATCTTCTTTTAAAAGTCACTGAAGTTTCAAGTTTAACCTCAAAATTCATATGCAAAACAGAGTTCTAGAGATTAAAATTATTCTAAATTAACTGATCATGATCAGTGTTTAATAACTGATTTTAAGGTTTTAACATTCGACTGTTTAACTTAAAATTTAGTTCCGAGTCATAAAACTTGCATGTTTTTTAACCTGAAAAAACTCAAGTAAAACATATTGATTCAAAATAATTGACTGAAATTAAAGTTTAATAATTCTTGATTTTAATATTTTAATATACGGTTTGTTAAGCCTAAAATTTTGAAGAATAAATGAAATTTCAGATAAAATCTCGAAATTCTCGGGGAAAACAATTAAACTTAAACTAAAATAACTGACTAAAATCAGTGTTTAAACAGACATGAGATTTTAACATACGATTCTTTAATCCTAAAAAAATTTCTTAGTCACTGAAATTTCTCTGTTTTAAAATTTTCAGATACAGCGTAGCTGGAAGATCAAATTTACTAACACACTGTTGCATGAATTAAAGTTTTAAGTTTAACCCCAAAATTTTTAGGCCAATGTTTTAAGTTTTAAGTGTAACCTCAAAATTCTTAGGCAAAACGGAGTTCTTGAGATTAAACTTACTGATCAGGTTCAGTGTTTAATAGCTTAATTTAAAGTTTTAACATTCGATTGTTTAATTCGACTAATGCTGCTACCTGTGAGCGGGTGGATGAAGTTCCGCTACAGAAGTTATTCCATTAGCTTTTTTTATCCAAGTTAACAAGAAAATGATACATACAGTAACTGACACATGACAACTTTAATTACTGTCACCCGTCATTTGTCATTTGTCGTTTGTCATGTAGGGGCTTTCGGTGTCATTTAATACAATACCGAACAGTTCGAATAAGAGATTTACCACTTAGATTTCGTTTTCGACAAGTTTTTAAAAGGACGTTGTTATGTAAGAATCTAAAATTGAACTAGGTGTAATTTTCGACTTCTTTCGGCGACCTCGCCCTTAAATAACGAAATCCATATCTGAATAAGACTCTTCTTTTACATTCAGAGTAAGTTAGCAGTGGCGGCATTAATCTAATTTCTTCCGCAAAATTTAACCCGGGTTTGTTAAGAGGTTACTTACCAGATTTCTATTTTAAATGAAAAGTTTTCGACCGAACAGGGCAGGGCTTAATTATTTTTTATCGTCGTTTTGAAGGAGGGGAAGGGGCGGCCCGTCGTCAGTTGAACGGGTGGTTTATCAGATTATTAAATTTTCTTATTATGCTTAGTGGACTGTGAGGATTGAAATTCTGCCGCGTGGTCGAGCAGGATTGAGAGAAGGACAGAGAGGCTCCGATAGTTGGTTAGGAAATTGAAATCTGAATTGGGTCTCTTGGATAAATTGTTAGCTTCCGCCGCTCGGCCGAGTTAAAAACAGCTAAATCAGTTTACGTTTGCTGATAATGTGTTTCATAAATTTCCATTTGTTCCATCGAGGAGGGAGAGGGCGAAAATAATCTCCCCAATGAGAAGGCTTTTTACGGAACGGCGTAAAAAATTGAATAATTTAAATAAGAAAGGAATGGAAATGGAGGAAACCCTCGAAATTCGAGGCACTCGCAAAATTTATACCTGTACTGGCGAACCCTTTGAAATAGCCCTTAAATTCCGTGTCGACAAATTTTCCTCAATTCATCTTGTATTCTGCCCTTATAGCGGCTAATTCGGTATTTTTTTATATTTCGGTAGGGAGAAACTTAGCATAAAAAGGCCGAATTTGAAGCCGGAGCCGGCGCAATACCTTCGGAATGTATAATTTTTATATCATTATCATTAATCAACCGAATCAAAATTCTCCGATGGTAAAGCGATGCTATTATAAGTACTTTGGATCCTTAAAGGAACGTCCCATATAATTTATAATTTGAACGGATTCCCCGAGGAGGAAACTCGGAACTGCAGTTGATAAATATTACTTTTAGCAAAATACGGCTCTTAATTGGGATTTATGCTTGTTTGGGGAACGTATTCGTAGCCTTAAGGGATTGACAGAAATTTTCCTTAACAATGCGACTGAGTTATTACGCTTTTTCCAAGTTTGTCATTGTTACGCTGCGCTGCTCTTTTTTTTGGGCTAAACTTCTTGGGGGTACTTCAACAACGATACACAATGCTTTAATAATTATTCTGGAGATGTTTTAAAAGAGGCCACGCAATAAGGCTGAGGTTTCATATCTTTTGCTTGCATAAAGAAGGTATTTAAACAGCACTTTGGTTTGTTTTCTAACAGATGCAACATTTTGGGTTAGAATTGGAATTTCTTCCTGACGTTTCGTCCACAGCTGTTTCAGAGCCAGCATATTCCCACTCGGGAAGCACGAGTGGGAATCTTTCGAAATCTCCCGAAACTATTTACTACTTAATCACGGGAAATTCCAGTAAAATATACAACCTACTAATTAAGTATTCAACTGAACTAGACGGATATAAATGGCGCCACATCACCCCCCTGCCAGTGCTGAAGTCACCAATATCAGTAGTTATAACAACGGGGTTCTGGGACACTTTGACCTTGAAGTGACTTGAAGTCTACGTGAGCGCTAGTGTAAAAGTGGGACCGGGGCCCCAAAATGCTGTCATTCTTGTCATATGTGACAGACTTGACAGATGGCATATGACAGTTGTTGTGTGATATAGTACAAGGCTTATTCTATAGGAAAGAGTGAAAGTGAGAATTGCTGGCCTATGGAATTCGTCAACAGAATTTTTTGAACAATCAAGGTTGTCAAAATTCTCACTTTCACTTTCACTCTTTCCTATCGAATAAGCGTCCAGATGAGGTGTGACATATGACAGACTTGACACTTGTGACACCATGGTGAGGCTTGACAGGCTTGACAGACTAACATGCTAAACAGATTTGTTAGGCAGGGCAGACGGGGCAGGCAGTTTAGATGGAGTAACTCCAAGTGTCCCTCAGTGGAAAATGAAACAAATAGTTTAAGAAAAGCCTGAGCCCCCTTTTGCAATCAGTTTTGATTGATTTCTAAACGTAGAGTGACCCTCGCTTTGACTCCAAGGTGGCTCAAATTATGTCACTTGTCAAAGGATGCTTTTCTGAATGGCGTGGGCGAATATGGACGAACAAAGTTGGCCTCTGGAACTTAGATTTGTCTGAACTGGAGAGACAAACCTTTGTTATGGGGCTGCTGTAGTTCCTCATCTGCTTCCTGCGATTTGTGTAGGAATTCATAGTTAATCCCTGTCAGGTGCACTTCTTTGATCGGAGATAATGCATCTGCTACATTATTGTCTGTGCCACAAACGGGAAGTATATTTGTGCAAAATTGTCCTATAAAATCCAAGTATCGGAACTGACGTGGGGAAACCTGTTTGCCCTTATGTCGAAAAGCAAACGTCCAGGGTTTGCGGTCGGTGTATATTGTAAATTGTATTGCCTCCAGCATGTGTTTAAAGTTGTTTAACAGCGAGATATATGGCAAGTAGTTCTCGGTCATAGGCTGAATACTTCTGTTCTGGGGGCCTCAGTTTCTTACTCGATAGGTTGCCAGTGCTCGTCCATACGTTGTTCAAGAACTGAACCGACTGCAAAATCAGAAGCATCACAAAATATGACTAGTTAAACATCTTGCTTCGGAGAGCTGCATTTGCCAATTCCTTTTTGCAAGTTTCAAATGCAATAATGGCGTCCAGAATCCAGTTCACAGTGGAATTCCCTTTTACGTTTCCTTGTAATAGATTGTTTAAAGGGGCTTCGCCCATTGCCTCATCGCCTTTGATAATGTCTGCCGCGGCTGTGGACAAAACGTCAGGAAGAAATTCTAAAGAAAGAAACATTTCTAAAGAATCTATATAAACAAATGAGTCTCTTCCAAATCCTGGATAATCTGGGTCGTTAATTAGATATCTGCACCATAGCATCACTCGCGGAAATGGCTAAAACTGATTTACAACTTCCCCGCAAGCACGTATTATCATAATTTTCAGGGCCCGGCATTAAAACACACGGATATATCAGTGTTGAATCCATTAGGTCGATATTGTCAATCCGTTTTGCGTATCACGGACCTAATTGTGTTTATCGGGACATCCATAAATCTCATTACTTACGGATCGTTAGGACGACCTGCGAAATGTGAAAAGCAAATGAATGAGCTGATAGGATTTGGCCCATACAAAATAGAGGGCGGCAAGGAAATTGAGTTAATTTTTGGAGGAGAAGGGAGATGCTCAGGATGGATGACCTGGATTTTATTTAATGGAAAACTCCAATTCGTAATCGATGTGCAAACAAAACAATATTATCTGATAAAGAGCTGTTCTGCAGGGAATTGCCTACCTATATAATACTCCTGCAGCACGTTATTTCCTAGTTGCAGGATATTAAAAATTCCATACAATTCTAGTGGAATTGCAATGCGGTTTACATACGTGCACGTACAACCGCCCTGCTTATGGAATAACATAGACATCTTGTTATTGACGTTATCGAATCATACGCTTTGAGCCCACCAATGGCCGGCTATCAGACAAATCCCGTAGCAAATGGCTTATCTTAAGGTCCATTCAAGCATTAGAGGCCGGTAAGTGAACATGCCCCCACTCGCCCTCCCTACATTACCCTTAGACAAAGGCTCAAAAGCACACGCACACAATGGACTGCAGGCTTTCGCAACTGAAAATTCTCCTCTAATTATTATGATGATCGAGAACGAATTTTAGCATGAATGATGATCTTGTGTTATGAACAATTAGAGCACATGTCAAATTCCCACGATCTAATGCCCGGCTTTTATGTTCCTGGTTTTGTGAAATGAACCATCTAATTATTACTCACAGTCAGTCGTGAATGGAACAAAACGAAGTTTGGGCTTTATGGAAGCCACGGCCGCATTGTTCCCCCGATAGGCAAAAGAGAAATTTAATATCTAGGAGAGTGTGGCTGTTTGATTCGGGTATCGATTAAGCGGATTAAGAATTAGCATTGTTCAAGGATTGAAAATGAAAAGTTTGGTTCGCATTTTAGCCGATTTCGTGGGGAACTTTTCATGCATTTCAACTCAAAGTAGACTGTACAGGATTTACTGGTCTCCCCCGGAATTATAGTAGTCATTGAAAGCATAAAATATATTTTTTATTATATAAAATAATTTTTTAGCATTGAGTTTGCGTCTAAAAATGCTCTCTTTGTAGCAACTGGGGTATTCTTGAACCTAGAGTGAAGGGAAGTTTACTGCTAGCATAAGGAAATTTCTTACGAATAATAGGCAGTCTCAAGTTGAAAATCAGAATAATGTCTTAAAAATGGGAGAAAATGAGGGACAGAAAAGTTGGTGTTTCTGCCGTATAAATACGGAAGAAAAATGGACACAGTTGTGAAGTGGCCTACGAATTGAAAGTGAGGAAATGCTTAATATTGGATTGAGACACAACTATACCGGTCAACTCAGAAATAGTTTTTAATGTAAAAATGAGATCCGATGTGTGTGTGCAGTTATAGAACTACTCGCTTTGACGTATAGAAGTAGTTAAACAAAGCCGGTATCTGGCCACTTTCAAACACATTGCAAGAGTCCCCATTCCGCCTGTGGGAGGAGGAGTCATGGCTTTTATCTAGCCTCAACCAACGCACCAGCACTTTTTTCTCTTTTCTGCGCTATACCTTTTCGACTAAGTGGACGTCAGGATTCACAACTTTCTGTAAATTTTCAGCATAGAATCCGCCCTTAATTGGTCATCCTGTCATGTTTTCCAGCAAATACGTCGGTGGGTTGGTAATTTGAACTTTAACTATTTTAAGCAGCTCTGTTGTCTCTCTCAAGAACAGTGGCTTGTGAACAGTGTCAGTGAACAGTGTCAAGAACAGTTGGCTGTGTATCCGTTCTCAAAAATATGTTTTGCCTCACTGAAACCAACAATATCTGCTACATTAAATCGTTGACCTTGGAAAACTTTTATATTACTATAGGCTTTTATTACATGTTCCTCATTGCTTGAATTCACATCTTTGGGTTTCATTCCAATAATCCTGTTTGGTGTTGTTACACTCATCCACTATCTCGGGCAAGACATTGATCCACTTGATGTTTCCATTTAGACTAAACGTTCTAAAGAGGCGCTTTGCAGCTTTTTCCTTGTCTTGTTACTAGACATAATCTTACAGAGCAGCCCACTTTTCATGTGTGAAAGAGAGAAAACTAGAACTGGAAACTAGAAAACTAGAAACTTAACGTCGTCGTAAATGACTTATCACTGAGACCAAAATCCTTCCATAACCTCAAACTTTTGGCCTCACATTTCGAACTCAAATCTATAAAAAGATTTTTAAAACAAAAGTGTATCACTGTGACCAAAACTTTCCGAAAACATTTTTGGAACAAATGCTTTATCACTGAGACCAAAATCCTCCCATAACTATGAAAACAAAGTTTATATGCTGGTTTGAAAATATACATTTTGAAATTCGAAAATAGGCTCACTGAAACTTTAAACTTTTGGCCTCAAATTTGAACTAAAGTCGAGGAAAACATTTTTGAAACAAAAGCTTATCACCGAGACCAAAACTCTCCAAAGACATTTTTTGAGCAAGTGATTTATCACTGAGACCAAAATCCTCCTATAACAAAGAAGGCCATGAAGAGGGCGAGAGCTTTCCCTTGGGAAGCTCTCGCCCTTTTTTTCCAGGCAGAGGCAAATGGTTTATCACTGGGACCAACATCTTGCCACAACTATAAAAACAAAGTTTTTCGAAAATATAAATTTTGAAATTCAAAAATAGGCTCTTTGAAAAACTTTAAATTTTTGGCCTCAAATTTGAACTAAAGTCGATAAAAACATTTTTGAAACAAAAGTTTATCATTGAAATCAAAACTCTCCGAAAACATTTTTGAAGCAAGTGATTTATCACTGAGACCAAAATCCTCCTATAACTACGAAAGAAAGTCTTTCTGCGAAAAGTGTATCACTGAGACCAAAACTCTCCGAAAATATTATTAGAACAAATGGTTAATCACTGAGACCAAAATCCTCCCATAACTGTGATAACAAAGTTTTTCTGCGGCTTCGGAAATATAAATTTGGAATTCAAAAATAGGCTCATTGAAACTCTGAACTTTTCGCCTCAAATTTGAACTAAAGTCGATAAAAACATTTTTGAAACAAAAGTTTATCACTGAGATCAAAACTCTCCGAAAACAGTTTTGGAGCAAGTGATTTATCACTAAGACCAAAATCCTCCCATAACTACGAAAGAAAGTCTGCGTCTTTAAAAACATAAATTGTGGAATTTGAAAAGAAAACTCATTAAAACACTAGGCTTTTGGCCTCAGGTTTTAAATTAAATTAAATAAAAACATTTTTGAAACAAAAGTTTATCACTGACACCAAAATCCTTCCATATTTTATAAAAATAAAATATTTTGACGGCTCTAAAAATGTAAATTTTTAAATAAAAAAAAAACTAATTGAAACTGAAATTTTGGTCTCAAATTTGAACTAAAATCGATAAAACATTTTTGGAACAAAAATGTATCACTGAGACCAAAACTCACAGAAAACATTTTTGGAGCAAATGACTTATCACTGTGACCAAAATACTTCCATAACTACCAAAGAGAGTCTTTCTGCATCTTTAAAAATATAAATTGTGAAATTCAAAAAAAAACTCTGAACTTTTGGCCTCACATTTTGAATTAAAATTGATAAAAACATTTTTGAAACAAAAGTTTTTCACTGACAACAAAACTTTCCGAAAACATTTTTGGAACAAATGATTTACCACTGAGACCAAAATCCTCCCATAACTGTGAAAACAAAGTTTATATGCGGGTTTGAAAATATAAATTTTGAAATGCAAAAATAGGCTCATTGAAACTCTGAACTTTTGGCCTCAAATTTGAACTAAAGCCGATAAAAACATTTTTGAAACAAAAGCTTTTCACTGAGACCAAAACTCTCCAAAGAAATTTTTTGAGCAAGAGATTTATCACTGAGACCAAAATCCTCCTATAACTAAAAAGGCCATGAAGAGGGCGAGAGCTTTCCCTTGGGAAGCTCTCGCCCTTTTTTTCCAGGCAGAGGCAAATGGTTTATCACTGGGACCAACACCTTGCCACAACTATAAAAACAAAGTTTTTTGAAAATATAAATTTTGAAATTCAAAAATAGGCTTTTTGAAACTTTAAATTTTTGGCCTCAAATTTGAACTACAGTCGATAAAAACATTTTTGAAACAAAAGTTTATCATTGAAATCAAAACCCTCCGAAAACATTTTTGAAGCAAGTGATTTATCACTGAGACCAAAATCCTCCTATAACTACGAAAGAAAGTCTTTCTGCGAAAAGTGTATCACTGAGACCAAAACTCTCCGAAAGTATTATTGGAACAAATGGTTAATCACTGAGACTAAAATCCTCCCATAACTGTGATAACAAAGTTTTTCTGCGGCTTCGGAAATATAAATTTGGAATTCAAAAATAGGCTCATTGAAACTCTGAACTTTTGGCCTCAAATTTGAATTAAAGTCGATAAAAACATTTTTAAAACAAAAGTTTATCACTGGGATCAAAACTCTCCGAAAACAGTTTTGGAGCAAGTGATTTATCACTAAGACCAAAATCCTCACATAACTACGAAAGAAAGTCTGCGTCTTTAAAAACATAAATTGTGTAATTCGAAAGGAAAACTCATTGAAATTCTAGGCTTTTGGCCTCAAGTTTTGAATTAAAATCAATAAAAACATTTTTGAAACAAAATTTTATCACTGATACCAAAATCCTTCCATATTTTATGAAAATAAAATATTTCGACGGCTCTAAAAATGTAAATTTTTAAATAAAAAAAAACTAATTGAAACTGAAATTTTGGTCTCAAATTTGAACTAAAATCGATAAAACATTTTTGGAACAAAAGTGTATCACTGAGACCAAAACTCACAGAAAACATTTTTGGAGCAAACGACTTATCACTGTGACCAAAATCCTTCCATAACTACGAAAGAGAGTCTTTCTGCATCTTTAAAAATATAAATTGTGAAATTAAAAAAAAAACTCTGAACTTTTGGCCTCACATTTTAAACTAAAATTGATAAAAACATTTTTGAAACCAAAGTTTATCACTGAGACCAAAACTTTCCGAAAACATTTTTTGAGCAAGTGATTTATCACTGAGACCAAAATCCTCCTAAAACTAAGAAGGCCATGAAGAGGGCGAGAGCTTTCCCTTGGGAAGCTCTCGCTATAAAAAAAACAAAAATAGGCTCACTGAAACTTTAAACTTTTGGCCTCAAATTTGAACTAAAGTCGATGAAAACATTTTTGAAACAAAAGCTTTTCACTGAGGCCAAAACTCTCCAAAGACATTTTATGAGCAAGTGATTTATCACTGAGACCAAAATCCTCCTATAACTACGAAGGCCATGAAGAAATCCCAAGGGAAAGCTCTCGCCCTTTTTTTCCAGGCAGAGGTTTTCCATGCAGAGATGTTTACCCTACTCGAAGTGGCCACACGACCAGAAGTCAAACAAGGAGCAGAACAGAACATCTTTATCTAGCCAGCCAAGTCTGCAGGAACAGGGCGAGTTCAAAGCTCGTTCAGGACTGCAGGGAAGCTCAAGAGTCACTGGCAGAAACAACAAGGGTAACTCGGTGTACCTGGACATAGAGGCATTGAGGGAGATGAGAGCGCAGATGAATCGGCCAAGCGTGGTTCCCTCAATGCCCCAAGCCATGTCTAAGAGTAAGCAATAGGTACGTCTCTCACACTCCAAATGAGTGAGCATGGGACAAACTGGAAACAGTTAGGAATATGTAAAGAAACCAAGAAAATCTACCCTAACCCGGACCTTACAAGAATCCTCACTGGCCACTGCAGACTAAACAGACACATGCAACTCCTAGGAATGGTGGATAGTCCACTCTGCACCCATTGTGGAGCAAGGAAAGAGTCGTTATACCACTTTGGTTACTCTCTTTCATTAGAGAGATGGGTCGACTCGTGGAGGAAATGAGGGCGCCGGCAGGCGAAGTAGGGAAGGGTGGATCGGCGGACTGTGGAAAGGGTTTTTAGGGCCTAGTCGCAAGGCTTCGGCTTTCCCAATGTCTACTACTACTACTGCTGCTACGTAACTTGTGTTTTTAAGTCAAAATTGGAAAACCGAGAAAAGTTTAAATTTACCCCCCTGTAAGACGATTTCCATCCCCAGTGAACGTAAAACCACGATCGTCTTAATGATTCAAAAGTTACAGACGGTCAAAGTCCGAAAATTTCCTATTTTCATAAATTTGTATAAAATTGCATTTCTTTGATTGCAATTAAATTCTATCTTTTTTATGCCTAATGAATGTATAACACCGCATAGGAGGGTAATATATCTCTAAAGTGAGTTTTTGAAAAATGAGTGTCTAAAAATGGGCAACCAAAGAGGTCTATCGGAATTCGGTTTATGACAGGTGAAAGAGATCAGCAACTGGAAGAAAAACAGTTGGATTTGCTTCGATTGGCCTACTGGTTTAAAACTTCTAGACGGCCAAATTTTGAAAATCGAGAAAAGGAAGTTATGGTCTCCCCTACACAACCAGTAGAAAACCTCCCGCAGCTAGTTAGAAAATTCCTTCGCTAAATCACCCCATATAAAACATTGATTTTTTGTCTAAATCAATCCAATTAAAAACACAACTTTTTCGTGATGGTGGATGATCAAAGAAAAATCATCTAAACAATATCGTTCAGAGTAAAACGATGCACTATAGTAGTATTGTCAGTTTCAACTTCACTAAATCCAGTTCGAAAAGTCCTTCCCTAAATCACTCCATATAAAACATTGATTTCTTGTGAAGGTGGATAATCAAAGAAGCAGAGCCACACACTAATTGTGTAAAGTTTCTTTATATAAGCTGAAAAGGAAAGTGTTTTGGGCCAATCAATCAGATCAATCTGAACTAACCTGAACAACGAATAGAGGTGAAATAAATCTCATAAGTAGATTTTTAAAAAATGTTAAAATTGCGGATTTAAGAATTGACCAGAAATGGACTACCGATAGGGTCTACTTTAGACTGAGATGGAATGTAAAAGAAGACATCCAGAAAAGAAAAAACTTTGATTTGCTCTGATCAGGCGTACGGTCAAATTGGGAAAACCAAAAGAATTAAGATATACCCTATTTAATAATGAAAAAGGCTTGGAATCATTGCAACTTTACTATTGTGAAACATTCAAATCTCCATTTAAATCCTCTAATAACTGGCATCAATTACCTACATATCGACATACCACTGACGGAAATTGCCAAAACTAATACACAGTAATTCCACAAGCAAGCATTATCATAATTTTCAAAGCTCCGCATTAAAACCCGTGGATATATCATTGTTGAATCCATTAACTGGATGCAAAGCGTTGATTCGATTAGGTAATTTAAGTGTCGAATCAAGTTTAAGGCTATTAAGGGCCAATTTCAACAGTATTTTGACCTTTGCTTAAATGTCACAAGTTTATAAAGATTGTGGACCACTGTCATGTTACAGCACGATTCAGGGGCGCTTTGTATAAATGCTAATACTTGATTTTTTACTTGCATAGATAATTATTATATTATAATATTATTCATAGATTTAAATAGAAATTTTGATACTTCAGCGTGGTTGAAGAAAACAGTTGCTTTTTGGTGAAAACTCCCTTACCAGTACACTAACAAGAAAACTTTCATTCGTTTCTGACAATATGACCCCAAGCACCTAGACAAAACCATCTTCAATGTAAACTTTATGCATTTGCCCTGCAGTTAAACTTATTTATTCAAGTCGCCGTTTACGCGGCAGTTTTACAGCCCTAGTGCGATAAAACCTGAAAACAGCTTTTTTACATCAGTGCAATTGCGAAAGCGCACTAAACCTGTTTGTAATACAACTTCCGTGTTTTAGATATACTTTTGTTGCGCTTGTAAAAGGAAAATATACGGTCGCCACCGAAGTTTATGGCTCGAATTTCCTTATCTTAATTGAAAAAAAACTTAATTGTCGTCCATGCAGACTGAAGTTTGAAATTCGTTTCGTTGACACTTTTGATGTTGGAAACCGAATTCCGCATTCACGAAATTATATAACTGTATTAGCGTGAAAAAAATTTTTAATGTGAACGCTGCTCTTTAAATTATATGTTATTTACCATTTTGAGCTTCTAGATAACCATGTATTTTCTATAATAGCAAAAAAGAATTAAAATGGGGAGGAAATATCCATAAGTATTTTAAAACAATTAATAATCTACCTCAAATCAAGATTTAGGAGTTTCGTTTGTCATATTACAACATTGGTGAGCTGACCCCCCAAACTCTCAGTGCAGTGATCGTGGTCCGTGAATTTACGTTAAAATATTCGTTTCAATCTCCATTTTAGTTGGTAGCTCCTAATGACGGCTATCAGAAAATGAAGCTTAGGGAGAAATGAGTTTCATCCTATCGCTACACATACACACACTTAATAAAATTCAATTTCGACCCGTCTAGAGCAATGATAGATCGCCCATAGCCAAACACTTTCACCCCGACCAAATCCAATTCCGAGAAACATGGAAAACATATTCGGTTATCCGCGTTTCTATGACGTAAAGTCCGACGAGCAAAGCCCAAGATCGTAGCTCATTACTCAAATACTATGCACCGCATAACATTCGCTCATTTATAACAGCTAGAGGGCGATAATATATTATCTAGAACTTTCCTTGAGATCACTGGGATCGCGAAGCTTTGGAAAAGCTCGCTGTCAAAAACAGATGGTTCTTTTTAGCAGCCACTTTTCCGATACGTGACAAATGAGATGACGTAGGGCTTCGTGTAAACAGTGTTTGACGTAGGGGGGGAAACGTGGCAGAAAAAGCTAGACTGCTATTAAGTCGCCTGCCGATGGCGAAACATGAATAATAATAAATGGAAAAATACCAAGACAGGTGAGGGGGTAAAACTTGCTTTACCGCCCCTGTTTAACTTCACGGCAGCTTAAGCGTGGAGAAAAAGTTAATTACAAGAAAGAAAGTTGTATTATAAATCTTATCTAGGCAAGACGATGGGATTACTTCCGGGGTTCGTTCTACCCATAGTTAGATCGCACCTTGGGGCCTCAAAATGGTAAAGAATGACTTAATTTAGCCCTCTCCGAAATGCAACGCAATAAATAAATCCCTGAATTCGGACGTAAATGAACCTGGGCTGCGTTCGTTTAATGAGTGTCTTCGAGTCACGCGAACAATTTCGTTATCTGGATTGTTCAAATCGGCCGACGGGAATTATATTTCTCTATTTGTGGATTGTAAATAATGAAAATTTATAAATTATTCAGAAGGGCACGTTGCCGTCTGGTGAATTATCTTTATTAAGTTCTCATTATTGCATTCGGTATAGTAATAAATAATACACGAATTGTTTGACCCTTTCCGTGCTATCGATGCATTTGTTATTATTTCCGGTCTAACGGGCATTAGGTACAGGATCACCTTTTAGGTAATTAGAGGAATAATTGAGTAATTTTATTCCAAACAAATATACTTCAATCTAAATTGTTTTCCGAGCTCTGAAGCAGTGGTCCAATGGAATTTGTTCTTGACGTTTCGTCTGCCGCTTGCAGACATTATCAAAGGAGATGAGACAATAGGCGAAGTGATCTCCCATGCTTCATGACGATGACTAATTCGACTGTGGTAAACATCGTGGTATTTATTCCCACGCCGTCGCGCGGGAATAAAGACCCCCCGCGACCCCCCGCCAACGCAAGCTTGCGCACAACGTTAATAGAAAACCAACACACACTGACTGATACCTCAATAATGGATCAAATCATCATCCCAGACGGTGTTGCCAGATCTAGAAATTGTTTTAAACTAGAAAAACTGAATCAAGAACAGTAGATTCTTGAAAATAAACAGTAAATATTTAACATCATCATGTTTCGATGAACGTTATACTTTTAGTGAGTTCCCAGGAGATTAATCTGTCTTACTGAAGGGGGGATTTTTTAACTAAAACGTGAATCACTTTATTAAACAAATTGGCAAATCACTGGTGAATTTTGGCGCACCCACATGTGGAATTTAATATAGAGGAATTTCAGGTAAATTATATGAAATTTTTGAATATGTTTTTTTCTTCACTTCAAAATTTACCAGTCATTTTCCCTAAAGGTAAAATTATTGGTGAGACTTGTTGTCTGCACATCGGCAATTTAATGGGATTTAGTGAAAATTAGTGGAATTTAAGAGCTTTTTGCTCAGAATTTATTGCTGTACAAACTGGGTTTCATTAAAATTGTGAAAAAATGTGTTTTAATCATTACAAAACAATTTTTGTTTCTTTTCAACTAAACGAAAATGCACTTACTTTGATTTTGAACCAAAAATATGTTCTTTGGATTGAATGCTTTGTGGGGGTTTTGTTCGAATTTGGTCTAAAAATATTTTTCTTGTGAATAATTCTAAAAAAGAATTTTTACCCCGAGCCTGAAAAAAACTGATTTGATTTTGGTTCAGTGTGCAAAATCAAAAATTGTTTTTGTAGCAAAATAATGAATAAAAAATATTTTTTTAAGAATGATTTCAGAGCAAAACTTGACATTTTAGTCATAAAAATGAAATATCGTTACAATCGCAAAACAAGCTTTTTTGTCGTTTTGAGACGATTTTTTTCTTTTTTGAACTAGCAAGCAATGAACCAAAAATTGAATCTTTTGATTGAACGCATTGTGATGGTATTAACCACTTACCCAGGAGGGAACGTGACGTCATTGTAACGTCAACTTTTGGTGATTATTCGTTATTTGACGTCACCTGATGAAAAAATTACAAATAAATGACCTCGATTTTTCAACGTGATAATGCCGACTCATAGTGACGTCATATTTTTTACTGTAAAAAAAAGTTGTAAACAAATAAAAATTGTAAACAAAATGTAGAAAAGAATCCAGGAAAAATATTTAAAAAAAGTGTGAAAAAATGTTAGAAAAGTGCAAAAAAAAGCGTAAAAAAAGTTTTAAAAAAAAGTGTAAAAAAATTAAATATATAAGGAGTGTAAAAAAAATGTGAAAAAAATTAGAAAAACAGTGTAAATAAAGTGTAAAAATTTGCAAAAAAAAGTGCAAAAAAAGTGTTAAAGAAAGTGTAATAAGATACAAACAAAAATTGTAAAAAAAGTAAAAAAAAAGTAGGTGACCTCCGCTATTGAAATTTGGATAAATCTGGAAACAAATTTTTCGGCCAAGTTGTGGGTCAAAGTTCTCGAGATTCGAATAGTCGAACAGTACTTTTATCGCTTTGTTATTTAATATTCACGTTATTATAAATTAACGTCATTTTGACCGAATGTCATTTAGTCGTCACAAAGTAACGATATTTTGACGTTACAAAATGCGGTTATCGATCTGTGTCTTACGCTCGTCATTATGACGTTGTTTCGACTACATCCCATGACGTCACAATGACGTCATTTTTCAGCCTCGGTATGGTCTAAAGCGCAAATTTCTTGAGAAGTTTTTCTGAAAAAAAGCACTTTTCTTACTTGTATTTTGCTTCAGAAACGAATTTTTTTTCCTTATGATTTTGTAGCAAAACTTGAAATTTTGGGCCAAAAATTGAGTCTTTAAAAATGCAAAAAAATGGTTTCTATTTTTTTGAGACTTTTTTTGAATTATGTGTAAAGGTCTTTCTTCAGTTTTGAACCAAAAACTGATTTTTTTTAATAATTGGCTGTTTTGATCGATTTTGCCCCAAGAAATAAAATTTATTAATATTTTTTTTTTAAGAAGAGAATTTTTCTCCTCGATTGTCTTATAAAAACGAGATTTTGTCAATTGATTTTGAAAAAAAACGTGATATTTTAGTCCACAAAAAAATACGTGTTAGCCTTACAAAACGTTTTTTGTGTGTAACTAAACGAAAATATAGGTTTTTTGATTTTTTTAACCAAGAATTTATTTCTTGATTGCATGCTTTGTGAGTGTTTTGCTCGAATTCGGCCCAAAAAGCAATTTTTTTAAAGATTCTAAAAAAATAATTTTTGCCCCGAGCCTCAAACAAAAAGTGATTTGATTTTGGTTCAGTGTGCAAAATCAAAAATTGTTTTTGTAGCAAAATAGTGCAACAAAAACAATTTTTTTTACAGTTTTAAATTATTAGTTTTGGATTTTTAATTTTATGTTTTTGAAATTTAAATATAGTTGGACTTTTATTAAGTCCAACTATTTAAGTTTTAAAGTCGATTTTATAGTGTTGCGTAAAACATTTTTTTTACCAGTTTTTACTTTTAAAGTTACAAGTTTCATTTTACCTGGTTCCACTTTTAGTTGTTAATAAGGTTATTTCAAACGTTACATTGATTGTTTTTGGTATCTGGCTCTCAGTTTTTGTATATAGCTTTATGCTAAATAAATACCAATTTGACACTTTTGATTGAACGAATTGTGACGGTTTTAACCAATTACCCAGGCGGGAACGTGACATCATTATGACGTCAATTTTTGGTGATTATTGGTTGTTCGACGTCACCTGACGAAAAAATGACCGATAAATGACGTCGGATTTTCAATATGATAAGGACAACACATAGTGACGTTATATATTTTACTGTAAAACAGTATCAAAAAAGAGTTTTAAAAAAAGTAGAGAAAGATGCAAAGAAAAACGTTTAACAACAGTGTAAAATAAATGTAAAGAAATTACAAAAAAAGCGTAAAAGAAACAAAATTGTAAAAAAAAAGTGCAGAAAAGAATGTAGCAAAAATTTTAAAAAAATTAAAAATAAATGTAAAAAATGTAAACAAAAATGAACAAACAATGTAAAAAAAAGGGTTAGGAAAGTGCAAAAAAATTGCGAAAAAAAAGCGTAAAACAAGTGTAAAAAAAGATATAAACAAAAAATGTAAAATAATTTAAAAAAAGTAGAGCCTGAGCTGGTAAAATTTTGATAAATAAGGCAACTTTTTCGGCTAAGTTTTGGGCCCAAATTCTCGAGATTCGAAATCTCGAATAGTGCTTTTGCAGTTTTTTTATTTAATATTGATGTTATTATAAATTAACGTCTTTTTGAAGTCACAAAATAACGTTATTTTGCCATTGCAAAATGAGATTATCGGTCTGTGACTAACATCCCACGACGTACCAATTCTTACCAAAAAATTAGGTCAAAATGACGTCACTTTCCCATCAGGGTATATAGCGCAAATTTCTTGATAACTTTTTCTGAAAAAAAGGTATTTTTTTAACTTGTATTTTGCTTCAGAAACGAAACTTTTTTCCTTATTGATTTTTAAGCAAAAATTAATTTTTTTTCTTAATTGACAAATAATAATAATTGTTTCTATTTTTTTCGAGGATTTTTTGAATTGAAGGTAAAGGTGTTTTTTTCAGTTTTGAACCAAAAACTGATTTTTTTAATAACCTTTTCCTTAAGCCATTTTATTATAAAACGAGATTTTGTCAATTGATTTTGAAGAAAAACTTGAGATTATAGTACCCAAAAAATGCCTTTTTCTAATTTTGACATATCAAGTGGCACTTTTCAATACTGATGACAGTGACGTAACGTCCTACTTTTCGTAACTAGTGATGAAAAGTTGGTGTCACCACCAGTTGCAGGTTTCGGCTGTGGCACACCGTTGCTATAGTTTTACGGTATTAAGTAGATACAAAGTGGTTTAAAAGTAAATATTGAAGTTTAAAAATAATAATTGTCTCTCTAAGTAGGTATTTGTAGTCAAAATTAGAAAAAATCTTGTATGAAACACGTGACGAAAAACCTTTTTTGTGTATCTCATTCAAACATTCATTCGTTACACAAAATTGGACTTTTCGTAACTGGTTACATAAATAGCTATTTAGTCGTTACAAAACCTGCTTTGTGTGTTTTTTTTTAACTGAACCAAAATGTAATTTTTTGGATCTTCAAACCAAAAATTTATTTTTTGATTTCCTGCTTTGTGAGAGTTTTGTTCGAATTTGGCCCAAAGAGTATTTTTTTTAAATAAAAAAAAAGCTTTTTGCCCCAAGCGTGAAACAAAAACTGATTTCATTTTTATTCAGTGTGCATTATTTTGCTACAAAAACAATTTTTTTTAGAATGATTCAAGAGCAAGACTTAATTCTTGCTCTAAAGCTCTTAGTCTAAAAATGAGGAATTTTTAAAATCGCAAAAAAAAATTTTTTTTGTTTTGAGACGACTTTGTTCTTTTTTGAACTGAAAGCAATGAACCGATTGAATGAATTGTAACGGTTTTAACCAATTATGAAGATAACAGAAATGAATTAAAACAAATTTTTTTTTTTTAACTTTGACTAATTTCTTCGATTTTGGTCCAAAAAAATAAATTTTTAAATTATTTTTGTCCCGGTATCGATTTTATTTAAAAAAAAACAAGATTTTTGCAGTTGATTTTGGAGCAAAACTTGAAATTTTAGTCTACAAATTCGTTTGGAACCCGTAAAACCTCCCATTGCCATTCCGATCAAAAATCTTCTCGAGACACCCTACCTAACAAACCTTCAGGAAAACTTTGCCTTGCAAATGCCCATTCTGATTCATTTAAATTACGAATAATTTTATTACTGTTTCCTAAAAGTCGTTTTGTTTTCTCGCTCTCACTTAATTGCGACTTAAGTGAAATATGGTGATGATTATTCACTCTTCCCTCCTCGCTTCTACTAAACGTAAATAAATAAAGAGCGAGTGGGTGTTAAATGAGTTCCAGAAGTTTGATTGAAAAGCGTTTGTGTTGGATGACATTTCTGGTCGACAATAATAAATCAACGGGTTTAAACCAGTTTTGAATAAAAATAAACACAGCAATGTTTATATCAGGTATTTACAATGCGGCCGTTTGATTGTGACAATTTTAAATTGAAATATATGGGACAGCAATAGTGGCGTTGATGGAGGTTTTTATTTTATAATTCCAGACATATTGTCGAATAAATTCGCTAAATATTGGCTGAAATCTGTTCTGATCCAGTTGCACTGATTGGAAAATGCGGACGCGGTACCTGAATACTAAGTTGTGACAAATAGGTGCTGAAATGCATAAACACTTTTTTTTTCTGTTGATTTGTCAGTTGGAATAGGACTTGGTAATAACGATCGTTAATAAAATTTGTATTCTATTGAGCCATACCGAAAGTAGAAAAAAAGAAATTTAATTCGGTATGGGTATAATGAAACATCATCAATTATAAATAAATAGCAATCGTATCCTGGCGAGTTACGAGTAAATTATGTGCAGCACCGCGGAACTTACCATTAATATGACCATGGGAAATTAAAATTTAATTTTTATTTTTCAAAGACACATTTTACAAATAATTAAAGACAGCGTGAAGCATAATAATCACTATCAGCGTTTTCTTTGTTCTGGTACTGTAGAGCTGCGTCAGCTGCAAAGTCAGGTATTTCTACATTAGAGCTGGTTCATAACTTGGTGGTAACAATTGTTCCGAAGATACCATCAAAATCTATATAATTTATAGATTTTAATTACAGGACTCCAGCCATCCGTTATGCAACGGACATCTATTATACCATGCTGAAGAGGTAATTTGAATAGCAGAAACACACGTCCTCTATAAAGTGCTCACATTTAAAGGGCTAATAGCAATTTATTGGGCCAGTAAATCGTATTCATGCGTGAGGTCTTTTAATTGAACACTGTTGCCTTTATTAGCATCCTGCGCAACCAGCAAAGTCCTCGTTTGACAAAGGAGTGCGTGTTTAAAGTTTCACCGAGTGGAAAAGTAGCCATTTTAGCCACCGTTGGAAAGCAAAGTTCCGGGTAATGAGAGTTAATGGACCACATAGATTATCTGTGTAGCGAATTGCTGCGGCAATTGTCTCACTCACACACGGTTTTAAATCGTTCACCCACCTGCATTGCCCTAGTGAACAAACGTATCCCAAAGAGCCAAATAGTGGCGCATAGAAAACTTTATTATCTTACGCCATTAAGGAGACTCTAGGAAAATACCCAGAGCTCGCGCTTAAGCCATACAAATGTGCCCTTTTAAGATTTTGTAATAACATCCCGGGGGGAAAGGACAATTTTCGCTAAAATCCCATAAATCTTTTAGAGCAGCCGCGAGTGAAGCCATAAAACATCTTATCTTTTTATTAAATTTTTAAGTGTGATAAGAAATGCACTGCATTAGTTACTTTCTTCGTTTTCGGTTTTTTACAATCTAATAAGCAATTAGAGTGGGGTTAAGAGGAGTTTTAAATGAGTGAGGATTACGTTTGGTGGTAGATTAACTAATCATTTAATAATACAGGAGGAAACCGTAGGGGGGGGGGGGTGATCATTTGAAGGCGTCATTTGGTTGGTTGTGAAATGTCAAAAGAAAAGAATGAAAGAACAAAAATTAATTTATTTTGGTTCTGTGATCCTTTTCTGTGAAAAATTCACAGCCTTCTTGATGACTTTTTCTAATGACCACAGAGTATTAGTATTACTCAAAACTAAAAAAAAAACAAATCAATGATGATTATTTTGCAAGCTTCTGTCTAGTGTCTTTTAAAATTTTATTAATGCACTTCCCATTCAACTCAATATTTTTGTTTATTTCACTTTTCTCTTGTTTTTTTTTGTTGTTTCTATTCTCTATTTTGTTTTTTATTTATTTCTTCTCTACTATTCTTTTGTTGTTTTTTACTTTTATCTCTTTCTCTACTACTTAATATTATTTTCTTGTTTATTGCTGTTTTTTGTTATAAATTCTTACTGACTTGTGCTTTTCGTTGTTTCGTGTCGTTGTTCACTACTTTTTAATTGTAATTAGTTGAAATGGGTCTAGTTGTTTCTTCCTTCTTACTTCAATTTTATTTTAATAACATCTCATTCATTTTTTTCTATATTTTTTAGTGTTTTTCAAATTTTTACCTCTCTTTCAAATTACTGTCAATTTCCTTTCCTTATTTCCAGCCTTATTTGTTATAAGTTTGATAAAATACTTTTTTTGTATTTATTTCTTTTCTATGTTTTATTAAACTATATTTAATCGACTTCTTGTTTGGTTTTTTTCTACTTCTTTACTTAAATTTATTTTCCACCTTCATGTGCGTATTTCATCTGTCCTTTGCACACATTACGGCCTTTCGTTACAAGGTCAGTTGTATTTTATCTTACTTAATTAAGCGTTCTTTGTTCCGCCTCTTTATTCTTTACCTTTTTATTATAATTAGTTTAATTGACTTGACCCCTGTGTTCCTGTTCCTTCTTATTTGCTCTATTCTGGCCTTTTCTCCATTTCTACCTTAATTTTTAGCCTCAAATTGAAAGTTATTTTTGTAATAAGTTGCAATTCAATAAATCCTTCTTTTGAAATTATGTGTTTTAAATGTTTATGTAAACATTTAGTTAAATTTTATTTTTTTTTATTAAATTGAGTTTAGTCTAATTTGTTGATTTCTTTTTAAGTTATATATTAACTCTTCTCTTACTTTTTTAGCTGTGTTTCACTCCTTGTTTTGTTATTCATTACAACTTTAATCAACGTTTCTTCTGCTGTTGTCTTTCACTTTTATTTCCTTTCTCCACTTGATATTGTTTCTTTATTTCTGACTACTATTTGTTACAGATTTGTATTTTTTTTAATACATTTTATTAAATTTTTAGTATTTCACCTAATTTGCTTAAACGTTTTTTCATCTTCTCTCTTCATTTTTTAACCTTTTTTTATTGGTCCTCATCTTGTTTTTTCTTTTTACTCAGTATATAGTATTTTGAAATTTTACTCCTAAAACTAATGTTTTTTCAGTTAAACAGGTAAATAACCCTACATTTTCACCTGCTTTAAACACAGGAATTCAATCGTGATGAGAACATTTACGTATTTAGACTTGCAATCAAGAAATGGGCAAAAATTTGCAAAAATTGACTAAAAAGAAAAAAAAAGCTAAAAATAGCCCTTTGATGTTTCAGTGTCACTAATGATATTTCAAAAGGAAAAATTGATGTTAAAGCATCATTTTGCAATTGTATAGCTAAAAGTAGCCAATAAACTTTGTTCTGAGTAAGATAGGACACGTAATGAGGCATTTTCAGCTGATTCGAACTCAGAAAATTATTGATGACGTCAGAATGTTTGTTTATTTTTTTCTGTCCTTTATTTTAATTTTTTCTTCTCTACTCGATTCTTTTTATGTTACAGATTCAGTTGTATTTTTTCTCTTTTAATTAAGGTTTTTTTTGGTTCCTTATTCTCTACCTTTTCATTATAATTAGTTCAATTGGCTCTTTGCCTTCTTGTTCCTTTTTTGTTTACTTTATATTTTTTCGTAACAGCTTTAAGAAATTTTTTTATTTCCTTCTGTCTTTTCTTCATTACCACTTTAATTTTTATCCTCGAATTCAAAGTCATTTCTGTAATAAGTTTCATTGAATCCCTTCAAATTTAGTTGTTTTATTTTTTTTTATATACACATATTTAGTAATTTATTTTATTAAACTGAGTTTAGTTAATTTATTGGTTTCTTATTTATTTCTATATTAACTTTTCTCCTCCTTTTGTAATTTTTGTTTTACCTGTGTTTTACTCCTTGTTTTTTTTTATTTGTTGGTTAACCATATTTAGTTTACATCTTTATTCTACGTTTTTTCTGTCTATTAATTTTATTTACTGTATCTACTGGATAATATATCCCTGTTTTTTATTATTTTTGTTGCAGTGAGTTTTTTTATTCAATTTTATTAGATTTTTAGTATATTATCTAAATAATTTTAGCGCTTTTTCACCTTCTCTTTCTATTTTTTACTTTGTTTTTAATTAGTTTAATTGACTCTTTGTCTTGTTTCTTCCTTTTTACTCAGTATACAGTAGTTAAACTTTAAACTTAGGAATTTGATCATAAAGATGAAATTTACCTGTTTAGACCTGTATACAAAAAATGGGCAAAAATGTTCACAAAATTGACTACCTGATGTTTCAGTGTCACCAGACGTTCTAAAAGAAAAAATTGGTATTAAAAGCAGAAATGTGATATTTTACACATAAAATTAACAAAAAATAAAATTTATTAACATTGGACAAGCAACAACTTATTTTCAGCTGCTTCAAATTCAGAAATTCATTGGGCTTCAGATTTTCTGTCCTTTATTTTTGTTTATTCTTCTCTATTTAAATTTTTTATAGATTACGGTTTTTCGTTACAGATTCAGCAATACTCTTTGTTATTTACTTTAGCGTTTATTGTTTTGCCTCTTTAATCTTTACTTTTTTATTATACTTAGTTTAATTGGCTCTGTTTCCATTTTTTTTACTCTGCTTTTTTAAAACTTGTTATAACATTTTCTTCTGCCTTTTTCTTCGTTTTTGTCTTAACCTTTAGCCTCCACTTCGAACATATTTTTGTAATAATTAGTTTTATTGAAACCTTGTTTTTAAATTATATGCATTTTTTTTATCCTAATGGTCGTTAGGATTGGGTCAATTTGTATCCATTTGGATATTTGAATAATTAAATGTGAGATTTGAATTTAATATTTCTAGGTGGTAGGTTGGCCAGAACTTAATTTAATTAGTCCAGGCATTTTCGATGCCCCTGTTTTGTAACTTGATTGGAATTGCTTTGTTCTTCCCACATGATGGATCCAAAACTTATTAAAGCATGAAAAGTTGCATTGAGTTTTATTGGCAAAGTTTAATGTGTTTCGGATGGTGATCGAATACGCATTTAATCATCATTAGGCTCTAAAGGAAGCCTATTAAAAAGCTGTTTTCAACCGGATGCTATACTGTGATGAATATTTAAATCGATACTCCTATAACACCCACAATGGCGCTGCTGATGCAAGTAAATTATTATACCCTTTTTCGATGGTGGGGGGGGAGAGAAAAAGGGTATTTTTTTTTCTACGGCGAATTCTACGAAACTTTATCATACAAATAGCATATAATATATGGCTGAAGTATTACTTCACGTTTTTTGTTATGAAAAGGCATTAAATTCAGTGAAATAATATTTCCATCGAGGAAATTTTATATTTAACTTCGTTTCTGAATGGATTCAAATTAGTGCCTTGGGTGGTAAAACACTTTTATTCATATTTAAATCGGCCCCGTGCAAAATAAAAAGAGTGGAAGCGCTGGAGAACTGACAAAAGCACAAACTGGATCCGCCGTCGGCGATTATTATTCGCCGAACAATCGTTCATATTTAGATTTGTTCGACAAGGATGCGGGAATGAGTTATGGAATTATCGAGGAATTTGGATGAGTGGAGTTTGGGAAATGTTTTTTTGCTTCTAAAATGGGGAAATATGTAGTTTTCGGAACTACTAATGTTATTATTTCCTAATACTGAAAAAAGGCTGCATAAAATTGAAAAAGAAATAATCAAACAAAAATAAAACCAAGAGCTTACAGAGAAGCAAATTGCCAAGTTGAAAATTTGGCACAGAACCCTTCAAGCTCTACTACTAGCACCAGTGCCCCAGAACTTTCTTAGCTATAACTACAGTATTCACGTCCTATCTAAGTTAATGGTGAAAGGTAACAGGTTTAGGACTGGAAATAAAACTTCCAATTTCTCGACACGCCAACGTTTCGGCTCTATATTGAGCCTTCCTCAGGGCTAAAAAAAATGAATCAAAACACATACAGATCACGCAAGTAATGCTCTTAATGGACAATTACAGAAAAAACAAAAGGTATACCAACAATTTCAAAAAAAGGACCATACAAAAGTACGCAGAAACTCACTTGAGGTAATGTAAATTCTTTTGTTCCTTATATGCTAGTTTACAATTTTTTTTTTATGAAAATAGCAGGCCAAACCGAAGCTACAACCACTCACCAAGGAGAAACGAAACAAAAAGGAGAAAAAGGAGAAAAGGAAACCAAAAAGATTCCAATTTGTTTTCTTTTTGGTTTCCTTGTCTCTTTTTCTGTTTTTTTTTCGTTTCTCCTTGGTGAGTGGTTGTAGCTTTGGTTTGGCCCACTATTTTAATAAAAAAAAAAAAATTGTAAACATGCATATAAGGAACAAAATAATTTACATTAGCTCAAGTGAGTTTCTGCGTACTTTTTTATGGTCTTTTCTGTGAAATTGTTGGTATACCTTTTGTTTTTTCTGTAATTTTCCATTAAGTGCATTACTTGCGTGATCACGCCCTGTATGTGTTTTGTTTCATTCGTTTTTAGCCCTGAGGAAGGCTCAATATAGAGCCGAAACGTTGGCGTGTCAAGAAATTGGAAGTTTTAATTTCCAGTCCTAAACCTGTTACCTTTCACCATTTCTTAGCTATACTACTGATTCGGTTACCCAGTACTACAAAATTTTAATATTTTATAACTATTTAATACATACAACCCAATATTCACTATGATTGATAGCAAGTATTTTTATCATAGTTGATATTTGAGAGTTTACATTGATAAACAAAATCAAACACGTCCCATATGTTCATAAGGCAAAAGCCTAATTTCACTGTCAATCTTTTTATAAAATTAATTTGGTTTAAAAGGTAATCTAGATTAATGTCTATTTAATGCTCTATTAGACCATTCCGAAACAGGTAATTCGGATATAAAGTTTATTAATCACTGTCACCTAACAGGGTGTTATAGGGGTGGTGTCCATAGAAGCTGCAACTTGAATTTTCAAGAGAATCATGGACTTTAAAGAAGTTAAGGCTTTTTCTTTTGTTTAATTTTATATGTTGTAATGATAAAGCAAAATTTTAACAAAAACTTTTCAAATTCACCAACTACTCACTCTTCACTGGGCTACTTAGCGCAACGAAAGTAAATTGCTGCTTGATATATTTACAATTAGGGTTTTTGTCATGGAGTTCTGAGCGATTCAAGATTGAGCCTATATTTAACAGTTTGACTATAGTGCTTAAATAAGAAAACGTGTACATGCTAAGAAGAATGTAAGTTTGGTTCAGAACCAGCCAAGAACTACTATAAGCATGAATGATCCGGAACTCTTTTAGCTATACCACTAGCTTAGTTTGTTTATTTTTAGCCATTATTCACACGATCAAAATTTACAAAAAATTAAACTAATCATGCGCGGTTTGACTCTCTTTAATCAGAATTTAAAACAAAGATTGTTTTCTAAAATAAAAAGACCAATAATTGTGCTAATTTCTTTAAAAAATTGAGTGTACCTTTAAATTCAACTTAGCCCTTAGTGTTCTTAAGAAAGCTGATGCAAATAGTTATTAAACTTTAAGCGTTGAAACGTATAACTAAATTTCATTCTTTTTAGTAATCTCTTTAATTTAAACAGTGTTGCTAACTCTTTATTCTACTTTAAATTATTAAATTTGTAATAAAAGATTCAACTATTTTCGGAATATTCTAAAAGTTTCTTATTGAATAATGACGACATGAAATTTTACAATGAATTTGCAATAGTCATTTTCATAGGGTGGGAAACTATAAGCCTGTTAGAATCCCAAACTTTAGCAGACTTTCCAAAAGGGTGATTGGTTTTAGATGGTTGCTTATGAAATAAAAAGAAAAATATACAATTAACTAATAATCTATTTACAAAAGGGAAATGAATGTGCACAATGGTGAATGTTCTAAATTTTACTGCTAATCAACGTAGTACTTTGTAGCTTCTGAGGTGGTAACGTTAATTAAAGTTCAAACACATACCTGAGTCTTACTTGTAAGCACTATGCATTTGCTGGCATGCAAACGAACAGATTTCTGGACACATCTACTTACTATGTAGTTTTTGGTACTCTAACTATTCGCATAACATCAAGCCTTTAGAAGGTTTTGAAGCCGAAAGACCTAAAACCCTCCTTTCTTTAGAGATTTGAAGGAAACTGTCAATCTGCTAACAACTTCGAGATGCTGTAGCACAGAGAGGGGTTTTATACGTGGGAATCACCCGGGAAAGGTAAACTTTGTAAATTGGTGTAATTTAACTAACTGGGCAGAGAATGAGGGCAAATATGCCGAGACGTAATAGTATTCAAATGTGACAACTTGAAAAGCTTTTATGACCGCCTGAAAAAACGTGACGTGACAGCTCACCAGCTCTCGGGCAGTTACCTGGCTGGTGGTACTATTGTGAGATGTGGAGATATAAAACACATGATTATCACAACTAGATTAAGTTAACATTTTATTTACAATATTGCGCTTTCGCAACATTCTCCCGCGCGTTGAAGTGTTAACTTCTAAAATTATAAGGACAAAAACTTAGGTTTACAAAAAAAATGCAATACTACTGAACTTAGTCATAAAAAGGGAGTGGACATACTTTAGTAATGCTTCTGGTGTATAATCCATCTTTAGTTTTAAGAGAAACCAGTCTAACTTTTTTATCAGATCCAGGAATTACTTCTATAATTCTAGCCAAAGACCATTTGAGGGTGGAACATCGTCTTCTTTTAACAATACTAACATATTAGGTTCAAGATTTGGTTGAGTATGGTACCACTTTGGACGATGCTGCAACAAATTCAAATAATCTTTTGACCACCTTTTCCAGAAATGTTGTTGTATGTTGCTGAGCTTTTGATACAATGACATGCGCCCTTCTGACACATTGGAAAGATCCTTTTCAGGATATGCTGTAATGCTAGTTCCAATGAGAAAATGACCTGGGGTCAAACTTTGCAAGTCATTTGGATCATTAGATAATGGACAAATGGGCCTTGAGTTTAATATTGCTTCTATTTGAACTAACAACGTATAAAACTCGTGAAAAGTAAGGGTTAAATTTCCAATTATCCTTTTGAGGTGATATTTGGTACTTTTTACAGCTGCTTCCCAGATACCTCCCCAGTGTGGACTTCTTGGAGGAATAAATTTAAATTCAGTTTCATTGAATGATAGAAATTCTCTAACAGAATGACATACGTCTTGATTCAAAAAAAAATCGTACAAATGATTTAGTTCATTTCTGGCACCCAAGAAATTTTTGGCATTATCGCTATATATAATTGATGGATTACCTCTTCTTCCAATAAACCTTTTGAGAGCCATTAAAAATTCTTCAGTGGAGAGAGTAGTTACCAGTTCCAAATGAACAGCTTTGGTAACCATACAAACAAAAATCGCTATGTAACATTTCTCTGATGAGGCCTTTCGCGTTTTTGAAGTTTTAAGCATAAAAGGTCCGGCATAATCTATGCCAACTCTACTAAAACAACGATTAATATTAATTCTATCAGAAGGGAGATTACCCATCAATTGCTCAGCTGGCTGAGCTTTAAATCGATGACAAACAACACATTGTATGACAACCTTTTTTATTTCTTTTAACGCATTTAAAGGCCAAAATTTTGTGCGAATGTGACATAAAAGGCACTGAGCTCCAGCATGACCTAACCTTTTGTGTTCATAGCGATAGAGTAAGGAAACAACATGGTTGTGAGAAGGCAAAAGGAGTGGATATTTTTGAGTATATGAGATATTGGCATTTTTTAATCTGCCACCAACCCTCAATTGATTATTGCAGTCTAAAAATGGATTGAGCTGAAGAAGTTGTTTATTAGTTAGCAACTTGCCATTTTGAAGCTCTCTTATTTCCTTTGCGAAGTGAATCAATTGTAATTGCGAGAAAATTTTATTTTGAGATTGCTGTAATTCTTCTACAGAAAGAGGACCTGAAAGTCGATTATTTTTATGTTTTAAATTGTAAATTAACCTAAGGACATAAGCAAGAGAACGCTGTAGTCTCGAAAACGATGAAAATCTTTCAAAAAATTCGCACCAAAACCTATGTTCGTTTAAAAGCTGATTGGTAATCAATGAAGTCTTGCGTTCTTCTAGTAGGGATGAATTTGGAAAATTCACTGAATTTAATGATGGAATGATTAAATTAGGTTCGTTTAAAAATGTTGGTCCGTGAAACCATAACTTACATGCCAAAACATCCTTACATGCAACACCTCTTGAGGCGAGATCAGCTGCATTGTCGATTGATTTGACGTGACACCAAAGATATTTTGAAGTAAGCTCTTGTATTTCAGATACTCTATTTGCAACAAAGGTTGCCCATCGAGAAGGCTCTGATCTTATCCAACATAAAGCTATCAAAGAATCAGACCAAAGAACTACTTTTCCTGGCGAAAATCGTTTGTCGAATACATTGACTAGTTTTGAAATTAATTTAGCAAGAAGCAACATAGCACACAATTCAAGACGAGGCAAACTTATTACCTTCAATGGAGCCACTCCTGACTTTGAAGAAACTAAGTTACTAGAGATAGTACCATCTTTATACAATGCTCGAGCATAAACGCATGCTGCATAAGTCTTTATACTAGCATCTGCAAATCCATGGAGTTCAATGTTAGCAATATCTTTATCACAAAAAAGATATCTAGGAATTTTAAGATTTTTTAACAATGATAATCCATCTATAAATAATTTCCAATCGCTCAAAATTCATTCATCAGTAATAGCAGAGTCCCAATCAACTTTAGCTACCCAAAGTTTTTGCATTAGTAACTTTCCCGTAACAACTATTATAGAGAGAAATCCCAAAGGATCAAAACACTGTGCTATGCAGGACAGTATTTTACGTTTTGTAATAAAATTTCCAAAGGTGTTATCAGGAATAGATATGGAAAATTCATCGTCATTAGAATTCCATTTTAATCCTAGCACCTTATTTGACATGTTATCACTTTTGATATTATACTCATTCTGACTTTCGTTGGCTTTTCCCTGTAAGCTCAAATGAAAATTTGATGACCATTTGTGCAACTGAAACCCATGTTTATTTAATAGAGTGTTTAGTTGATTATATAAACATTGAACTTCTTCATAAGTATTAGCACCACTCAGTATATCATCGACATAACATTGTGAAATCAAAGCATCAGCAGCAAGGGGGTATTCAAAAGAATTTCGAAGCCCAATTTCTTTGATAACTCTAGTGGCTAAAAATGGGGCACAATTTGTTCCATAAGTTACCGTGCTAAGTTCAATACAACGAAAGGGTTTCTGTGGAGTATTTCGCCATAGAATGTTTAAAAGAAATCGGTGTTTAGGGTCAATTATAACTTGTCGATACATTTTTTCAATGTCACAAGCAATGACATATTTAAAAGTCCGAAAACGACATAAAATATCAAATAATTCAGCTTGTACCTGATATCCCTTGAGGGTTATATCATTTAAAGATATGCCTGATTGAGTTTTGCAAGAAGCATCAAAGACTACGCGCAGTTTGGTAGTTATATGATCCTCCCTTATCACTGCATGATGAGGTAAAAAGTATCTAAAGTTACCATCATCATTTACTAAAGAAAAAGGAATCAATTTGCAGTGATCAAGAAGAATATATTGGTCAATAAATGTTTTATATTCTTGACGTAAAACTTCATTTTTATGAAACTTTGCCTCTAACGATAAGAAACGTCTTTTAGCAATTTCAAAAGAATTTCCTAGTTTTGAAATGTCTTCAAAGGACTTAAAAGGAAGTTGAACCTGAAATCTACCATTAGGCAAAATAAGAGTTGTTTTATTGAAGATATCTTCAGCGAGCTTCTCGTCCTTTGATAGATTTTTGGCCATATTGTCAACTTCTTCCAATTTCCAAAATTGTTCAATACATTTTGAAAGATCACGGTTAGAACATGACAGAGAATTCTGAGCGAGGTTACACACTGACGAAAATGAGGCTAAAATATTGTTATTTGACAAACAATTCTGAGGTACAGGTCCAGCAATAATCCAGCCTAAGTGAGTGTTCATCAAAATAGGAAGATTATTTCCGAGTTTAAAAATTCCAGGGGCGAGTAAAGAGTAATATAAATCAGCTCCAATCAAAATGTCAATATCAGATGTGGAGTTAAAAGTGGGGTCTGCTAAATTACGTAATATGTATGAAGGGATGTTGAGTGTGTCAATATTTACTGAACATTGTGGTAGTTTGGCTGTTATTGTTTCTAACACATAGCAAGATAATTGATATCTTTTGTGAAAATTTACATTAGAAACTATAGAGATGTCAACCATTCCATGAGACATGGTGGAACTGTTAGCAAGTCCCGAAATCATAAGTGATTTTGACGAAGGAGACATTTTTAATTTTTTTACAAGAGCAGCAGTAATATAGGATGTTTGAGAGCCGCTATCTAATATAGCTTTGACATCGTATATATTGCCATTCGAATCATACACCGAAATGACAGCAGTGGCTAATAAAACCATACTGTTTTTATACGCTAACGCTGAAGCAGATACACTATTTTGCTGTGAATCATTGGAATCAGCTTGCATTGATGTGCGAGTAGAAACCATATTTGATTGAGAAGTTGACTGAGTCATTTGACTTTGAGGATAGTTTTGATTTCCTTGTATTTGAAATGAAACTGGATGTGTTTGGTTATGATTATAGTTTGAATGTGAATTGTTTGGTAACGAGTTATGTTGAGGAGATCGGTTGAAAAAAGCCTGATTATGAGACGCATTATTACGAATCTGAGAAGGCGCAAAGGGAGTATTATGATCGTTATTATGCAATAGTGAATGATGCTTCTGACTGCATGTCAAACACTTTCTAGAGGAAGGACATTGATTGGCTTGATGTTGACTTCCGAGACAATTGAGACATAAATGTTTAGATTTTACAAAGTTTCTTTTTTCAAAATAATTTAAAGCTTTAAATTTAGTGCAATTATAAATTTTGTGAGCTGCGTCTTTGCAGAATAGGCAAGTTTTCGTTAAAAAAGGAGCGGTTTCATTTGTCAAAAGAGACGTACTTTTTCGAGATGTTTCTGTGACACCTAAATTTTCCAAAACAGTGCAACGTTTTTCTAAAAACTCAAAAAATTCATCGAGATGTGGCAATCTGTCAATATTTCTTTCAAGTTCAAAAGCCTTGCGAGTACCGTAATCAATTTTTTTACTAAATAAATGAATCAACAACATTTGTAAAAGTTCTGAATCAGAATATTTTAAATTTGTTAGAGATCCCAGATTCCGCTTACAATTTGTGACGAATTCTCTTAATGTTGCAGCAGTGCATTTTTGCATATATGGCATGTCTAACAGTGATGTAAGATGTGCATTTATAACAGTTGATTTGTTCTCGTAACGTTTTTTCAAGAGTGATACAGCAAGTGAAAAATTATCGTTTGTGACTGTCAAATTATCAATTAGTTTAAGAGGTTCTTCTCTTAAAAATGATTTAAGATACATGAACTTCTGAATATTTGACAACGATTGATTATCTATAATAAGAGCTTGAAATAATTCAATGAATGATTGCCATTCGGCTGTGTCCCCTTTAAAAGGCTTGATTCCAATTTGCGGTAACTTAACTTCTATGTTAGGTAAACCTACTTTACATGGTGAATTGGAACACGCAGATCCACAGTGACCAGAAAATTGTTTAACGGTGGTAGTTGAAGTCACAGATAAATTTTGAATGCATTTTTTGAAGTCGGCTACACTATTAAAATATTGATCATCAACTATTGATCTATCTTCTCCATCCCTGGTGTGTTCATCAGAGTAACTACATTCCATTACACCCTCTACATTGTCATACGTATCATATGCAGCATCAAGTCGCGCTAGTCTAGTTTCAAACTGGTAAATGTCCGTTTCACTGTCTTTGTGGTCATTAATCCAACTACAAAGTCTGGTTATATTGCGTTTTGCAATAGTACGTTGAGATCTAAGACTTTCAAATGACGTCATTCTGAATATTTGAAAACGACAGCAAAATAAACACGTTAAAAAAAATATATATATAAATGTAGCTAACGAAAATTATCACTAAAGATATAGCAACTGTCAATTTACTCCAGAAACAACCATCCGGCTCGAAGGACCAATGAATAATGACGACATGCAATTTTACAATGAATTTGCAATAGACATTTTCATAGGATGGGAAACTATAAGCCTGTTAGAATCCCAAACTTTAGCAGACTTTCCAAAAGGGTGATTGGTTTTAGATGGTTGCTTATGAAATAAAAAGAAAAATATACAATTAACTAATAATCTATTTACAAAATGGAAATGAATGTGCACAATGGTGAATGTTCTAAATTTTACTGCTAATCAACGTAGTACTTGTAGCTTCTGAGGTGGTAACGTTAATTAAAGTTCAAACACATACCTGAGTCTTACTTGTGGCAAAAATAAAGCACTATGCATTTGCTGGCATGCAAACGAACAGATTTCTGGACACATCTACTTACTATGTAGTTTTTGGTACTCTAACTATTCGCATAACATCAAGCCTTTAGAAGGTTTTGAAGCCGAAAGACCTAAAACCCTCCTTTCTTTAGAGATTTGAAGGAGACTGTCAATCTGCTAACAACTTCGAGATGCTGTAGCACAGAGAGGGGTTTTATACGTGGGAATCACCCGGGAAAGGTAAACTTTGTAAATTGGTGTAATTTAACTAACTGGGCAGATAATGAGGGCAAATATGCCGAGACGTAATAGTATTCAAATGTGACAACTTGAAAAGCTTTTATGACCGCCTGAAAAAACGTGACGTGACAGCTCACCAGCTCTCGGGCAGTTACCTGGCTGGTGGTACTATTGTGAGATGTGGAGATATAAAACACATGATTATCACAACTAGATTAAGTTAACATTTTATTTACAATATTGCGCTTTCGCAACACTTATTGCTTTCTAAAGATAATTCAATAGATATTGAAAATTGATTTTATTTTTTTTTAATGACACTTTTTCTTCTACATCATTTCGATTTTTAGGGATCATCGTAAAATTTCTTTTTAATACAGTTATGACTTTTTAACACGTTTTTAGAATGAGCTTTACTTTTCTGATATGATTACGTCAGTTTGAAGAAAACAAAAAGTTCCACTGAAGAAATCATAGGTCAAAGTTAAAAAAAAACAAGAAATGTAGGATATACTCTCTCTTTTGAAATAAACCCCAAAATTTTAATTTCAGTTTTCGGTTACAATTTGATGACTTATGTCCCCAATCAACGTAAAGAAAAAACGAATCTGAAGTAAATCTGAAGTTAAACTTCAGATTGAAGATAAAACACCAGACTTTATGTACATTGCATTGTTTACCTGACAGATAAACAATGCAATGTAGGTTATATCTGGAGTTTTATCTTCAATCTGAAGTTTTACTTGAACCCTAAAGGGAAGTCGCGCTTGTTTAAATTGACATTACGTCTTTAAGCTCAATAATATCCTCAAACATCATGCTATGATTGAATTTTGTTTTGCTAATGTGGCCTAAAGGTGGGTGCAATAATTTTGAATTGTCAGTTTTAGAAATATTGACCTGACTTTCAGTTTCCATGTTTTTGTTAATAGTAAATGTAGCAGTACATAAACCATTATGAGACTTACCAGATAAGATGATTTGGTGACCACCATTTTGTACTGTGACCCCTTGATTGTCAAAAGTAATTTTCATGCCGCTCTCTTGCATGCGCTCTGCTATTAAGTCACAAATTATGGCATCAAAATTTGTGAAATGCTGAAGGATGGTTTTCTCGCCATTAAACTTTAAGCTTAAAAGTTGGTTACGCAAAGCCAGTTGAGTCACTAAACTACGTCGTTCATAAATTGCATCCAAGCTTTGAATGATATCCTTTGCGGTTGTATTGTCCGTCGCAAATCTAAGAAACGAATCACTCAAATATTCCACAATTTGGCTCTTATCAACAGAGTCTTTTTGCTTTCCACTCATCTGAAAATTCTTCCGGTGTTTCGGCGTCCACTACTCCAATAAGATTAGTTAAGCAAGCAATAGGTTCACTGGATATTTCCATACCGCATTCTTTTCGCCCGCAAACGGTTGAATATTACGTTTCGCGATTTTAGACGATTCCAGTAATTGTTTTGCTGATTGGAATTTACGCGCTAATTACATCAAGTTCCATCCCGGCACAAACGCAGAGTCAGCGAATCAGCTGACAACCGAAGCTTCCTGAGAATCATCATTTTCAGCCTACGGGCAGTCGGGTTTTTGCATTTATTGTATTCATACGCTTTGCTTAAATTAAATGTTGTACTTTCGCAAATAAAAGCATTTTTAAAAAGAGTTTTCTCGATTACCACGAGTTATTTGGCGCAGTCGGTAGGATATCCGAAGTCGATCGTATCGAACGGTATTGACTTTCGTATCAACGATTTATCGGGTATTCAGTGTTGTTGGTATTTACGGAGGTGTATTGGATCTATCGAAGAAACATAAGCCACCAGAAGCCATCAGCAATCTTGGGAACCGGAACAGCATCGTCCAGCTCCGCAAGGGTAACTTTTCCATGAAGTACTACATCGCCCGATTGGACCTGTTAACCTTATAGTTAATAATGCAAGCTCTTATCGCTCTGCTTATGTGAGTACAACATTATTTAATTTATGTCTTCTGATTCAGAAATCGAAAACGAATTTTTGAATTCTCTCCAGAATCTGAACCTTGAAACCGACTCTCAGATTCCAGAGACTAACCGTACTCCTCTTAGTATTACTTTAAAACCACCCACATTAACTTTAGTAACAAATACTATTAATAACGACACGATGGCTAACTTTACCGCAGAATACTTAAAATGTGTACCTGAGTTTGATGGCAACACTAATGATCTTTATAGGTACTTACAAGTATGTGAATCTTTAATAGCCGAATTTTATGATCGTGCCAATCCAATATCTTTTAAAAATACTTATTTGCTGAATTCATTGATCTCAAAATTACGCGGAAACGCCAAATTAGTAATTAATATTCAGAATGTAGCCACTTGGCAAGATGTAAAAAATACATTAACTCGTAATTTTGCTGATCAAAGAGACGAGAGTTGTTTGAACCGAGATCTTGTTATGATGAGGCAAAACCCTCAAGAAAAACCAACTCAATTTTACGATAGAATCCTAAACATTCTAAACCTGCTATGCACTTATGTAGATATTCATGAAATAGGTAATGCTAATAAAAACCTTAAACGGGATTTATATCAAAGCTTAGCATTACGCACTTTTGTATCGGGTTTAAAGGAACCATTAGGAACAACTATAAGATGCATGAAACCTACATCACTAAGTGAAGCATTGCAGTTTGTTTTAAGTGAGGATAACGTCCATTATTTTCAAAATTATTCTCCGAGAACCTTTAATAGACCAATTCAAAATTCCCAACAAGTTCAACGACCTATCCAACACAACGTGACCTCATATAAACCCATCACGTACCCATCTAACACTCCAAACAATTTTTTCAGAAACCAACCGCAAAATTCCTTCCAATCAGGAAATGGTTTTCCTCAATCTCGACCCTTACAAAGACCGCAAAAATATTTTACTAACTCACAAGTATTTGGACAACGACCCAACAAGGTCAATGTGTTTAAACCTAACCCTAATAAACAACTCGATAATCCCACTCCAATGAGCATTAGTACACGAAATACGATTCCAAACAATCATTTTCCCATGAATAATGCCCCTCAACCTTCAACCTCGTACAATGCCCGACCAAATCAAAATTTCATTTCTCAAGAACTTTTCAACACCGAGGCAAAGAGAGTTGATATTACAAATGATCTGGCTGCTTCAGCTATTGACGGCTATAACTATTCGTACGATGAAGAAACAGGTGATTACTTGCTTAACAAAGACCATGATTCCGAAGCTGATGTTGAATACTCTCAGTATTCCTGCAGTGAAAATATCGAAGAGAGACATGGAAATTTTCCTATGATGCCTCTCGAAGAATCGGAAACTTAGCGTCTCCTCAAGACACCCAACGAATATCTTTTAATTTTAACCGCTCCAATGCAAGCGAATTAGCTTACATTATTTTTCCAGAATACAAAATTCAAGTTTTGATCGATTCAGGTTCAACAAAATCATTCATTGATCCTGATATAGCTTCAAAGCTTTTTCCAAATCTAATTCAAAATGATCCTTTTGTTGTTAGCTCTGTATTTAGTGAATCGCGAAACGATTACAGCGCTACCATACCAGCTCCAAAAATATTTAATCTTTCAGAAAATGACAATCTTAAATTCTTTTTGTTTAAGTTCCACGATTATTTCAATGGACTTATCGGATTAGATATTTTAAAACAACTAAAAGCAAATATTGACTTTAAGAACGGCTTTTTAATTACTCCCGAGACTAAAATTAAATTGTCTTACTATAAAACCAAGAGCAGTCAAAATCTTATCACCGTTGCACCACGTAGCGAAAAAGTGATACAAATAAAAACATCCATACCACAGGGAGAAATAATAATTCCTTATCAGAATTTTCAAAATAAGTGTGAAATCCCCGAAAGTTTGTCAATTGCAAATAATGGGTCAGCCTTAACAACAATTTTGAATAAGACAACAGATCACGTGACTCTTGACCTGTCCCATCCAATTTTAGTTGAAAATTTTGATAGAAAAAGCATTGAAAAAATTGATCTAAACTACATTGATGATTTATCAAAACACTCCAAAATAGATCTGGCTAAATTCAGAACCGAACATCTTAACTCGGAAGAAAAATCAAAAATTCTCAAACTAATATCTGAATACTCTGACATATTCTATACCGAGAATACACCATTGACATTCACTAGTAAAATAAAACATCATATTCGCACTACCGACGAAATTCCTGTTTACACCAAAACTTATCGGTACCCTTTTATACACAGAGCCGAAGTCGAAAAACAAATGACTCAAATGTTAGAACAAAATATCATCAGGCCAAGTAATTCGCCATGGTCATCGCCAATATGGGTGGTGCCCAAAAAGTTGGATGCATCCGGTAAGCAGAAATGGAGGGTAGTAATTGATTACCGAGGGCTAAATCAGAAAACAATCGATGACAAATATCCACTTCCTAACATCAACGATCTACTAGACAAACTTGGTAAATGTCAGTATTTTTCGACCTTAGACTTAGCAAGCGGATTTTATCAAATAGAGATGAACGACAACGACATTGAGAAAACGGCGTTTAGCACTGACCAAGGTCATTATGAATTTTGTCGCATGCCATTCGGACTGAAAAATGCTCCGGCAACGTTTCAGCGCGTGATGGATAACATCTTGCGAGGATTGCAAAATGAGAGGTGTGCAGTATATCTCGATGATATTATTATTTATTCCACCTCTCTGCAAGAACACTTAGAACGACTAAAAACTGTTTTTGAACGTTTAAGAGAATCAAATTTTAAAGTACAATTGGATAAGTCTGAGTTTCTTAAGAAAGAAGTAGCTTATTTAGGTCACATAGTTACACCTCAAGGCGTGAAACCAAACCCGGATAAAATTAAAGCGATTAAAGATTATCCAATACCGAAGACCACAAAACAGATCAAAGGTTTTCTAGGACTATTAGGCTACTACAGACGATTCATAAACAACTTTGCAAAGATTACAAAGCCTATGACAAAATGCTTAAAGAAAGGCGCGAAGATAGAACACAATGAAGAATTTGTAGAGTGCTTTGAAAAATGTAAAAATTTATTAATCAACGAACCCATTCTTCAATACCCCGATTTTTCAAAGGAATTCAACCTGACCACAGATGCGAGCAATGTGGCAATCGGAGCCGTTTTATCACAAGGTCCAATAGGACATGACCTACCAATTGCCTATGCTTCACGCACACTAAATGATTCAGAACAAAATTATTCAGTAATTGAAAAAGAACTTTTGGCAATAGTTTGGGCATCAAAATACTTCCGCCCATACATTTTTGGACGAAAATTCACCATCATTACGGACCATAAACCTCTACAGTGGTTATTTTCACTAAAGGACCCGAATTCCAAACTGCTCAGATGGAGGATCAAATTGGAAGAATATGACTATAAAGTCATGTACAAAAAAGGCAAGCTAAACACAAACGCTGATGCCTTATCGCGAGTAGAAATACATACAAACGAATCTAATGAAGTATCCGAAGCAATCGATAAATTAATTTCAGATATCCAAAATAACCAAGACCAACGAGCAAATGAAGAAGCTGATGAAGTAGTTCAAGAAATACTAAACGCGCCTTCGTGTTCGCGGTATGCCGAAGATAACATAGACAATGTTTCTCTCATTGTAAATACGGATAAATACGACACCTCAACACGTTTTGAACCGCCTGAAACGTCATCGCTCGCTGATAACCAAACAGCTGACGATGATGACATCACAATACATACTAGTGTTGAAAGTCCTGTAGTAGGCATTCCTATTTGTGATACTGCAATCAATTTCGGACAAAATCAAATAATTTTTAACTCAGTAGCACATTCACCAGCAAACCCAAGGATTACGATACTTTACGAAAAGAAAAAAAGAATAAATGTTCAAATATCGGAGAGCAACTTCGAACAAGACATCGTTGACTTTGTCAAGAATTATGTTTTGCCAGACGTACAATATCACATATACTTTGAACAGCCCGATATGTACGAACCATTTTCGGCCATTGTTCAGAAGTACTTTAAATGGCCATCCATCAAGATGCGCAGATGTTTGAAGAAATTAATAGATGTCACTGATAAAGAAACCATAAAGGAATTAGTAAAGAACTATCATGAAGGAAAAAGCAATCACAGAGGAACCGATGAAACTTACCAACGTATTAAACAAAAATACTATTGGCCAAACACCAAAGAATCGATCCAAACTTACATTAACGATTGTGAAATCTGTCAACAATGTAAATACGAAAGAAATCCAATAAGAATCAAAATGAACATAACACCAACTGCTTCCAAACCTTTCGAAATAATACATATCGACACATTTACTTTCGAACAATGTAAATTTCTCACCATAATCGATAGCTTTTCCAAGTATGCCCAGGCATATTCCTTGAACTCCCTTTCCGGCACAGAAATAGCTGACAGTTTACTTCAATTCTTTTCTCATCACGGCATTCCTAAGCAAATAATTCTAGATAACGGTACAGAGTTTAAAAACTCACTAGTAACCGAACTCTTAGGACTACATAAAATAAAAATCCATTTCATATCACCCTACCACCCGCAATCAAATGGACAGATTGAACGATTTCATAGCACCATAATTGAACATATTCGTCTCCTTAATGCTCAAGGTTTTTCCAAAACACCCATAAAAATGAAAATGATTTATGCCATCCTAGCATATAATCATTCAATACACTCCTCAACCAAACTCAAACCCATTGACGTCATTAACGGTCACACTTCCTCCAATGACCCTTTCCATTTAGAAATCGACAAAATTCTACTTAATGACTACATCAATGATCATAAAGAAAAGACTAAAATCTTGTATTCAAAAATAAATTCTGATTTATCACAAAAGAAGCAAGATATAATTAGCAAAAGAAATGAAAAACGCGACAACCCTGCCGTTTTTAAGACTAAACAAAAGGTCTACATTAAAAAACATTCTCGCCAGAAAAATTCCAATACGTTTTCAAAGGCAACCAAAATCAAGAGCACTAACCCTGATAAGAAAACTATCTCAACAGAAACCCAACCTAAAATACATATGGACAATATAAAACGTCCATTACAAAAGAAGTATTCCTTTGACTAATTCGAGACTTTCGGTTTTCAGATTAATTGGAACCCTCGGATTAAAAGGAGAAAAGATAGCTATTAGGATACTCGATAATAACCCCGGTATTATCCCACTAAAACTTGGTTCATCAAAAGTAATAAACTATAATCATGAACTCATTCACTTCTATGATTTGAACACCATAATAGAAGAGATAAATAAACTTAATAATCAATCACATGAATTGGAACTCCTTCTAGATCATAATCGAGATTATAAATTTGACACTTCCAATTACATGAAAATTCTTAGCTTTTTGCGCGAAAAAGTTCATACAAAGTTAACCGAAATCATTCCAGAACATTCAAGATCAAAGAGAGGCCTTGTAAATGGTTTAGGGTCTATTTTTAAATCAATAACTGGAAATCTAGATTATGCAGACGGTGAACGATACGATAGAATAATTAGCAATATTCAAAAGAATCAAGTTAAAATAGCCGAAACAATAAGGAAACAAAACTCGTTTTCTGTAGCTTACATAGATAAGTTTAACAGTACGATTCAGCAAATAAAACAAAACGAAAAATTATTACAAACTCGAATGTATCAAATTTCTTTATTTGTGGAATCAGAAGCTAAGCGCGAATATACATGCACGGTCAAGGATGTTGCCAACCAACTTATTAACATGTTCGAAATATTAAATTCCATTTTGCAAGACATCGAAAACTCGATATCCTTTGCTAGATTACAGCTCATGCATCCCAGTATTCTGAAGATATCTGATTTATACGGCGAACTTAAAAAGTTGCAAACTTTTGTAAAAAGGGACGAGTTTCCAATGGAATTAACAGTAGATAATGTTTACATTCTCATGAAACATATTAAGATCAGCAGTTTTATGCTTAACAACAGACTAACGTATATTTTACACATTCCAATAACACATAAAGAGACATTTGACTACTACCACTTATACTCGACTCCTATATTATCTGAAGGTCAGTTTCAAGCGATAATACCTCGCGATAGATTTTTGATCAAAAATGAATTGTACTACTCATATACGAGCAATCCCTGCGAAGAAATGGCCCCACAGCGATTCCTTTGCCAACCAATGGACATTAAAGCAACCACGTCCAATAACCCTTGCGAAGTCCAGCTGCTTGATATGAAAAACACCTCCGTATGCAAGAAAACACCAACAAAAATACCCAGGTCAATGTTCAGAAGATTAGAAGCAACGAATCAATGGATTGCTGTCCTACCGGCAGAAGAAGTAATTCATTTGAAATGTCACTCACAAGAAGAAGTTCAACGCCTCACTTGTGGTACCTACCTGATTGAGATGCCTATAAACTGTCAAGCAACGACATCTCAAGATACTATTACCAATTACCAACAGTCGACCAGCAAGATACAACCTATCTTGTTCCCGGACCTTGAAGCAGTTTCTCAAAAACCAGGACCGAAAATACCAATCGAAACCAAATTTCTGGAGGTTTCAAACCTTGATGACTTAGCTTCTATTAAGTCGCAAATATTGGAGAATCAACCAGATATCGATGACGTCTCATCCATATCGTACGTCCCTAGTATCTGGACAATAATGAGTTATTGTTTAATATTCAGTGGACTCGTTTATCTATTATATAAGAAGCTTAAAACCTTGAAAATGAACCAGAATGAGGACCAAGAAAACCACATGGACCCAAATGCTGTCCAACTACCTCGCTAGTCCTCCTTCGTTGGATCTCAGGGGGGAGGAATTACATCAAGTTCCATCCCGGCACAAACGCAGAGTCAGCGAATCAGCTGACAACCGAAGCTTCCTGAGAATCATCATTTTCAGCCTACGGGCAGTCGGGTTTTTGCATTTATTGTATTCATACGCTTTGCTTAAATTAAATGTTGTACTTTCGCAAATAAAAGCATTTTTAAAAAGAGTTTTCTCGATTACCACGAGTTATTTCGCTCGATTCCAGAACTAATTTCTGCTATAAGCACAAAGTCAATTAAAAGTGCCCGGGCCCACAACCTGTTAGAATATGATGAATCTTAAATAAAACTGCAGCGTGTTGCTTCTTGAACGCTCGACTTTTTATTACTCACTCTAGCTAGATTCTTAACAGAAAGGAATCCTATCGCTTCGGCTTGGAAACACAAAAAAAGGGTTTGGATTTGTATACAAACTATCTGCGTGTTTACATTTTTTTGCTGAATAAGCCAATATAAGAGAAGGTTTCGGTCGAGTTAGAATAATTTTGTTTCGAATAATGCAACTTCCGTTTTTAAAAATTATTTATTTTTAAAATACACAAGCTACATCCGATAAATACCCTAAGAAGCTATCTTATAGACTGCCTGCTGCTACATAATAGATGCATATTTATAGTAAATAAATGTAGATTCAGCAACTGTGATATATATGTTTACAATGCCTCATCATAAGTGACCATATAATTCCTCCCTTCTTAAGATTGAGAAAATGGGGTAAGATTTTCGAGAGGTTTCAATTTTATGTTCACTTTTACATTTTTATTTTTCTTATAATAACAAAACACTATGATTAAAGTAATGATTATAATAATAATAATAATTATAATTAATATAGGTGTACTCGTGTTTGCTACGTCAAATGCTTTTAGAGAATGCGTGGTTAATTTCTTTGCATTTTCTAAATCTTCATGAATATTGTTTAAGTCAATTCCTTTTAGTTGCAGGGGTTCAGTTTTCTGTATCAATTTATTATTGATATTGATTGAGGGTAATTTAAATCTTAAATTGATCGTATTGGGTCTTTGAGATTCATAAGTTTTATTTTGAATTTGTACAGAACATTCTCTAGGTAAGATTAGTGATGGTTGACTAATGGTTTCAATAGTTTTTTGATTAGGACATTGGAAATAAATGTTTTCTGAGGTGATTGGGATTATTATAAGAGAATTGTCTCTCAATTGTATTGTAGAGGATTTTTCAATACTAATTGGTATTAGAGGGCAATGATTGGTTAATTCGATCGTTTGTATTATACAGGGTTCATTCGTTTTTAACAGGAGTTATGTCATAGCGCAGTACCCCCAGTTGTGCTTCTCATGTTAACTGATGACATTGCATTTATTTGATTAAAAGCATTTTTCCACTTATTATTGTATTCAGTAAGATAATAAACGTCGTTTTAGAATTAACATTGTAGTTTTTAAAAACGGTCTTCACCGATCCAAGAAGTTAAGTGGCGCAGTCGGTAGGATACACTAAAAACTTATCTATCGAAGAAAGTTTTTCGTTTAACGATTAATTGGTGGATCGAACTAGCTAGGTAGTCCGATTTCGGTTGTTCGAGAGTATATCGAACAACATTTCGATCTGACACTAAAGCTAACATCGTGGTGAAATAATAGGTACTCAATCGTTGAGTACATATCACGGGAAGTGTCACAGCATCGGGCGCTTTCGCGAGGGGCTACGGCGCAACGTTGGAAGGACAGCATCGCCATCCAGCATCCAGCAGCAGTTACCTTATAGAAGAGGACATGGTGAAGAACATCCCTAGGATTATGTAAGTGCAATTCTCTCGATGCCTGTTTTTAATGACATTGAACAAGATTTAAATAATTGTTTGTCAAATAATCAACCTTCAACTGACTCCGAAAGTATCGCTGAAGATTCTGAAACATTATCAAGAAATCGATTGTTTGAAATAGAAGACGAAATTTCTAAACTAAGTGATCAACTTTTTAGTACTATTAATATTAGCGATAAAAGTTTAGATAGCAAGCCGAGTGAAATAATAACAATGTCACAATTCAAGCCGGAATACTTAAAATGTATTCCCGAATTTGATGGTAACCCCAACGATTTGAATCGTTATTTGTCAGTTTGTGAAACGTTAATTAACACATTTTATAACACCTCAAACCCGAACGATTTCCAAAATATTTTCCTTTTAAATTCTATTATAGGAAAATTAACCGGAAATGCAAAAGTTGTTGTAAACATACAAAATGTAAGTACATGGGAAGACCTAAAAAACACCTTACGTAGGAATTTCGCGGATCAACGAGACGAATCATGCCTTAACAGAGACCTAGTTATGCTGAGACAAATGATAAACGAACAACCAAGTCAATTTTATGATAGGGTATTGAATATTTTAAACTTGTTATGCTCTTATATTGACCTTCATGAAAATTCAATCACGGCAAAAACTCTAAAAAAAAATCTATACAATGAACTTGCACTAAAAACATTCCTCTCTGGTTTGAAAGAACCTCTAGGAACCACCATACGTTGCATGCAGCCTAAAACACTAGCGGCTGCTTTGCAATGCGTAACTCTCGAACACAATAACCACTATTTCCAAAATTTGACTAAGCCCAATATAGTTCCCCGACATATCACACCAAACATGAGAGCCCCAAACCAAAATAATATGCCATTCTCTTATGGTCAATTTAACTCTCTATCTAATACTTCCGTACCGTTCAATGCACGCACCCCACACAATGCGTTCTCATATAGGCCCAGTCAGCAATATCCACCATCTCAATCATTTAATTCACAGTCAAATTTTGCTAGATCAGCTCAAAGATTCCCAGCTAATTCTCGAGTATTTTCAAGACCAAATCAGACCAACGTGTTTCGACCCAATCAAAATAAAGCTCTGCCTATCCCTCAACCAATGAGTATCTGCTCATCCATTCCAAAACCTCCGCAACAACCGGGCAACAAATTTCAAACCCCAAATCAAGCTCTACTCCCGGTTCAAGAACTTTATAATACCGAGACACAGTCATCGTCCTATGATTCATATAACGCGCGAGATCAATACTGCCAGTACTACGATCCGTATTACTACGACGAATCGTACTATGGCACTGAGCAATATGATCCGTCTCAATATTATGACCTACCCCAAGGATCTCACGAGACGGGTTACTCACCTTCACCTACATTGCCGGCAATTCCTACAACCGAAAGCAGTGACGTAAATGCGTCTCTAAAGGAAAACGTAAATTTTCAGTTGGTTCCCGAGAACAAAAATCCAACTTAGTAATTTCCTTAAACACGGCAAATTCGAGCGAATTGTCCTATATTGTCCTACCAGAGCATGATATAAAATTGCTAATTGATTCCGGATCAACCAAATCATTTATTAACCCCATTCTAGCCAATAGGTATTTTGCAAATAACATACGTGACGACCCTTTTATCGTCAGCACAGTTTTCCAAAAATCCGCGCACAGATACAGCGCCTCGATACCAGCATCGAAAATCTTTAAATTACCAACGAGACAAGATCTAAAATTTTATCTCTTTAAGTTCCATGAGACTTTTGACGGATTAATTGGACTAGACAATTTAAAACTTTTACAGGCTAATATTGATTTCAAGGGCGGGTTTTTAGTAACACCATACACAAAAATAAAACTTAAATTCCATACCACAAGTCATGAACTTAATTGCATTACATTAGAACCTCGCACCGAACAAGTTATTAGAATAAAAACCTCGATCGAAAAGGGGGAGGTCATTGTACCCCACCAAAAAATTCACAATTGTGAAATTCCCGAATGCTTGACTATAGCAAAAAGTGGTTATGCGTTAACCACTATTTTAAACAACACATGTGAGCCCGTAACATTAGACTTTTCCGAACCAATCGAAGTAGAAAAGTTTAATCGGGAAGAAATTCAGAATATCAACTTGAACCATTTTAATGACTCATATATACCAGAACTAGACTTAACCAAAATTAGAGTAGACCATCTTAACTCTGAAGAGAAAAGAGAAATTCTAAAGGTTTGCAAAGACTTTTCCGACATATTTTACAACGAGGATACACCACTGACTTTTACAACAAAAATTAAACATCATATTAGAACAAGTGACGAAATTCCGATTTACACTAAGTCATACCGATATCCGTTCATTCATAAAAAAGAAGTCGAAAATCAAATGCAGAAGATGTTAGACCAGAATATCATTAGACCCTCTAACAGCCCTTGGTCAAGCCCTATCTGGGTTGTACCCAAGAAAATGGACGCCTCGGGTAGGCAAAAATGGAGAGTGGTCGTAGATTATCGGAAACTTAACGAGAAAACGATAGACGATAAATTTCCCCTTCCAAACATCACCGACTTATTAGATAAATTGGGGAAGTGTCAATATTTTACAACGTTAGATTTGGCTTCCGGGTTTCACCAAATAGAGATGAACGAATCTGACATTCCAAAAACCGCTTTTAGTACGGAAAACGGGCATTTCGAATACACCAGAATGCCGTTTGGCCTCAAAAACGCGCCAGCCACTTTTCAGCGTGTTATGGACTCAATCCTAAGGGGGATACAAAACGAGAAATGTCTTGTATACCTTGACGATATAATCGTATTCTCAACTTCACTCCAGGAGCATATAGATAACCTCAAACAAGTGTTTAAACGACTGAGAGATTCAAATTTTAAAATTCAACTAGATAAAAGTGAGTTTTTACGCCGTGAAGTTGCTTACCTTGGACACATAGTTACCCCCGACGGAGTCAAACCAAACCCTGACAAGATTATGGCAATAAAGAAGTACCCAATTCCTTCGACTACCAAAGAAATTAAAGGCTTTCTCGGACTACTCGGGTACTATAGGAGATTCATTAACAATTTTGCAAGAATAACCAAACCCCTAACAAAATGTCTCAAAAAGGGTGCAAAAATAGAACACAACCAAGAATTCATAGAGTGTTTTGAAATTTGCAAAAATCTTCTTCTAAACGAGCCTATCTTGCAGTACCCAGATTTTTCAAAAACATTCAATTTGACCACGGATGCCAGCAATATCGCATTAGGTGCTGTATTAAGCCAAGGACCTCCGGGAAATGACCTTCCGGTGGCATACGCCTCACGCACACTCAACGAATCGGAACAAAATTACTCGACAATTGAGAAAGAGTGTTTGTGTCTTGTGTGGGCAGTAAAGTACTTTCGCCCCTATCTATTTGGACGGAAATTTAAAATCCTCACAGATCACAAACCTCTTCAGTGGCTGTTTTCGTTAAAAGATCCCAGCTCTAAACTACTTCGTTGGAGGATTAAATTGGAAGAGTACGACTACACAATTATCTATAAGAAAGGAAAAGCCAATACTAATGCTGATGCTTTGTCACGTATAGAGCTGCACACGAAAGAGGATGAACAGTTTTCTTCCCTAAAAGAGTACATGGAAGAATTCGAAAAAGAACTGGAGCAAGAATCGAGAGAACATCATGTAGAACAAGAAAACGAATCCGAACGTATGCCATCACAAAAAGATATTGACCAAGCATCTATAGTGGCTCAACCCGATGAAGAAAAAATGCAAGAACCAATTGATGACGATGATGGTGACACCGTGCACACGAATAACGAACAAGACCCAATCGTAGGCATCCCAATAGTCGACATTCCTGTAAATTATGGCGCTAATCAAATTTTTATTTCGCAAGTTCTACATTCCCCTGCACGCCCAAAAATGACTATACTGTTTGAAAAGAAGAGAAGAATAACTACGCAAGTCAGTAAAAACGACTTTGAAAATGACGTTTTAAAAATAATTAAAGAATACGTAATTCCAGGTAAACCATATTACCTATACTTTGAGGAAGACGGAATCTATGAACCATTTTGTGAAGTTGTAAGAAAATACTTCCGATGGCCCTCATTACAATTCAAACGCTGCCTTAGAAGACTACTCGACGTAACAAACAAGAGCGATATTGCGGAAATAATAAAAAATTACCACGAAGGTAAAAGTAATCATCGTGGAATAGAGGAAACGGAAGAGAGAATAAAAAAAAAATATTACTGGCCCAATCAAAAGGACTCGATACAAACTTACATAAACCAATGCGAAATTTGTATCGTAAATAAATACGAAAGACATCCTGTAAAAATCGAAATGAATCTGACACCTACTGCAAATAAACCATTCGAAATAGTACACTTAGACACCTACACACTAGAGCAGACGAAGTTTCTAACAATCCTTGATAGTTTTTCGAAGTACGCCCAAGCATACCCACTTAAATCCCTGGCTGCCACGGAAATAACAGATAATCTGTTGTTATTCTTTTCCCACCATGGCATACCCAAACAAATTATTCTAGACAACGGTACTGAATTCAAAAATATAGTCGTCACCGAACTGCTCCAACTTCATAAAATAAAAGTCCATTTTATTTCGCCCCATCACCCTGATTCAAATGGTGCAATAGAGCGTTTCCACTCGACCATAGCCGAGCATGTACGACTTTTGAACTCCCAAGAATTCACCAAAGCTTCCATTACCCAAAAAATTACGTACGCTATAATGGCTTATAATCATTCGATCCATTCGGCAACAAAAATGAAGCCGATAGACGTAATTAACGGACACATTAGCGACGGCGACCCATATGATATTAACGTAGACCAACTTTTAATATCAGATTACATAAGTAATCACAAAGACAAGGTTAAGCTCCTTTACTCAAAAATTAATGAGAAACTTATTCAGGGCAAAGAACACGTTCTCACTAGGATGAACAGGAAACGCGAGAATCCCGACATTTTCAAAGCCGGTCAAGAAGTTTATGTGAAAAAGCACGTTCGGCAAAAACTTGCTGAGAAGTTCTCAAAGCCTGTGAAAATCTCCAAAGTCAATAAAAAACGCAAAACTGTTACAACTAATTCCCACGGAAAAATTCACATGGCAAATATAAAACGACCTCTTAGAAACACGTACAGTTTCGATTAGTAAGCATTTTATTCCATTCCATTCGAGTTTGGTAATGCAATCCTTTAGTTATTTAGATATTTACATGTACGTTTATTCGCTTAACAAGCTTTTAATCTTTAAACATGTGCCTGTAAACTAAGTTCGGCAGATAACGTAATATTCAATTGTAATTTTATTTCAGCCTGGTGGTCATCAGCCTCCTACACCAGCATGCCACTCTCGGGTTACAGAATAAAATAGTGCCCAGAAAATTGGACGACAATATTGGGTTATTACCAATAAAATTGGGCAACGCAAGAATGCGCGAATACGATTACACGCTTATTCACTTCTATGACCTTAATCCGATAATTGTCGAAATCAATAAATTACATATAAAATCTCTGAATATTACAAGTTCAATAATAACGCATGCCGAATATACAGCAGACGCGGCTAATTATCTTAAGTTGTTAGAGTTAGTTCAAAATAGGATAGAGAATAAAATTAAGGAAATAATCCCTCATCCTCTGCGAGTCAGGAGAGGCCTAATTAATATGTTAGGGTCTGTATTCAAAGCTATTTCAGGGAACTTAGACGCCTCTGATGGCGAGCGCTATGATCAAATAATCAAACAGCTTCAATCAAATCAGAATAAATTAAAGGAAGGTATTTTGGCACAAAACTCCATTTCTTTACAAGTAATTGCCCGATTTAATGACACCATTAGTCAAGTTGGCAAACACGAACAAATCTTGGACTCAAAAATGAAACAAATAGCTTGGATTGTGAACAAAACCACTTATAGAGAGAATTTGTCTTATATCAAACATACACTAAATGAAATCATTAATCTCTATGAGTTCATCGACTCATCGCTGCAAGATATAGAAAATTCAATTACATTTTGTAAATTAAGAACCTTACATCCAAGTATTATTAAGACTGAAGACCTTCTTACTGAACTAAGATCATTAGAAAATCGCGTCGGTAACAAACAAATGCCAATTACAAAATTGGGAATAGATAACGTTCATCTTTTCCAAAAGGTGATTGACACCGACTGTTTCATTCTTAATAATAAAGTTACTTATCTCCTGCGGGTACCAATAACCCTCCAGGATGATTTCAAAATGTTTCATTTATATTCGGCACCAATACTTTCAAAGAGTCGGTTTAAGGCTATTATACCGCGTAGTAAATTCTTAATAAAAAATGAATTGCACTACACATACTATAACCAAGCCTGCCAAGAAACACTACCCGAACAATACCTATGCGAGAAGAAGGAACTCCACCCAGTACAAAAGGATAGTCCCTGCGCCGTAGTCCTCTTAACGGCCCCTAAAGACGCTTCTACATGCGAGTCAATCGAAATATATGTTGATCGACCCGTAATAGATCAGATGGCCACGACAGACGAATGGCTATTCATCTTCCCACGCAAAGAAGTCATTAAGCTTCAATGTCCGAATCAGATGGAAGTGCTAAACGTAATAGGCACCTACATCATGACCATTCCAAATGGGTGCCAAGTGAGCACCACCGATCGTGTAGTTATCAACACCAAGAAGACTGTCAATGGCAGCATCCAATCGATGTTATTTCCTGACCTAGACAAAGACCAGAATGCAATACCTTCACTAACGCTGGACTCAAAAATGGAAGACATCAAGCTCGATAACTTGCAAGGGTTAAGGAGCCAACTCTTATCATTAAAGCCAACCTTTGACCCGGTACCAATATCAAGGAGCCCATCAATTTGGACAGTTTTAATATATGTGCTGCTGATGGTTAGCCTCATGTGCCTGTTGTATTACAAGTTGCGAAACACCATGTGCCAGAAGAAAGAAGAAGAAGCCACAAGCCACGATAGCCGCCAATCCATTCAACTTCCCGGAGCCGTAAAGTTGAATCTAAGGGATGGAGGAGTTATGTCATAGCGCAGTACCCCCAGTTGTGCTTCTCATGTTAACTGATGACATTGCATTTATTTGATTAAAAGCATTTTTCCACTTATTATTGTATTCAGTAAGATAATAAACGTCGTTTTAGAATTAACATTGTAGTTTTTAAAAACGGTCTTCACCGATCCAAGAAGTTAAGTCAGGGCTTTAGGACATAGGTATATTCCTTCTATTTTAGGGCAATTTTCCTTAAGATTGAAAGAGTCATTTAATGATTTCAATAAATAGGGATTTTTTATGTCCATTATTTTATTACTCATGGGAATTGGATACACGTGGTATAGTGTGTAAGATTTTCCTGACGTAAGAGGAAGAGCGATATAAAATATAATTAGGTCGTTCTTAATTGTTACGTCTGTATGGGCTGCTTCATAATATTTGATGATGTTGTCGAATGGAATGAGCGTACTTGGATTTAATTCCTGAATGATAACCTGCAATTCTCTATATTTGAGAATGCTGTGATGCAGAATATTAATTTCTGCAAAGTTTATTGCAGTTTGTACATTCATATGAACTTCATTTATTATGCGAATGTTATCCTCTAGGTTATCTAACAATGCAATTAAATAAACTGTAGTTGATGTGGTTTGAGTCATTTGTGTCAGGTTAAGGATTTGATCTTTTATTTTTTGCTGATTTAGTTTAATGTCGGTTAATTGTGAGTCGACGTCTTTTGTTAATTTTTTAACGATTATCTGAGTTGCGGACATGTCTTGATTTAAGATAATTTGGTTTTCTTGAAGGATTTTTATGCAATTATCGTAGCGTTCTCCATCATCGGAGTCAAGAGTACCATAATAGCTATTTATGTAACCAGTTACGAAAAGTCCGATTTTGTGTAACGAATGAATGTTTGCGGGACGAGCGCAGCGAGTTCCCGCAATTTGAATGAGATACACAAAAAAGGTTTTTCGTCACGTGTTTCATACAAGATTTTTTCTAATTTTGACTACAAATACCTACTTAGAGAGAGAATTATTATTATTAAACTTCAATATTTACTTTTAAACCAGTTTGTATCTACTTAATACCGTAAAACTACAGCAACGGTGTACCACAGCCGAAACCTGCAACTGGTGGTGACACCAACTTTTCATCACTAGTTACGAAAGATTTTACTTTTCGTAACTAGTTACGAAAAGTAGGACGTTACGTCACTGTCATCAGTATTGAAAAGTGCCAATTTATATGTCAAAATTAGAAAAAGATATTTTTGAGCTTTTCCTAAGAAATTAAATAATCCTCTTTTTTCTCGTTTGGAATTTGAGGTTGTATAATGTTTAACAAAGAGTTTAATAGAGTCGATTTGACTTAGCAAATTATTTATTCTTACGTTTAGTAGATCTTTTAAGGGTAAGTTAGATTTTTCTAATGTTTGATTGATTTGTAAAAGGGTTTTTTCTACTGTCCTGACACATTTTCTAATATTAGTTAGATTGATATGATAATAAACATGGTGATGGTCAGTTATGACGTAAGCTGTTCCTTCGTAGACAGGTAGTAAGGGGTTACTGATGTCTTCGATTTGGTATTGGGCGTTAATTAGTAGGGGAAGTAGTACTAAGATGGTCCTCATTGTATGTTCAGAAATTATAAATGTCTTTTTATATCTTTGGGATGCCCTTGATTTTGAAATAGAGTTGGTTTGTATTTTGGCTTAAGAGTTTTTGATAATTTTTGGGGTGTCGCTAGAAGTTGGTTTGTACCTTTGGGTATTTCTGGGTCATTTTCTCGACTTTTGTTTAATTTTGACAGAGCATTTGCTTTTTTTGCATTTAATTTTAAATTGATATTTTCGTTTAATTCTTTGAAGGTTTGCGCAAGGTCATAAATGTAATCTGTTTGAATTTGATTTAAATTTTTCTCAAAATTTAACTGATAGTTCAGGTTCCCTTTTAATATTTGGAATGGAGTATAATCATGCGAAGAATATATGCTGTTATTATAGTTTAAGATTGCAATATCGACCAGTTCTTGAATAGACTTAGATCGATGGTCATTTCTTAGGGCAATAAGACTTTCTTTGAGTGTCGAGTGAAAGCGCTCAATTGGAGAGTTTGAATTAGGGTTATATGGAGTAGTGAAATGTAATTCAATTTGATAGGTTTTACATAGATCTTGTATTAAATTGCTCTTAAATGCTTTCGCGTTATCTGTAGTGATTTTACATGGGGTACCATGATGTGAAAACAATTTAATTAAATTTTGACAGATTTCGACGGAAGTTTCGTTGATAGAGTAGGCTGTAGCAAATTTTGAAAAGTTGTCAATTATAGTCAGAAATTTTTGTCCTGAGATAGAATAGGTGTCTATATATAGATGTTCAAATGGTTTGGTTCCAGTTGGTGTAGGTTTGTATATTATTTTGTAGGGATGTCTGTCATACTTTGTTTTTTGACACGTTTCGCAAGTATTGTCATAATTAATTACGTCTCGTTCTAAGCTCGGCCAGTAGTAGTTTTGCTTAATATTTTTTATGTTTTCGGTCATTCCTCGATGAGATGTTTTTGTAGTGTGGTATCTTTCGATTATTTCTCGTTGTTCATTTGTGTCAACAATGTCTTGGAGTAAGATGTTTGAAATAAACAATGTATAAGAATTATTTTAAAATGTTTCTTGAAAAACTCTAATAATTATAGGTTCTAATTCTTTGTTTGGAAAATGTAGACAGTACGTATCTGGAGCTAAATAATCCTTAAAGATTTTTTGTATTTCTTCCGTAATTGGGTTTTCGTTTATCAATATAGTTATTCTTCTCTTTGTGTTAAATAGATTTTTTGAAATTGTATAGGGTTGAGGTTTATTGGTCCATTTAAAAATTATTTGATTTTTATATGTATTAATACTTTTGTTCACATAGGGCGCTCCTAATATTGGGTTTTCATTTGACGTGTGGACAGTTACCGTATCTGAATTTTCTTCAGGTTGATTTTCTAGGTTTTCAGGACTTCTGATAGTTTCTGTGCTTGATGAGTTAGGAGATTGTTGATTTCGAGAACAGGTGTTTTGAATGTTAGTTCCTTGTGTGTTAATTTTCGTCGGAGGTCTAATTTGTATATCTGATATGATATTAATTTTTGGTCTTGGTTTTGGTACAGGTTTCTTCTTTGTCATTGAACCAAATAAATTGTCTTGAGAATCAAAGAAATGCTTGATTTTATCATGCCATGAATACTGTTCATCATTATCTTCGTCTTTGTCACATACAGCTGACATATGGGTTAATGGAGGTTTAACTATTTCTATGGGGTTAGTTTCTTTTGGTGGAAGGGCGTCTGCCTTTAAATTTTGAGTTCCTTTTTTGTAATGAATAGTATAGTCGTATTCTTGAAGTTTTAGTCGCCATCTGATTAATTTAGAGTTGGGTTCCTTAATAGAGAATAACCACTGGAGTGGTTTGTGGTCAGTGACTATTGTGAATTTTCTACCGAATAGATAGGGTCTAAAATATTTAGTAGCCCACACGATGGCTAGAAGCTCTTTTTCTATGGTTGAATAATTACATTCTGAAGGGTTTAAGGTTCTACTGGCGTATGCAATGGGTAAGTCGGTTCCTATTGGACCTCGAGACAGAACGGCTCCGATTGCGTAGTTAGAAGCGTCTGTTGTGAGAATAAACGGTTTCTGAAAATCTGGGTGTTGAAGTATGGGGTCATTTATTAAAATTTTTTACATAAATTGAAAGAGTCTAAAAATACTTTGTCATGAACTATTTTAACATTTTTCTTTAGGCAGTGGGTTAATGGTTTAGTGATTTTTGCGAAATTTTTAATAAATTTTCTGTAGTATCCGACTAAGCCAAGAAAGGATTTGATTTCTTTAGGAGTATTTGGAATTTTGACATTTTTTATGGCTTCGATTTTTCTAGGATTAGGTTTTATTCCGGAAGGGGTTATGACATGTCCTAAAAATTCAACTGTTTTATGTAAGAATTCAGATTTATCTAATTGGATTTTCATATTATAAGAGAGAAGGCGATCAAATACTAGTTTTAGAGAGTTCAAGTGTTCTTGAAGACTAGTGGAGTAGACAATGATGTCGTCCATGTATACTAGACAAATTTTCCCTTGTAGGCCACGTAATATGTTGTCCATTGTGCGTTGGAAGGTGGATGGCGCATTCTTGAGTCCGAATGGCATCCTTGTATATTCATAATGGCCATGTTCAACGTTAAATGCGGTTTTTGGTGTGCTTTTGGGATCCATTTCTATTTGGTGGAATCCGCTGGCTAAATCAAGGGTGGTGAAGTATTTGCTTTTACCCAGTTTGTCTAATATATCCGCTATATTGGGCAGCGGGTATCTGTCGTCGACTGTTTTCTCGTTCAATTTTCTATAGTCGATTACCAATCTCCATTTCTTTTGATTAGACGCGTCCATTTTCTTCGGGACGATCCAGATTGGTGAACTCCAAGGGGAACTGGATGGTTGAATGATTCCGTCATTTAGCATTTGATTGATTTGTTTGCTCACCTCTTCTTTATGTACATGGGGATACCTATAGCTTTTTGTATGGACAGGGATTTCATCAGTTGTATTGATTACATGCTTGACTTGATTTGTAAATGTTAAAGGGTCTCCAGGTTTGTGTAAGATTTCACCGTAATTCTTCATAAATTTAAAAAGTTGATCTCGTTCTTCTTGGTTAAGGTGTTCATGCCTTATCAGGTTTTTGAAATCGATGAAATTAGATGTTTTATAAGGTGATTTTTTCCTCATTAATGGGTTTTTAGTTTCTAAATTAAATATATCGAAGTTTTCAAGTTCTATTGGTTCTAAGGGAAGGTTCTCATTTCTATGACATTCGATTACTACATTATTATTAGAATGATTGAGAATATCAAGAGTATAGGTCTGATTATTGATCGTTAGTAGTGTAGGCTGAATTTCGATTTCGTCGTCGCGATAATAAGGCATTATCCATGTCGTATTGTCGGGTAATGTAGTCTTAAACGTTGTTTTTTGTATAGTTTTAGGTGGGATTTCAATAGTATATTGGTTAAATTCTTGCCTGTATAGGAAAGGGATTTCCAAGTATTGATTTTTTAATATTTGTTTTTTCAGGTCTATATTTAATTTAAGTTTGCAAAGGTCTTTTATTCCAAGAATTCCATCAAAATATTCGTGGAAGGGGTAAAGTATAAATTCAATAGGTTCTGAGATACCATAACACGAGAGCAGAGGGATTGTTGCTTTGCTATGGGTTTTTTTTGAACCTACACATGTTTGAAGAGTACTTGTATACGGTTTAATTGATTTTGGAAAAAGAGATTCGGCTATTGAGGGTCTAAGGAGAGACGCATGAGAACCTGTATCGATTAGTAAACGTATTCCATAGTTGGGGATTTCTATATATGGTAATTGGTTTACTTGGAAACTATTTAAACTTAGGCAAGATTGACTTTGTCCGAGGCTTGTAATTGAAAATTTTCCAATTGTTCTGTTAAGGATTCCTCGGAAGGTGATGGCTCTCCATAATTTTCAGATTCTAAGGGATAATTATACTCATTGGGCTCTGGAACGTCATATTGAAGATCTTGTTGGTATTCGCTATCATAGATTTCTTCATTTTCTAGATGGGTCAGTTCTTGGAAAGAGAAGGTAGGTTTGTTCGCATATGGATTGTATTGTTGAAAAGGTTTTTGCTGGGGTATCATTTGAGTCAAATTTCTCTTAATGGTGCTTACACCAGTCATAGGTTGTGGATATTGTTGTTTAGGGGGTTGTGAATGTTGTGGTTTGAATGAACCTTGTTGATTTTGTGGGGGTCTGAATGTGGGTTTTTGAGTTTGATGGCTTTGATGGTTATTTAGGCGATTAGGAGTTTTTATAGGGTTAATTATATTTTGATGATTTATGGGTTTTGGAAAGTTTGAAGGGTAGTTGTTTACTAGTGGTTTGGTGAATGGTTTCGAATGATCCTGCATGTAATTATTTTTGAAGTGGTTTTGACTTATTAGAATTTCGTAATTTGTAATAATATCGATAGCTTTGTCCAAAGTTTGTGGGTTTTGTACAATTAACAAATTTCTTAACTCGCTTGAAATATTTGCTAAAAGATTTTGAGTAGCAGTGAGTTCATTTTGCGAGATTAAAATAACGTGCTTCAACATTAGTAATTTCTGAGCAAATTTTATTATTGATTTGTGTGACTAAAGCTTTGAGTTTTTGAATATAATCTTGAGTAGTTTCATTTCTTTTGGATAAAAATATTAATTGTTGTTGCAAATTTGACCTAGTGAGAGTGTCGCTGAATTTTTGCTGTAAAGCTATTTTAATATTATTCCAGGAAGTTAGATCTGGTCTTGTTAAAAGGAAGTCTTCGGCTGCGCCTATAATTTTTGCTTTTATAGCTAATAGAACATATTCTTGTTGAGATGGATCGGTGTTAAAATATCGATTGTAAAAGGTATCGATTTGGTTAATAAAAGATTCTAGTCTTGCTGGTGTTCCATCAAATGTTTTTAGAAGAGTTACAGTTGATTTCAAAGCTTCGGCCATTTTGTTATCTAATTGATTGTCAGTTTTTGAACTAGAAGCTAAAGGCGATATATTAGAATAAGTTTCAATAATGTTTAGAGTAGAATCATCTAAGCTAGGGTTACTATTCTTACTATCCTTTCGGTTAGTTTTCTTTTTAGTGTAAGTTATATCCTTAAATATATTGTCCCTATGTTTTTTCATTAAGGGTCATAGAACGTTTAATTAACAGGTTGTACGACTATAGGAAATAAATTGACTTACAGTAAAGTTTATTTCCCAGCTTCTTTCCTGTATCAAGGGGTAGCGTTGCTAAGAGATAAACTGCTTAGGTAGGGTACCTCTTGTAGTGGACACTAGCGTAGACCAATTTGTCCAACTGGTAGACTCGTTGTGGCAGCGCAGAAGACGATTCTAGCCAGGAGTCACAAGATGCTTCCGGGAGGTTCTTTGGATCCCTTCTTGACTGCTAATCCAGAGGGTGTTTGGTCACTAGTAGCACTTCACAGAATCACTATCACAACTCATTCAGATTCACTACTTTTGTAACCGCACTCCGAAAGGATCCTACCGACTGCGCCAATTTTGTTTCGAATAATGCAACTTCCGTTTTTAAAAATTATTTATTTTTAAAATACACAAGCTACATCCGATAAATACCCTAAGAAGCTATCTTATAGACTGCCTGCTGCCACATAATAGATGCATATTTATAGTAAATAAATGTAGATTCAGCAACTGTGATATATATGTTTACAATGCCTCATCATAAGTGACCATATAATTCGAGTTAGAATAACGGTTCGAAGATTATTCTTTTTAAAAAATATTTATTATGCCCTAAAGGCGGCTACAATACAACTGAACTGTTTTACAGCTTGAACAATACATTTATACGAAGAGTTCCTGTGGGAAATGCAACGTTGTTGTTTATAATAATGAGACTGAAGTCTTAGCATTTAATTATGGTTAACTTGCATTTACCTTGGATATAACTGTCGCTTGGTTTTTGTTCATTAAATATAAGGAAAATTTAATAACTAATAGCCACATTATTAGACATTTGTAGAAAACTTATATTGTCTTTGACATAAAGTCGCCATCCTTCTATAAATACTTTTCCAGTAATTTCTATTGCGCTCAAATTAAGTTTAGTAGAATGTCTTTGTACCTCTATCTTAGACTCTACTATGGCTTACTCTAGCCTCTGTATTCTCGGACATATACGTGTATAAACTTGACATCCCGCAACATAATCTCATACGGAAATAAAATACGTACCATAATACGTATACTTATCTACACATCAAAAAGTCGGATTTTCCTGGCAGAAACTATATTTCCCCGGTGAGCGTCATAGTTGAGTGATATAGAAAAGCCGAGGATTTATGCCTTAAGAGGATTCTTCGTGACAGTGTGAAATTTAAATGAAAAATGCACTTGGCAAAAAGTCGGTCTCCAAAAGACGTGTTTGAAGTACAATGATACCACATACACACACACACACAGGCAAGTACATTACAAACCGGAAATTGTGGTGTCTTTGCAACATGTACCCTAATGGACGCACATATATTATTAATCACCTAAAAATAGCTTCAGTTTAGTTTTCAAAACATAAAAATTGTATTCTTTCGTTTTAAACTGGAATACTTAATCAGCACTCATCGTCGACGGGTTCGTGCTTGTTTTATTTGTCGAGTTCTATCAAGCGATATTTCAGCCTGACAACAAACATTTTTGAATATAAACAAAATAATGGTAGAACATTTTATGGGGTAAATTAAAATTAACAGAGTGTATTTTCACTGGGAAAGGTATTATGTATTTTTAACGAGTTGCGTAATTTGGAGGGCAGAACGGGGGGGAGGGAAATAGGGGGGATGTTTCAGGTTTCTCGTGGATCACAACAAAAATATTTGCTCCTGACGATGAAAAAATAATTCTCAATTAAATCGGTAGGGTGGTGAAAAACGTTTCAGATATAGTCAGGTATTAAAACTAATTTTTTTAAAATCAACGAACCAGGTGAAATAAGCGAAACATTCACATAAACGCTGCAAACTTAGACAAACAGTTTAGGGGTGAAGCTGTTCTAACAGCAACTTATCTTATAAATTTAACACCTACTAAGGCTGTCAAATGTTCAAAAACACCTTACGAACTGTGGCATAATAAAAAGGCCAGAATCAATCATTTGAGGGTGTTTAGTTCTACCGTGTTTAAACATTTAAAAACAAGAAGTAACAAATTTGACACCAAATCAGTCAAAGGTATTCTTATAGGGTATGAACCAAATGGATACAAAGTATGGAATGTAGAAAGCGAAAAATTCCAAGTAGCTAGGGATGTCATTATAGACGAAACCAATTTTAATGTTTCGCCTTTAATTGAATATACAGGGTGTTACGGGACGAAATGTACATACAAATATGGAAGATAGGTTTTGACCATGCCAACACATATTCAGTATTACAAAAGTTCTGAACTCATTTCTTACTGATATACTGATGGTTTTGCATACATTTTGCCCAAAATAAAATCAATCATATTTCCCAGAATTTTTGCATATCTGCAAAAACAACTACTACATCAGGCAACTAGATAAATGTGTAATATTTTTGGGGTAATGGTCACCAATAAATAAACAAAATAGTAAGATTTATTTGTCTTTGAAATTATTCATCTATTATGCTTGTTTGTTATTTTTCTCTGATCTCTGTTATTTGTTTTCTGTCATTTTTTTGTCATAAATATCAAGAAATGGTACAATAAATATAATAAGGAGTTACGCCAGTTTAAAGCTAATAAATCATTTGTAACACAAAACGCAGTTGATTACCACATTAATAAATTGTAGAAAAAAAAACCAAAAGTACGACAATTTAAATTCTTGCGTTTTCTTATTGTCTGGAGTTTGTAAACTTCACATCCATTGCAAAAGTTTAAAAAAATCGTATACTGATAGACGTATACTATAACAGGAAGAAATGAGTTCCGAACTTTTTTAATACTGAATAACAAAATATCAGTTGTTTTGGAAATAAAGTGTTTACGATGTGTAAAATTATCTATTTTTTTTTCGTTTTCCTCAATTATTGAAATAGAAATACAAAAGTAGTTATTGTCGAAATTATCAAAAGCATTTAGGGAATGTAAAATTATATTTGCCATTATCTCCCTTTTTTTCTCGTTCTGCTCAAAAAGCCATAAAAAGCTAGTTTTTCTCGAAATTATCAGAGGTATTTAGGGTGCGTGAAATTACCTTTATCATTACTTTCCTTCTTTTTTCTTGTTCTCATCAATTATTGAAATGAAAATAAAAAATCAGTTATTGCGATCGTAAAAATTATCACTTTTCTATGATCTTAAAAATAAGATATTATCTTCGAAGTTATTTACAGCAACCAAAATTTCTTCATAACTAGTCCCTCGTTAAATAAATCTGATATTATTCGAGTTTTTACATTTAATACAAATTATCTTTATTATCATCAATAAAAAAATTATTTTTTTTCTGACTTTAACTATTTTTATTAATTAAAGATTCTAGTTGCTATAATTCAATTTAGAAATTATAAAAATTCTGAGATTCAAAATTTTCTGCAGAATTGTCGATAATAAGAAAACATTTTGATTGATGCATCTCAGTCAGTTTAGAGTTAATTTACACAATTCTTTACAGAAAAAAATAACGTAAGTACCCACACTCTTAGCAGATATAATTAAGTGATAAGCTTGAGACCTTGAATCTCAATTCTTTGAGCTCTATCACCAAACTTTTCTTAGAATTATCGACAAATATAATGGTTTTCATAAAATGGTAACTTTTTTTACAATGTTCAAATGCTCAATTATTTTCAATAATTTTCGATATGTCATGCGCATTATCCCGTATAATCCAAACCCCAAGTTATGTGTTCAGGTACCAAGTTAGTTTTAGAATTATCCAAAACGTTCACAACTTAGAATTCAGTTATCTTTAGAATAATCCGTACTAGATCGCTACAATTTAATAAGTCTATAAAAATGTTTTGTCCCCAACTTATCCTTACAATTATCGGCATTTTCAGTTGTTTCCTAAGGATTTGTATTTTAAGGATTTGAAACACTAATCCGTCTTCACAATTATGTGCCAGAACCACTTCGCTAGCAAATATTCCCAAATGATAATGAAATGAATAGTTATCTATGAATTTGTTTTTAAGGTTTTGAAACACTAATGTGTTTTCACAATTATCCACAGGAACCACATGGTAAGTAAATATTTTCAATTATAATCTTTGAATATGCCCAAGAAGAAAAATGCTGAAATTATCAAAATTTTTAATCGGTGTAAATTTTCTTTGAAATTATCCGCAATAAGCAAAGTAAATTTGACTTTATCAGTGCAGCAAATTGAAAACTTTACATTCAACTATTGACTTAAATTATCCTTAGAATTATCGGCAATTTTAATTGTTTTCTTATGACTTGTAATTTAAGATAACACTACTCCGTCTTCACATTATGCGTAAGAACGACATCGTTAGCAAATATTTTCAACGATAATCTTTGAACCTGTAAAAAAACAATCCTGAAATTATCAAAATTTATAAGCTGTGTAAATTTATCTTTGAAATTATCCGCAATAAACAAAGAAAATTTGGCTTTGTAAGTGCAGCAAATTTGAAAACTTTACATTTAACTCTTAACTTCAATTATCCTTAGAATTATTGGCAGTTTTAATAGTTTTCTCGGGATTTGTATTTTAAAATTTTGCAACACTAATCCATCTTCACATTATGCATAAGAACGACATCGTTAGAAGATATTTTCAATGAAAATCTTTGAAGATGTAAAAAAAATCAATAAAGTATGAAACTTTTTAACTTGTATAAATTTTCTTTGAAATTATCCGCAATAACGAAAGTAAATTTGACTTTGTAAGTGCAGCAAATTAAAAACTTTACATTTAACTATTACTTTAAATTATCCTTAGAATTATCAACAATTTTAATGGTTTTCTCATGATTTGTATTTTAAGGCTTTGCGACACTAATCTGTCTTCACACTATGCGTAAGAACGATATCGTTAGCAATTATTTTCAACGATAATATTTAAAAATATAAAAAAAACCTAAAATTATCAAAATTTTTAACCGGTGTGTTTTAGCACAATTTTTTTTTGAAATTATCCGCAATAAACAAGATTTAATTGACACTTCGCCAGCAAATAATTTCAAATAATAATTTTGAAAATTTCAAAAAGAAAAATCCTGAAAATCTATAAAATTTTAACCTGTCAGTTTCAGCACCAAATTTTCTTTGAAATTATCCACAATAAGCAAAGTACTTTTTACTTTATAAGTGCAACAAATTAAAAACTGTACATTCACCTATTATCTCAAATTATCCTTAGAATTATCTGCAACTTTAATAGTTATTTAAGGCTTTGTATTTTAAAATTTTTCAAGACTAATCTGTCGTAAAAATTATCGAAAAAAATTATCGAAAACCACTAAAACTATATGTTTTACAGGTTTTCTAAAGATTTGTATTTTAAAGTCTTGAGGCACTAATCTGTCTTTACAATTAACCACAATAAGTTCAAATGATAATCTTCGAAAATTTCAAAAACAAAAATCCTGAAATTATAAAAAAATTTAACATGTGAGTTTCGGCACCAAACTTTCTTTGAAATTATCCGCAATAACCAAAGTAATTTTTTTTATCTAAATGTTTTTATTTTAGGGTTTTTCAACACTAATCTGCCTTCAAAATTATCCGCAGGAACTACATTGTTAGCAAATATTTTTAATGATAATGTTTGAAAACATCAAAAAAAACACCTAAAATTATCAAAATTTTTAACCGGAGAGTTTTAGCACAAAATATTTTTTTTCAATTATCCCCAATAAACAAGGTTTTTTAACTTTACAAACGTATCCTTAGAATTATCAGCAGTTTTAACGGTTTTCTAAAGATTTGTATTTTAAGGTCTTGAAGCACTAATCTGTCTTCACAATTATCCGCAAGAACCACTTCGCCAGCAAATAATTTCAAATAATAATCTTTGAAAATTTCAAATGAAAAATCCTGAAATTCTAAAAAATTTTAACCTGTCAGTTTCAGCACCAAATTTTCTTTGAAATTATCCGCAATAATCAAAGTAAATTTAAATTTATAAGTGCAACAAATTAAAAACTGTACATTCACCTATTAACTCAAATTATCCTTAGAATTATCGGCAATTTTAATAGTTATTTAAGGCTTTGTATTTTAAAATTTTTCAAGACTAATCTGTCGTAAAAATTATCGAAAAAAATTATCGAAAACCACTAAAACTATATGTTTTATAGGTTTTCTAAAGATTTGTATTTTAAAGTCTTGAGGCACTAATCTGTCTTTACAATTAACCACAATAAGTTCAAATGATAATCTTCGAAAATTTCAAAAATAAAAATCCTGAAATTATGAAAAAATTTAACCTGTGAGTTTCGGCACCAAATTTTCTTTGAAATTATCCGCAATAATCAAAGTAAATTTATTATATAAAGGTTTGTACTTTAGGGTTTTTTCAACACTAATCTGCCTTCAGAATTATCCCCAGGAACTACATTGTTAGCAAAAATTTTTAATGATAATGTTTGAAAATATAAAAAAAAACACCTAAAATTATCAAAATTTTTAACCGGAGAGTTTTAGCACAAAACATTTTTTTTTCAATTATCCCCAATGAACAAGGTTTAATTTAACTTTATAAATGTATCCTTAGAATTATCAGCAGTTTTAACGGTTTTCTAAAGATTTGTATTTTAAGGTCTTGAAGCACTAATCTGTCTTCACAATTATCCGCAAGAACCACTTCGCCAGCAAATAATTTCAAATAATAATCTTTGAAAATTTCAAATAAAAAATCCTGAAATTCTAAAAAATTTTAACCTGTCAGTTTCAGCACCAAATTTTCTTTGAAATTATCCGCAATAATCAAAGTAAATTTATTATCTAAAGGTTTGTAATTTAGGGTTTTTCAACACTAATCTGCCATCAAAATTATCCGCAGGAACTACATTGTTAGCAAATAATTTTATTGATCTTGTTTGAAAATATAAAAAAAAAACACCTAAAATTATCAAAATTTTTAACCGGAGAGTTTTAGCACAAAACATTTTTTTTCAATTATCCCCAATAAACAAGGTTCTGTCTTCACAATTATCCGCAAGAACCACTTCGCCAGCTAATAATTTCAAATAATAATCTTTGAAAATTTCAAAAAGAAAAATCTTGAAATTCTAAAAAATTTTAACCTGTCAGTTTCAGCACCAAATTTTCTTTGGAATTATCCACAATAAGCAAAGTACATTTTAATTTATAAGTGCAACAAATTAAAAACTGTACATTCACCTATTAACTCAAATTATCCTTAGAATTATCGGCAATTTTAATAGTTATTTAAGGCTTTGTATTTTAAAATTTTTCAAGACTAATCTGTCGTAAAAATTATCGAAAACCACTAAAACTATATGTTTTATTGGTTTTCTAAAGTTTGTATTGTAAAGTCTTGAGGCACTAATCTGTCTTTACAATTAACCACAATAAGTTCAAATGATAATCTTCGAAAATTTCAAAAACAAAAATCCTGAAATTATGAAAAAATTTAACCTGTGAGTTTCGGCACCAAATTTTCTTTGAAATTATCCGCAATAATCAAAGTAAATTTATTATATAAAGGTTTGTATTTTAGGGTTTTTCAACACTAATTTTCCTTCAAAATTATCCGCAGGAACTACATTGTTATCAAATATTTTTAATGATAATTTGGTGGTGCTGGCCTGGTCGAAACCTATCTCCCATATTAGTATGTACATTTCGTCCTGTAACACCCTGTATATGCCGTTCAGACAAAAGACCTATGGATTCATCATTAGGTGATCAAACCTGGAAAACTAAACCAAAGGAAATTCAAATTCCCAAAAGTACTAAAATTGTGACGAAACAAATTGAAATACAAGAAAATGGAAATCAAAGTAGTCTGAGACGAAGTGAAAGAATTAAGAACCTTCCAAAGCCCTTCTATAATGAAGAACAAGATATTACGTTCAATTCATATGTAGCATGTGCACTAAAATACTGTTTATATAGTTAAATATGAAATGTTTACGAACATTATTTAACTAAAAAAAAAAATGGAAAAGCTGGGCACTGAAACAGTTGATTAGCATGTGCTGGTTACGGCATTTGCTTTTCAGGCAAAAATCAGGCAAATTAGTGGTTGGAAAGAACATAAAAATATTTTTTCCTTTAAGTCACAAAGTGCATTTATAAATAATTAAGTATATTTCAGGTGAACTAATGCCATCACATTATTACCCTAGAGAGTTATACACCTCAACTTTTCATGAGTGAAATTCTATGTATTCCCCGGTTTTTTAAATATTAATTAATAAACTCTATAAGTAATTTTCAATTCTGCTATTACTACTACCTTTCTTGATATTAAATATATGTAAAAATATTAATATAAACTGACAAATTAACTATTTAAATATATTAATATTTAATTTTAAATAAAAAACTCATAAAAGTAATATAAATTCTGCCAACCTCTAAAAGTGGAGTGTGGCCTCACATTGATATGGAACGGGGTGAATTTTTAGCAAGATGAACCATAATAAGGTCCAATAATAACATGATTCCTCGAGGTCTTTGTTTTATCATTGTTCGTTGTTAAGTTAACGGGGCCTGGCATTTTTGGTACGTATTATGTTGGCAACAAAAGCCCGAACGAGTAGCCTGGGTGCTAATAATGAAGTTCTTTTACCCTTTCTATTACACTGTCACAGCCTTTTAATTTCTCTTTTGAGCTAATGAATATCCAGGGCTTTAAAATGATTTATTTTTGCAGATAGACAGGGTAATCTTATCTGAAGGACAAGGTCCCAGGAAAAATTAATTAAAACATGAAATAACTACCTACCGTGCAAGTCAAAGGATTGAGATTAATATTGCAGCACCGAAGGCGTTAAGCCCTATTTGCATTCCGGCATAGGGCGCTGTTTAAAAATTAGCCTTTGATTCGCTTTAGGGTGGGTCGAAGACGGTGCCATAAATAACGTTTATTAATAATCTAACGGACGATCCTATTTAACAGTAACTAATTACTCGTGCTCCCCGAAAACGCCATTTTCAATAAACGATTATCGCTTCGTCCCCCGGAAAATTATAAAGCTAATGATTTTCTCGTAAACTCCATTCAACGAATCAATTTATTTTCATTCTGTTATCGGAAAAGGATTTATGAATATCAGCTGCCTGTTTCCTGGCATTAAATGGTTATTATCGGGGTTTCGCTAATATATCATGGCTAATAAAAAATGATGGTGCTGCATTTATTCAACTCTATAAAGTCTAGAAAAGAATAAAATGTTCGATACTCGATATTTGTCACTTGGGACTTTCAGTATAAAACAAGATTTTTTGCGAGTTTTTTGATGATGAATCTTAATAATTGTAGAAACATTCTTTGAAGACACTTTACACTTCGATAAATTTTGAATTAATTCATATTGCGACCAATTTATCAGGAGCAAAATGAATCTTCTATAATAGAGCAAAAATCACCTTAATTTTCCATGGTATTAACACAGATTTATTGGCAGTAAAATTTTGCTCTCAGTGATAGTGATATTTCTGGTCTCAACTTCAAAACTTTCAGACAAAGCACAGCTTAAGCTCCAACTTTCTAATAAACTAACAAAAATAAATGATCAAATCTTAAGACAAACGTTAAAATTTATGGTTTCTGCCTGAAAATACGCAGGCAAAATACGGTCTGCGGATAAAATTAGATCTAAAGTATTTTGCAAAAATCTGTAACAAAATTTTTGTTGTAACATACGATTTGTTAAACCTAAAATTTCGTTTCAGTATTTACTAAAAAAATAGGTTTAACCCCAAAATTATCAGGCAAAACAGTAACTTCAGATTTTAAAGTTTTAACATACGACTTGTTAAACTTAAAACATTATTCTAGAGTCACAGAAATTTGTGATGTGAGCCTTAAAATTTTCTTGCAAAACCCAGTTTTAAGATCAAACTTACTAATAAACTAACAAAAAAGCAAATGATCAAAAGAATGATTTAATAACTAACTTTAAGGTTTTAACGGACACCATTGAATTTGATTTTTACTCTTCAGTGAGTAAGGTTTTAGCTTCAAAATACTCAGGCAAAATGCGGCTTGAAGATCATATTGAATCTAAAATATTTAAAGAAACTCGATAATTTTAAGGTTTTAACACTTAAGGTTTTATCATGGTTAAACCTAAAATTTTGTTTCATAGTTTTGTGAAATGTAATGTTTAACCTCGAAAATCTTAGGCAAGGCGGAATTTTAGAGATTAAATTTAATCTGACCAAAATCAGTGTTTAATAACTCATTTTAATGTTTTAACGATCAATTTGTTTAACCTAAAAATTTGCTCCGGGTCGTCACAAGGTTTTAGCTTAAAAAAGCTCAGAGAAAACCCAGTATTGAGTAAAAAAAATTATTGAAAACTAGTGTTATATAATTATTGATTTTAATGTTTTGACGTACGAATTGTAAACCTAACCTGAACTAAAATTTACGAGCACATTTTAGAGATCAACCATTCTAAAATTATTGATCAAAATTAGTGTTTAATAACTGACTTAAAGGTTATTAACACAGATTTATTAGCAACAAAATTTTGTTCTAAGTGATACAGATAATTCTGGTCTCAACTTCAAAATTTTCAGGCAAAACACAACTTAAAGCTCCAACTCTCTAATAAACTAACAAAAATAAATGATCAAATTTTAACACAAGCGTTGAAATTTAAGGTTTCTGCGTGAAAATTCTCGGTCAAAATACGGTCTGCTAATCAAGTTAGATCAAAAAATATTTTATAAAAATCTGTAATAAATTTTTTTTAAGTTGTAACATACGATTTGTTAAACCTAAAATTTTGTTTCAGTATTCACTAAAACGACAGGTTTTAATCTCAAAGTTATCAGGCAAAACAGTAATTTCAGATTTAAAAGTTTTAACATTCGATTTTTTAAACTTAAAACATTATTCTAAGAGTCACAGAAATTTGTGATGTGAGCCTTAAAATTTTCATGCAAAACCCAGTTTTAAGATCAAACTTATTAACAAACTAACAAAAAAGCAAATGATCAAAAGAATGATTTAATAACTAACTTTAACGTTTTAACGGACACCATTGAATTTGATTTTTACTCTTCAGTGAGTAAGGTTTTAGCTTCAAAATACTCAGGCAAAATGCGGTTTGAAGATCATATTGAATCTAAAATATTTAAAGAAACTCGATAATTTTAAGGTTTTAATACTTAAGGTTTTATCATGATTAAACCTAAAACTTTGTTTCATAGTTTTGTGAAATGTAACGTTTAACCTAGAAAATATCATGCAGAACGGAGTTTTTAGAGATTGAAATTTAATCTGACAAAAATCAGTGTTTAATAACTGATTTCAATGTTTTAACAATCAATTTGTTTAACCTAAAAATTTGTTCCGGGTCGTCACAAGGTTTTAGCTTAAAAAAGCTCAGAGGAAACCCAGTATTGAGTAAAAAAAATTATTGAAAACTAGTGTTATATAATTATTGATTTTAATGTTTTGACGTACGAATTGTAAACCTAACCTGAACTAAAATTTACGAGCACATTTTAGAGATCAACCATTCTAAAATTATTGATCAAAATTAGTGTTTAATAACTGACTTAAAGGTTATTAACAAAGATTTATTAGCAACAAAATTTTGTTCTAAGTGATACAGATAATTTTGGTCTCAACTTCAAAATTTTCAGGCAAAGCATAACTTAAAGCTCCAACTTTCTAATAAACTAACAAAAATAAATGATCAAATTTTAACACAAACGTTGAAATTTAAGGTTTCAGCCTGAAAATACTCAGTCAAAGTACGGTCTTCTGATCAAATTAGATTAAAAAATATTTTACAAAAATCTGTAATAAATTTTTTTAAAGTTGTAACATACGATTTGTTAAACCTAAAATTTTGTTTCAGTATTCACTAAAACGACAGGTTTTTCATCTAAGAATTATCAGGCAAAACAGTAATTTCAGATTTTAAAGTTTTAACATACGATTTGTTAAACTTAAAACATTATTCTAAGAGTCACAGAAATTTGTGATGTGAGCCTTAAAATTTTCCGGCAAAACCCAGTTTTAAGATCAAATTTACTAACAAACTAACAAAAAAGCAAATGATCAAAAGAATGATTTAATAACTAACTTTAACGTTTTAACGGACACCATTGAATTTGATTTTTACTCTTCAGTGAGTAAGGTTTTAGCTTCAAAATACTCAGGCAAAATGCGGTTTGAAGATCATATTGAATCTAAAATATTTAAAGAAACTCGATAATTTTAAGGTTTTAATACTTAAGGTTTTATCATGATTAAACCTAAAACTTTGTTTCATAGTTTTGTGAAATGTAACGTTTAACCTAGAAAATATCATGCAGAACGGAGTTTTTAGAGATTGAAATTTAATCTGACAAAAATCAGTGTTTAATAACTGATTTCAATGTTTTAACAATCAATTTGTTTAACCTAACAATTTGTTCCGGGTCGTCACAAGGTTTTAGCTTAAAAAAGCTCAGAGAAAACACAGTATTGAATAAATAAAAATATTTAAAACTAGTGCTATATAATTATTGATTTTAATGTTTTGACGTACGAATTGTAAACCTAACCTGAACTAAAATTTACGAACACATTTTAGAGATCAAACATTCGAAAATTATTGATCAAAATTAGTGTTTAATAACGGACTTAAAGGTTATTAACACACATTTATTAGCAACAAAACTTTGTTCTAAGTGATACAGATAATTCTGGTGTCAACTTCAAAATTTTCAGGCAAAGCACAACTTAAAGCTCCAACTCTCTAATAAACTAACAAAAATGAGAAATTTAAGGTTTCTGCCTGAAAATACTCAGTCAAAATACGGTCTGCTGATTAAATTTGATTAAAAAATATTTTACAAAAATCTGTAATACATTTTTTTAAAGTTGTAACATACGATTTGTTAAACCTAAAATTTTGTTTCAGTATTCACTAAAACGACAGGTTTTTCATCTCAAAATTATCAGGCAAAACAGTAATTTCAGATTTTAAAGTTTTAACATACGATTTGTTAAACTTAAAACATTATTCTAAGAGTCACAGAAATTTGCAATGTGAGCCTTAAAACTTTCAGGCAAAACCTAGTTTTAAAGTGAAATTTACTAACAAAAAAACAAATGATCAAAAGAATGATTTAATAACTAACGTTAACGTTTTAACGGATACCACGGAACATGACATTTTTTTTTCATTATCACTGAAGATTAAAGTTTTAGCTTTAAAATATACATCAATGTCAAACTTAAAATTTTGTTTCATAGTTCTGTGAAATGTCAGGTTTAACCTCGAAAATATCATGCAAAACAGAGTTTTTAGAGATTGAAATTTAATCTGACAAAAATTAGTGTTTAATAACTGATTTTAATGTTTTAACAATTAATTTGTTTAGCCTAAAAATTTGTTCCGGGTCGTCACAAGGTTTTAGCTTAAAAAAGCTCAGAGAAAACACAGTATTTATTTAAAAAAATAATTAAAACTAATGTTTTATAGTTTTTTAAGGTTTTACCGTACGAATTGTAAATCTAAAGTCTTAAACGAAAATTTACCAACACATTCTAGAGATCAAACTTATTCTGAAATAACTGATCAAAATCAGTGTTTAATAACTGATTTTAAGGTCATTAACACAGATTTATTAGCAATAAAATTTTGTTCCAAGTGATACTGATATTTCTAGTCTCAACTTTCTAATAAATTAACCAAAATAATTATTCAATTTTAACACAAACGTTGAAATTTAAGGTTTCTGCCTGAAAATACTCGTATACAAAATACTCTGCTGATCAAATTAGATCTAAAATATTTTCCAAAAATCTGTAATAAATTGTTTTTAAGTTGTAGCGTACGATTTGTTAAACCTAAATGTTTGTTTTAGTATTCAGTAAAGTCAGATTTAACCTCAAAATTATCAGGCAAAACCGAGTGTCGGAGATTAAACTCAATATAAAATAACTGGCCAAGATCAGTGTTTAATAACTAACTTAAGGTTTTAACATACAACTTATTAAAACTAGTTTTTTTTTCATAAGAATCGCTAAAATATCAGGTGTTCAGCCTCAAAATTCAGACAAAATACTATATCGAATTGTATAGAATAAGTAACTCCAGGTAGTACCTAGGTAGAGGCATACATTTTCAATATTTCTTTTTTTGGGCCAAAATAAGCTGAAAACTTTTTAAAAAAATGCTAAAAATTGGTAAAAAGTTATCTCGAAAGAATGACATTTCAATAAAAAGTCCAATTTAGATAGAAAAAGAATATATATGTAAAATAAAAATTTCCAGAAAATGTGACAAAGAATAAAAATAGAAAATTAAGAAATAAGAAAAAAAATAAAAATTATAGGAAAACACCGAAAGAAAAAAACAGAATTGAAAGAAATTAGAGTAAAAAAAGTAATTATTTACAAGCACAAATTTAAGATATTAGGAATATTACGACATAATCATGTAAAAACTCTCAATAATTTGTAAGAAAAAAAAACGACTCTTTTTGGACCAAAATTAGTTCACTAACAATCGACTTTATGAGTCCGAGTGTTATGAAAGTTATTTTACGGGCCAAAACAGCATGAGAACTTTAAAAAATCAGAAATCATTAATTTGACGCAAAAACGTTCAATATTGTGAGATTTAAAGGCATTTTACTACGTTTTCTACTGGTTTTAATTTCAAACATTTGAATTTCACGTATAAAACGTTAATATTGCTTTTTTGATTATTTTTTCACGTATTTAGGTCCCTTACAGTGGTTTAAATGTTCTTAGCTATAAAGATTCATTTTTATGCAAACATGTTCAATATTGCATTTTTATACATTCTGAAAACGTTTTAAGGTGTTTGATGTCGTTTTTTACCTTTCTTGACTCCAAACATTAAATTTTAACAGAAAAGCTTTAATATGGTTTTTAAAGCATTTTGAGACATATTCTGAGCGTTTTCTATCGATTTTAACTCTAAATAACGAATTTTACTCAAAAACGTTGAACATTACATTTTTAAGAATTTCATTACATTTTTAAGCTTTTTACCATGTTTTCCACTGATTTTAGCTGCAAGCATTGAACGATTTTCTGTAAATCGTTTGAATATTGCCATTGGAAGCATTTCGACACATTTAAGGCGTTTTAACACGACTTCAATTGATTTTAGCTCTAAACATTAAATGCACGTAAAAAGCGTTAAATACTGCATTTTAAAATATTTTTTGTCGTTTTAAAGCGTTCCACTGATTCTGGCTCTAAACACTGAATTTCAGATAAAAAAGTTGAATTTTTTAGCAATATGTTCATGTTTTAATATATTTTAGGACGTTTTTACCTATCTTAACTGCAAACATCATATTTTAAGGGAAAACAATTAATAATGCGTTTTTTAAGCATTTTATGGCATTTTTTTAGCGTTTTCTCCATATTATCTTTTTATCTTCTGTTCTTGGCAATTGGTTTTGAGTATCTTTTTAAATTCGCTCAGAGGCTTCTTAACGCTTGATGAAGCTTTCTTTGCAGCATTTCTAAGAATAAAGCGCCATACCAAAAGGTTTAACACTAATACGATAATTAAAAACCGTAATACTTGATTTTTCGTTTCATATCGAGAAATTTCACTTTATCAGTCCCCTCCCCGCTAACGCTTAGGCAGTAATTCCCCCTCGAGAGATAATTTTTGCTAAAGCCCCATAAATCTTTAAAAGCAGACGTAAGTAGAGCTATAAAGCATCTTATCTTTATATTAAAATTTCGGTCCCCGTAAGAAATGTTTCGCATTAGTTATTTGCTTACTTTTGCCTTACTGCCTCCTAAAAGCCAATAAAACTTTTTACGAACAAAGGAGACACTCACGTAATATTTTCCGGTCTCTGATTTCACAGAAAAGTTCTGTGCTGTAATGTTTTCATTATTTTATGAGAGAGATAGAGAGGAATACTATATTAATGTGTTACAAAAAAAAATGTTTTTGTCCAGCTGGATCTAAAACTACTTCAAAAGTGACATCACCAAAACAGCTAAAATCAAAAAAGAGGATCCATTTAAGATATCTTGAAAGGAAATTATAGTTTTCATTTTACGAAATGCGTCCGTAGGGGATTGTAATCAACTGTTTTTTCCTCTTCTTGAGGTCTTCTTTCTTCTTCTATAAACGTAAGTTATGGAAGTTATTGGTTTAATTACTTCAGAAATGGACACTCTTTCGGTGGTCGAATTTTAGCCACCTTTAGAGTCGGCTTTTGGTAATTTTTTTTAAATTACTTATAGGACTAATTTCATACGAATTAACTTTGTTATGTTTGTAGAGAATTACGATCGTTCCATATCGATCAAAAACACCATACAAAATTTTCTTTTTTTCTCAATTTTCAATTTTGACCGCCTGCAACTTTAGAACGAATCGACCGATCAGAGTGAATCAAGTTTTCTCTTCTTGATGTTCCCTTCCTCTTTGTCTAAACGAAAGTCCTATTGGTGTAATAATTTTGGAGATAGATCTCTTTGGTGGTTGACATTTAGCCACATTTAGAGGATTTTTTTTTGTAATTTTTAAAAATTTACTTGCGGGACTAATTTAATTCGAAGTTTGTTACGTTCGTATGGGATTGCAGTCGTATTATTTCGATCAAAGACAGCATAAAAAATTAAAAAAATTTTCTCAAAGAACGATGGATTTATTGAGTTGAAAGTGACTCAACGTACTCTTGTTGATGTTGAATTTTAATCAAGGACATATTGGCTTTGTCGCCGTTTATCAAACACTTTTCTATTTAAAAATTTACACTCTTTGCAAGTAAAAATGGAGGTCATTCTGCATATTTTTTGGATGAAAAAAATTTGATCTTTCTTTTTTAATTTCAAGTTAGCCTTTTTCAGAACTCGTATTCAGCTTTATATTATCCTCTAGTTTATTGCCCAATTGATGCAGAAAATCTAAAAAATTAAAAAAATAAGAGTTTAACGTAACTTGGGCGAGCTGGTCCTTTTTAGATACAAAATGCATCAAAAGGGTTATTCATTTGAACGTCCTATTGTCGCATTTACCCATAAAGGTTCTTTTCAACTGACAATCTGTTGCTGAACTTTCTCCCTTCTCTCATCATCGACGTGGCGTGTGTGAAATGCACCCCCATTCATTTACCCCGGACACGCCACCGCGCAATCAAACCAAAACACAATGGCTCCGGTGCTAAAAAGGCGACCTTTCTCCCCCCGAGATAATTTTCTTAAGTTTTTGTACCTTTAATGCGCTTATTGTGTACATTATTGCACGAGGAACATTAGCAGGAAGTACAATTGAAGATTTGCGAGTGCGGTTCTATGTTCACAGGAAAAACCGGGTGCGCCATTTTTATAATTCTGTCAATAAGGCGAGGAGGGGATAATAGAGAGATTTAGGACAGGAGTTTTATAAAAATTTATATAAAGTTTCAAACAAATAATATTTTTGTCAGAAGTAGGTACTACTAATTAACATTTTTTCAGGAAAACTATAACTCAACCAACACCTGGAAAAAAAATTTAATGACTAGGCAATTAGTCTTTCGACAACAAGACGATTAAAACTGAAGATTAGGGGCGCTTATTTGTTTATTCACTTTGATGGTCATGCCGTTATCTTGACTGTGAATTTCTCCTGGAGGGCGTTTCTTGTAAATTCGAAGGCACGCAATTTTGTGATTAACCTTTTACTAAAACACCCCTACCCCTGGTTTTTATAACGCTCGAGAAAAATTAATTCGACAGCGCCGGGTTCATGTCTAACAATAATTCTTTCATTCGAGTTCACTTTTGATATTCTAAGCAGCTCCTCGAGGGGCAATTTTCCCTAGAAATGCGGCCTTCGATGCACTCCTATCTCCCTAATAATCGTTCAGCGAATAGGTGTATCGTAAACAGCGGCAGCTAGACAATGCTACATCTGCTTGCAATTTTGTTAATGGTAAAGTTGCTGGGAATGAGGCTTCGTAGCAGCTGTGTGGAGTTATAAAGAAGTTTCAAAATTAATGTGCTCAAGAGGGTGAAAGGAATAATTGTGACTGAAACTTGATTCTCAAAAGTTTCACATCGCGCATCCAAAAAAAAATATACACAAAAGGAAAACAAACGAGGCAGCAGGTAAACTGTTTGTTCATCTCCGGTTTCAATGTAGCCCAACATTCGAAAGGCAAAATAATAATATCCTGGGACAATCTTTCCATGAGCCCGAAACAAATATTTACACGAGTGCTTTCCACGGTTTTTCTTCTCCGCTTTGTGCCAAATGTAAAGTTGAAAGCAGCGATATTTAAAAGAGATAAGTGTTTGTATTGAAAGCGTCGGTTTTTTTACGCGATAATAGTCGTGCGAGTTTGAATTCGTTGGTGCTTTGCATGGAAGGCAAAAGAACGAAAACTTGTTTCAACTGTCTGGTTAATTTTTTTTTAAATATACTGAAAGTTTAGAAAAAATACCTAACGCTAATATTTTCGGTGCATTATCGCACTACCGCAAAAAATTGAAGAAATAGTTAGTAAAAGCTTTAATTTGTATTATCTTTACAAAAGCTTTTTCTTGTCCTCTGCCCACCAACTATCCAATGAGTTTTAACAAAAGTTCATTAAGCAATTTGATGACTCTTTAGTTGACTATCCAGCTGGTTGGTATTATTGTGTGTTGTTGTTGAATTTCAAGGTTTGTTGAATATTATAACAAAGAAGACATCCAATCTAGTTTAAGTTTAAAAAACCTTTAACGAGTTTAAATAATGGTCCCAAAACGCGGTTCTATAAGTGCCTAAAAATCGACCAGCGGTGGGCCTATTTCCGAAAATATTGCACCTACGGAACTTCCGATGGAGGAAGGTGAAAAAAATCAAGAAGAGGAAAAAACAGTTGGATTCACTCCAATCGGTCGAAGCGTTCTCAAGTTACAGGCGGTCAACGTTAACAATTGAGAAAAAAGTCGTAAACCCCTCCCCCCCCCCCTTTGGATAATTAAAAAAAATATCGGAATTTTTTTTCTGTTTTTATCGGAATGGTAAGCTTAGAATCCCTCAAAGACGTAACAAACTCAATTCGATTGAAATTAACCTCTAACAAGGTTTTTTAAAAAATGGTCTCAAAACGCGATTCTAAAAATTGCCTAAAAATCGACCACCCAAGGGGTCTATCTCCGAAAATATTGCATCTACGGAATTTTCGATGATGGGAGATGAGAGGGAACATCAAGAAGAGCAAAAAAACTGTCGGATTCACTTCAATCGGTCAAAGCGTTCTCGAGTTACAGGGGGTTATATTTGAGAATTGAGAAAAAAGTTGTAATACCTCCCTTTGGGCAATTTCAAAAAGAAAAAATCGGATTTCTTTTTTCTGTTTTTGATCAGAAAGGCACGCTTGCATCCCTCTAAGGACCTAACAAATTCAATTGGATTGAAAATAACCTCTAACAAGGTTTTTTAAAAAATGGTCTCAAAACGCGATTCTAAAAATTGCCTAAAAATCGAACACCCAAGGGGTATATCTCCGAAAATATTGCATCTACGGAATTTTCGATGATGGGAGATGAGAGAGAACACCAAGAAGAGGTAAAAGCTGTCGGATTCACTCCAATCGGTCAAAGCGTTCTCAAGTTACAGGCGGTCAATTTGAGAATTGACAAAAAAGTCGGAAAAAATTGGACATTTTCAAAAAGAAAAAATCGGAGTTCTGTTTTTTGATCAGAATGGCACGCTTGCAACCCTCTAAGGACGTAACAAATTCAATTGGATTGAAAATAACCTCTAACAAGGTTTTTTAAAAAATGGTCTCAAAACGCGATTCTAAAAATTGCGTAAAAATCGACCACCCAAGGGGTCTATCTCCGAAAATATTGCATCCACGGAATTTTCGATGATGGGAGATGAGAGAGGACATCAAGAAGAGGAAAAAAACTGTGGGATTCACTCCAATCGGTCAAAGCATTCTCAAGTTACAGGCGGTCAAATTTGAGAATTGACAAAAAAGTCGGAAAAAATAGGACATTTTCAAAAAGAAAAAATCGGATTTCTGTTTTTGATCAGAATGGCACGCTTGCATCCCTATAAAGACGTAACAAATTTAATTGGATTGAAATTAACCTCTAACAAGGCTTTTTAAAAAAATGGTCTCAAAACGCGATTCTAAAAATTGCCTAAAAATCGACCACCCAAGGGGTCTATCTCCGAAAATATTGCATCTACGGAATTTTCGATGATGGGAGATGAGAGAGAACATCAAGAAGAGGAAAAAAACTGTCGGATTCACTTCAATCGGTCCAAGCGTTCTCGCGTTACAGGGGGTTAAATTTGAGAATTGAGAAAAAAGTTGTAATACCTCCCTTTGGACATTTTCAAAAAGAAAAAATCTGATTTTTTTTTCTGTTTTTGATCAGAATGTCACGCTTGCAACCCCCTAAGGACGTAACAAATTCACTTGGATTGAAATTAACCTCTAACAAGGTTTTTTAAAAAATGGTCTCAAAACGCGATTCTAAAAATTGCCTAAAAATCGACCACCCAAGGGGTCTATTTCCGAAAATATTGCATCTACGGAATTTTCGATGATGGGAGATGAGAGAGAACATCAAGAAGAGGAAAAAACTGTCGGATTCACTCCAATCGGTCAAAGCCTTCTCAAGTTACAGGCGGTCAAATTTGAGAATTGACAAAAAAGTCGGAAAAAATTGGACATTTTCAAAAAGAAAAAATCGGATTTCTGTTTTTGATCAGAATGGCACGCTTGCATCCCTCTAAAGACGTAACAAATTCAATTGGATTGAAATTAACCTCTAACAAGGATTTTTAAAAAAATGGTCTCAAAACGCGATTCAAAAAATTGTCTAAAAATCGACCACCCAAGGGGTCTATCTCCGAAAATATTGCATCTACGGAATTTTCGATGATGGGAGATGAGAGAGAACACCAAGAAGAGGAAAAAACTGTCGGATTCACTCCATTCGGTCAAAGCGTTCTCGAGTTACAGGGGGTTAAATTTGAGAATTGAGAAAAAAGTCGTAATACCCCCCCAACTTTGGATATTTACAAAAAAAAACGGGAAAATTTATTTTGCAGATTTTGATGGGAATGGCACGCTTGCAATCCCCTAAGAGCGTAACACACCCAATTCGAATAAAGTAAACCTCTAATGTGTTTTTTTTAAATGGTCAAAAATGCGATTCAAAAAAGTGCCTAAAAATCGTACACTGGGAGGTGAAAGAGGACCAAGGAGAGGAAAAAAAACTGTTGGATTCACCCTTTGATTTCATTATATAAAATATTTTATAGAATGTTTCTTCCACAAACTTAAGAGAAAATTTTGATTTCTCAACAGACAACATGACTGCATTTTTTAATTCCTAAGACATTGTGCGTGATTTCTTAAGGATTTCTAGGTGACTCGAAAAGACATATGGAAAATTTAGTACTTCTCTATATACCTCAAAGCTACATTTGTATTACTGGTAAATATGTCTAGATTTCTCAATTGAATTCAAAACTTTGAGCACCATGGATAATTTTTTGAGGATAATTCTCAACAAGCATTAATTTAATTGGATTAAATGGTTTATGAAATCATGCCTCTACTTGAGAGGAAATTGTTAATTTCTCAAGACAAAAGAAACGACTTGTCTAGACATAGTAAAAGACTTAACTATTTCTAAATTGTTTAAAGAAACAAATGAAAAAATTAGTACTCAACTAGATGTTTCGAAGTTACATTTGGATCTCTTGTTAATATGTCAAAGTTTCTCTACTGTGGCAGTGAAATTGTTAGTTGTTTTGACTATTTTTATTGGGATAATTCTCAAGGCAATTTAAAATTTTTATTGGAAAAATATTTTATAATTTAAATTTTTTATTAACATTTGATATATTTAATTGCATGTTTTAAACTGCATATCTGGTCTTATTTATGCTTAAGATATCTTAAGCAATTTCTTAAGTATCACTAAATGGTTTAAACAGACTAATGAAAAAATGTAGTACTCAACTGGATACCTTAAAGCAATCTTTGGATCACTTGTAATTAATGTTCAGATAGCTCAATTGAATTCAAAAAATTGATCGCCATGGTTATCTTTATGAGGATATTTCTTGAGACACTTTAATATGGTTTGATAAAAATTATTTTTCTATGAATTCAGGACGCATAGTCAATATTTCTTGAAACATTGTTTTAAAAGACATATCTTAAATTATTAATTCTCAAGCAATATCTTGAATCTACATTTGTGTCATTTGTGAATCTGTCCAGATATCTTAATTGAATTGAGTAGCTACCTACTTCTCTTCGAACATAAGAGGACTATTTGATGCCTCAAGACACCGTTTTTAATAAAATAATGGCAATTTTTAATTTTCAAGGCGTGGTGGATGATTTCTTAAAGATTCCTAAGTGACTAAAGAGACATATAGACAAATTAGTACTCATTTGGATAGTTCAAAGCTACATTCGTATACTTGTACTCATGCCGAGATATCTAAATTGAATTAAAAAATCTAAGCCCAATGGATACTTGTAAGAGAATAGTTCTCAAAAAACTGTAATTTGAGGGGATAAAATGATTTCTGAAATGATTACTTTAGTTAACAGGAAAGTTTGCTTTCTCAAGACACTGTTGGCTCCACTTACATGAAGCTTTAATTCCCCAAATATAGAAATAATTTCTAAGGGATTTATAAATTGGTTGTAGTATCTTAAGAAATTTTACATGGTTTAAATATACATATAAAAATTAGAGTACTCAATTGGATGTCTCGAATAGACGTTTGTGTCACTTACAAGTATGTCCAGATATCTCAAATGAATTCAAGAATTTGAGTTAATACGATAAATAACCTTATGGGAAAGGGGCACTTTTAACTTCATTATATAAAATATTTTATGTACACTATCTTTACAAACAATTTTAATTTTTTCAAGACACCGTTTGAATTACATAAGTGCTGTTTTTAATTTTCAAGACACATAAAGTAATATCTTAAGAAATTTTCATCGGTTACAACAATTTTGACTTCTAGATTCTAGACACCGGTTAAATGACATAACCGCAGTTTTTAATTCTTATGACATAGTAAGTGACTTCACAGGAATTTCTAAATGATTTAAAAAACCATGTGGAAAGTTTACTCTTAACTAAATTTCTTAAAACTACATTATACATTTGTGTTTCTTTTAAACACGTCCAGGCATCTGATTTGAGCTTAAAAATTTGAGTATTTACCATAGATTATCTTATTAGGGTAATTCCGTAAGCAGTTTAATTTGATTGGAGTAAATATCTACTGAAACGTTTTTGTTAACAATTTTTTTTTTTATATTTAGCAAGATAATGCTTAAAAAGCAGATCTGAATTTTTTACTTTGGGAGACATAAAAAAAGTTTTCTTGACGATTTCTTAACGGTTCAAAAACATAACAGAATAATTTAATTGTTCTCTAAAGTGTTTTCCGGGCTTTGAAGCTGTGGTTCAATGGAATTTCTTCCTGCATCGTGTACAGCTGCGGCAGCCATTATCGAAGGCGATGAGGCAATGAGTGAAGTGATTTCCCGTGCTTAACCACAGATTACACAAATTACCCAGCTGTAGACGAAATGTCAAGAAGAAATTCCATTGGATTGACACACGTTATCTTTTAATTTAAATCTCAAGACATATAATTTCAGCAATCATAGCAAGTAATATCTCAAGCATTCCTAAATGGTTTAAAAAACATATAAAAAATATAATACTTAAATGGATGTTATAATAGCTATTTTTCTAATTTTGACATATAAAGTGGCACTTTTCAATACTGATGACAGTGACGTAACGTCCTACTTTTCGTAACTAGTTACGAAAAGTTAAATCTTTCGTAACTAGTGATGAAAAGTTGGTGTCACCACCAGTTGCAGGTTTCGGCTGTGGCACGCCGTTGCTATAGTTTTACGGTATTAAGTAGATACAAAGTGAAATATTGAAGTTTAATAATAATAATTCTCTCTCTAAATAGGTATTTATAGTCAAAATTAGAAAAAATCTTGTATGAAACACGTGACAAAAAACCTTTTTTGTGTATCTCATTCAAATTGCGGGAACTCGCTGCGCTCGTCCCGCAAACATTCATTATAGCTATACATAAATAGCTATTATGAAATGATTCCTACTTGTCACTACATTTTTGAAAGTACATATAAGTTCCTGAGGCTTTTAATTCCCAAGTGTTTTCTCAAGGATTTCTAAATGACTTAAAAGGCATACTTGAAGTGTTTAGTTCTTCAGGCACAGGCAAAAAGGAAAGGGATCCTCACGTGAGGTTTCTCATTTTTCGGTTGAATAGAGAAAGAGAGAGAGAAAGTAGACCTCAGAGGACCTCGTTGGGGACTGCAAGAAACCAAAGAGAACTTGTGATTTGTCGAAAGCATATCAGTAAAATACTTAGTCATTACTCAAAGTTTCTAACAGTTTTCAAAGCAGGGAGTTTTGAACACTCAAACTCTTGGAGCATTCAGGGGCTTGGCCTTGAACTAAATGGCTTGATACAAAAGGATCAATAATTGGTTATTTCAAATACTTAATTTAAATTTTAAGGTCTATTTACATAAATATTACCAGTTTTGGCCAGCTCTTTTTACACATTATTTGTGTCATTTTGTGGAAATTTCTTAAATCGCAATCTAAGCTTTTTTTGCTCCAATTCAGTTAAACCCAGAGATTCATGAGTGCATGATGCTTTAGAAAAATTAGAGCCAATCTCCTCGCATTTATCGTTCAAATCCCTTTTTTCTCTTGCGTCTACACCCCGAAATTTCCAGGTGAAAACCTCCATGTCAATTATAAAAAGAAATCCTTTTCCATGTTGAGTGGAAATGATTTAACGTGTTCCATGTCCGAGCAGGAATTGTGGTTTTCTGATTTCGCCTCGCCTCAAGCACTCACAGGGCGGGATTAGAAGAATTCCGACCGATATGTGTTCGTTATTGCGCCTCTACACAATAGCGCACAGTCGAAATAACTCTAATTTCTGCTAGAGCACAATTCCGTATTTTCAGCGCTAATAAATAAAACAATATAATCACACAAGGGTTCTAAGGGCAATTCCGTCCGGCCATAACCGGTGGAAGCACTACTATAATCGATTTTAAATTTTATGAGAATGGCGCAGAACAACGGCAATTGCCAATACACATGGAAGTTTTTGTAACGCTTACGTGTAATAAGATAAAATCTTAGAACAATATAAAATAAATTGTTTCACGAGCGACGAAGAAGGGAAACATGTTTGTTTTCCCGCTCGGATCGTCATTAAAACCGTGTTTTTAAGGGTATATTCAAATATGTACTGAATACGATAACGAATTAGCCGCACGATTTGCTTTTCAGGGAATACCTTATATATGAAAAAAACCTCCGGGATTTCCAAAGTTAAGAGGCATGATTTTTTTCTGGATCGCATTACTACGAGCTTCGGCCATGGGAAATCAATCAAATCGTAGCCTCAAGGAGGAAAGGCGGATTGACAGGCAGACGTAACGTGCAATTGGAAACCTTCGACCTCCATTTCAAACAGATTAACCTGCTGCGGTTCCTTATTTGAAATTGATTTTTAATTAAAATGTACCGTTACAAACAAATCGTTTGTCTTCGATCTCTTTAATAGAGCGCGAGAGAGAGGGAGAGAAAGCGTAGGAGTATGTTAACTAGAGCGTCAATACTAAAAGGTCATGTACTAAATGATTTCTGCTTTAATTGTATTTTGATACAAAGCTTTAGAAGAGAAAATCGTCCATCATAAAGAACATAATAATTACGAATGTTTTTATATAACGAGAGGGTTACCATATCGGTGAAAAAACCGCAAAGCGTCTAAAAATACGAATTAAAAGTTTCTAAAAATATTCAGGTTAGGATTAGGACTAAAATAGATTAGAAACGGCCCACGTTATCAAAAAAAATGTAAATTTGTGTTGTTAAGGATTAATTTTAGGTGAAATAACCTTGAAATAATAAAATCAAGAGTCAAATTTAGATTCGTAAAAAAAATTAAATTTAATCGGAATGGCACGTTTGCAATTCCCTAAGAATGATAATCACTCAATTCGAATGAAATTACTCTGTAAAGAGGTTTTTATAAATGGTTCAAAGACGCGTCCACCGAAGGGGTCTATTTCGAAAAATTTTAAACTTAAGGAAATTCCGGTGGAGGGAGATAAAAGAGGATAACAAAAAGAGGAAAAAACAGTTCGATTCACTCCAATCGATCGCGGGATTATCAAGTTACAGGCAATCAAAGTTGAGAATTGAGAAAAAGTCTTAATACCCCCCCCCCCTGTGACATTTTCAAAAAAATGTCGGAAAATTTTTTTTGCTGTTTTTGAACCAAATGGCAACTTTGCAATCCCCTTAGAATGTCACAAACTCAACTCGAGCTAACCTCTAAAGTGTTGTGCACCTAAGCAAATTCCGGTGGTGGGAGGTAAAAGGGGACATCAAGATGAGGAAAAAGCAGTTGGATTCACTCTAATCGGTCGCGGATTTCTCAAGTTACAGGCGGTCAAAACTGAGAATTGAGTAAAAAGTCGTCATAATCACCCCTTTGGACATTTTAAAAATTCGGAAAATTGTTTTGCTCTTTTTGAGTCACGTTTGCAATACTCGAAGAACGTAATAAACTCAATTCGAACAAAACTAACCTATAAAACGTTTTTTTTTAATGGTCAAAAAACGCGTTTTTGAAAGTGCCTGAAAACCGACCACCGAAGGGTTTATCTCCAAAAATGTTGCACCTACGGAAGTTCCGGTTGTGGGAGGTAAAAGAGGGCATCAAGTAGAGGAAAAGGCAGTTGGATTCACTAAAATCGATCACGAGGTTCTCAAGATACAGGCGGTTAAAGTTGAGCATTGAGAAAAAGGTGGTTATACCCCCACCTCTTTGGACATTTTCAAAAAACTTTTGGAAATTTTTCTTTGCTGTTTTTGAACGAACTGGCACGTTTGCAATCTCCTAAGGAAATAACAAACTCAATTCGAACAAAACTAACTTCTAAAGTGTTCTTTTTAATGGTCAAAAAAGCGTTTTTGAAAGTGCCTAAAAATCGACCACCAAAGGGGTCTATCTCCAAAAATGTTGCACCTACGGAAGTTCCAGTGGTGGGACATGAAAGATGACATCAAAAAGAGGAAACAATAGTTGGATTCACTCCAATCGGTCGCGAGGTTCTCACGTTACAAGCGGTCAAAGTTGAGAATTGAGAAAAAAGTCGTACTACCCCCCCCCCCCACCTCTTCTTTGGACATTTTCAAAAATAATTCTGAAAAACTGTTGCTGTTTCTGAACGAACTGGCACGTTTGCAATCCCCTAAGGACATAGCAAACTCAATTTGAACAAAACTAACTTCTAAAGGGTTTTTTTAATGGTCAAAAACGCGTTTTTGAAAGTGCCTAAAAATTGACCACCAAAGGGGTCTATCTCCAAAAATGTTGAACCTACGGAAGTTCCGGTGGTGGGAGACGAAAGAGGACATTAAGAAGAGGAAAAACAGTTAGATTCACTAAAATCGGTCGCGGGGCTCTCAAGTTACAAGCGGTCAAAGTTGAGAATTGAGGAAAAAGTCGTAATACCCCCCCCCCTCCTCTTCTTTGGACATTTTCAAAAATAATTCTGAAAAACTGCTTTGCTGTTTTTGAACGAAATGGCACGTTTGCAATCTCCTAAGGACATAACAAACTCAATTCGAACAAAACTAACTTCTAAAGTGTTCTTTTTAATGGTCAAAAACGCGTTTTTGAAAGTGCCTAAAAATCGACAACCAAAGGGGTCTATCTCCAAAAATGTTGCACCTACGGAATTTCCGGTGGTGGGAGGTAAAAGAGGGCATCAAGTAGAGGAAAAGGCAGTTGGATTCACTAAAATCGATCACGAGGTTCTCAAGATACAGGCGGTTAAAGTTGAGCATTGAGAAAAAGGTGGTTATACCCCCACCTCTTTGGACATTTTCAAAAAACTTTTGGAAATTTTTCTTTGCTGTTTTTGAACGAACTGGCACGTTTGCAATCTCCTAAGGAAATAACAAACTCAATTCGAACAAAACTAACTTCTAAAGTGTTCTTTTTAATGGTCAAAAAAGCGTTTTTGAAAGTGCCTAAAAATCGACCACCAAAGGGGTCTATCTCCAAAAATGTTGCACCTACGGAAGTTCCAGTGGTGGGACATGAAAGATGACATCAAAAAGAGGAAACAATAGTTGGATTCACTCCAATCGGTCGCGAGGTTCTCACGTTACAAGCGGTCAAAGTTGAGAATTGAGAAAAAAGTCGTACTACCCCCCCCCCCACCTCTTCTTTGGACATTTTCAAAAATAATTCTGAAAAACTGTTGCTGTTTCTGAACGAACTGGCACGTTTGCAATCCCCTAAGGACATAGCAAACTCAATTTGAACAAAACTAACTTCTAAAGGGTTTTTTTAATGGTCAAAAACGCGTTTTTGAAAGTGCCTAAAAATTGACCACCAAAGGGGTCTATCTCCAAAAATGTTGAACCTACGGAAGTTCCGGTGGTGGGAGACGAAAGAGGACATTAAGAAGAGGAAAAACAGTTAGATTCACTAAAATCGGTCGCGGGGCTCTCAAGTTACAAGCGGTCAAAGTTGAGAATTGAGGAAAAAGTCGTAATACCCCCCCCCCCTCCTCTTCTTTGGACATTTTCAAAAATAATTCTGAAAAACTGCTTTGCTGTTTTTGAACGAAATGGCACGTTTGCAATCTCCTAAGGACATAACAAACTCAATTCGAACAAAACTAACTTCTAAAGTGTTCTTTTTAATGGTCAAAAACGCGTTTTTGAAAGTGCCTAAAAATCGACAACCAAAGGGGTCTATCTCCAAAAATGTTGCACCTACGGATGTTCCGGTGGTGGGAGGTAAAAGAGGGCATCAAGTAGAGGAAAAGGCAGTTAGATTCACTAAAATCGATCACGAGGTTCTCAAGATACAGGCGGTTAAAGTTGAGCATTAAGAAAAAGGTGGTTATACCCCCACCTCTTTGAACATTTTCAAAAAACTTTTGAAAATTTTTCTTTGCTGTTTTTGAACGAACTGGCACGTTTGCAATCTCCTAAGGAAATAACAAACTCAATTCGAACAAAACTAACTTCTAAAGTGTTCATTTTAATGGTCAAAAAAGCGTTTTTGAAAGTGCCTAAAAATCGACCACCAAAGGGGTCTATCTCCAAAAATGTTGCACCTACGGAAGTTCCGGTGGTGGGACATGAAAGATGACATCAAAAAGAGGAAACAATAGTTGGATTCACTCCAATCGGTCGCGGGGTTCTCACGTTACAAGCGGTCAAAGTTGAGAATTGAGAAAAAGTCGTAATACCCCCCCCCCCCGCCTCTTCTTTGGACATTTTCAAAAATAATTCTGAAAAACTGTTTTGCTGTTTTTGAACGAACTGGCACGTTTGCAATTCCCTAAGGACATAACAAACTCAATTCGAACAAAACTAACTTCTAAAGTGTTCTTTTTAATGGTCAAAAACGCGTGTTTGAAAGTGCCTAAAAATCGACCACCAAAGGGGTCTATCTCCAAAAATGTAGCACCTACGGAAGTTCCGGTGGTGGGACATGAAAGATGACATCAAAAAGAGGAAACAATAGTTGGATTCACTCCAATCGGTCGCGGGGTTCTCAAGTTACAAGCAGTCAAAGTTGAGAATTGAGAAAAAAGTCGTAATACCCCCCCCCCCCACCTCTTCTTTGGACATTTTCAAAAATAATTCTGAAAAACTGTTTTGCTGTTTTTGAACGAGCTGGCACGTTTGCAATTCCCTAAGGACATAACAAACTCAATTCGAACAAAACTAACTTCTAAAGTGTTATTTTAATGGTCAAAAACGCGTTTTTGAAAGTGCCTAAAAATCGACCACCAAAGGGGTCTATCTCCAAAAATGTAGCACCTACGGAAGTTCCGGTGGTGGGACATGAAAGATGACATCAAAAAGAGGAAACAATAGTTGGATTCACTCCAATCGGTCGCGGGGTTCTCAAGTTACAAGCAGTCAAAGTTGAGAATTGAGAAAAAAGTCGTAATACCCCCCCCCCCCCACCTCTTCTTTGGACATTTTCAAAAATAATTCTGAAAAACTGTTTTGCTGTTTTTGAACGAGCTGGCACGTTTGCAATTCCCTAAGGACATAACAAACTCAATTCGAACAAAACTAACTTCTAAAGTGTTATTTTAATGGTCAAAAACGCGTTTTTGAAAGTGCCTAAAAATCGATCACCAAAGGGGTCTATCTCCAAAAATGTTGCACCTACGGAATTTCCGGTAGGGGGAGACGAAAGAGGACATTAAAAAGAGGAAAAACAGTTAGATTCACTAAAATCGGTCGCGGGGCTCTCAAGTTACAAGGGGTCAAAGTTGAGAATTGAGGAAAAAGTCGTAATACCCCCCCCCCCCACCTCTTCTTTGGACATTTTCAAAAATAATTCTGAAAAACTGTTTTGCTGCTTTTGAACGAACTGGCACGTTTGCAATTCCCTAAGGACATAACAAACTCAATTCGAACAAAACTAACTTCTAAAGTGTTTTTTTAATGGTCAAAAACGCGTTTTTGAAAGTGCCTAAAAATCGACCACCAAAGGGGTCTATCTCCAAAAATGTTGCACCTACGGAAGTTCCGGTAGTGGGAGACGAAAGAGGACATTAAAAAGAGGAAAAACAGTTAGATTCACTAAAATCGGTCGCGGGGCTCTCAAGTTACAGGCGGTCAAAGTTGAGAATTGAGAAAAAAGTCGCAATACCCCCACCTCTTTGGACATTTTCAAAAAACTTTTGGAAATTTTTTTTTGCTGTTTTTGAACGAACTGGCACGTTTGCAATCTCCTAAGGACATAGCAAACTCAATTTGAACAAAACTAACTTCTAAAGGGTTTTTTTAATGGTCAAAAACGCGTTTTTGTAAGTGCCTAAAAATTGACCACCAAAGGGGTCTATCTCCAAAAATGTTGCACCTACGGAAGTTTCGGTGGTGGGAGACGAAAGAGGACATTAAGAAGAGGAAAAACAGTTAGATTCACTAAAATCGTTAACCCGAGAGCGGGGCTCTCAAGTTACAGGCGGTCAAAGTTGAGAATTGAGAAAAAAGTGGTAATACCTCCACCTCTTTGGACATTTTCAAAAAACTTTTGGAAATTTTTTTTTGCTGTTTTTGAACGAACTGGCACGTTTGCAATCTCCTAAGGACATAACAAACTCAATTCGAACAAAACTAACTTCTAAAGGGTTTTTTTAATGGTCAAAAACGCGTTTTTGAAAGTGCCCAAAAATCGACCACCAATGGGGTCTATCTCCAAAAATGTTGCGCCTACGGAAGTTCCGGTAGTGGGAGACGAAAGAGGACATTAAGAAGAGGAAAAACAGTTAGATTCACTAAAATCGGTCGCGGGGTTCTCAAGTTACAGGCGGTTAATGTTGAGAATGAAATACAGGCGGTCAAAACAAAATGAGAATACATTTGGATATTTTCAAAAACATTTCGGAAATTATTTTTTTGCTGTTTTTGAATGAAATGCCACATTTGCAACACCCGAAGAATGTAACAAACACAATGCGAACAAAACTACCCTCTAAAGTGTTTTTTCTTAATGGTGAAAAACGCGTTTTTTAAAGTGTTCCCAAAATCGACTACCGCAGGAGTCTATCTCCAAAAATGGTGCACCTACGGAAGTTCCGGTGATGGGAGATGAAAGATGACATCAAAAAGAGGAAACACTAGTTAGATTCACTCCAATCGGTCGCGGGGTTCTCAAGTTACAAGCGGTCAAAGTTGAGAATTGAGAAAAAAGTCGTAATACCCCCCCCCCCCACCTCTTCTTTGGACATTTTCAAAAATAATTCTGAAAAACTTTTTTGCTGTTTTTGAACGAAATGGCACGTTTGCAATCCCCTAAGGACATAGCAAACTCAATTCGAACAAAACTAACTTCTAAAGTGTGTTTTTAATGGTTAAAAACGTGTTTTTGAAAGTGCCTAAAAATCGACCAGCAAAGGAGTCTATCTCCAAAAATGGTGCACCTACGGAAGTTCCGGTGATGGGAGATGAAAGATGACATCAAAAAGAGGAAACACTAGTTAGATTCACTCCAATCGGTCGCGGGGTTCTCAAGTTACAAGCGGTCAAAGTTGAGAATTGAGAAAAAAGTCGTAATACCCCCCCCCACCTCTTCTTTGGACATTTTCAAAAATAATTCTGAAAAACTTTTTTGCTGTTTTTTAACGAAATGGCACGTTTGCAATCCCCTAAGGACATAGCAAACTCAATTCGAACAAAACTAACTTCTAAAGTGTGTTTTTAATGGTTAAAAACGTGTTTTTGAAAGTGCCTAAAAATCGACCAGCAAAGGAGTCTATCTCCAAAAATGTTGCACCTACGGAACTTTCGATGGAGGAAGGTGAAATAGAACATCAAGAAGAGGAAAAAACTCCCCATTCCAATCACTTCACTCCAATCGGTCGCGGAGTCACTCCAATCGGTAGCGGGGTTCTCAAGTTACAAGCGGTCAAATTTGAAAATCAGAATTGAAAAAATAAAAAACTATGAAGAATAAAACAATAGTAAGGAAAAAAAGAAAACTACAAAAGTATCGAGCTAAGAAAAGTAAAAAAATTAAAGAAAAATTTAAGCTCAAAAGAGGTAATTAGGTAAAGGCACAAGTCAAAAAATATTTTTGGTTCTACTCAAAATTTTATTTCGAACTAAATACGCAGAAAATTTTTTAAAAAAATCGGGAATCATTAATTTTTAATTTTTTTATAACTTTTCACAGCCAACTTGATCAATTTCTTAACGAACTTTTTTAATGATCACCCACTACTTATGAGCAGTCTGGACAGAATTTCGTGTAGCTGAAGTCTTTTATATAACAACTGCATGTCAGGTTTGAATACAGAGATTAATACAACAATTATTACAATGTATTTTAATTTCTTTAGAACTGTTTTGCAACCGAAATGAAAAACAAAATTAAATTTTGTAGGGATGAAGAGAGGAAAAGTTACCCACTAAAGGAAAATTTACTGGGTATTATAAATTTGCATCAAATGAGTTCCACGTTTCCAGGTAGAATGCAAAAACAGTGGGGCGAGTTGGTAAATGCCTCTTTTCCCTGACCCCTAAAAAATTGTTAAGTCAGTTACCTTTTCAAGTTTACAATCTAAGGTGTTTTCCGATCTTTGCAACCGTGGTCCAATGGAATTTATTTCGGAGGTTTCGTCTACAGCTGCGGCAGACATTATCAAAGGCAATGGGCGAAGTGATCTCCCGTGCTTCCCGACGTTGACTGATTCGACTGTGGTGAGCTCCGTGGTAGTTATTTCCCCGCCGTCGCGCTGCAGTGGTGGCACTTGTCGTAGAACTTGCTTTCAGTATGCATTTAGAAACGTTATTTCCTTCTTCCGGTTGAAATTGTGGGTTTGAAGATCTCAACTGCCTCTCTGAGCGACAGTCTGAGAAACCGAGCCTGTCCGAGAAACAAAAGCTCACACGACAACAATTTCAACAGGAAGGAGGGAATTACGTTTCTAAATACAGAATAGAAGCGAGTTCTACGACATACGCCACCACTACCCCCACCCCACTGCATCGCGACGGCGGAGAAATAAATACCACTGAGCTCACCACCGTCGAATCAGTCAACGTCGGGAAGCACGGGAGATTACTTCGCCCATTGCCTCATCGCCTTTGATAATGTATGCCGCAGCTGTAGACGAAACGTCAGGAAGAAATACTATTGGACAACGGCCTCAAAGCTCCGAAAACACTTTAGATTGTATTTTGACCAGCTGTGAAAGCCTTATAGAACATAAGCTGGTATGTGAGACGCTGGAAGGTAGTTACTAACGAAAGGGAAGTGATATGTGAAACTAATGGAATAGTTCATTTTAGAAATTTTAAAGTTAATCTATAGCTTCACAAAAACTGCAATTTCTTTGCTTTCAGCTCTAAGTTTTGAGAATTTCAAACCTGGCATAAAATTTCAGCCAGCTGCGCTAAAAAATTATACTCTCAAATTTTTTTCAGTATTCACGTCATGGTTCAGACACTGCTGTATGAACACATTAAATATTTTATTGCTCTTAGGAAAAAATTCCACATAATTCCCACTTTCAACCAACACTCAATGACGTTACACCCGGTCCTAAATAAGCACAAAAATAACCCCTTATTATACAGCTCAGCAAACGTTTTTGTTAGGTAATTTGATGAAACAATTTAAATTCAATTATATCCTTATAATTATAACAGGGATAATGGATGTTAAATTAAAAAATTCCTTACATAAACTACCATCAGCTGCAGCAACAACATCAACAAACGCAATAGTTGTTTGGCGAGCGTAATTGGCAATTTCGTGTTTGAATGGGCTTTGAGATGGGGAAAAATCTATGAATAATAATACTAATTTAAGCAGCTTAGTGGTCCAGTATTGCAGTTATTTAGTAGCTTGCGATTTGCTTAGGATCGGTATTAATTTATTCCTTTTTTATAGGGGATTTTTAAGCCTCCACCCAGGAAAAAAACGATATTAAAACAACCCTCCAAAATCCTTAATAATTAAACCGAACACCGTCGTCCAAAATCGACGATAAGCCCCATAAAGCCAAATGAGAATCTGTGGTTCTGATTTCGCGATATTGATATCAACGGGGAGCAAATCCGCACCTTTGTTGCCTGTCCCGAAAACCGAATTTAATTAAATTTGGAATCTTCTTTTTAGAGGTTTTCCTCGACCATTGAATCGAGAATTAAAATATGAATTACCGTTATTATTAAAATTATTGGGGGAGTAACAAATTTAATGCCGCATGGATATTAACAATTGTTGGCTTATCAGAGTTACAGTTACTGCGGTCCAGGAACGAAACATCATCTGTAAAGTCTTGATACCTAGATATATTTTTTGCGAGTTAAATGTAAAAAAAATACTTTAATTCGTGACGTGTAATCTAAAATTTGGTATATCTAATTATTAACATAATGCTGCTCGTTCTTTCAGCATCGAGTTCTCATGAGATCTTCAAACTTGACAGTTAAGGTTCAGTTAATTCTCCACCTGATCCAGAACTTAAGATATCTATCGGTATCTAGGAGATTCTGATTTTTTTCTGAGATACGTGACTTTTTTAGTAGATAAGCAGCAGAGCTTCTGGCACTATTTCTGTCGTTTTGCTATTTAAATTCTCGTAAGGAAATCTAAAGTCCATTTTGCTTCAGCTTTATAACATTTTGGTCAGCAGAAATCTTGAATTGGTTTCTTTATGATGTGCTTTTATTCGTGTAGGATTTCTTTTTTTGCGTTTGCCCACGCCTTTAGTTTAGGAAATATATAGCCGAAGGTTCATCTTACGTAGCCCAAAGTACCGTAAAATTATGAAAAGAGGACCTGATGATGACTAAAAGTAGCTGCATTGTAGAAACGTCTGAAAGAATTTATTTCATGTTTGCAAACGTAACAGCTTTTGAAGAATGCTAAACAACGTGCTAGAATTCATGAAAATATGTAAAATGGTACCACCATGGAAAAGATGATTGTCACAAATGGAAACCATATCAAGGTTTCCATGTGTGACATATTGTTTGGAATTATGAAAAGAATCTACAACCAAATATGTCAGGTTTCTAGCTTTAATTGTTCCTAAAAATGTTATATTTATATCATAAAACTAGTCAAATTAACGCAATAAATTATATGATATATAATTACATGCAAAAAATTCTGAAATTCCATATTACAAAATTATTTTGGGACACCCTATACCATCTAAAACCATGCCCTATTTATTATAAAACTACTAGAAGCAACGAATACAATCGCCTACTATTGATTTGTATGGGAAAAGTCGATATTGCTATGTTGAGCATATGGGGCTCTCGAACCGGTTCAAAAACCTAAATTTGGAAATAAAAATCGTGCATTGCGGTATTTAACAGCTCATATCTCGTTTTGCTGAAGATTTATGCGAAAATCTATAAGAAGAGCTGAGAAAGTAGAAGAATAGAGCTACACGTTGCGCATTTTCGAATGTCTGTCTAGAACATTTACTAAGCACGGGTGGCCCAAATATTAAGTACCAATTTTAAAGTTTTTTTAATTTTCTCGATAACCGTGAGAGGCAGCTTCGTTTGGATTATTCCGTCTGATAGTCCTCAATGGCCTCTTCGTAATACGTATTAACATTCAAATCGAAAAACCTTATTGTTTTCGAGATAAACAGAAAAATGTGAAAATTTCAAAAATTTCAAAGGGGGTCAAAATTTTCGGCCCAAATCAATTGTCATGTATTTTATCAAAAATAGCCTCATATGAAAGAGGGAACAAAAATATGTAAGAAATATGCACAATTGGAATCTTTAATGACTTCCTTCCCCTTCAAAATGGCGCCTAAAACGTAATGTTTCCACTTTTTATCGCCATTTCAATACTTATATCTATATAATCCGAAAACTAAACATGATAAAATGATGCTATTGACACCGAAGAATAGAGCATTAAGGACCACAAAACATATGCGCAACTTGTCATTCCGGGTTTTTAATTTAGTTGGCATAATGTTCGATCAAAATCACATATTAGGTAATTTTCATACAATTGAACAGTTTTTTTCACCTCCAACGAGACCGTTATAAACAAAACAAAACGGTAAAAGCGATTTGAGTAGTAGTTGAGACGGCCCACACTTAGTTAAGATACTGTTGTTTTATTGTCATAAATGGCTTTGTTATAAAATAACGAATTTGACTCTACTTCTATCAATGAGAAATTTAATCAAAAAAATCTCGGAAGCTAAAAGTGATAAAATCTAACAATTAGTACCACTCGAAAAGTACCTTGTACATTGATGATGGCGTATACTGAGCAAAAATTCGAAACGTCGGATATATTTGGTTTCAGCGCTATTTGGCTACAATTACTAAATTTTTGCAAATTCATGTCAAATAAATTTTAATAAAAATAATAAAATGGACCCTTTTGTGTACCCTCGGCAAGATTCCGGACCATAGCGACCTCTAGCCCGTCTCATAGAGTAGCCGCGTACCAAATTTCAGCTTTCTACCTCAAACCGTTCTAGAGACATAGGTATAAAACCAATTTTTTTTCAGGCAGTTATCTTGGATTTTTAAAAATGTTATTTTCAGCTAATGTTACATAAGGAAAACCTACCATTCGATTTTCAACTCGATATTACCATCGGTTCATTAAATAGCTATCATCAGCTATAAGCCATTCAGTTATTATTGTAGTCAAGTAGGCGTTGGAAAATTGACTTTAACATTTTTATCGTATCTTCTCAACATGTCCCAAAAGGAGATGGGTATAAAAAAATTAAGGTTTCAAAGGTATCTAGATGACAAAAATAAGTTAATGGGTAATACATAGTATGTCAGTTATATTACCGTTCATGATACCCCCATTGGCACACGGCATTCAAATTTGAACCCTATATTAGAAACCGTTCTCTAAATATTAACGCAACTCAGCTACTGCACCTGTGATAGCTACGGCAACTATATCACAATTTATGAAACCCCTGTAGGAAACTACCACCCAAATTTCAACCCTGTCCATCAAGCATACCCTAAATATGACGTCCCACCATATTCCATTGACCAATGTTTTTCTTATGAGAAGCACACATGTAAATGCCTGAAAAGTTATTTCCAAAACCTTAAGGTACCAAACCCATGGGTTTGGTACCTGTTTGGTCCTGTTTGATCCAGTTTGGTGTCGAAACCCATGGGTTTGGTACCTTAAGGAAGGTTTCGACCCGTGTAAGCTTGCGGTCGATTCCGTAAGGAACCATGGTACCAAAATTTCAGCTCTCTAACTTTTTCCGTTTCAGAGATATCACCATTTTTTAATCACCCTGTCTAATGAAATTTTTTTTCGTCTCAAAAAACCTTACAAAAAATAAAAAATCAACATTTTTTTAAAGTTGCTATCAATTTTTATACAAAAAAAAATAAGTAAATTTATAAAAAAAATTGAAAAAATTAAAAAGAATACCACATTTGAATGAAATTAATTAAAATCATAAACTAATTTCTTAATTTTTGTGAAATAAGTAAATATTTTTAACTCTTTTACAAATTTTTGATTTATAGAAGCAAACCAAAAAAATACCACAACTAAAAAAACTATACAAACTTGAATTATTTTACTTTTAAAATGTCTAAAATGGCCCAGAAATGTCCTATTTATATATTTTTTAATATGATAAATGAAGCATGTCAAATAAAACACTTCTTATGATAAAAAATACGTTCTTTTTAGTAAACTCTATTAACATATTTAAAAATTTAATGGAGATTTAATATTTATTTTTCAGTATTTCATTTTGAATCATTTTAAGTTTTTAAATAAAAATATGAGGCATAATTCTATTGATAAGTTGCTAGTGACACGTTAGTTATTAAGCAGGATTAAATAAAATAAACCATATGTTAATCCTAATAAAATTTAATTTCAAATTATTGAGAGTCACTTTCTCAAAGTTAGCAAATTGAATAATTTTTTTAATCCTGATTAATTTTTATGCTTTGAAATCATTTTTGTTGTTGATTGGTTTAGTCAATTATTATCACTAAATAATCATTTCCTCAACTGGATCAATTAGGGTAAATTAGAATAATTTTTAATCCTGTTGTGAATATATATATATATAAATAGTAATTTAATAATTTCAATTTAAAACGACTAAAACTAACCTGATTTTATCTATAGCTTGACTCTGTTATTGAATTAAAAAGGTTGCTTAGGATTTATTTCCAGGTTTAATTCTTGTCTTTATATTGATTACACTGATTTAGTTTTTTAATCCTGCCAATATTATCTCATTAAGTATTAATTTTGACGCACTAAGGCTTCCCGGCCGATTAATTATGTTACTAGAGAGAAGGCCATTTTAAATTAGTAGGTAATAAAAGGATTAAAAGAGATAAATTTAAAAAGTTTTTAATTCACTTAACTTTAGTTTCAATTCGTTGTTATTAGAACTAATTTGACACAAAGGTTTCTATTTTTTAAAACTTATAAAACAAAAAACTCTCATAAAAAAGTCCAATCTCATAAAGTCATTTTCTGATAGATAAGCGTAAGGATTTATTTTTTAATCCTGTTTAATTAAATGACTTATAATTTTTTTGGTCAGAGTCCCTTATCTTGAAATAATCAAAGTTTAGTGACTCGTTATCCCAATTTGGCGATTCTGATAGAGATTAAGGGCATTTTCATCAATTTAAACGGATTGATTTATTTATTTAATCTTGATTAATTAAATGATTTGAAAACTTTTTTCTGCTCAGGCAAAGCATCATTTATATTTTTTTAATAGATGGTCCGAGTTAAATGATTAATTCTTAAATCGAATTGAAATTCAATTATGACCATTTCGCGAGGTCCCAGCGAAAAAGTGGTTCCTTAATGCCGAAAAGAACACATTCCAAGGTATCTCCTGAGATAGAAAGCTATTCGACTGGATGCAGCGTGTCGGCACAAATAGACCTCAAAGTGGCAGTTTGAACTTTAAAGATTAAAAGTTCGTCAAATTTTCAAATTTCAAACTAGGATCTTGATTTTTCGCCACATCAAGGGTCCATATGTGTACTACCTCCCTGACTTATTTCTAGATATTTGTATTTAACTTTACGGAATTAGACTTCAAAACTTATCATCTACACGTATGAGGAAATCTAGCCAGAGAGAGCACTGAGTCTCACATAGCCCCGGATCTACAGTAGAACCGTTGTAAATATGGGTACCAAAAAACCCGCATTTTTGAATTTGGTACGCCACTGCTCAGCTCTCCCCGCACGTATCACCAAACGGACCACATTTTTTTAAAGCCCGTTTATTTCTATACTTACGCCTTTTCCATGGAAATCCTGTAAAATTAATAGTTCAAAAGTGTCAAAACCAAAAAATATCAAATATTTACAACCAAAATCGCTGCTGGGAGACGGCCCTATAATCCTCAGTGGAATTTGGATAAAAATGACAGATGACACACAAAAGTCAATTATATTTTATTGGCTCCAGGACCACAAAACTTGTAACCAAATGTTTGTAATTTTTCTCTAATCCAACCCACTAAAATTAGACATTTATTTGAGGCTTTCAACCTAATTTTGTCAATTGTTGGTAAATTATTATTTTTTTTTTTGGTTCACAAAGAGAACAAAACTGTATTTGAAGGCAACATAAAACACAATTTTTCATTACACCCTGAAAATCAACCGGCCCGATGACAATATTCGCCTGCGACCCCGAAACAAAACGCACCCCGGATTGTTGCATATTGCAAACACAATTTTCCAGTTGTGACCCAGAAAAGCAATGACATCCCGTATCGCGTATCCGTAGAGCTCGTAAATTCCAACCTAATTATTCTTTATGCACTAACTGCACGGGTTTTAGATTATTAAGTTCGTTTTTGGGGCTCTTGTTGACACTGCCATCTATGGGAAAAAGGGAAAAAAACGAGTAATGGTAATTTGTATTTTTGTTTTTATCCAATCAGAGTCTTTACTTTTATTTAGCTGATAAACCAGGTTAGTTCAGGATAATCACTTTTATTCTTTAGTTAGTTCAGGTTAGCACCAGTTTTATTTTGCTTGGATTAAATAAAAGCGAAAATGGAAAAATTGCTACATTTTTTAAATAAGAAAAAAAAATTTAGTTTTTTTCTTTATTCATCTCTTCTAATTTATTCATTCCCTTATTGGCTCGCTCTGTAGGTAATCAAATATTTCTATGAATCTTTCAAATGTTTTTCTCTAATATTTCCATTTGTCATAATTTTCTTAATTTTTTTGCATTTTAATTTCCTCTTTATCTTTTTTAGATAATTATCCTGTTTTTTAATTTTATTTCTATAAATTGTGTTATCAATTTTAACATTTTCTTCTTCAAAGTATAATATTTGTTATGGATATGGAGAACTGTTTGTGTTTGAAATGATTTTCTTCAAGATTTTTTTCTATTTAATTTTTTTTCTCTTTATTTTTTTATTATTTTTTTATTTAAATTTTTTGCACTCTGTTAAACAACGTTTGATGTTTGTTATAACCTTTCCTATTCTAAGATTGTTTTAACCACATTTTGTTGCTATTTTCTACATTATTTGGTCTCTCCTTTTAGTTCCTTAACACGTCATTGACTTCATTGAATTTTTTTTAGTTAAGTTTTGTTTTGCTAATTTTAATGTTCGACAATTTTTCTTTTCATTTCTAGAATTGTTCTTCGCATTTTTGCTATCTTTTTTAAGCTGATTTATAAAGCATTTACACTTCATTAAATGACTACATACTAATTTCTACTTCACTTTGTCTCTTCTCTTAGTTCCTCATTTTGTTATCATGCCATTGACTTCTTTGTAATTTTTGTGCTAAATTTCTCATTTTAATTTATTCCTGTTTGTTGTTTATGGTATTCAACAATTTTTTACTTATTTCTTAAATTTGTCTTCTTATTTTCACTATTTTTTATTCATTCATTTTAACAATATGCAGTTTGTCAAGCGACGTATTATGTCTGCTATAACTGTTCTTCTATTTTTTTTTCAACTACATGCCGTTACTTTTTTCATTTCTCTTTCACTGTATCTGTTTTTTAGTGCCTAATTTTATCACGTCATTGATTAATTTAAAATTCTTTTAATTATTTTTTTTTGTTAGGTTTATTATTAGACAGCTTTTCTTCTTAATTCGAAAATTTTTATTCTTATTTTCATTATTTTCTACTCGTCCATTTGAACAATTTGAACAAGTTATTAAACGAAACATGATGCTTGTTATGACGGTTTTATATGTAACTTTCAGCTACGCATCATTATGGGTCTCATTTCCACTTTACTTTGTCATTTCTTTTGGCTCGAATTTTGTTATCATATCATTGATTCTTTTGTATTATTTTTAATTTAATTTTTTGTTTTAACAATTTTTCTAACCGTCAACTTTGTTCATTTATCTTATTCATTTCTACCTCATTTTGTCACGTCTTTTAGTTCCTCATTTTGTTATCATGTCACAGACTTTTTACTATTTTTGTGTTTCATTTCTTTTTTGTGTTTTGTTCAACTGTTAATACATATAATGAATGTGAATATTACATATAATACATTTCCTGGTTAAATTTTCTACTTACTTATTCCAAATATGACTTCATTAAAGTATAACCCTCTCCAAAAATGACGTTTGATGTCTGTTATAACTATTGTTCTAAGCTTCTTTCAACTATGTTTCTTTATTTACCCATTCTTTCTCCACTTTGTCTATTCTCTTAACTTCTCATTTTGTTATCCTGTCATTGACTTCTTTGCAATTTTCGTGTCAAATGTCTTATTTTAATTTATTTTTTTTTATTTATAATCTGTATTTTTTTACCAATTCTTATATTTGTTTGAACAATTTCGCTGTAGCGAACGATATTTAAAGTTCCTTATAGTTTTTTTTGAGAATATTCAACGAAGATCAATTACTTTACTTATTTTTACTTCAAATTGTCATTTATTTTAGTTTCTGATTTTTGTTATCACGTTATTGACTTTTTTGTGTTTAGTTTCTCATTTTAATTTATTTGTTTTTGTTATTTTTTGTATTTAACCTATGTTTGATGGCTGCTATAACCATTTTTCTAGCCTTTTTTTTTCTCTTATACTTCACTTTGTTTCGTCCTTTATTTTCTCGCTTTGTTATCATGTTACAGACTGTTTTTGGATTTAATTTTTCATTTCATTTGATTTGTTTTTATAATTTTTAGTGTCCAACAATTTTCTTTTCTAATTTCTTCAATAATTCTTCCCATTATCACGATTTTCTACTCGCTTATTTAAATTATCTGCATTTTCTTAAACAGTGCTCGATGCCAGTTATAACCTTTTTTCTAAACTCTTTCCAACTACGTTTTTACCTATTCACTTTTTCCCTTTTTTTAGTTTCATTTTTTTTTCACGCCATTGAATTCTTTTGTCATTTTGACATTTTTTTGTCATTTGTTTGTTTCTGTCATTATTATTATTATTATTAATTTTGGTATTTTTAGAGTTTAACGTAAACGTAAACGTGTTTCCTCTATTTGTTACTTTTTGCATTCTGCAATGTTTGATGACTGTTTATGATGCTAGTAATTAATAATTTTTTCAAGATTTTTTCATTGAGCTTTTTTATATTTCTACTTTTTATTTGTCACTTTTTTTAGTTCCTTCAACAACTTTGATGTTTATTATACGTAAATAATTAATATTTTTTTCTAAGCTTTTTTATCTATTTCTCTTTACCTTTGTTACTACTTAACATATTTCGCATTTGGGTTTTAAATTTTAATATTAATTAAATTAATTTGCTTAATTGGCTTCTCTGTATTTTTGCAATCTTTATCTTGCTTGACTTACATTTAATGCTTGTTCTGAACGTGAAAATTTGTTAGTTTTCTTGAGCTTCCTTCAACTGTTTTTTTTTTATTAATTGTTCACTTCAACTAATTTTTTCTCTTACTTTAATTCAATTACTTTTCTGTACTTTTCTGCTCTTGTTTTAATTTCTTACTTTTTGCGTTTCTTTTTATTCGATTTCTAAAAATTCTTCGAAGTTTTTTGATTTATTGGAGTTTTTTTCCACCATTTGTTACCCTTTATTCTTTACTATTTTTTTTAACTACTTTAAATTTCTTAAAGGTTGAGGTGGCTTCTGGATGTGAATACTTATTAATTTTTCTTTTCTAAGCTTCTTCTAAGATTTTCTTAACAGTATTTCGCATATTTCTACCTTACTTTATTTAGTTTTTTTTAAGTATTAAACTTTTTATCTTGGATTCTTTAATATGTTTCCAATCAGTAATTCTATTGAACTATTAAAATTTCTCCCTCTATCTTTATTTTCACTTAGATACTTTAAATTTTTCTTCTTCATATTTCTGATTTCTACTTCACTTTATATTTCTCCTGTTAGTTTACTTTAAGGTTTTTTTGTATTTTTGTGCTTTTTTTTTGTTTAATTTTTTTACTTTTCGTGTTGCACATGTTTTTCGTTTTATTTCTTGAAACATTGCATATTTTTACTCTCTATTTCTTTTAAATATTTGCGCGTTATTTATTGACTTTTTTTGTCTGTTCTGGATGTGAACATTTAATAATTTTCCTCTGCTTTACCTTTCTTCTTTTAGTTTCCCGATTCTTACGTTAATTACTTGTTTGAATGTTTCGTGTTTCTTATCTGTTTCGTCTCTCGTGTTTATTTTTGACTACAACTAATAAAATCGAGGCATTATAAACAAGGATCAATAAATAATTCAGAAAAACGTATAATGTGCCAAATATAAATTTCGCTTGCATGGTTGACGACGTTTCAACTTTTTCTTTGGGTTCAAAAGCTCATAATTATTATAGTTGGTGTTGTGCGCTATTTACATGAATGATAAAACTTCTAGAAATGTTTGAAACAGTTGGAGTTTAATTTTATCTTCTCCAAAATACAGGTATTAAAATTAAAAAAAAAGTAATAGTAAACGCAAATTTAACAAAAAAACACGTCAATAAAACAAATATAATAAAAAAATAACCTCACTGCCCCTGTCCCATGTACATTTGCTGGAACAAGGTCCTCCTATACTCCTCCTCTATCTTTGCGATGGTCTGTAGCCGTTCCTCAGCTTTAAACATAAACATTTCCCGTAACTCCTTCTTGCACAAAATGTACTTTTCAAAGTAAATTTTTGGTATTCTATAAACCTTTGTTGTCTCTAGAGCAATTATCGTTGCTGTCACTCGATTGTCGGTCATCAGCAAGGCCAGTTCCCCAAAGTAAGCCCCATCGTGCAAGTGGCACACCTCCTTCCCAGAATGGGTGTACACTGCAACCGATCCCGAGGCCAGAAGATACAATGAATCTCCCTTGGTTCCTGAGTATATTATTACGTCATTGGGAGAGTAGATTTCCATAACAAAATACTCTCCCACTGCTTGGATCTCCTCCTGAGAGAGTTTTTCAAAGAGACTGATGTTGCTCTCCTTGAGGATTTTGTACATATTGCTCTTGACTTTAGTGTTTAAGCTCTCTGGAATGACCTTTTGCACCTGCCTCTTGCTGAAAAACCTCTTTCTGTAGTAGAAATCGTAATAATCGATGATTCTCTGTTGCAAGGCCCTCGGCATGTCTTTGTTAACCATCCAGTTCCTCAGTTGCGTTATTATCTCCTGGAATCTGGTCTCTTGCAGATTGTTGCCCAGCAGCACTTGCAAAACTACCACCCACATAGTGTGCAGCATTAGTCTTCCTACAATATAGCTGAGTACTGATATCAAACACTCAGCCAAGCTGGTATTATCCTGAAACTCCGTGATGGGGATTCCAAAAGTCTGAGCTGATGCTCTGAAGAAAGCGTAGCTGTATTGGGTGAAAATTGTGGCGTTCTGAAGCCCTTTGTAATAAATCCAGCTTTTGTCATTATAGTTGTTAGAAAGTGTGATTCTGTATCTTGTAAATGCGTATCCTGCACAGGCCATGACGTGGGTGACAAAAGCCATGAAATAGGAGAGCTGGATGATGATAAGTAAAGGTCTGGAGGTCACGTGGATGTAGCGTAAGGAATGCTTCAGCAAACGAGTAGGCTTGAAGCACAAAGTAATTACGCAGATACGTAGAAATGTCAAAACTGTCCAAATCGTGAAACTGCAGCTATCTTTTATGGGACATATCATACCCTTGGGCACTGACGACATTAGTTCCCCCCAAAATACCACGCTCTTTAGTCTGTAACGAAAAATTCGAGGCAAACCGATGATAATTCCTTCATTGTTAGGGAGAATCACCCCACTGAAGCAATACAAAATCAAATTAAACCAGGAGAATACGTCCAAAATATTTAAAATGCACACAATTCCAGCATACTTAGCGGTACCCATTTCGCTCTTCTTCATAAAGGCCACATCGATTAACCGAAAAATCACTGCCCCAAAGTAGAAGAAACACAAGTAGACGTCGATAATGACCGCCATGATGCTCAGGGGATGCACCGTGAAGTAGTATTTGGAGTAGTAGTGCCTTTTGCGCTCATGCTTGACCTGCCATTCGCTGGAGAATTGTTCGATGGTCAGGTGGTTCTTGATGGAGGCGAGATTGAGGGAGAAGTAGAGCTTCTTTAGTCTGTAACCAAAGCCGGAGTGCTTGGACTTTGGAGGGAGGGTATCTGGGGGCACCGTACAGTCATGAGGGTATTTTCTGAACACCAACGTCATTTTTTTTTCTGACTTGAAAATGACTTTGTTGCTAAATTTTAGGTTACCATAAACTAATTTATCAACCTGAAACCCAAACCCAAAACTTTTATTAAAAATCCAGCATTAAATTAACCGTTCCCAAAACAACAGGAGTGAATTATCCCTAGGTTAACAATCCAAACTTAGGGCGTGTACGCGAGCCTACTACGGATTGAATATCTGTCTCACCCCCTCGGATAATTTGTTTTCTTGGGGTAAAACTGAGAGGCAGATTTCCCGCAGGCTTAATAACCCTTAATGATAATATTAGGGGTCTTAATTTCGGAATTACCTACGTGTAATCGATTCGCCCGTCTGCTCCAACTTCGTCAACCGCGTGCAGCAAAGCAGGAATTAATAAGTTTCCAGGTAACACTCGAATTTCTGATGAGTCTCAGTCTCAGACGCATAGTTTGCCAATATGTAGGTTAAGAAACGATTCGGGGAAATTTGCAAAGTTTTAATAGGCAACTCAGAGTTTTCCAGAGAACAGTAAAACACAAAACTTACAAGTAGTCGTTATTGCATAACCCAAATATTTAGTTCCAAGATGAACTAAATGACATCATAAAGTAGTAAAAGTAGCCAAAATTTGGCCATTTCGGTAAGATAAATTTTGGCTAAAAAAAGTTAGCCAAAAAACCCATAGAATAACAATTGGAAGAAAAAATCCAATAATTAAAGAAAATAAATGAAAATTTTCAAGAAATGAAAAATAAGGTTTAAAACCCGAAAGGTAAAAATTAAATTAATAAATAAAACAAAGATTTGAAAAAAGCCGTTAAAATTCAAATGTTTTTCTAGTCCAGTAACTGGCTTTTTTCTAGACCAGGCACAGGCCTCTGTAACCCTCTCAACTCACTTTCTAAGATTTCTAAAGTTGAGTTCTAATTATGTTGTTTCTGGTTTCAGAGCATTTCAGAAACTCTTAGTACCTATCTAAATTTTGCTTAACAAGGACAATTTTTTTTACATCCTAAAGCAAGTGACTTGGATTATAATTAACTATTTCCAACCTACTTTTCTGAGTCTCAGCAGTTTTTAATAAATATCAGTTCTAACAAATTTTTCTAGTTCAATAACTAGATTTTTCCTAAACCAGCGTTGGTCTTCTTAGACCCTCCTACCAGCAGAAACAACCATCAAACACAGAAAGACATTCTTCTGAGATTTCTAAAATTAGGTTTTCTAATTATGCGAATTCTGGTTTGACAGGGATTCTAAAACACTTCAAAAACTTTCAGTGTCTATCTAAACTTTGCTAAACAAGGACTATTCTGTTTTCAAACAAAAGCAAGTGACCTGCATTCTAGTAAATTGCTTCCAATCCCTGTACCCACTTTTCTGAGCTTCTCTACTTTTCACTATATATATATGTGCCGCCTTTCTGAGTCCCTGACCATTTGCTATGTTTTTCAAATTTTTTTCTAATCCAGTGACTGGGTTTTTCTAGACCAGGCACGGGCTTCTGAGACTTTCATACTCCTAAAGGCAACTTTTAGAACTCAGAAAAACACTCACTTTAGATTTCTAAAGTTGAGATTTCTAATTAGGTTATTTCTGTTTTCTAATTATGTTTATAACTGTAACTCTCACTACCTACGTACATTTTGCTTAACGAGGACAAATTTTTTCCTCAACCTAAAGCAAGTGACTTGGACTGTAGTAAACTACTTTCAAACCCTGTACCCATTTTTCTGAGTCTCGCCAGTTTTAATACATATCATTGCTGCCTTTCTGAGGTCCTGTGTATTTGCTTATATTTCACAAATTTTTCTAGTTCAGTAACTACCTTTTTTCTAGACCAGCGTTGGACTTCTTAGACCCTCCTACCCCCAGAAGCAACCTTCAAACTCAGAAAGACACTCTGTGAGATTTATAAAACTAAGTTTTCTAATTATGCTAATTCTGGTTTGACAGGGATTCTAAAACACTTCAAAAACTTTCAGTGTCTGTCTAAACTTTGCTAAACAAGGACTATGCTGTTTTCAAACAAAAGCAAGTGACCTGCATTCTACTAAATTGCTTCCAATCCCTGTACCCACTTTTCTGAGCTTCTCTACTTTTCACTATATATCTGTGCCGCCTTTCTGAGTCCCTGACCATTTGCTATGTTTTTCAAATTTTTTTCTAATCCAGTGACTGGGTTTTTCTAGACCAGGCACGGGCTTCTGAGACTTTCATACTCCTAAAGGCAACTTTCAGAACTCAGAAAGACACTCACTTTAGATTTCTAAAGTTGAGTTTTCTAATTATGTTATTTCTGTTTTCTAATTATGTTTATAACTATAACTCTCACTACCTACGTAAATTTTGCTTAACGAGGACAAATTTTTTCCTCAACCTAAAGCAAGTGACTTGGACTGTAGTAAACTACTTTCAAACCCTGTACCCATTTTTCTGAGTCTCGCCAGTTTTAATACATATCATTACTGCCTTTCTGAGCTCCTGTGTATTTGCTTATATTTCACAAATTTTTCTAGTTCAGTAACTACCTTTTTTCTAGACCAGCGTTGGTCTTCTTAGACCCTCCTACCCCCAGAAACAACCTTCAAAGTCAGAAAGACACTCTCTGAGATTTATAAAACTAAGCTTTCTAATTATGCTAATTCTGGTTTGACAGGGATTCTAAAACACTTCAAAAACTTTCAGTGTCTATCTAAACTTTGCTAAACAAGGACTATTCTGTTTTCAAACAAAAGCAAGTGACCTGCATTCTAGTAAATTGCTTCCAATCCCTGTACCCACTTTTCTGAGCTTCTCTACTTTTCACTATATATATATATGTGCCGCCTTTCTGAGTCCCTGACCATTTGCTATGTTTTTCAAATTTTTTTCTAATCCAGTGACTGGGTTTTTCTAGACCAGGCACGGGCTTCTGAGACTTTCATACTCCTAAAGGCAACTTTCAGAACTCAGAAAGACACTCACTTTAGATTTCTAAACTTGAGTTTTCTCATTATATTATTTCTGTTTTCTAATTATGTTTATAACTGTAACTCTCACTACCTACGTAAATTTTGCTTAACAAGGACAATTTTTTTCCTCAACCTAAAGCAAGTGACTTGGACTGTAGTAAACTACTTTCAAACCCTGTACCCATTTTTCTGAGTCTCACCAGTTTTAATACATATCATTGCTGCCTTTCTGAGGTCCTGCGTATTTGCTTATATTTTACAAATTTTTCTAGTTCAGTAACTACCTTTTTTCTAGACCAGCGTTGGTCTTCTTAGACCCTCCTACCCCTAGAAGCAACCTTCAAACTCAGAAAGACACTTTCTGAGATTTATAAAACTAAGTTTTCTAATTATGCTAATTCTGGTTTGACAGGGATTCTAAAACACTTCAAAAACTTTCAGTGTCTATCTAAACTTTGCTAAACAAGGACTATTCTCTTTTCAAATAAAAGCAAGTGACCTGCATTCTAGTAAATTGCTTCCAATCCCTGTACCCAATTTTCTGAGCTTCTCTACTTTTTACTATATATCTAAGCTGCGTTTCTGAGTCCCTGACCATTTGCTATGTTTTTCAAATTTTTTTCTAATCCAGTGACTGGGTTTTTCTAGACCAGGCACGGGCTTCTGAGACTTTCATACTCCTAAAGGCGACTTTCAGAACTCAGAAAGACACTCACTTTAGATTTCTAAAGTAGAGTTTTCTAATTATGTTATTTCTGTTTTCTAGTTATGTTTATAACTGTAACTCTCACTACCTACGTAAATTTTGCTTAACGAGGACAAATTTTTTCCTCAACCTAAAGCAAGTGACTTGGATTGTAGTAAACTACTTTCAAACCCTGTACCCATTTTTCTGAGTCTCGCCAGTTTTAATACATATCATTGCTGCCTTTCTGAGGTCCTGCGTATTTGCTTATATTTTACAAATTTTTCTAGTTCAGTAACTACCTTTTTTCTAGACCAGCGTTGGTCTTCTTAGACCCTCCTACCCCCAGAAGCAACCTTCAAACTCAGAAAGACACTCTCTGAGATTTATAAAACTAAGTTTTCTAGTTATGCTAATTCTGGTATGACAGGGATTCTAAAGTACCTCAGAAATTTTCAGTGCCTACAAACTTTTCTAAGCAAGGACTATTCTGTTTTCAATCTAAAGCAAGTAGATTATAGTAAATTGCTTCCAATCCCTGTACCCACTTTTCTGAGTCTCACTAGTTTTACTATATATCTCTGCTGTCTATCTGAGCACCTGCCCATTTGCTTTTGTTTTTCAAATTTTTTCTAGCCCAGTAACTGTCTCTTTTCTAGACTAGGCACGGGCTTCTGAAACTCTTATACTCCTAGAGGCAACTTTAAGAACTCAGAAAGACACTCACTTTAGATTTCTAAAGTTTGGTTTGAGAGAAATTCTAACGCATTTCAGAAACTCTCAGTAGCTATATAAAATGCTTAATAGGGACAATATTTTCATCTACCTAAACCAAGTGACTTTTATTGTGGTAAACTACTTCCGATTCCTGTACCCATTTTTCTGAGTCTCGCCAGTTTTTAATACATATCAGTGCTGCCTTTATGAGCCCCTAATTATTTGCTTATGTGTCACAAATTTTCCTAGTTCAGTTACTAGATTTTTTCTAGACCAGCGTTGGTCTTCTTAGACTTTCCTACCCCTGAAAGTAACCTTCAAACTCAGAAAGACATTCTTCTGAGGTTTCTAAAATTAGGTTTTCCAATTACGCTAATTCTGGTTTGACAGGAATTATAAAGCACTTCAGGAACTTTTAGTTCCGAACTTTGCTATACCAGGACTATCATATTTTCAATCTAAAGCCATTGACCTGGATTGTAGTATACTATTGGTTCCAATACCTGTACCCACTTTTCTGAGCCTCACTAGTTTTTTCTATATATCTCTGCTGTCTCTCTGAGCCCCTGCCCATTTGTTTTTGTTTTTCAAATTTTTTTCTAGCCCAGTAAATGGCTTTTTCTAGACCAGGCATGGGCCTTTCAAACTCTCATACCTCTAGAGTCAACTTTCAGAACTCGGAAGGACACTCACTTTAGATTTCTAAACTTGAGTTTTCTAATTTCTGGTTTGAGAGAAATTCTAAAGCATTTCAGAAACTCTCAATACCTATGTAAATTTTACTTAACAAGGACAATTTTTTCTTCAAACTAAAGCAAGTGACTTGGGTTGTAGTAAACTATTTCCAATCCCTGTACCCACTTTTCTGAGTCTCACTAGTTTTCAGTACATATCACTGCTGCATTTCTGAGCCCCTGGCTAGTTGTTTTGGTTTCACACATTTTTTTAGTTTATTAACTAGCCTTTTTCTAGACCAGAGTTGGTCTTCTAAGACCCTCCTACCCCTGAAAGTAACCTTCAAACTCAGAAAGACATTCTTCTGAGATTTCTAAAATTAGGTTTTCTAATTATGCTAATTCTGGTTTGACAGGGATTATAAAGCACTTCAGGGACTTTTAGTTCCTAACTAAACTTTACTAAACCAGGGCTATTCTTTTTTCAATCTAAAGCAAGTGACCTGGATTATAGTAAATTGGTTCCAATACCTGTACCCACTTTTCTGAGCCTCACTAGTTTTTGCAATATATCATTGCTGTCTCTCTGAGCCCCTTCTCATTTGCTTTTGTTTTTCAATTTTTTTTCTAGCCCTGTAAATGGCTTTTTCTAGACCAGGCATGGGTCTTTCAAACTCTCATACCCCTAGAGTCAACTTTCAGAACTCAGAAAGACACTCACTTTAGATTTCTAAACTTGAGTTTTCTAATTTCTGGTTTGAGAGAAATTCTAAAGCATTTCAGAAACTCTCAATACCTATGTAAATTTTATTTAACAAGGACAATTTTTTCTTCAAACTAAAGCAAGTGACTTGGGTTGTAGTAAACTATTTCCAATCCCTGTACCCCTTTTCTGAGTCTCACTAGTTTTCAGTACATATCACTGCTGCATTTCTGAGCCCCTGGCTAGTTGTTTTGGTTTCACACATTTTTTTAGTATATTAACTAGCCTTTTTCTAGACCAGAGTTGGTCTTCTTAGACCCTCCTACCCCTGAAAGTAACCTTCAAACTCAGAAAGACATTCTTCTGAGGTTTCTAAAATTAGGTTTTCCAATTATGCTAATTCTGGTTTGACAGGAATTATAAAGCACTTCAGGAACTTTTAGTTCCGAACTAAACTTTGCTATACCAGGACTATTCTATTTTCAATCTAAAGCCATTGACCTGGATTGTAGTATACTATTGGTTCCAATACCTGTACCCACTTTTCTGAGCCTCACTAGTTTTTTCTATATATTTCTGCTGTCTCTCTGAGCCCCTGCCCATTTGCTTTTGTTTTTCAAATTTTTTTCTAGCCCAGTAAATGGCTTTTTCTAGACCAGGCATGGGACTTTCAAACTCTCAAACCCCTAGAGTCAACTTTCAGAACTCAGAAAGACACTCACTTTAGATTTCTAAACTTGAGTATTCTAATTTCTAGTTTGAGAGAAATTCTAAAGCATTTCAGAAACTCTCAATACCTATGTAAATTTTACTTAACAAGGACAATTTTTTCTTCAAACTAAAGCAAGTGACTTGGGTTGTAGTAAACTATTTCCAATCCCTCTACCCTTTTTCTGAGTCTCACTAGTTTTCAGTACATATCACTGCTGCATTTCTGAGCCCCTGGCTAGTTGTTTTGGTTTCACACATTTTTTTAGTATATTAACTAGCCTTTTTCTAGACCAGAGTTGGTCTTCTTAGACCCTCCTACCCCTGAAAGTAACCTTCAAACTCAGAAAGACATTCTTCTGAGATTTCTAAAATTAGGTTTTCTAATTATGCTAATTCTGGTTTGAATGGGATTATAAAGCACTTCAGGAACTTTTAGTTCCTAACTAAACTTTGCTAAACCAGGACTATTCTATTTTCAATCTAAAGCAAGTGACCTGGATTGTAGTAAATTGGTTCCAATACCTGTACCCACTTTTCTGAGCCTCACTAGTTTTTGCTATATATCTCTGCTGTCTCTCTGAGCCCCTGCTCATTTGCTTTTGTTTTTCAAATTTTTTTCTAGCCCAGTAAATGGCTTTTTCTAGACCAGGCATTGGCCTTTCAAATTCTCAAACCCCTAGAGTCAACTTTCAAAACTCAGAAAGACACTCACTTTAGATTTCTAAACTTGAGTTTTCTAATTTCTGGTTTGAGGGAAATTCTAAAGCATTTCAGAAACTCTCAATACCTATGTAAATTTTACTTAACAAGGACAATGTTTTCTTCAAACAAAAGCAAGTGACTTGGGTTGTAGTAAACTATTTCCAATCCCTGTACCCACTTTTCTGAGTGTCACTAGTTTTCAGTACATATCACTGCTGCATTTCTGAGCCCCTGCCTAGTTGTTTTGGTTTCACACATTTTTTTAGTTTATTAACTAGCTTTTTTTTAGACCAGAGTTGGTCTTCTTAGACCCTCCTACCCCTGAAAGTAACCTTCAAACTCAGGAAGACATTCTTCTGAGGTTTCTAAAATTAGGTTTTCCAATTATGCTAATTCTGGTTTGACAGGAATTATAAAGCACTTCAGGAACTTTTAGTTCCGAACTAAACTTTGCTATACCAGGACTATTCTATTTTCAATCTAAAGCCATTGACCTGGATTGTAGTATACTATTGGTTCCAATACCTGTACCCACTTTTCTGAGCCTCACTAGTTTTTTCTATATATTTCTGCTGTCTCTCTGAGCCCCTGCCCATTTGCTTTTGTTTTTCAAATTTTTTTCTAGCCCAGTAAATGGCTTTTTCTAGACCAGGCATGGGACTTTCAAACTCTCAAACCCCTAGAGTCAACTTTCAGAACTCAGAAAGACACTCACTTTAGATTTCTAAACTTGAGTTTTCTAATTTCTGGTTTGAGAGAAATTCTAAAGCATTTCAGAAACTCTCAATACCTATGTAAATTTTACTTAACAAGGACAATTTTTTCTTCAAACTAAAGCAAGTGACTTGGGTTGTAGTAAACTATTTCCAATCCCTCTACCCCTTTTCTGAGTCTCACTAGTTTTCAGTACATATCACTGCTGCATTTCTGAGCCCCTGGCTAGTTGTTTTGGTTTCACACATTTTTTTAGTATATTAACTAGCCTTTTTCTAGACCAGAGTTGGTCTTCTTAGACCCTCCTACCCCTGAAAGTAACCTTCAAACTCAGAAAGACATTCTTCTGAGATTTCTAAAATTAGGTTTTCTAATTATGCTAATTCTGGTTTGAATGGGATTATAAAGCACTTCAGGAACTTTTAGTTCCTAACTAAACTTTGCTAAACCAGGACTATTCTATTTTCAATCTAAAGCAAGTGACCTGGATTGTAGTAAATTGGTTCCAATACCTGTACCCACTTTTCTGAGCCTCACTAGTTTTTGCTATATATCTCTGCTGTCTCTCTGAGCCCCTGCTCATTTGCTTTTGTTTTTCAAATTTTTTTCTAGCCCAGTAAATGGCTTTTTCTAGACCAGGCATTGGCCTTTCAAATTCTCAAACCCCTAGAGTCAACTTTCAAAACTCAGAAAGACACTCACTTTAGATTTCTAAACTTGAGTTTTCTAATTTCTGGTTTGAGGGAAATTCTAAAGCATTTCAGAAACTCTCAATACCTATGTAAATTTTACTTAACAAGGACAATGTTTTCTTCAAACAAAAGCAAGTGACTTGGGTTGTAGTAAACTATTTCCAATCCCTGTACCCACTTTTCTGAGTGTCACTAGTTTTCAGTACATATCACTGCTGCATTTCTGAGCCCCTGCCTAGTTGTTTTGGTTTCACACATTTTTTTAGTTTATTAACTAGCTTTTTTTTAGACCAGAGTTGGTCTTCTTAGACCCTCCTACCCCTGAAAGTAACCTTCAAACTCAGGAAGACATTCTTCTGAGGTTTCTAAAATTAGGTTCCAAGTATGCTAATTCTGGTTTGACAGGAATTATAAAGCACTTCAGGAACTTTTAGTTCCTAACTAAACTTTGCTATACCAGGACTATTCTATTTTCAATCTAAAGCCGGATTTCAATCTAAAGCCTGAACTAACCAGGATTGTAGTATACTATTGGTTCCAATACCTGTACCCACTATTCTGAGCCTCACTAGTTTTTTCTATATATCTCTGCTGTCTCTCTGAGCCCCTGCCCATTTGCTTTTGTTATTAAAATTTGTTTCTAGTCAGTAAATGGCTTTTTCTAGACCAGGCATGGGCCTTTCAAACTCTCATACCTCTAGAGTCAACTTTCAGAACTCAGAAAGACACTCACTTTAGATTTCTAAACTTGAGTTTTCTAATTATGTTATTTCTAGTTTGAGAGGAATTCTAAAGCACTTCAGAAACTTTCACTACCTATCTAAATTTTGCTTAACAAAGACAATTTTTTCTTCAACTTAAAGCAAGTGGCTTGGATTGTAGTAAACTACTTCCAATCCCTGTACCCACTTTTCTGATTCTCACCAGTTTTTAATACATATCAGCGCTGCCTTTCTGAGTTCTTGCCTAGTTGCTTTTCTTTCACACATTTTTTTAGTTCAGTAACTAGCTTTTTCTAGACCAGCGTTGATCTTCTTAGACCCTCATAGTTCCAGAAGCAACCTTCAAACTCAGAAAGACGCTCTTCTGAGATTTCTAAATTTAAGTTTTCTAAATATGCTAATTCTGGGTTGACAGGGATTTTAAAGTACTTCAGAAACTTTCATGCCTATCTAAACTTTGCTAAACAAGAACTATTCTATCTTCAATTTTAAGCAAGTGACCTAGATTGTAGTAAATTCATTCCAATACCTGTACCCACTTTTCTGAGCTTTGCTAGTTTTTACTATATGTATCTGCTGTCTTTCTGAGCACCTGCCCATTTGCTTTTGATTTTCAAAATTTTTTATGACCCAGTAACTGGCTTCTGTAACTTTTGAAACTCTCATACCGCTACAGGCAACTATCAGAACTAAAACTAAGTTTTCTAATTATGCTAATTCTGGCTTGACAGGGATCTTAAAACACTTCAGAAACTTTCAGTGCTTATCTACAATTTGCTAAACAAGGACTGTTCTGTTTTCAATCTTAAGCCAGTAGCTTGGATTGTAGTGAATTTCTTCCAATTCCTGTACCCACTTTTCGGAGCCTCACTAGTTTTTACTATGTATGTATGCTGTCTTTCTGAGCCCCTGACCCTTTTTAAGTTTTTAAAAAAAAATTCTAGTCTCAAGGGCCTCTGATACTCTCATACTTCTAGAGGCAACTTTCAAACTCAGAAAGACATTCACCTTAGATTTCTGAAGCACTTCAGAAACTCTTAGTATCTACATAAATTTTGATAAAGAAGTACAGCTTAGAACTTTTACAGATCACCTAACGCTTTTTTTACCCAAAAACTACGGATGTGTTGGCTATTTTTAATATGCGATTTTGAGATGCGAGATAAAAGAGAAATATGTTCGTAGCACCATCTAATGATGGCATGGTCTTCCACAACGAGGATACAAAACCATACATGCAACAAATCCAAACATTTTCTCACTATGACTTTGCGACTTCACATAGATGAGGTTTCGATTTAAATCGACAGGTGGCGTCACCATAGCGGAAGCAACCAAACTTCATAATCTTTCAGGGAGAGAAACCGTAGACCGGTTTCGCTGTCACTTCAGCTCATATACCATACTGATTAGCGAAACCGGTCTATAATTCCTCAGCCTGATAGAGCTGCTATGGCCTCGCCACCAGACGATGTAGACTGAACTCTGGATAACCTTTCTGTGTGAAGTGACAAATTCATAATATGAAACTGGTCCATTTGCACGACTGAATAGGGATAAATTGCAACCCTTTTCTTTTTTGTTAAATTGAAAACCATTAAGTTGTCAGTCGACGCAAAAGAATGTAATAAAATCGTCTGCCCTCTGAGCTCTATTTTGCATTGATTCCTCTATTTGAAAGAGTCATGTTTGAATAATTTGAAAAGGTGTCTGACTGCTTCTCGTAGGTGTAGCAGAATCGATTCTGGTCATTTGTCAAGCTTGTAGAGCTTGCAGGAACGAATTTCCTAACACCTCGCTGCAAATTTAAATTTCCCACAGGACAGGCGGACCCGTTCACCTCGGTCAGATGAAAAGTGTTTAGCTTTTTACCCTGGCAGTCTAGGCCTTTTTCCACTCTCGGTTTGAGTAATGTCGGTCAGGGTTTCGGGTCATTTCACTCGACATTAATACTGATTCCAAATTAAAAGGCACCATTGGAAAAATAGGTCCAGATGCAAAAGTAACTCGGGATGTAAAAGCATTAACAATATTAATAAGTTTGACCTGGAGAGCTCCGGGAGTGTGGCAAGAAAAGTAATTTGTGCCAGGTCGTCATAATTTATTCCCTTTTTGCGAGGATATGCCTTGCAGGAAAAGGGATTAGACGCTACACTTTTAGTCGAGGACTTTGTCATTTTAAGGGCGGTTTATAGTGCAAATCATCCCCATCCCTTATTATTTAATATTCGCCTCGTTTTAATAATGTCAGCGGTAATGAACCGGTTAAAATTGGTTTTGTTAGTGCCATTATTATGTGCCAACGAAAAATAAAAGTCATTGTGCTAGATTGCCTACTTAATGGTATTCTTGCTAATGGGTTCTGAGTGTAATATATAGTCTCGTTCATTGTTAAATTAATGTGTATTAAAAGCGGAAGGAGTGAGGACGAAAGACGACTAGATTATAATAACAAAATGGGGCATTAGTTTCGACAAAAGCGACTTTTAGCGGCGCAAGTTTGAAGAAACTCGCCTGTAAGTAGATGCTTCGGCATGCCGCTGAAGCTGATGCGTTTTAGAGTAGCATTAATATTATATTGTTGCTCTTAATCTTATTGCTTTAGCGTTTAAGGCACTAAAATAATCACATCAAGATTACATTCTAAACTTAATCCCTAACCACAATAAATCACATTAGTAAATTGTTTCTGATTTCTTTGGAAAGTTATAACGAAGACCAATTTAGATAACTCCTAAAAGAAGTAAATAAAAAACATCTAACGCAGAAATAAAGATTTTACAAAAATAGTGACTAAAATGTCTCAGATGCCACAGAGGTATAACAATATGGGAAATAATTTAAAATTAAAGAGCGAAAGGCGACGAAAATTTAAGCTTTTAGGGAAGAGACAAAACTTATGCGGGGCGGAAGCCTCCTCGCTATCCTACTCGCACTGGCTGTGTAGCTAATAGTTCTTGGCCCACAAAAGTTGTATCATTTTACTGCTTTTATTCCTACTATAAACGTATTAGAAACATCTATTTTATTAGACTACAAGAATTTTAAATAATTAGGGCAATAACCTGAGATATAATAATGTTAGTTAATGCATCAAAGGACAGAAATAAATCAGAACCAAGAATTAACGAAAAAACTAGATAGCTTGACATCAGTCGCTTAAAATAGAAAGCTTCAGACAGAAGCCTTCTAGTTACACTACTGTCACTGGTTATATAGTTAGATAGTAGATATTTACTGGACCACAAAACTAGTATCGACTTATCAGTTTTCCTTCTTTACCTCCTGCTACTTGTACAGTGACTTAAAATGGACTATCATCTGCCCATCAATGTGAAGAACCTCAACTTTCCCTGGGATGACAGAAATTTAGTTTTTTCCTAAATTCTATTGGGAAACGTGGCATTGAAACTTATACATGATAGAAATTATCGGCTTTTAGAGAAGAGACAAAAACTATGCGGGGCAGAAGCCTCCTAGCTATACTACTCGCACTAGCTCTGAAGTTAATAGTTCTTGAACCAGAAAACTTGTATCGTCTTGCTGGTTTGCCAATAGTAGTGTTTTTTCAGTGAAAATTAATGTTTGAAGTCAAGATAATTAGAAAATGTCGTAGAAGTCCTTAAAACGTGATATAATAATTAAAAATGCAACATTTATATTTCTTGGAAACTATACTTTCAATAATTATGAAAAAGTAGTGACCAAAATGCCTCAGACACCAGATCAGAGGCATAACATTATGGGAAATCATTTAAAATCGCACAAAGACACTTACAATTTAGATCAAAGACATAGATAAACAAGAACATTCTAGATCGAAGATTACATTCTACACATAATCCCTAACCACAATAAATCACATTAGTAAATTGTTCTGATTTCTTTGGAAAGTTATAACGAAGACCAATTTAGATAACTCCTAAAAGAAGTAAATAAAAAACATCTAACGCAGAAATAAAGATTTTACAAAAATAGTGACTAAAATGTCTCAGATGCCACAGAGGTATAACAATATGGGAAATAATTTAAAATTAAAGAGCGAAAGGCGACGAAAATTTAAGCTTTTAGGGAAGAGACAAAACCTACGCAGGGCGGAAGCCTCCTAGCTATATTACTCTCACTGGCTGCGTAGCTAATGGTTCTTGGCCCACAAAAGTTGTATCATCTTACTGCTTTTATTCCTACTATAAACGTATTAGAAACATCTATTTTATTAGACTACAAGAATTCTAAATAATTAGGGCAATAACCTGAGATGTAACAATGTTAGTTAATGCAGCAAAGGACAGAAATAAAGCAGAACCAAGAATTAACGAAAAAACTAGATAGCTTGACACCAGTCGCTTAAAATAGAAAGCTTAACTCAGAAATAACGATCAGAGAAAGTAAAAATCAAGATATCTCAGATCATTAATCAGAGGCAAGACATTAGTAATTAAAACCGATCATCATTTTTTTTTCTGCTACTGCCATTCACCGCAATTCCATTGGGAAACGTGGCAATAAACATTATACATTCATTATAGAAGGTATCGGCTTTTAGAAAAGCGACAAAAATTATGCGGATAGAAGCCTTCTAGTTTCACTACTGTCACGGGTTATGTAGTTAATATTTCCTGACCACAAAACCAGTATCGACTTATCAGTTTTCCTCCATTAGCTCCTGCTACTTGTAGAGTGACTTAAAATGGACTATTATCTGCCCATCAATGTGAAAAAAATTAACTTTTCCTGGGATCACAGAAATTTAGTTTTTTCCTAAATTCTATTGGGAAACGTGGCATTGAACCTTATACATGATAAAAATTATCGGCTTTTAGAGAGGAGACAAAAACTATGCGGGGCAGAAGCCTTCTAGCTATACTACTCGCACTAGCTCTGTAGTTAATAGTTCTTGAACCAGAAAACTTGTATCGTCTTGCTGGTTTGCCAATAGTAGTGTTTTTTCGGTGAAAATTAATGTTCGAAGTCAAGATAATTAGAAAATGTCGTAGAAGTTCTTAAAACGTGATACAATAATTAAAAATGTAACATTTAAATTTCTTGGAAAATACGTTTTCAATAATTGTGAAAAAGTAGTGACCACAATGCCTCAGATACCAGACCAGAGGCATAACAATATGGGAAATCATTTAAAATCGCTCGAAGACACTTACAATTTAGAACAGAGACATAGATAAACCAGAACATTCTAGATCGAAGATTACATTCTACACATAATCCCTAACCACAATAAATCACATTAGTAAATTGTTTCTGACTTCTTTGGAAAGTTATAACGAAGACCAATTTAGATAACTCCTAAGAGAAGTAAATAAAAAACATCTAACGCAGAAATAAAGATTTTACAAAAATAGTGACTAAAATGTCTCAGATGCCACAGAGGTATAACAATATGGGAAATAATTTAAAATTAAAGAGCGAAAGGCGACGAAAATTTAAGCTTTTAGGGAAGAGACAAAACCTATGCAGGGCGGAAGCCTCCTAGCTATATTACTCGCACTGGCTGCGTAGCTAATGGTTCTTGGCCCACAAAAGTTGTATCATCTTACTGCTTTTATTCCTACTATAAACGTATTAGAAACATCTATTTTATTAGACTACAAGAATTTTAAATAATTAGGGCAATAACCTGAGATGTAACAATGTTAGTTAATGCAGCAAAGGACAGAAATAAAGCAGAACCAAGAATTAACGAAAAAACTAGATAGCTTGACACCAGTCGCTTAAAATAGAAAGCTTAACTCAGAAATAACGATCAGAGAAAGTAGAAATCAAGATATCTCAGATCATTAATCAGAGGCAAGACATTAGTAATTAAAACCGAACATCATTTTTTTTCTGCTACTGCCATTCACCGCAATTCCATTGGAAAACGTGCCAATAAACATTATACATTCATTATAGAAGGTATCGGCTTTTAGAAAAGCGACAAAAATTATGCGGATAGAAGCCTTCTAGTTTCACTACTGTCACTGGTTATGTAGTTAATATTTCCTGACCACAAAACCAGTATCGACTTATCAGTTTTCCTCCATTAGCTCCTGCTACTTGTACAGTGACTTAAAATGGACTATCATCTGCCCATCAATGTGAAAAAAATTAACTTTTCCTGGGATCACAGAAATTTAGTTTTTTCCTAAATTCTATTGGGAAACGTGGCATTGAACCTTATACATGATAAAAATTATCGGCTTTTATAGAGGAGACAGAAACTATGCGGGGCAGAAGCCTTCTAGCTATACTACTCGCACTAGCTCTGTAGTTAATAGTTCTTGAACCAGAAAACTTGTATCATCTTGCTGGTTTGCCAATAGTAGTGTTTTTTCGGTGAAAATCAATGTTCGAAATCAAGATAATTAGAAAATGTCGTAGAACTCCTTAAAACGTGATATAATAATTAAAAATGCAACATTTAAATTTCTTGAAAAATATATTTTTAATAATTATAAAAAAAGTAGTGACCAAAATGTCTCAGACGCCAGATCAGAGGCATAACAATATGGGACATAATTTAAAATCGCACGAAGACACTTACGATTTTAGTCAGAGACATAGATAAACCAGAGCATTCTAGATCGAAGAGCCAACCTGCTCAGAAACATCTAATTTATTAGACTACAAGAATATTAAGTAATTAGGGCAACGACCTGAGATCTAACAATGTTAGTTAATGCAGCAAGCGACAGAAATAACTCAGAACCAAGAATTACCGAAATAACTACATTGTTTGACACCACTTGCTTAAAATGAAAAGCTTAACTCAGAAATAACGATCAAGGAAAGTAGGAATCAAGATGTCTCAGATGATCAATCAGAGGTAAGAAAATAGTAATTAGAACCGAACATAATTTTTTTTTCGACAGCCACAAATCAGTTTTTTTCCGAAATCTTTTATTATATTTTTCCATCTAATTTCCGTCATCATTGACAAGTCTTTAACACTAAATAGATTTTTTAGAATGCCTAACATTTGCCGGTTTCTTTCAATTTTTTTTAAAGCTTGCCATCTCTCAAAAAACTCCCTTCTAGACCTACTACCCTACCATCTGAAAATTAGATTTTAAGCTATTAGCGCAACCAATAGCGCTATTAGCAAATTTGAGACGGCATATAGCAAATAGTTCCTGGACTACAAAATTTGTATCAACTTACTCTTATTAGTTAAGTTGAGATAAGTTAGAAAACGTCGAAAATGCCTTAAACCGTATAATATATTTAAATCAGTGGAATCAGTGTAATATCTTAAATCAGTGGAGTCAGCCGTTAAATCAGTGGAATCTGCGGTAAATTACCTTAAAACTTCTCCGAATGCTTTAAAATGAAATATTTAACGTTTTAGCATGAAATCCATTCGTTGGAACTAAAATCAGTAAAAAAAAACACTGTAAAAGGGATAATAGTAGTTTTCTCCAGTGAAGTCCAATATATAAGCAATCTTTTACGTTTTTGATTGAAATTCAATGTTTAGAGCTAACATCAGTAGAAAACATGGTAAAGCGCCTTAAAACGTTTCAAAATACTTAAAAAGAGCAATATTAGTAATTTTCCAGTGAAGTTAGAAAACGTCAAAAAACGTTGTAGAACGTGTGAAAATGCCTAAATAAGGAAGCCTCAACGTTTTTTGCTTAGAATTCAATGTTTAGGGCTAACATCAATGGAAAACGTGATAAAACGTCTTAAAACATCTCAAAATATTCAAAAGAATAATACTAGCGTTTCTTTTTTTTTTTTTTTTTGGTGAAATTCAACGCTTCAGAAAAGTAGAAAACGCTGTAAAATGTGTAAAAAATGTTAAAATGCTCAAAAAAAAAGAAAAATATTTGTTATTCCAATGATGTTCAATATATGGATTCACCGAAATTCAATTGGGAAACGTGGCAATGGACGTTATACAAGGTAGAAGCTATCGGCTTTTGGGAAAGAAACGAAAATTATGCGGGCCAGAATCCTCCTAGCTATTCTACTACCACTGGTTGTGTAGCTAATAGTTCCTGGACCACAAAACTAGTAACAACTTATTACCTTTTTCATTTACTACTTGTAGGATAACTTAAAATGCAATCTTATCTGCCCATCAAAGCAAAGAAAAATCTCAAAGAATCCTCGAATAACACATATCTTATTTTTCCTAAAATTTTTAATCGGATTCTATCATATCAAAAGTTAATTACGTGGCACTTTACCTTATGATTTCCACTGGGCAGTAGGAAATGTCTCGTTACGGATACATTTGTTGGTCCTCTCGTTGACTTCAGCTCATCGTTTTTTACTGCTCTATTACATCAAAATTACTTTTGTTTGTGTCATGAACTCATATTTCATAAATCAATATGTTGATAAATTTGAACTGTTCCCGTGAACTACGTTGTTTTGAGTGTGTGGTGATTTGAAGCATGTGAGACATTGCTGGTGTTTTCTTACTTCTTTTTATCAGTTGGAAGATTTAACTGCAATGCGAGGGCTGTTCTTGCTGGTGTCAGCACCTGACAGGAGAGCACTCAAAAGCATCATGATATATCAATTTAGAAATTAAACCAACACGTTGGAAATAATCCAGTAAAACTACTTTTTTGTTAAGCAGAAAGTAATTTTCTGTTAACCAGACACCCTAGTTTTACGAGTTTCTTAATCCAAAGATTTACACTTTCAAAAAGAGCCAATTTTCATTGAAACTTAAAAGACTTTACCTGCACTATGACACCTCTCAGTGGCAACTAATTGGCGGCATTATACAAACATTTTACCGGAGAAAAATTAACGACCCCGTCGAAAATTAACGGTCGCACCTCGACCATCTGGCAGTAACATTCCAGCTTATTTGCCAAAATCCGATCGTCGACGTGTGACAAATGAGTATTATTGTATCGCACACGAGTGCCTATCCATTACCGTAAAACAATATTTATTATTTGTCAAATACGCCGCCGAGGCCGCAAATTAAACCCATTGTTGGGACACATTATATCTGTGAGTGAACCGGTCGACCTCAATGTATACCTCTTCGCCCTCCCGATGACGTAGCCAGCAGCAGCTAATGAATTTTGCGGTGGCGCCTATTTGCAAGATTAATTAATTCAATGTTGTTTTGCCGTCGGGACTAATAATTCCAGGGAATTTGGATCCATTTTTGCAGTTAGCTGTCGGGAGTTGCTTCATACCAACTGCACTACTAAACTTCCATTCACCACTGTGCGAATGATAAATAGGCGAGCGCACATGTGTGAACGCGCCTTTTTCCCGAAATGATTACAACACAGATGGCAGGGGAAACTACGGCAATGAAAGCTGGAATTACTTGCCATTACAACTGTTTGGAAATAAAGTTCAAGCTGCGCTACAAATCACTGTCTTCGGATCAAGGAAAATGTGCGAGAACAGGTGTTTTGTCGAGGAAGGAATTTACTATTGGGAACATTCTTATTGTGTTTGATTAGTTCTATTCAACTACATGAATTCGGTGTGTTATTAACTTAAGCCCTTGATAGATGAATAATGCGGGGCAGTAACCTCGTAGCTATTCTACTACGATAATTGTGTAAGGATAAGTGATCCACTTATTGCTGTCGTCTCGTTATCTTTGAAAAATTAGTTTTTTTATTTAACTTTCAGCCCATTTTGAGAAGGTTAAAGTCAGATTTCCAACTTTGAGTCAGTAATAAATGAATGGTTTATAGCAGCTTAGTTAATAAAATATTCAAATAATAATTTTTTTTTATCCTAAAATTCCATTCACCGCTATTCCATTGGGAAACACGGCAATGGACGTTATGCATTCATTTTAGAAGAGGTCGGCTTTTAGGTAAGACACAAAAATTATGCGATTCAGAAGCCTCCTAGTTGCACTACTGCCACTGGTTGTGTAGCTAATAGTTCCTGGACCACAAATCGTGTATCCACTTATCAGTTTTGCTACTTTTCCTCCTGCTACTCGTGCAGTGACTTAAAATGGGCTCCAATATGCCCATCAAAACAAAAAATCTCAACTTATCTTGGAATGACAAAAATTTTGTTTTTTTTTTTTCGAAAATCCTATTAGCTAACGTGGAAATGAACTTTCTATATGATAGAAGGTATCGGCTTTTAAGGAAGTGAGTAAAGCTATGTGGGGGGCAGGAGCCTCCTAGCTATACTACTCGCACTGGCTAGTTCTGGCAATAGTTTCTGGACCACAAAACTTGTATCAATTTACTGGTTTGCCAATAGTAATGTTTTTTCAATGAAATTCAATGTTTGAAGTTAAGATCAGTAAAAAACGTCGTAAAATGCCTTAAAACGTCATATAGTAATTAAAAATGCAACATTAATTAAAAATTTAATGTTTAGAGCTAAATCAATAAAATCTTCAAATATTCAACGTTTTACCAGGAACTCCATCTTATGGGCTATAATCAGTAAAAAAATGCTGTAACAGGGCTTAGAGAGTGTCAAAGCAATAATAGCAGTTTTTTCCAGCGTTTTAAGTCCGATATATGAGCAATCTTCAACGTTTGAATATCAATCTTTAGACCTGACTGAGTGGAAAATATGGTAAAACACCTTCAAACGTTTCAATTGTATTGTAATTTTCCAGTAAAGTTTAATGTTTGGAGTTAAGATCGGTAAAAAAACGTCATAAAATGTTGTAAAACATGTGAAAATGCCTAAATATGCAAGCTTCAACGTTTTTGCTTACAATTCAATGTTTAAAGCCATCATCAGTGGAAACCGTGGTAGAACGTCTTACAACGTCTCAATATACTCAAAAGACCAATACTAGTGGTTTTTTTTTTGGTGAAATTCAACGCTTGTAGATCAGAAATGTAGAAAATGCTGTAAAAGGCCTGAAAAAATGTCAAAATTATTGTTTTTCCAAAGAAGTTCAACCTGTGGATGCACTGGAATTCAATCGGGAAATGTAGCAACTGGACATTGTACAAGGTAGAAGGGCTCGACTTTTGGAAGAGAAATGAATATTATGCGGGCCCGAAGCCTCCTAGCTATTCTACTGTCACTGGTTGTGTAACTAATAGTTCCTGGACCACAAAACTAGTAAAAACTTACCAATTTGGTTTCTTTTTCTATTACTACTTATGCTGTAAGTTACAATACAATTTATATTGTTTAAAACCAACTTCTAAATTATCTTAGTTAAGGTTTGAGAGGTCGGTGGATGAAAATGAAAGTCTTCTTTCCAAAATTAGTCGACGTTTCGCAATGATTTTGTTGCATCCTCAGGACCCTAATCAATAACACCTGAAGTGTTCCAGTACAATTTTTTTATAATATTAATATAAATGTCAAATGTTAACAATATGTGACACATGTATAAAACCAAACAATTAAGAAAGAGTAAAACCATGTACTTACATTTGGAGGAGACTTCCGCGTCACTTAAAAGCATATATTTGGAAACAAAATCATTTTTAATCTGTTTTGTTTTTGCTTCCAAATATAGTCTACTCCAAATATAAGTACGGTGTTACTCTTCTTTAATTGTTTAAAAAAAATTGTACCAGACCACCTGAGCTCACTGCTCTCTTGTTGTTGCTTAGGGTCCTGAGGATGCAATTAAACCATTGCGAAACATCGACTAATTTTACAAACAAGACTTTCATTTTCATCCACCGATCCCCTCAAACCCATTAAGAAAATTTTTCTTGTTGTTTCTAAACAGTACAAATTTACATCTGGATCGATATCTACAACATCATTATAATACAGTCCTATCTGCCAATCAAAACAAAAAAAATCAGCTAAGGCTCGAATGACAAAAATTTTATTTTTCGCAAAATTCTATTGAAAAATGTGACCCTCGACGTTATACACGAATAGAAGGGTCGGTTTTCAGGGAGAAGATAAAAATTATGTGGGGCAGAAGCCTTCTAGCTTTACTACTTCCACTGGTTGTGTAGCTGATAGTTCCTAAGCCACAAAGCCTGTATCAATTTACTAATTTGGCTTCTTTTACTTCCACTGCTTGTGCGGTAACTTAAAATACAATCCTATCGGCCCCTCAAATAACAAAAATTTTATTTTTCATAAAATTTCCATTGGGATTCTATCATGTGAAGGGGTAATTGCGTGGAAATTAATCTTTTCTGTGCGATAACTTAAAATATAGTTCTATCTACCCACCAAAGCAAAAATATTCCTCAGCAAGACGTTGAATGACAAAAATGTTATTTTATCTAAAAAGCATTTAGAAAACGTGGCAATGGAATTTATACTTAACAGAAGGTGTCGGCTTTTGTAGAAGAGACAAACATTTTGCGTGTCGGAAGCCCCTAGTTACACTACTTCCACTGCTTCGAACATAATAGTTCCTGGACAACAAAGCTTGTATCGACTTACCAATTTCCCTTCAACTTAAAATACAGACCTATCTGTCTATCAATGCAAAAAATCTCATCTAAGCCTCAAATCACAAGCATTTTGTTATTCTTAAAATTCCATTAAGAAACGTGGTTATGGACCTTATACATGATAGATGGTTGGCTTATGTGGAACAGATAAAAATTATGTGGAGGAGAAGCCTCCTAGCTTTACTACTGCCCTGCTTGTATAGCTAATAATTCCTGGACCACAAAACTAGTATCAACTTACCAATTTGGCTTCTTAGCCTCCTACCACTTCTGCAGTAGTCCCATCTATCCGTCAAAACATAAATATCTCAATTTAGCTGCGAATGATAAAAAATTTATTTTTTCTAAAATTCCATTCAAATGGAAAAAATGGCAATATACTTGAGAGAAGGTATCGGCTTTTGGAGAAGAGAAAAAAATTTGCGCGTCGGAAGCCTCCTAGCTACACTACTTCCACTGCTTCGGCAGATAATAGTTCCTGGACCACAAAACTAGTATCAACTTACTAGTTTGGCTTCTTTTCCTCCTACCACTTGTGCAGTAGTCCCATCTATGCGTCAAAGCAAAAATATCTCAATTTAGCTTCGAATGATAAATATTTTTTTCAAACTTTCATTGCAATGGAAAATGTGGCCATATACTTGACAGAAGATATCGGTTTTTGGAGAAGAGATGAAAATTGCGCATCAAGAAGCCCCCTAGCTACACTGCTAACACTGCTTCGGCAGAAAATAGTTCCTGGACCACAAAGCTTGTATCGACTTACCAGTTCGGCTTCAACTTAAGATACAGTCCTATCTGTCTATCAATACAAAAAAATCTCAACTAAGCCCCAAGTGAAATTTTTTTTATTTTTCTCAATATTCCATTGAGCAACGTGGTTATGGACTTTATACCTGAATGAACGTTGGCTTATGCGGGACAGACACAAATTATGTGGAGCAGAAGCCTCCTAGCTTTACTGCTGCCCTGCTTGTACAGCTAATAATTCCTGGACTCCAAAACTAGTATCAACTTACTAGTTTGGCTTCTTTTCCTCCTACTACTTGTGCAGTAGTCCCATCTATGCGTCAAAGCAAAAATATCTCAATTTAGCTTCGAATGATAAATATTTTTTTCAAACTTTCATTGCAATGGAAAATGTGGCCATATACTTGACAGAAGGTATCGGTTTTTGGAGAAGAGATGAAAATTGCGCATCAAGAAGCCCCCTAGCTACACTGCTAACACTGCTTCGGCAGAAAATAGTTCCTAGACCACAAAGCTTGTATCGACTTACCAGTTCGGCTTCAACTTAAGATACAGTCCTATTTGTCTATCAATACAAAAAAATCTCAACTAAGCCCCAAGTGAAATTTTTTTTATTTTTCTCAATATTCCATTGAGCAACGTGGTTATGGACTTTATACCTGAATGAACGTTGGCTTATGCGGGACAGACACAAATTATGTGGAGCAGAAGCCTCCTAGCTTTGCTACTGCCCTGCTTGTACAGCTAATAATTCCTGGACTCCAAAACTAGTATCAACTTACTAGTTTGGCTTCTTTTCCTCCTACTACTTGTGCAGTAGTCCCATCTATGTGTCAAAGCAAAAATATCTCAATTTAGTTCGAATGATAAATATGTTTTCCAAAATTCCATTGCAATAGAAAATTTGGCCATATACTTGACAGAAGGTATCGGCTTTTGGAAAAGAGACAGAAATTGCGCATGCAAGAAGCCTCCTAGCTACACTACTAACACTGCTTCGGCGGAAAATACTTCCTGGACCACAAAGCTTGTATCGACTTACCAGTTTGGCTTCTTTTCCTTCTACTACCTCTGCGATAACTTAAAATATAGTCTATCTACCCATCAAAGCAAAAATATTCCTCAACGAAACGATAATTCAAAAAAAAATTTTATTTTGTCTAAAAAACCTTTGGAAAACATGGAAATGGGCGTTATCAAAGAAAGTGTCGGCTTTTGGGAAAGAAACAAAAATTATACGGGGTAGAAGCCTCCTAGCTATAATACTCGCAGTGGCTGTGTTCTTTTCCTCCTGCTACTTGTACAGTGACTTAAAATGGACTACCATCTGCCCATCAAAGTAAAATATTTCAACTTACCCTGGAATAACAAACATTTTGTTTTTTTCTACAATTTTATTGAAAAGCTTGGCAATGAACTTTGTAATGATAGCATGTATCGGTTTTTAGGGAAGAGACAAAAACTATGCGGGGCAGAAGCCTCCTAGCTATACTACTCGCACTGGGTGTGTAGCTAATAGATCTCGGACCGGAAAACTAATAACAACTTACCAGTTTGGCTTCTTCTCCTTCTACAACTTGTGCAGTAACTTAAAATAGAGTCCCACTTGCCCGTCAAAGCAGAAAAATCTCAATTTAGCTTATTATGATTACAATTTTATTGTTTTCAAAATTGCATTGAAAAACGAGGCAATGGACTTTGTACTTAAGGGAAGGTGTCGGCTTTTGAAAAAGAGGCAAAAATTATGGGTGTCAGAAGCCTCCTAGCTACACTACTTCTACTGCTTCGGCAGATCATAGTTCCTGAACCACATAGCTTGTATCGACTTACCAGTTTGGCTTGTTTTCCCCCTACTACTTGTGCAATAACGTAAAATATAGTTCTATCTGCCCATCAAAGCAAAAATATTCCTCAACGAAACGTTGATCGAAAAGAATGTTATTTTGTCTAAAAAGTCTTTGGAAAACATGGCAATGGACGTTATCTAAGAAGGTGTCGGCTTTTGGGGAAGAAATAAAAATTATGCGGGGCAGAAGCCTCCCAGATACACTACTACCACTGGATTTGTAGCTCTTTTTGTGTGGTAGTTTTGGATTTCATTGGGAAAGGTGGCAATGGACGCTTTATACATGATAACAGGTTTCTTAAATAACATGAAACTTGTATCAACTTACTAGTTTGCATTGTTTTCTTCCTTCTTCCTATACGATAACTTGGGATTCCATTAAGAAACGTGGCAATGGGTGTTCATTATAAAACTTCATCTAGCAGGCTATGAAATTTTGATCGAAAAGGATGACTTAATCAAAATAAATAGACTTTTGTCTCTATCTTTTCCTTTTGACTTTTCGCAGCCAACTAGATGAAGTTTTATAACCCCGTGCATAATAAGAGTTTTCGGCTTTTGGGGAAAAGACAAAAAATATGCTAGGCAGAAGCCTCTTAGCCCTGCTACTAGGACTGCTTTTGTAGCTAATGGTTCCTGGACCACAAACCTATTAACAGCTTACTAGTTTGGCGTCTTTTCCTCCTACTACCTACGCGACAACTTAAAGTACATTCCTATCTGCCCATCAAAGAAAAAAAATCTCAACGAAGCTTCGAGTAACAAAAATTTTATTTCTCCTAAAATTCCATTCACCGGAATTCCATTGGGAAACGTGGCAATGGACGTTATACATCATAATGATTGGATTTTATTCTGCTGGGGTCTGCCAATATGTTCCTGACGTATCGACAAGAGAAAAGAAATTTTACTCCGACCGAAGACTTATATTCCCGGTGTAAATACCTGGAGGAATTCCGGAGCGAATTGAATCGACTCTTAATTGAAAATCTAACGTATGTTTTGCCGAGGTTATGTTGGCATCAGGGATCGTAGGGACGTAGATCGATATCCCCAGCGGGATGGGGGGTCGGTAAATTAGTGGCTACACTTTTGAAAGTTTAATCTCAGCGCCCTTTAAATGGAAATTTTATATATCGAAGGTGGGGGCCCGATTAATGTTTAATGAAGGCGACTCCGCACGCAGTTAACCTCAAAGAGGGAAACTGGGACTCTAACCCCCCGATAAAACACTGATAGGGTTTTTTATTTCAGCTAGACCTCGGGTGACAAATTTGCGGTCAAAACGACGATATTTTCTAGTAAACCTCAAATTAACTATCAGCAGGCTTGCGGAAGAGCGAAAAATTTTCCTGCTTAAAAGCCGTTTTTCCGATGTTGCCTTCTGGGAGATGTATTAACGGTCAGTATTTTAAATAATACCTGCTTTTAGCAGGATTCTTGAACATACCTGCTTCTGATATAGACAACAGGTTTACTAAAAAAAATGAACGTTTTCCTTGCTTCAAAACTGTATTCTTTCTACTTATCAGGGGATTTTCCATTTGAGATCCTTGATATAAAGAACATACATACCGTAACTTTATGCGAGGAATGGATATCCTAAGGGAAGTCACTTTTTTATCCAGTCTTCTGTAAAATTGTTCCTTCGCTCTAAGCTGTCTTTCTTTTGGCCTCAGTTATCTATATAGCAGTTATCTTAGGAGTAAAATACGCCTCCCCAAGCCCACGTAGATTATCGTAAATATCTCCTATACCTACGTGGAATAAACTGAGCATTAAACATATTTATGTGGGTTTGATAAAAGCTTTATTGATTATATTTCTAAAATAAACTATTCAATCAATTAACGCAATAAATCTTAACCACCAAATAATTCAGAGGAGTCATAGATATTTATACTATAACTCAATTCGATTTCTTAGTTTTGCCCCTAATTTTTGGTCCTAAATATGTGAATTCTTAGATCATTATGATATTAAGATTCTTCGCCTTATGCGTTCTCAAAATCTAATCATCGACGTAATAAGTCAGATTAATTCCCCAACCGCCTTTGATCAGTTGTTTTGGTCAGCTTTGCCAGATCTTTGCTTTCTAAATTAAGTAATGTTTTTGATTATTTTGTAAATAAGCTCAAGTTAAAGTTATTCTCCACATATTTGTCACCTTAGCTTATTCAAATAACTTTTGTACTTGAAATTATTTTTATTTACGTCACAGGAATATTGTCAAAATTGTCAAAAGAAAAAATTGTGTCTCAGACACTAGCATAATTTATAGCTTATTCTAGTGATTTCAGCAAATAAAATTGCTTGTATATACGTAGCCGGAAAATTATCAGAAATCCGAATTGTCAGAACGAAAATTTTACGTTTAATAAATGAAAAATAAAATTAAAAAATATAACAAGAACTTCAGATACTACCTAAAGATTATTCTGGAAATTTGGCAGAGAAAATTGCTTACATTTACGCAACTTAAAAGTTGTCAGAAATAAATACTCAGACACAAAAGATACTTGAGGGTTTGTTATTAAAATTACAGTTTTTTCACTAAATAATTTATAGAGCATTCTGAAAATTTTTGAGTAAGAAACGATTTGCGTTTTCATAGCAAGAAAATTGTCAGAAATCAAAACTTTCAGGATAGGAATTTCAGATTTTTAATTTAAGTAATTAAAAAAACATTAATTTAGTCACCTTTATAACTTAAATTATTTGCTGATATTTATAAAAAGTTGTCAAAATTCAAAAATATTACGTAGGAAATGTGTCAGAAAATTGTCAAGAAATAATTTTTATATTTTATTAATTAACCATGATTTCAGACACTAGCAAAATTTAGAGCTTTCTAAAAAATGTTTTACTAGAATGTGGTTGTATTTACCCAACAAAAAATTATCAGAATTCAAAACCGTCAGAAGAAAGATTTGGAGTTTTATCAATTAAAAGACTGGATTTTGCTCTGTAGTTTAACTTAAGCTTATTCTGTACTTTTCTGCTCTATAAATTGATTGTATTGGCGTTTTAACAAAATTTTTAGAACTAAAAATTGTCAGAACAGAAGCCTGAGGTGTTATTAATTAAAAATCATATTTTCAATCTGTAGCAAAACCTAGAGCTCGTTCTAAAATTACTTGCCATAAATCTTGTACTTAAAATTTTTCGTATTTATGTAACAAACTCTTTGTCAGAATTTGAAACTGTCAAAAAAGGAACTTAAGGATTTATTAATTAAAATACATATTTTCAGATCCTAGAATAACTTGGATTTTATTATGAAAATTTTTCAGAATTGAAAATGTCAGAAGAAAAATTTTTGTTTTTTTTTTACTAAAAACTTAGTTTCAGACAGTAGCTTATAGGTTCTTCAGAAAAAATATCCTTTTGAAGTAGATAGTAGTAAGTAAAAAGGATGATTGCCAGAATGTGATATTTGATCTTGAAATTATTTGGAAGAATTTACGTAACAATAAAATCATCAGAATTCAAAATTAACAAAATAAAAATCTTTTTTTTGTAATTTTATTTACAACTTAGAAATGATTGTGGAAATTACTAAAAATTAGTTGTATGTAATTACGGAACAAGAAAATTGTCAGAATTCAATAATCTCAAAAATGAAAATCAAAATTTTTCTAACGAAGTTAAGAGACTTTACGTAAAAATAAAATTGCCAGAGAAGAAAGTTAATTTTTTCTAATAATATAGTTAAATTTACATAAGAAAAAATAGTCAGAGTTCCAAATTATCAAAGTTCAAAATTATCAGAAAAATTCTTTATTAATAACTAAAAGCCAAGATTTCAGATAAAAGTAACATAATAACAATACAGAAACTTGAAGATCCTTTAATTTAAAAGAATAGTTTTAGAACTAGGATTAATGCTTATACTGAAAATTTCTCAGTTGGAGTTGCTCTTATTTACTTGTAATAAAAAATATTATCAGAATTCAAAATTTTCAGAATGGAAACTTGATAAATTTTAGACACTAGAATAACTTGAAATATATTCCGACAATTATTACATTAGATACTGACTGTATAATAATGTGACAAGAAAATTATCAGAATCCAAAAATATCAGAAAAGAAACTTGATGTTATATAAATGTAAATGCATGATTTGAGACAAAAGCACAATGTAGAGTTTTCTGACATAAAATATAAATTTTCTGTATTTTTGAAACTAGAGAAAATCAAAATTATCAGAAAAAAACTTGACTTCACACTGAAGCCTAAATTAGAGCTTTTGAGTTTATTATATAATTAATTGCTCAATTTAGAAATCGGTTCTATTGACATTACAACAAACTTTTCGGGATTGAAAATTGTCAGAATTGAGGTGGTAATACTTAAAAGATATTCTTTCAGTTTGCAGCGTAACCTAGAGCACGTTCTGAAGATATTACACTTGAAAATACTTTTATTTACGTAACAAAGCAATCTTCAGATTTCAAAACGTCAGAATTCAAACAATAGTGAAAAAAATCTTAAGTACATACTTTCAGGTCGCAGGATATAAAAAAATTGTCAGAATTCAAAATTGTCATAATTGAGTCTTGAGTTTTTATTTACTAATAAACATGACTTCACACACTAGCATAAGTTAGAGCTTTACAATAACTATAGCACTAGAATGTAGTTGCATTTACGTTACAAAAAATTTGTTAGAATTCAAAATAATCAGAGAACAAAACTGGGGTTTTATTAATTTAAAAAAACGTTAATTTAGATATAACTTATAACTTAGAAATGATTGTGGAAATCCTTACACTCAAATCAAATGTATATACGCAGCAAGAAAATTGTCAGAATTCAATATTGTCAGAAAAATAAACTTCAAATATCTTTAATCAAATTAAGGGAGTTTACGTAAAACTAAAATTACCAGATGTGAAAGTTTAAATCAAATTAATTAAATTTACATAAGGAAAAACTGTCAGGCTGCAAAGTTGTCAGAGTTCAAAATTATCAAAAAAGAAGCTTAAGGCTTTATTAATAACTAAAAACCATGATTTCAGATACAGTATATTTCAGACACTAGGACAATTTAGAGTTTTGTGACGTAAAGTATAAAGCTTTCTGTATTTTTGGAACTAGAAAAATTCAAAATTATCAGAAAAAACTTACGGTTTTTATGGATTAAAAAAAAAACCCAAACACAAGAAAATTTAGTGAAAGTATCAAACATTTTTTCAATTGAAATTGCCTATGCATACGTGATAATTAAATTGTCAGAATTCATTACTGCTTATTCTAAAAATGGTTGTATTTAGAGAACAAGGAAATCGTCAGAATTCAAAATTGTTAGAAAAAATGCTTGCGGTTTTATTTCAATTAACACAACAACAACAAGAAATTTATCAGAAGGGGGTCTTGTATTCTATTATTAAAAAAAAACATAGTTTCGGGAATTAGCAACTTCCGGTTTCCGTTTCTCCCCCTAGCAGTTATTATTCCCCTGCCCCTATAGCGTGCGTTCCTTCCGGCAATTCCAGATGATTTACAATAATTTTCCTTCGGCTTGTCACGTCCTATTTAATAAAATATTAGCCGGCCTCTTGTCAATCCATTAGAACGAGAAATCCTATCAATCTTAATGGAGCGTCTTTTTGTTTTGGGAGTGTTGGATTTGATAAATTTGTTTTGGCGAATTATATTATCCCGCCAGTTATCTTTTGACCGGACGGCAGAATTAATGACCAGTCTCCCGGTCGTGAATTTGTATCGTTAGTTTTCACTTGGTATTATGCCTCGAACTGCTCGTAATGGTAATTCGTCAAAACGGCATAATCCCCGCCTCATATATCTACCCAAAATCCCACTATCCATCTTACTGGGAAAGTCTCTAAAACTTTTAAAAACGAGGAGCAATCGCCTTTTAAAGATTTATTGGAAAGTTATACAAAGCATCGATTTCCCTTGCAATTTCAAACTTTGTATTCTCCTGTTTGTCTCGAATTTATGAGGGCGAAGGACTGTTGTGGCATTTCTTCGCTACTCTACGAGCTATTTAAACCTCTAAGCGCATTACTCCAAAACAGTGCCCTTGAAAGTGCTTCACTTTCCACTGCGCATATATACTCCCCTAGGAAGATGAAATATTCACATTCACACTGACTTAGAACTTTATGTGTTTTCTGTGCCGTTACTTGGGGAGTAAATGCTAAACAGTAGGGAATAGGCATTATTATATAATGATATGGAAAACGGGCCTGCATCTTGCTTTGAGGCGGCAATACATTTCTTTTACGAAAGCCTTTATTTATTCAGGGCGCTGTGCTTTCTGTTTTTTAAGTAAGCTGAGCGGTATTAAATTTCCTTTGTAGGTCTTCAAATTTGACCTCAGGGACTGGGTCATTATTTGAATTATTTTTCGTAGTAGACACGGAATTATCACGACACTACACCTAGAGCTATTGTTGCTATTCTAGCTCATTGGATTAATGAGCCATAATATCCAAATAAGAGCAATTATAATCTATTTTCAAAGGTAAGTCTTTTTAGAACTTCGAAAATATCCTTTTCACACGTACGCGAAGTGACATTTAAATAATCTCAGATTCGTGTGGGAGACCACTGTTATTTCACTGTCCCTCAAAGGGGGGAGGCGCATGAATGTTGCAAACTCAAATTGAAAAACCTGATTATTACTCTTGATGATCTCATGCGCCATAATAATACTCATTCCGGATGGGTCTTTGGAAAATGCATTGTTTGCACTGAAAACTGACTGGGAATTAAATTATCAAAGCTACTAGGCTCTTGGCCGGTATTTGAACAGCATAATCGGACCCCGCTTAAAATATTAATTAATCTCAGGTAAACCACGTCCAACAGAACGCAGTGGCAGTTTAATTACCCGAGGCCGAAAGGTCAATTGCTGCAACGGAGATCTGGATTATTAATAAGCCTTAAAGCTTCGGATTCATTCTATTTGATTATGGGGCGAACCAGTATTTCATCACTCCGGGTGAAATAATAGAAAACCACGATATGTAGGAATAAATGGGTTACTTAATGAATTTGCTTCGTTTTTAATTAGATAAGGTCTAGTCTAGAATTAGTGGAGAAAGGCGACAAGAAACATGTTCTCGTGTGGACTTTCAGCTCACGCAATAAGATATACATCATCATTGCCACGTCGCGTGCAACTTTCTGACTTAGTTTTGTCACAATTCGCTAAGACGACGTAGTTGATATACTAGGATATTCCATTTTAGCAACTCGAAAGAAAGCGTGTATATTCCTTATGACAAAATTTGAAATACAAGAGTGTTCCATTGCAGTAACACAAAAGGAAGTATATATCGTACGCCTTTAAATTATACCGAAACTTAAGAAAACAAGATATTATATTTTAACAATCCAAGAGAAAGTGTGTATCGTACACTTTGAAATTATGACAAATATTGAAATGACAAACCATTTTATTTTAGCAACCCAAAAGAAAGTGGGTATCATACACGTCGAAATTATGACAAAATTAAAATGCAAGGATATTCCCTAATGTTCAAAAGAAAGTATGTACTGTACAGCTCAAAATTATGCCAAAACTTAATAGGCAAAACTATTCTATTTTAGGAATCGAAAAGAAAGTGACTATCGTACACCTCGGAATTATGGCCACATTTAAAAAGCAAACTGATGACTGTTTATATAATGAAATTAGGCTGAGCTTTTGTTCCAGTTACTCGAACAGTAAGTATTCGGTGGAAGAAATTATTACTTGTAAATGGTACTTTTATTTCTATTTATTTTTTAATTTAGAAGTAAGTTTATCAGCTATTTTCTTTCTGTAAGTTTTCAGTTAGTTTGTATTAAGAATTGTACATTTTTTGTTGTTGTACATTTTAACATTATTTGGATATGAATACTAAGCAATACCAGAAGTAACTAACCCATTATCAGCATCCATTCGAGAGCTTATTGGTTTGGCCTCATTTTCATTGCATGCATTTTTACAAGCCGAAAAGATGTGTCTATCATACACCTGTGCATTATGCCCAAAATTTTTATGCTACGAAGTTTCGTGCGCAATTTTGTACTCCTCAAGGAAAAGTGTGTATCATATACCTTGGAATTATGCCCAATGAAATTTGGAATAGGAAAGGGGGTCCATTAACCTAAAAATAGAGAGTCAATTTTTAGGAGAAAGTAAAGTGTATTTGTGGAACCTCATGCATACATACCCCTAAAAGCTATGTCAAAACTTAATATTCAAAGTTATTCTATTTTAGGAACCTAAAAGAAAGTAAGTATTGTAGTCTTTGGAATTACGACAAATCAGAGAATGCAAAGATATTACATTTTGGCTATCCCAAAAGAAATCGTAGTGAGTATCCTACTCCTCGAAATTACAAGAAAATAAAAAGTTAAAAGAAAGGGTTCCTTCAAATTATGACAAAACTGAAATGCAGAGGTATTTCAATTGTAGTAACCCACAAGAACGTGTGTTTTACACCTCAAAATTATGTCCAAACTTAATATGCAAAGGTATAAGGTAAGTATCGTACTCTTCAGATTTATGACAAAATTTAAAATTCAAAGGTACCCATTTTAGCAACACAGAAGAAAATGTGTATCGCACCCCTCAGAATTATGACAAAACTTAAATGCAAAGGTATTCTATTGTAGTAACCCAAAACACACCGGAATTGTGCCAAAGCTTAATAGGCAAAAGTATTCTTTTTCAGGAATGCACCAGAAAGTGAGAATCGTACTCCCCTGAATTATGACAAAACTTAAAAAGCAAAATTATTCCATTTTAGCAACCCAAAAGAAAGTGTATCGCACATCTCGGAATTAAGAGAAAATTAAAGTGCAAAGGGATCCTATTGTAGTAACTCAAAAGAGAGTCTGCCGCACACTCCAAAATTATGTCAAAACTTAATAGGCAAAAGTATTCCATTTTAAAAACCTAAAAGAAAATGAGTATCGTACTTCTTAGAATTATGACAAAATTTAAAGTGTAAAGATATTCCATGTTAGCAGCGCAAAAGAAAGTGCGTATTGGACACTTAGGATTATGACAAAATTTGGAATTCAACAATATTTTATTTTAACAACCAAAAAGGGATTATTTATCGTACACATCGGAATTATGGCAAAATTGAAATGCAGAATATTCATTGAAGTAGCCCAAAAGAAAGTGCTACCTTACACATCGAAATTGTGGCAAAATTTAATAGGCAAAAGTGTTCTTTTTTAGGAATCCCACAGAAAGTGAGTATCGTACTCCTCGGAATTATGACAAAACTTAAAATGCAATAATATTCCATTTTAGCAAACCAAAAGTGTGTGTATCGCACACCTCGGAAATATGACAAAATTGAAATGGAAAGGTACTCTCTGGTAGTAACCCAAAAGAAAGTATCGCACACTCAAAATTATGTTAATATTTAATGGGCGAAATAATTCCGTTTTAGAAACCTAAAAGAAAGTGATTATTGTACTCCTTCAGATTATAACAAATTTTTGAAATGCAAAGATATTCCATGTTAACAGCACAAAATAACGTGCATATTGGATACTTTGTATTATGACGAAAATTTGAAATGCAACGATATTTGATTTTAGCAACCAATAAGAAGGTGTGTACTTCTCGAAACTACGACAAAATTTAAAATAATAAACTATTCTATTTTAGATCCCAAAAGAAAGTGTGTATCGCACACCTCGGAATTATGTCAAAACTAAAATGCAAAATTACACTCTTACAGTAACCCAAAAGAAAGTGTCGCTCACCTCGAATTTATGTCAAATGTTAATAGGCAAAAGTATTCCATTTCACAAACCTAAATGAAAATGAGTATCGTACGCCTTCGAATTACAACAAATTTTTAAATGCCAAGATATTCCATGTTAGCAGCACAAAAGAAGGTGCATATTGGACACTTTAGATTATGACAAAATTTTAAATGCAACGAAATTTCATTTTAACAAACAAAAAGAAGGTGTGTATCATACATTTCGGAATTATGCCAAAAGTTAATAGGCAAATGTATTATTTTCAGAAACCCAGCAGAAAGTGAGTATCATACTCTTCGGAATTATGACAAAATTTAAAATGCAAAGATATTCCATATTGGCAACCCGTAACAAAGTGTGTATCGCATACCACGGTTTAGGACAAAATTGAAATGAAAAGACATCCTATCGTAGTAACCCAAAAGAAAGTCTGTCGCACACGTCAAAATTGCGTCGAAACTTAATAGGCATTCCATTTTGGCAGCTCAAAAGAAAGTGTGTATCGTACACCTCTGAATCATGCCCAACGGAATTCGAAATAGGGAAGGGAGGACCCATAAACCTAAATATAGATAGTCCATTTTTTAGGCGGATGTCAAATATATTTGTGGGACCTCAGGGTGCGTTCTAATATACCCCAGGGCGAGATTTATAACTCCTCAGCTATAAGGGTTGTGGCTTTAATTAATTAAGTGCTGAAACGTAACGGACGCGAAAAAAGGCGGTGCCTATGATGTTTCTTCATCAAGATAATAAACTGTTAAATTATGAGAGTTCTTAGCATATTAAATTCATCACTCATACCACCACTGCAAGTATTACCGGCTCCGGGTGATTGTATAAAATTATAACTCGGTTGGATGTCACGATAATACGAATCTCATGTCGCCGCAGCATTTTAATTTATCACTGATATAGACAACAATCGAAACAACACCTTGGCTTAGATTCGTGCTGGTTTTTTTGATAAAATATCTAGAAAGAGGTAGATTTAGTTTCACACGCGAAATAACAATAAAACATCGTCAAAGTTCCCACTTTTCCACGTCCAAACCTTCTGACTTTTTTGAGATTTTCGGTTGTTCATCCGCGCAATTAATTAACCTAATGCTAGGAATGGTATGCGTTATGACACCGTTCTATTATCGTATAACGTAATATGTAATTAGAGCAAAACAACGACGCACAGTAAGTTGGAACTATGTATGTGTGTAGCAGGAAACTTTTGCCAAATCATCAATAATGCATTAGCCGGGGTATTCCCTATACAGTCCCGTAGTATACACGTCTAGTTTACAAAACCAATTAATTTTGGGGTGGTTTAGTTGGCTGTACTGCTTTATAGCGCATGTATCTCTCGCTTGTAAATGTGTAACATGGACAAATCTTAGTTGAAAAGGTGGAATGCATATAATCGCTTGTTCAATCGCTTCATGCTCAATCTCCTGTTTATGAACAAGCTAAGACCATCAGAATATGGGCAAATGGTAATAAGACGGCATGAAGTATTGCCCAGGTGAGTATCACTATTATGAATAATATTAAAGAAAAATCGAAGAGAAAAAGGAAAAGAAGTTCTAAATCTTTAAAATTTTCTTAAAAATTCAAAATGCACCTTTCGAGGATAGCACCCCTAAAATGCCCTGTTAGGTGACAGTGATCAGTAAACTCTAGTCCCAAACTATCTATTTTTGAATTGTAAATAACGAAAATACATAAATTATTTAGGAGCGCTAGTTTTGAAAATTATCTTCATGATAATCTCATAATTAAATTCAGTACAGTAATAAATACATTCAATGACAGTTTAGGGGGTTATTGACATATTTTTGGTTTATTTCTGGTCTAACTGAGCAATAAGTAGACATGAATTCCTTTTTAAAGCAAAACTAGTTTTACAGAATGTTTTATACAATTCTTATAATTGGCCGCTTAAGTAGGTACTTTACGTGGAACGTTTTTGATTTTGCTGGTCTATACAGATTATGATAGAGTAATCAATTTGTCTACAATATTGAAATTTGGTGATATTGGGTAAAAAAAACCTGTAATAAACTATACTAGTGAGTCAGTAGTACAGCTAAGAAAGTTCTGGGTCACGAATGATAGGAGTCCAGATTGGGGTTATGTGGCAAATCTTCATTTTGTCATGTTGATTCTCTATGACAGCACTTGTCTTCATTTTTGCTTGATCACCATTAACTAATAAGTCTATCTTGTTAGGCAATTATTATAAATGCTTTCCAATAAATTCCGTTCCAATAATGGCGCAATACGCGCAGAGCATTACACTAATAATCCCAATATACTCCACGGCTCGGACGTTGAAATTGACCAAAGACCGCCTAACGATTACCCACGGGAATGAGGAATTGATTAATTACGCCACAGAGGCAGGCAAGGATTCAATAGAGCTAATATGTTCGGATGTACTACAGGGTGCCCTCTTGAACTATTCCCCAAGCTATGCATGAGCCCAAGTCTTGTGGAATTTAAAATCAATATTATAGTTCAAGACAACTTTAGCTTAAAGTTTAGGATTGTAAACTATGAACGCCCAGTGCATCATCTGGAAAGAGCCGATTTTCCGTTTGTTGTGACATTAAAAGCTTTGTGAGTGAATATATGTATTTTCATCTTGCAGTCCTTAGAGGCCTTTATGCTTCGGTTTCACTTTGATATGGTTGAAAGAGAGTTTTTGCGAATGAAACTTCATTAAAAATGAGCCTAACACGAGATGGAAATATTTTTTTTCTTTTCTATACGCTGCTTTCTCTATACCATAAAATCGTCATGTTTCAAAAGCAAGATAATCTATATAGATAAGACAAACAAATAATATATTATCGGTTTTATTTTCTCGAAGTGGTGCACAATATTTCTTTGTAAATATACTCCTCGATAGGTGAGCACACATGAACTTGTTTTCTATTTTCGATTGCAATACCATCTCTCGGAAATATATAACATTGTCTGCTCTGCCATATATATCATGACTTCCAGGATAGTTCGGTGGTATCGGAATTTACTTTAGGGTAAATGGTTTTAATGTAAAGATGAATTGCTGTTAGAAAAATGACATGTCATCAGTTAAGTAACTAGAAAAATTAGCACACCGAGCAATTATTATGCTCCTTGCAATTGAATGAAACGTTTTGAAAAGATAAGCTTTAGAAGAAGAAATAAAATAGTCTATTCAAATACATTAATTAGAATTATATATGTTACCTTACTGAAGTCAAATATCTAAGGAATGCGGCCATTACTGCGCTCTTTAGAAGTATTCCATAGCACTCGTGATCAAGCTTGATTGTATCTTTTATAAACTATACTCTACGATGCTCATTATTTAAGGTAATAAATATTTTCTTTAAGAAAACAGAAATTATATCTTGGGTAGCTGTAATCATAGTTTTAGTTAGATGGATAATGTAAAGTGATGAAGGATCGCAGTTTTCGAATAACCAATTCCAAACATCTTTGTAGTTTCTCCAGGATTCGAAGATTTTTTCTATTATTTTGTGTGCCTTAAGTTTCCCACTATCAACTACTCCTAGTGTTTGCTTTAAGGGAACCTAAATTACTTTTTCCAGAGGCCTAATTATAGCATAAATTTCGTTGATAATTTAGAGCGATTAAGGTTCGGAGTTTTTTAAGTCCAACATATTTTTAATTTCTCCAGGATTCGCCGAGTCTCTCTGTTTTTCCGTATTTCATAATGAGTTAATTTCTTAGTGTCTTCTTTAAGATAAACGAAATTACATTTTGCGGGCCCCAATCATAGCTTTAGTTAGCTTGAGGATAGCAAAAATTAAGGTTGGGAGTTTTTGAATTCCCAATTCTCAACAAATTTCTAATTTCTTCAGGACTCGATGAGATTCAACTAGTTTTTCTGTTATTCCGTATTTCTTGCTTTAAGAGAACAAATATTATATATATTTTCTAGAACCGTAGTCATAGCTATAGTTAGCTTGATCATTTGGAGCAATAAAGGTTTGGAGTTTTCGAATAACCCAAGCCCAACATATTTTTTATTTTTCCAGGATTTGGCAAATTTTTCTGTTTTCCGGTATGTCAGAAGGAGGTAATTTCTTAGTGTTTTCTTTAAGAAAAGCGAAATTATTCTCTGCGGAACACCAGTTAGTTGTAACTTTAGTTTAGGTTAGACCAGGTTAATTAAGAAATGTAAGTTCTTATTAATTACTATTAAAGTTTGGAATTTTTTAAATAACCCAAGTCAAACCTATTTTTAATTTCTCTTCTGTTTTTTCTGTATGTCATCAGGAATTTTTTTACTTTTTTAAGAAAACCACAACCAAAATTACATTTTGCAAAGCATTATTAGCATTAGTTAGCTTGATAATGTAGAGCGATGAAGGTTCGAAGTTTTCGAATAACCAAAACCGAATATATTTATAATTACTACAGAATTCGGTAAGTCTCTCTCTTTTTATGTAGAACATGAGGAGTTAATATTTTTTGGTGTTATCTCTAAAAAAATCAAATTTATAATTTGCGGAGACCTCAATATACGCTAAATTAGTTAGTTTTATATTGTAAAGCCACCAAGGTTCGGAGTTTTTGAATAACCCAAGCCTAATAAATTTTTATTTTCTTCGAGATTCAGTGAGCTTCTCTGTTTTTCTGTATATAGTGAGGAGTTAAATAAAATTACATTTTGCGGAGACCTAATTTTAGTAAAAATTTGGTTGATAATTTAGAGCGATGAAAGTTCGGAGTTCGAATAACCCCAAACTGAATTTCTTTTACTTTTCTGCAATATCCGGTAAATCTCTCTGTTTCTAATGTTAATTTCTTAATGTTTTCTCTAAGAAAAACAAAATTACATTTTGTGGAGTAATAATTATCGCTTAAGTTAGCTTGATAATTTAAAGCGACCAAGGTTCGGAGTTTTTGAATAACCCAAGCCTAATATATTTTTAATTTCTTCGGGACTCGGCGAGTTTCTATCTTTTTCTGTACATCGTGAGGAGTTCATTTCTTAGTATTTTCTTTAAGAGTATCAAAATTACATTTTGCGGAGCTCTAATTATAGCATTAATTAGCATGAAAATTTAGAGCGATTAAAGTTCTAAGTTTTGGAATAACCCAAGCCCAAGATATTTTTAATTACTCAAGGATTCGACAAGTCTCTGTTTTCCTGTAAGTCATAAAAAGGTTTTTTGGTGTTTTGTTTAGGAGAACCAAAATTAAATTTGGCGAGCCTTAGTTACAGCTTCAGTTAGGTGGGTAATTTAGAGCGATGAAAGTTCGGTTTTCGAATAATCAAAACTGAATATATTTTTAATTTATAAAGAATTCGCTGACTCACTCTGCTTTTCTGTATGAAACTAGAACACGATGAAGACGTATACTTGGCTCAAATTTTTTGTCTTTACTAAGTATACCACATCGTGAAGGCGACTCGCCTTCAGGGACCTCGAATATTGGCATTTAGAACTTACCTGTGCTATTATAATCACCGCTTTACCCAAACAAAATTACCGATCTATAAGCAATTAGTATGGTTTTTAGAATTGCTAAAACTCGATAATGGCCTCAAATCGATAGTTCCTACTATGGATACCATGTTACGCTTTCTGCAAATATTCCCATTTATTGAATTTTAGAATAGTAGTAGATTTAAGAGAAGTTAGTCTTTATTTAATTATAAATTTTATTTGTTTTGTGACGTCTGTAATCTTTTATGGAGCCCTAATTATAGCATTAGTTAGATTAATAATTTAGAGCGATGAAGGTTCGGAGTTTACGAATAACCCAAGCCCAATATATTTTTAATTTCTCCAGGATTCGACAAGTCTCTCTGTTTTTCTGTAAGTCATGAAATAGAAATTGTGTAGTGTTCTTTCTAAGAGAACCAAAATTAAATTTATCGATCCTTAATTATAACTTCAGTTAGCTTGATAACTTAGAGAGATTGAGGTTCAGATTTTTTTTAAATTTCTTCAGAAGGAAAGTAAACTGGTCACAAATCTATAAAAGAATGTATACTCCCAAAGGGAACAGGGTTTACAGAAATACGTCTTCTGGAGTGCACTAGAAAACAATAGCCACAAGAGTTATATATAGTTGTGGACAGTGATGCTATTTGGTGTGTTCATGTCCGATGTGTACTAAACTAAAACTAACATGGCAGGTTAGCACTTTTCTGCTTATAATTAGGACGCGTCAATTTTTTAATTTTTTTTTTTGCCTTTTTTGACCACGCGCGCGGGGCGCCCATTGTTTAGGAAATCCGAACGGAAAACTTCTTTTCCTCAGATATAGCCCAAACTGCCATAAAATTATTAACAAAGAACCTGAAGATACTTAAAAGTAACTGAAACGCAGAAACATCTCAAATATCTTATTTCATATTAAGTAATAGGTAAACAGGTAAAAACGTGCTAAAATTCATAAAAAGATATAAAATGGAGTTAGAGAATAAAGGTTCCCATTTATGACATTTTGTTAGTGATTGTGAACAGAATCTACAATTGAAATTTCAGTTTTCTAGCTTTGATTGTCCCTGAAAATGTAATATTTGTCAATTTTTGGGTCACTCTATAGTATCTAAATCAGAAATCAAGGCACCATTTATAATAAGGAAATAAAACTTACAAAATAAATATTAGTAAACAGTAAAGTAAAATATTGCAGCATTATTTGAGACACCGTATACTATTTAAAACACAAATCAACGCTCTATTTATCATAAAACTACTGCAACATACGCAATAAATTAACTGATATCGATTTACATGCAAAAGTCCTAAAATTCCAGGTTACAACATTTTTTTGAGACACCCTATACTATTCAAAACGTATATATATATATATATATATATATATATATATATATATATATATATATATATATATATATATATATATGCCCTATTTATCATACGACTACAAGAACCGACGAATAAAATCGATAACTATTGATTTATATGGGAAAAGTCGATATTTCTAAATTCAGCATATGAGGCTCTCTCCAACTAGCTCAAAAACCTAAATTCCCTGATCAAAATCGTGAATTTCGCGCTTTCAACAGCTTATATCGCGTTTTACTGAAGATTTATCCGAAAAGATATACGCGGAGCCACAAAAGTAGAGTAATTTTATTGTTTTTTATCAGTTTGTGGATAAAATGGCGAAGGAATTATTTCGCAGTAAATACTCATATTTGACAACACTAGACTCCTTGCAAAATTAAATTTGCTTTAATTGGTAAGTTTTAAAAACGGTTTCATCGCCTATATCTAACATTTTATTCCGCCTTGCCTACGTACTAAATAATCCACAATTTCTATGTAAAAGACACACTACTTATGGACCTTTCTGCATTATTAGCATATATTGGTGATTATAAAGAAAATATCATCTCGATTTTGGATTGTCGAGTTTTGTAAGAAAAAAATTGAAAAATGAAGGTACCGAAATACATTACTCATACTTGGAAGTTGCCGCAATCTTCTTTTGTAGCCACAACACACATTACATCTATAAAATTCATGATTTTTCGATCCTTATGATAAAATTTAAGTTTCAAAGGTCTCATAAATTCAAATTTTTATTTAACTTACAAATTTTGCATTGTACTACTGCTTGCACTTTGCATGAAGTTGGCAGGTAGCATATAAAAGATGAAGTTTGTTGACGTTTTTAAATGCAGTGTTGCCAAGTCCTTTTCTTGAAAATATTCGTTTATTACAACTAAAAATTATATTTTTTTTTTTTTTTTTTGATCAGGTTAACTTCGGTGAGTTTAGGTTAGGTCTGGTCAGTTCAGGTTAGTCCACTTCTAGATTTCCTGATTAGGTTAGTTCAGTTACACTATTTACGTTTAGGTTAGGCTAGCTCAGGTTAGTTCAGTTCTACTCTTTATGTTAGGGGTAGAGTATAATATAAAAAGCGGGCCCGCAAGGGCCCGCTGTTTACTTCATTTTTATAACAGGTTAACTTTCTTTTACTTCAGTTAAGGTCTGGTTAGTTCAGGTTAGTCCAGTTCTAGTTTCCCTGGTTAGGTTAGTTCAGTCCTTGTTTTCCTGGTTAGGTTAGTTCAGTTACACCTTTTACGTTTAGGTTAGACTAGCTTAGTTAGTCCAGTTTTAGTTTTCCTGATTAGGTTAGTTCAGTTACACTATTTACGTTTAGGTTAAGCTAGCTCAGGTTAGTTCAGTTCTACTCTGTATGTTCAAATTAGAGAATTATAAGAACACACGAGTCGTTGCCGCAATTTTATTGGTGATATTCGCAAACGTTATGTGTTAAATTAATACTTAAAATTTTCCTAATATCAGTTATGTAATCTTCTTTTATTTTGTTTCTAGATGCGACCACATAATTTTATTGCACTTAATGATGAACTCCGACGTTTGGCGTCACTGTAAATATATTTCTAACCCTACTGTCAGATACGAGAGTTTTCGCATCAATTTTGTCAAGCATTTTCAATTTTTATTTTCTTGTTTCTCATTGAAAAGTGGCTCATCCAAGAATTTTTTTCTTTCAATCTGTTTTGTAGACCGTAAGATACAATTGAAAAAAGAAAAAACCTTGAAAATCGAGATGACATAAACTTTACAAGCACCGCATATATTAGCTTTCTGTATCATTTTTTGAGCCACCCGATACTATCTAAATCAGAAATCAACGTCCTATTCATTATAAAACGACTGGAAATAACAAATAAAATCGATTACTATAGATTTATATGACACATATCGAAAATTTCATGTTAAACATATGGGGCTCTCAAACCGGCCCAAAAAACTAAATTTTGAGATAAAAACAGGGCATTGCTGCCTTTAACAGCTAATATCTCGTTTCGATGAAAATTTATCATAAAATGTATAAGAAGAGCTAAGAAAGAAAAATAATAGAGCTTCACGCAGAGTGCATTTTCGAAGCTCTGCCTAGAACACTAACTGAGCACGGGTAGCCCAAAAATTAGGTACAAATTTTGCACTTTTTTTTAATTTTCTCAAAAACCGTGAAAGCTAGCTTCTTTCCGATACATGCATCTGATAGCGCTTAATGACCTCTTCATATATCATATTATCCTGCATATCGAAAAACGTTACCGTTTCCAAGATAAACAAAAAAATGTAAAAATTTCAAAATTTTCAAGGGGGTGATCGTGAAAATTTTCAGCTAAAATCGATTGTCATAGATTTTATCAAAAATAGTCTCATATGAAATAGGGGACAAAACTATGTAAAAAATTTGCAATTTTGAAGTTTTCAATAATTTCTTTCCCCTTCAAAACGGCGCCTAAAACGTAATTTTTCAACTTTTTATCGACATTCTAATATTTATATGTATATAATTCAAAAACTAAACATGGTATAACGATGCTATTGACACCAATGAATAGAGCATTCAAATAAAAACATTAGGTAATTTTTACAACATTTTAACAGTTTTTAATTTCCCATAAGACTGCTATTAAACTAAGCAAAATGGTAGTTAACGTTTTGAGCAGTATTTGAGACGACTCACACTTAGTTGAGACACTGTTGTTCTGTTTTCATAAATGGCTTTGCTATAAAATGGAAAATATCACTCTACCCCTATGAATGAGAAATTTAATCAGTTAAATCTCGGAACCTAGAAACGATAAAATCGAACAGTTAGTACCAGTCGAATGGGCTTCGTTAAAGCAATTTTGTCAGTCATATACGAAAAACTGATTGTTTGGGCGTGACAATATTTGTAATAAAAGAGAATATCCTGATGATGGCCTATAGTAAGTGTAAAGTCGAAACGTCGGATATATTTGGTTTGTGCGCCCTTCAGCAACAGTGACTAAGTTGTAGCACAAAAGTGTCAATTTATTAAAAAAGTTTCCAAAATAGAACCTTTGGTACCCGCGGCAGCAAGGTTCTGTACCTTAGAGACCTCTAGTTCGTCCCATAAAGTAAACATATACCAAATTTCAACTTTCTAGCTCAAACCGTTCCAGAGATATCGGCTTAAAACCAAAACTTTTCAGGCGGCCATCTTGGATTTTTAAAAATGTCATTTTTTGCGAAATTTACATAAGGTAAGCCTACCATTCGATTTTCAACTTGCTATCACTATCGGTTCATAAAACAGCTATAAGCTAGCTATATGGTCAGCTACATAGCTATGTCAGCTATATTACCATTCATGGTACTCCCATGGGCACCCAGCATCCAAATTTGAACCATGTATCATTAACAGTTCTCTAAATATCAACGGTACTCAACTACTGCAGCTATGATAGCTGAGTCAGCTATTTCAAAATTTATGTTACGTCCGTAGGTACCTACCAACCAAGTTCGAACCATGTACCATCAATGGTACCCCAAATATGACGTAATCTACATTCCACCCATATAATACCCACTGACCAACGTTTTTCTTATGAGAAATATACGTGTAAAAGCCTGAAAACTTATATGTGAAATTTCGATAATGGTACCCATTGGTTTGGTACCATAAATAAGGTTTCGACCCATGGCAACTTGCAGTCCATTCCCTAATGAACCATGGTACCAAACTTCAGCTCTATAACTTTATCCCTTTCAAAGATATCCCCATTTTTTAATCACCCTGTATATGGCGGCCATTTTTTTTCGCCTCCATCTTTTATTTATGACGAGATCAATATTGTCCCATTTAAAAAGCATTGCACAATATATTTCTTATGGGAAGGTGTGAATTGTTAAAATGTACTGTATCGGATTGTTAAAGCAACTGTATGCAAACAAACTATAGACAGCGTGCTCGGACCTCGACGTCATCAGCCATCATGATTTACGAAACCCGACACGAAATTTTCAAATCGTCCAGTCTTTGTGAAAACGTGGTCAAGGACTGGGCATTTTGCCAATAATCTTCCTAGAAATGTTCAAACTTTCCCCGGCCAGAGAGTTTTCCACGCTTTTCGGCCGATTTTCCTTAGTCTGAGGCTTTAAAATTAATGTTTACATTTCGGAAAATCTTAGCTGCCAGTTGAGTTCGGTAATTACATCCCGAGCGCTCGGGATATCAGTCTATCTCACTCTAGCTTGTTAAGATTTTGGGAGATGGTCTGTGTCCGGAGCGCTCGGATGGATTACCGAACTCGGCTTTAATTTAATATGTCAATGTTTTGAACTGACCTGCGTGCTTCCGAGGAAATCTGTCGTCGAGCAGTCCTCCAAAAAAATTTATGATACGCCACGAAAATCGGCTTGTGGCCACAATAGAGCACCTCGGAACCACTCACTGCACCTTTCACCACAGTTTTTCACAAGTTTTCACCTTTAGAACGACGATTTTCACTGAAAAATCAAGGAACATTCTTCGAGCGTTCAGACCGCAACCGGCAAAACTCGAAACAACTGCCATCCAACATGCGATGCGCCTGCACTTTCGGAATTCCATGGCCAACTGTATATTTTGTATGCATTTTTTGCTTCGTGAATCATTGCCGAAGGGTTTATTTTACTTTTTTTTTTAAAAAAGGCCTCGGATTAAGATAGTGAAAACGTTCAAGATATGATATGCCATCCTTAAGCATCTTAAAATAATAAAAGGCCAATGCAAACAGGAAATATTTGGATTTTTTACCACTGATATTTTGGATAATCAAAAATCTACTGTAATGAACGAGCTACTTCATAAGAAGTAATAGTGTAGTAGTGCCAAGTATGATAGTGAGAAAGCATATTTTTAATGTTATTTTGTACCGGGTGATGCGGAATTTAGAAACATTCCAAAAGCGTGTTCCCAAACCCTCTGGAAGTTGGGATTCCTTCGGAGCTCAAATTACCTAAAAAAAAAAGAGTAATACTCCAAGAGGAAAAATAGTGTTAAAAATCGAGGTTGCTGTCTTGACCCCTCCATACCATCCCAAACGCATCAATGGAGGTTTAGGGGCCCCCGAGACTGATTACGTCATATCTGACGTCTAATTACGAACGATAAGTTGTTCTATTTCTCCCTGTAAAAACCACACCTGTACAGCAAAAATTCTGAAATAATTCAGAGATGTGGTGCACATGTGGCTCTGCGACGTGGAAAATAATCAAAGTCCTAGATTGGAATTCGAAATTGTGGCGAATTTTAAAACTTCTAATTTAAAATTTCTAACCCGAGAGCGATTTATCTCGAAACCATATACCCATTGAAACGATTTTCTACCCTATTTGATATCTTGAAATGGTTTCCATTTAACACCTAGGAACCAGTTTTTCCCTAAAAAAAAAGGGGAAATGGTCCGAATTGAATTTAAAAGCAAAACCATAAAAGTCTTCAACTTAGGGACTTAGGGCTGATTTTCGGCAGTTCCTAAAACGGTCGCTAGAGCACTGCAGTCGCGTTCGAAACTTTTCACCTGACAGTACAAAGTTTAAACGTTTAAACTAAGGAAAATCGGCCGATAAACGGGGAAAACTATGAGGTACGTGAAAATTTTGACATTTTTGAGAAGACTATTGGCATAATGCTCCATCTTCGTAATACCATTGTTTTTAGATATGATATAGTTGTTCAAAGAGCTTCCAGAAGAAACCACTAGATGTAGCCACAATCAGTATTGAAACGAGGAAAGGGAAACTGGATGTTTTCTTCACGTCTACCAAATTTGGTCGGGTTCAATTTGTTGATAGAATGGCGAAGGCCAATTTTTCGTAGTATTTCAAAAACTTAACTGGTCGCAGAGTACTTATTCTAAAATCATTCCAGTGTATCATTATTAGTATTCTAAATTCCAATAATTATCAGTTATCTATAGAATTATGTATTAATTTTTGCTTTTCAATTCAAAAGTTTCATAAAATAATTATTATATATTATTAACAATACTAGTAGGATTTTACGTTTTTTTCGGGACTGTTATGTTGAGTTTTTGGATATAACCTGTTGTGCGTATTAGATGGAGAAGTTTGGCTAGGTTCATAGCGCGTTGGTACGGCAACTTGCAATAATTTCATTGAGAGGAAGAACTTTTTCTCAAAATGGTCTTCACATATGAATATCCGAGCAAGTTTTTTATGTGGAATATCTAACATATCTGCTCTACCTGAAAATAAAGTCAAATGGATTCCATTAGGTACATATTTTATATTACATATTATTTTTAGTAACGTAAAATTTCTTCTAAAGTAAGATTTTACTTTTATACATGGTGAACCTAAATTTTATTCTCACTATAAAAACAATGCTATTGTGTAAATGGTGAGTTAATTTCCACCCTCATACAATCCGCATTTTCTCTAGGCTTCAGACCAGGAAGCATTGGAGAAGCCAGCACTGAGCCAGAAAGTTTTGAACCCATACTTTCTGGCATTTGAAAGTATATAAACCCTCTCAAGCTTGGGTTCTACGCTACAGTTTACTTGTACAGGTCAAGCAGCAAAAAATGCATGAGTGCGAAAAATTTGTGTTATGAAAATTGCATTATGGCCATTACGAACTTCACTTACCTTTTTTAAAATCGATGTATTGAATTAATATAATTTGAAGTTTAAAGTTTAGTCTTTAGCAGTTAACAACCAAGAGAGGAGGAAACTGGGAAAACGGCAGATCCTTTTACATTCACTGAAAGTCACACACTGAAGACAGTGATAAACACACTGAATAGAGATGTAATTGATTGTAAAGAAAATGTCATCTCGATTTTTGCCTTAATTTTGATATCATTAGAAAGCTTATGTTAAGATTAGCAGATTTAAGTAAAAAAATTCTTGGATGGTCGAGTTTTGTAAGAAAAAAATAGAAAAATGAAGGTATGGAAATACATTACTCATACTTGGAAGTTGCCTCAATCTTCTTTTGTAGCCACAACACACATTTCACACACTCAATTCATGGTTTTTCGATTTTTATGATATAATTTAAGTTTCGAACGTCTCATAAATTCAAATTTTTATTTAACTTCCAAATATTGCATTGTACTGAAGTTGGCAGGTAGCTTATAAAACATGAAGTTTGTTGACGTTTTTAAAGGCAGTGTTGCAAAGTTTTTTCTTGAAAATATTCGATTATTACAACTTAAAATTTAATTATTTTTTTTTTTGATCAGGTTAACTTCGGTTGTTCAAGTTAGGTCTGATCAGTTCAGGTTAGTCCAATTCTAATATTCATTTACACTTTTTACGTAGGCTAGCCTAGTTAGTTCAGGTTAGGTTAGATTCTAGTTTTCCTGGTTAGGTTAGTTCAGTTACATTTTACGTTTAGGTTAGGTTAGATCAGGTTAGTTCAGGTTAATACAAATATTGCATTGTACTGAAGTTGGCAGACAGCTTATAAAACATGAAGTTTGTTGACGTTTTTAAAGGCAGTGTTGCAAAGTCTTTTTCTTGAAAATATTCGATTATTACAACTTAAAATTTAATTATTTTTTTTTTATCAGGTTAACTTCGGTTGTTCAGGTTAGGTTTGATCAGTTCAGGTTAGTCCAATTCTAATATTCATTTACACTTTTTACGTAGGCTAGCCTAGTTAGTTCAGGTTAGGTTAGATTCTAGTTTTCCTAGTTAGGTTAGTTCAGTTACATTTTACGTTTAGGTTAGGTTAGATCAGGTTAGTTCAGGTTAATACAAATATTGCATTGTACTAAAGTTGGCAGGTAGCTTATAAAACATGAAGTTTGTTGACGTTTTTAAAGGCAGTGTTGCAAAGTTTTTTTCTTGAAAATATTCGATTATTACAACTTAAAATTTAATTATTTTTTTTTTTTGATCAGGTTAACTTGGGTTGTTCAAGTTAGGTCTGATCAGTTCAGGTTAGTCCAATTCTAATATTCATTTACACTTTTTACGTAGGCTAGCCTAGTTAGTTCAGGTTAGGTTAGATTCTAGTTTTCCTGGTTAGGTTAGTTCAGTTACATTTTACGTTTAGGTTAGGTTAGATCAGGTTAGTTCAGGTTAATACAAATTTTGCATGGTACTGAAGTTGGCAGGTAGCTTATAAAACATGAAGTTTGTTGACGTTTTTAAAGGCAGTGTTGCAAAGTTTTTTCTCGAAAATATTCGATTAATACAACTTAAAATTTAATTTATTTTTTTTTTTTTGATCAGGTTAACTTCGGTTGGTCAAGTTAGGTCTGATCAGTTCAGGTGAGTCCAATTCTAATATTCATTTACACTCTTTACGTAGGCTAGCCTAGTTAGTTCAGGTTAGGTTAGATTCTAGTTTTCCTGGTTAGGTTAGTTCAGTTACATTTTACGTTTAGGTTAGATCAGGTTAGTTCAGTTCTACCCTTTATGTTAGGGGTAGAGAATAATATAAAATGCGGGCCCGTGAGGGCGCGCTTTTTTTAAATTTTTAGAACAGGTTAACTTTCTGTTACTTCAGGTGAGGTCTCGTTAGTTCAAGTTAGTCCAGTCCTAGTTTCCCTTGTTAGTTTAGTTCAGTTACACTTTTTACGTTTAGGTTAGGTTAGCTCAGACTAGTTTAGTTCTAGTTCTTCTTGTTAGGTTAGTTCAGTTACACTATTCACGTTTATGTTCGGCTAGTTCAGGTTAGTTTAGTTCTACTCTTTAGCGCTTTTATTTTGAGAACAGGTTCACTTCCTGTTACTTCAGATAAGGTCTGGTTATTTCAGGTTAGTTCAGTTCCAGTTTCCCTGGTTAGGTTAGTTCAGCTACACTTTTGACGTTTAGATTAGACTAGCTTAGGTTAGTTCAGTTCTACTCTTTATGTTAGGGGCAGAGAATAATATGAAAACTGGACCCGAATGTGTCTACCTCCGAAAATATTGCATCCACCAAACTTTCGGTCGTGGGAGGTAGTGGAATGTGAAAGAGGACATCAAGGAAAGGAGAACACAGTTAGATTCACCTCAATAGGTCGAGGCGTTCTCAAGTTACAGGCGGTCAAATTTGAGAATTGAGAAAAAAGTCGTGATTCCCCCCTTTAGACATTTTCAAAAAATATTTGGAAAACTTTTTTTACTGCTTTTGATCGATATGGCACGCTTGCAATCCTCTAAATACGTAACAAACTCAATTCGAAGGAAATTAACATCTAAAGTGTTTTTTTTTAAATGGTCCAAAAGTGCCTTAAAGTCGACCAACGAAGGGGTCTATCTCGAAAAATATTTTGCCTACGGAACTTCTAGGTGGAAGGTAAAAGAAGACATCAAGAAGATAAAAAAAACAGTTAGATTCACTTCAATCGGTCGAAGCGTTCTCAAGTTACAGGCAGTCAAATTTGAGAATTGAGAAAAAAATCGTAATACCCGTTCCTCTAGACATTTTGAAAAAAGAAATTCGGAAATATTTTTAGCTTTTTTTGAGCGGACTGGCACGTTTGCAATCCCCTAATAATATAACAAACTGAATACGAATGAAACTCGAACTCTAAAGAGGTTTTTTTTTTAAAAACAATCAAAGAAACGCAAGTGCCTGAAAATCGACCCCCGAAGGGGTCTATTTTCTGAAATATATTTTTAGAACAGGTTAACTTTCTGTTACTTCAGGTGAGGTCTCGTTAGTTCAGGTTAGTTCAGTTCTAGTTTCCCTTGTTAGTTTAGTTCAGTTACATTTTTTACGTTTAGGTTAGGCTAGCTCAGGTTAGTTCAGTTCTACTCTTTATGTTAGAGGTAGAGAATAATATAAAAAGCGGGCCCGAAAGGGCCCGCTTTCTTTTATTTTTAGAACAGGTTAACTTTCTGTTACTTCAGGTAAGGTCTGGTTAGTTCAGTTCTAGTTTCCCTGGTTGGGTTAGTTCAGTTACATTTTTGACGTATAGGTTAGACTAGCTTAGGTTAGTTTAGTTCTAGTCTTTATGTTAGGGGCAGAGAATAATATGAAAACTAGACCCGTTTTAATTTTTAAAACAGGTTAATTTTCGGTTAGTTCAGGTTAGTCCAGTTCTAGTTTTCCTGATTAGGTTGGTTCAGTTACACTGTTACGTTTAGGTTAGGTAAGCTAAGGTTAGTTCATTTCTACTCAGTATGTCAAAATTAGAGAATTATAAGAACTCACTAGTGGTTGCCGCAATTTCGTTGGGCATATTCGCAAACGTTATGCGTTAAATTAATACCTCTTAAATTTTCCTAATATCAAATGCAATTTTCTTTCTAGATGCGACCACATAACTTTATTGCACTTAATGATTAACTCCGACGTTTGGCATCACTGTAGATATATTTCTAACCCTACTGTCAGATTCGAGAGTTTTCGCATCAATTTTGTCAAACATTTTCAATTTTTATTTTCTTGTTTCTCAGTGAAAAGTGGCTAATCCAAGAACTTTTTTCTCTCAATCTGTGTTATAGACCGTGAGCTACTATTAAAGCAAGGAAAAACCTTGAAAATCGAGATGACATAAACTTTACAAGCACCCCAGTTTCCTACTCAAATTTTGATTCCCGATAATATATTCTGGGAGCGCTAAATACTTTAAAGTTTGCACTGTTTGCAGCTACTGTAAGTCGGATGAAATCTAAAAATGTCAAAGTGACATAACACAATATTTTACAAATTTACGGTTAGGAATGGGATGCGTATATGACCAGAGGTAAGAGGTATTGTCGGTTTGTTGTCTTTGTCATCATTATAAGAAAATAAAAGAACTCCCTGATAAGGAAAGTCTATTCACATCCCAACAACCCCATATATAACTTCGTTTTTCACCACACGTCGCACATAAAGTCGTAATTTTACAACTTGGACACTTCACCTTTTCTTTCTTGCTTTGTTTATGATATGTAAAATGGATGAAAGGAAAAATAAAGTAATTAAAGGTAGTTCTTAAATAAATTTCTGAATCTTTTACCTCATCCATTATTGTCAAAAGATAGAATACGTCAAACATGTTTGTCAAAAGTTTTAACTCAAAAAACTTTGAAAACCATACTATCAATATGTCTCCACAGCGTTACAATCAGCAAGCACAGCTGTTAATTCTAAATGACGTTTTGGCATTCTTGGAAATGGAGAAGATTCAAAAGTAACAAATGGTGTTCCAATCGATTGTGGAAACGTGTTACAAACAGCCTCAAATGCGTTGAAAAATGGGAAAACTACGTTGAAATTAATGAAAAGCGTGGTGTTCAAATGGACAAGGATTATTTGGCTATGAAGCAAAGAGTAAATAAAACCAAAATAAGCGATTTTGAAGAACAAAATTCGAGACATTATTTACCGTATGTTTGCAAGAAATGAATATGTAACATTGCAAACCTTCGAAGACAACTCCTAAGATAAAATCCGGTGCCAAACTTACCTCCAAGATATTTAATTATTATGGATATGGCTTCTTACCACTCTGGCCTTTATGAGGGAATTACAAACAAATCCTGACCAAAATATAAATTAATTGACAATTTGGGCTATTCGTTACCACAAAAGAAATTTGAATTAAAAAGTATTTTACTCACCTACCTTAGTAACTATTTGCAATGTCAATTATTTCCTTCTCAATCCTTTTACTTTCTACTTTAATAACTAAATCGTCAAGGACTTACTAAATTATGTTCATTGCAAACATAACTTACATACCTACCTAATGTTACAAAATTTGTTATTCATAAAATCGGCTTTTTTGGTTTTATTTAATTTTTGCTTCATAGCCTTTTTAACCAAATATTTTTGCAGCAATTTTTAGCTGTTTATTGTAGCAGTTGGGGCTATTTGCATAACACGTTATCCACCTCTAAAAGGACCTAATTGAATTAGTTTACGTTAAAAAATATATGGTTGTAAGTTTAGTTTAAATATAAATATAAATCATTTTATTTAATTATTAATAGAGAGTTAGTTACTCACATTAACTTCATAATTATTCAGGTTAGTATAATATTCACGCCGATAAACCCGGTAGGGTTGCCTGCGCCGAGTTTATTAAGAATTTTGTACTATAAATTAAGTAGGTATGCGTATACTTTCATCATATATTATTCAATTAATTAGCTAAGATTATTTCTGGATTCAATAGAAATTAGAAAACTCATGCGTTATCCGCATGACCGCAAAAGATGGCTTTTTACATTATTATATTATGTAAATAGGTAATGTTGATCATCCATAATTTTGAAATCATAAGGACACTAAAAGTGGCAGTACATTTGTTTCTTTTTCAATTTATCTTCTTACGTAGATACTTATCTTATATAATTCTAATAGAATCTTACCCATCCTAAAGTTCGTACACCTGCCTAAAACATTACTTTTGTAAATCAAAGAGAAAAAATTTTAAAGTTTGCATTTCGATTTTTAGAATTGACATAAAATAGGTATTTGCTACGAGCAAGTTTAATAGTTGATTGTGTTGGCGGCCTTATATTTGGCAGCTTTCGTCTAGTGTTAGTTATGTTATGATAATAGATATATTAAACTCTGCGACGTACGTAATTTTGATACCTTTTGACGTCAGGCTCAAGTTGTAAAATTACGAATATAGGGGTTCAAATTCAATTCAGCTCCAAAAGCGGACAAAAATCAAATAATTTAAATTTGTCGCAAAAATTTTGCTAGAGCATTTAAAAAATGCATATAATCTACAAATAGTCAAATTAAATTGATACGATACCAGATAAAAGAAGAAAAATTGAGGAAAACCTAGGCATGGCCATCAACTATCCAGCTCGTATTATAGGCCTTCAAGTTTACCTCAAACTTTAATATATTACGAAGTAGTTGATATGAAGTAATTCAGCAGTATTTGTGTAGGATGTTATTGCTACGTTCGTGTTGCGTACATTTGTCGACTTTGATCGGATTTTACTTAAGTTTAGCTAACTATATTACACCTTGTTGTGTGAGGCTTTCTATATTTGAAAATTTTTAAAAAAGATTATTTTACTTATGGTCTTCTAGTACATTTTCCAGGAATATCAAAGTCTGATTTTTATTCTAAATTAAAGTTTGAAGTATCCATTTCAGTGTCCCATTTAAAAAAGTTGCGGAAATTTGCGGTTTTCGTATAGCAAGCAACTTGAAGTTGCGTCTACAATATCCAGATATAGAGCGTAACTTTACTAAACGAGGACTAAATGATTACTTTGTGCTTTTTTAAGCATTAATTTGGTACTCAACGCTTCGTTTTCTCTCAGGGTTGATGCCTTATAAATAATCACGAACTCAAATTTGATCATACCATGTGTTCATTACAAAAATTCATCTAGTTAGCTGCAAAATGTGAAAATGTCATGTCAAAAAAATAGGATGGAGCAACATAACTTCATTTATTTTGTATATGTCATCCTTTTTTCTCAAAATGTCATAGCTTGCTAGATGAAGTTTTATAATGAACACCCTGTATAGCTCTTACCAAGGTTTGGTAACCAAATAAAGTGAGTCCCACGTGGCTTATCGAAACAAATATTAATATTTAGTTACACCAAGCAAATGTAGGTAAACCTACAGTAATTATTCGGGTAGTAAGTATAAGGATTCGGTTGGTCTGTATGTTATTTAGACAGTTCAGTTTTTCTATATACTAGCAAGTTTATTTACAAGAGAAAGAAAAATACTTTAAATTTGTAGGATTTTTCGTAAATAGGCAGACAATGTTATCTAAAGAAACAAAACAACATTGCAATATTACTAAAATTTACGTAGATAATACATTTTTAATGGAACACCTTGTAGGTATATCTTTTCATAACGTGATATTTTTTTCTAATTCTATAATATTTGACATTTAAAGGTTCAGTCATTTTTGAATTATTTGAATTTGAAAATCTCCATTATGCAATAATAAAACTCTCGTTAACGGAACTGAGGTTGTCATAGTTTCTTATAGTAAATATAATAATATCTAGATTTTTTAATGCAAATAACTTTAAAACGGGCGAACCAAAAAATGTCAACCGTTTATATATATTTAGAATCAGAAAAAAATTATCTTTCAAGTTTTGGAAAAATGTACAAGGTGTTTCATTAACAATTAGCAACTTTGGATATTTCAGTAACGTTGCAAAGTTGTTTTGTTTTTTTGAATAATATTTTCTGACGATTTAGGAGAAATCCGACAACTTTTATTTTTCTAGTTCTTATAAAAAACTTGCCAGTAGCTGTCCAACCCTGTACTTACCCAATTTCCATAATCAATAATTTAAATAAAATATGAAAATTTAGAATAGTTTCTCGCTCGGTCTATCTCTCTCTCACTTTTATTTAATTTGCTTGTTCGGTATGATAGATAGATATAGATACATTTACCACATTCGATTGTAACTAAGTACCACTTGTTATTACTAATTAAGTAAATCAGTAATTAGGAAGTAATGCAAAAACCACATGAAACCTTAATTTTATATATGTTGAAGGTTTTTGAAATCTTACTTCAAGACGCAGAATAATATAGGATATTCCATGACATAAAACAAACGCTTAGACTATCACGACTAAAAAAGCCTACTAGTTTTATGTAAAACTTTTTTTTATAAAGTCTTAAGCAGAAAAGCTATAAGCGGGAAGAATGTCTAACGGGACACCTTGAACCTAATCATGTAAATCAAACATTACACATTGTTAAGACTGAAATTATCTATTACAAGTTTACGTTACATCAGAAAAATCAATAAGAATGTTTAAAATAAAAGCTAAACTATGTGAATCATAATTTTGTCCGCTTTCTTACTGTAAATACCCCTTTATGCGTCGTTTCAGTGATTATTTCTCTTTTCACTGGAGATTATGTTGTTACTTCATCTTTATCTTCAACGTACTCAGTGCCCTCCCGCTAGTGAAAAAAAGGGGAAATACGCTGGAAATCTTAAGTCATCGGCAGTGATTGGTCAGCACACATGGGCATATTCGCCATCTAGTAATGGGCATATGTACTAACCAATCATTGATAGACTATGAATATAAAGACAATGGTAATACTCTTCACAAAGACCTGGCGATTTAGATATTTCATGTCGAGACATGACGAGAATATAGTCGTTCCATAGCGGCCGGATTAGATCTTTATTAGCCATTCGCTTATTATTGACACCGTTGAAAATCTGACTTTGTACATTGTAAATTGGCGATTCAAAAAAATTACTTTATAAACTATATAATAGCGTTATTCACTGGTTGCACTAGTAAGCACCGAGTGCATTTCCTTCTTTACATTTTGTTTGCATTAACGAAGGATAGAGATACTCTTACTGCGCACGAGATACGCTGACTGATAGCATATGAATGACATATAGGCATAAATTGTCATATAGCTGATATAGCTGTCATAGCTGCGGTAAAAGTAGAGTGCCTGTAATTAGAGTGTGGCCATAAGGACTTGTCCGCCATGTTTTTTCCAAGATTAACATTGTTCTTATGGGCGAAAGCCTTCAAATGATTTTTTTTCAGACAAACGATGAACTATAATTCTTCCTTCCTATTAATAAGTAAACGCTTTTGTTCAAGATACATTATGAGCAATTGAGAATTGTTGAAGAATTCACAAATTCCCACAACAACCCTTTTAAATACAGGTAATTTTTGAATATCCCGCCACTTTTAGATGACGTTTATCCATCATCGAGTTGACGTACTGAGTACTGACAGCCGACGGAATTCCAAATTTCCTGAATTTCCGAAGTGACCATGAAGAGTTTAAATTGCTCAGGTTGGAAATCGCCCCAATTGGCCCTAAATAGTTACAAAGGACGGGTATATTCCCAGGGCGTAGTAGGGCCATAACCCGAAAATGCATCAAAATGCCATATACCATATATGTCAATCTGACCATTGACTTCTGACTTTGGAAAAAACATGGCGGCACCAATAGAAAACGATACCAGCTTATGGCCACACTCTCATTACAGGCACTCTAGACTTTAGCTGCGTTCTAACTGTTTTTTGAAACGATTGTGACATTGAGTTGAAAATTTTGTAATAAATAGCTAAAAGTGACATTTTGATAAAATCCAGGATGAGCGCCGTGTAAAAGGTGGTTACATTGTGATATCTCGGGAACGGTTGGAGCAATGCTGAAATTTGGTACGTATAGCTTGCTTAACAGGATGAGCTAAAAGCCGTTTTTCAACAATTCACCAAATTTTCCCGAGGGTACCAAAGTATCAATTTGGAAATGTTTTTCCAATAATTGACAATTTTTGCCTACCAAACCCAGAGATTATTGTAATATAACTTTGAAACCAATTAAATCCATCCAAATGTTCGACATTTCGCCTATTAACGCCATCATAGGGGAGGTTCTTTTATGTTAGAATTCCTGCTTTATTAAATCTGTCACGCCCAAACCATCAGTTCTCAAATATTACTTCAAAGAGATTTTTATTAATAAAGGTAAAGTCTGTTTTATAGCAAAGGCGTATATGGCAATAGAACAGTGGTAACTCGCATAAGTGTCAAGTACCACAGAACATATTGTTACCCCAAGAGGCGGCTGTGGGCGGGGATTATCAGCGAGGCGGAGCGACATTGGAGGTTGGACCTTCGCGGCACGCGGCCTACCCGGGTGCTGCGGCATTATTACACATTACAGTTATTTTCCTTCTAAGAATGTTCTAGGCTTTTCTATATTTTTAGGATTTTGTATAAAAGGCGAATAGCGCCGCCGTCAGAGGCAGTCTTATTTAATCGAGTTATAAGTAAGCTAAAGTACCAAACGATAATAGAAAGCTATAAAATCTTAAGTGGTGAGTTATTTAGAAGTCAAATTGTACTTGTGCGTATTTGTGGGATAAATAAATAATGTTTTCGCGTTACACTGGAATTATTGAACCCTGAGTTCGCAACAACTGGTGTCAGAAGTGCGATACCAGTGGGAATTCGAGGACTAATATTGCTGAACTGTAAGTGAGTGCTTCATTGCCGGACATTACGCGCTTATGCCAGGGACTAGAAGCCAGCACCAAGCGATGGAGGATCAACTTACCACCCTGCTCTCCCTTATGCAACAACAGAAGAACAGAAAAGAAGAACAAGAAAAACGTGATCAAGTACAGGAGCGACGTCATCTAGAAGAAAAAGAAGAACAGAAACGGTTCAAAGAAGAATTAGTGAACCATCTCGCAGCTAGAGAACAATTGGAAGAAACAATAATGCAATCCGTATTTACCTAGCTTTAATTATAGCTTCAGTTAGCTTGATAATTTAGATCGATTAAGGTTCGGATTTTTTTTTATTTCTTCATGGCTCGGCGAGTCTCTCTCTTTTTCTGTATGTCAGCAGGAAGTAATTTCTTAATGTCTTCTACCAAAATTATATTTTGCGCAGCCCTAATTATAGCTTTAATTAGCTTTATAATATTTAGAGCGATGAAGGTTCGGAGTTTTCGAATAATCCAAACCGAATATATTTTTAATTTCTACAGGATTCGGCAAGTCGCTCTGTTTTTCGTTATATATATTGGGGAGTTAATTTCTTAGTGTTTTCTTTAAGAGAACCAAAATTACATTTTTGGTTCTCTTAAAGAAAACCCTAAAGCCTTAATTACGGCATTAATCAGGTTGATAATTTAGAGCAATTAAGGTTCTGAGTTTTCGAATAACCCAAACCCAAAATATTTTTATTTTGTCCAAGATGAGGCAACTCTCTGTGGTTTTCTATATGTTAAGGGGAGTTCATTTCTTAGTGTTTTCGTTAAAACAACCAAAATTACGTTTTTCAGAGCCCTATTTATAGCATTTGTTAGCTTAATAATTTAGAGCGATGAAGGTTCGGAGTTTTCGAATGACCGAAGCCCAACATATTTTTAATTTCTCCAGGATTCGACAAGTCTCTCTGTTTTTCTGTATGTTATGAAATGGTAATTTTTTAGTGTTCTTTTTAAAAGAACCAAAATTAAATTTACCGAGATTTAATTATAACTTCAGTTAGCTTGATAATTTAGAGAGATTGGGGTTCGGATTTTTTTTTTTATTTCTTCATGATTCGGCGAGTCTCTCTCTTTTTCTGTATATCAGAAGTTCGTTAGTGTCTTCTTTAAGAGAACCGAAATTATATTTTGCGCAGCCCTAATTATTGCTTTAATTAGCTTGATAATTTAGAGCGATGAATGTTCGGAGTTTTCGAATAAACAAAACAGAATATATTTTTAATTTTTACAGAATTTGGAAAGTCCCTTTGTTTTTCTGTATGTTATGAGGACTTCATTTCTTAGTGCTTTCTCTAATAAAACCAAAATTACATTTTGGGAAGTCCTAATTATAAAATTAGTTAGTTTCGTAATTTAGAGCGATGAAGGTTCGGAGTTTTCAAATATCCCCAAGCCCAATATATTTTTAATTTCTCCAGGATTCGACAAGGTTCTCTGTTTTTCTGTAAGTCATAAAAAGTAATTTTTTAGTATTTCCTTTAAGAGAACCAAAATTTAATTTGCCGAACCTTAATTATAGTTTCAGGTAGCTTGATAATTTAGAGCGATTAAGGTTGCGAGTTTTTTTTTTAATTTCTTCAGGATTCGGCGAGTCTCTCGCTTCTTCGGTATGTCAGAAAAAAAAGTTCACAAGATTCTTATTAATTAATGTTTTCTATGATAAAATTAGAGGACACCCTATAAATTATTTGAATGCGGGCTCTTCTAAAATCCGAACGACCGGAGACTTTCCAGAAGAAAAAATAAATTGAATTTCCTCTAGTCAAACTGTTGCCTTTGAAATTCGTGTCCTTAAGACCCAGGCTCCGAAAAATATAATCTCTTTGATGTAGTTGATAGGCCAGGGCACTTAAAACAAGTCCGCTCTCCAAAATGGCCGACTGAGGACCTGTCAGAAACAAAAACATGTTTTCTTAAGATGCTGCGGAAATAAAGTGGATTCGGGGCGAAATGTTTCTGATGTATTTCGTCGGCTAGAGGCTTTTATTTTAGAGGCTCGAGTGTGATTTCCTGAGAGATTCTATTTAAAACGTTTAATTCGAGGGGGCTTTGTAACCGGCCTGGGCCAAGATCATAAGTTTAGTTGGAACCCTTCCAAAAAACGGTCTGTGTTTTAGTCGAGCCGTTTAAGTGCCAAAGTTTAAGCAGGGGTAAGTCCAACTCTCGAAATGGTAAAGACACCAACCCATGAGGCCTCGCAATAATTAGTAATAGTTGAGTGAAAAATTTGAAGTCTAATTCTACATTGAAATTTGTCGGAGGCTCTAAAATTCTCCTCTTTTTGCCTCAGTGAAGTATTGCAGTTATAATTGCTACACGAAGCTCAGAATTCGGCTCCGCAGGGGACAAAAACTTTTCATTATTTTGTTTTCCGAATGCACAATGGCTATTCGTTATTAAACCCCGCATGAATAGAAAAGTTCCGGTATAGTCTTTATGCCTTGATGGTGTAACCTGCAATATTCACATTTGTAACCATACAAGGGTCTCATAAGCTTTACAATGAGACTGTTGGTCATTAGGGGATTTTTCCGGCAAAAAGTATAATTGATCTAATGAAAATTTGCTCAGAGCTTCTTTGGACACGGATTGAATTACAAATTACGTCACCACTGAAGATGTGCGCTAAAGGTCACTTGTGAACTGTATAGATAATCTCTTCTTATTGCTACAGTTTCCCTCTTTGTGTCCTCGAGAGTTTAGGAACAATCTGAGCATAGTAGGAACAATTTGAGAGTTCTGAGGCAAGCCCACTCCATTTGCGCGCTAGCTCTCTCATTGGCTGCAGCAAGCGCTCTAGCTTTCTGATTGGCTGTAGACCCATTGTCATAAACTATTTTTTTTGTTTAGGGCAGTCGGCAGGATTGAAATCATGAGTTTGTAAAATAATTTTGTAATATTCAATGTTTCCAATGTTTTGAGAAGAAACCTTAAGTATGCCTCTGTGTATTTCGATTTATTGATCGAATGTATAAAAATATAAGTTATATTCTAACTTACGATCCAGGTTTGTTCTATTGGTCATAACTTTGAATTTTAAGTAGAGGTGATTTCAAATGGTACGTAAGAGAATATAAGGTCACTGTCATTAATTGGATGACCAGTGATAAGAAATGAGTAGTGATGAAGCAGGGAGTACTAACAGAGATGACCTTTATTTCTTCATCTTCAGACGCTTGGCAGAGCCTCGTTCACCATCGGGTCAAGAGTTGTGGTACTATTTTTCTGCAAAATAAATCTTGGATTTTTTTATGGCAATTTGCATGGGAAAGTGACAGAGAAATTAAATTGTGCCAGAAGCCCCATACTTCACCTACTGTAGCTAAACGTCTTCTTATTTTTTTTACAAGTGGGAGATTTATTTGACAAAGTTGTCGTTTTTGTTTAAATATGGTATCCAAAAATAGAGTGCCTCTAAAAATAGAGTTACTTCTATATTTAACCCATGATGGTGCCTTTTTAATATCTTAATTTACGTGTTGCAACTAACCAAAAATTGTCCGTTGTTTTTCATAGAAAAGATAAAACTGTTAGTAGGCATGCTTTCAGGGTTCTCTCCACCACTAAACACATCCGTCTATTCAAATATAATCTAAAAGTTGTTCAGCCTTTCAAACCACCTCGAAAAGTAACAGCAAGATAAATACACCTTTTGGAGTACCATACATTTTTCATCTTTTATCCGCTGCGATCTTAAATTGAGGCTGCCTAAAGGTACGAGAAAATATTCCCATATGTTTCTGTCCAAAGTGTAATTTTCGTACACCAGATAACACCCGGAGAATACTGTGTAAACAAAACATGTAAATGATGTCATTCACACTCCTTTCAGATTCCTTCGTAAGCTACAAGTGTTTATAGAGGGGACGTATCTCCAAGTTGTCGCATTCAAACGCAGATGGTGTAGAGATTACATTTGTTGAGAGATGTTTTTGTCGGGGGCGTTTTCGTCGCACAAAAGGGGGGAAAACGTTTTGAATAATAAAGCCAATATTTTAATGAGATGCTTTTTTGACAGACGACAGTGGGGAGTCGGCGAAAAGGGGACACATACGTTCCTGTCTTAGGAAGTAATATTCGTAAACAGAATGGAAAATGACCAGAAAATGGCCCGAAAACATGCAAACGACGTTATCCCGGCTTCTTTTCACAGCTTGCGGGATGCATTAAGAGAACGAGGCGTGAAATTTTAGTCATCTCATCTTGATGTTGTCTCTCTTTTGCTGAGCCTTTCAAACTCCACCCACAATTTGTCCAGGTTTTGCTGTAGCAACAAAAAACATGGCAAGCGATCGTCAAACTAACTAACAACTTCATTAAATACCACCAGCATCACCTCGAGACAGGTATAAATTCTAATTAACTTCATTTAACGTCATTTAACATTCTCGGGTAAGTGGGTGATTACGGTAAACCAGGAAGACTTCCGCTTAAGGCTGTATTAAATTTCGCCCCGGAAGATTGACAACGTCGCGGCGGGGTTTCGAAGCGAGATTAACGTTACGAAGGGCGAAGGAGTTATTTTGGTTTCGTTCTTAGGGCTCGTTCCCTAAATTTGATTTGGACTGGCGCAACTTACACAAAAGTTGACAGAAAAAGAGAACAAAAAATCTGTGTTTAAAAAAAAATGCTAGAAAATAAGGTATTGAACAACGCTTTTCAACAAGTTCTTTAACTACCAGAAACATGCTTCAGTTCCTAAGTTTGGTCCTAGAATACGCGTATTGCAAATTCCAATAAAAAAATCTAAAGCTTGTTTTGCAGAAAAACAGTACTATAACCCTTGATCCGATGGTGAACGCCTGAGCTCAGCTTCAGAACAGAAAATAAGTAATAAAGGTCATTTCTGCTAGTCCTTCCGGTCTCCTCAGTAGTTATTGGTGGTTACTTAAAACTCTTATAGAATTGTAAAAAAAATTACTGAAATTGTAAACCCAAACCCGTACTTCTTATCTTGGCCCAGCACAACCCCCGTTCTCGTTGTTCAAGGTGAACTCAGCATTGCACTAAGGAGTCCTCAATCTTCTCGTACTTCACTATTATATTTCAAAGCGCTAAGTTCGATTGATCATTGATCTACACTAGACTGCACTCAAACCTACTTTAATTTTAACTTTTGAACAAAAGAAGGTATTGATAAATCACTCATCAGAATGTACCTCTAATTAAATCAATTAATCAGAATGTTTGGTAAACTTTCAGACTCTTTAGAAAATCATATGAAGTGAAGTTTCAAGTTTGTATAGGGAGAGTTATTTTCCATGGCTTCCATAATATTCTGAGATATTGACAGATATACATAGATTATATAGATACATTCTTATCTAGATTAGCACATTTATCAAAAAAAAATCAAAAAACTATTTTTTTTTAATTATTCGTTTTAAAACGCAAACCTACCCTTATTTTAAGTTTTGAATAAAACGAAGGTATAGAAAATTTTATAATTCACTCATCCGAACGTACTTCTAATTAAATTAATAATCAGAATGTTTGGTAGACTTTCAGACTCCTTAGAAACTCGTATGAAGTGAAGTTTGAAGTGTGTATAGGAAGAGTCATTTTCCATGGCTTCCATAATATTATGAGATATACACGAAGATACATAGATTACATAGATGTATTCTTATCCAGATTGGCATTATTATCAGAAAAAAAAATCATAAAAATTAAATTTTTTTCTAAATAATCTGTTTAAAATGCAAACCTTCTCTTATTATAATTTTTGAAAAAAACAAAGGAATGGAAAATTTTATAAATCACTTAATCAGAATGTACTTCTAATTAAATTAATTAATCAGAATGTTTGGTAGACTTTCAGACTTTTTAGAAAATCATATGAAGTGAAGTTTGAAGTTTGTATAGGAAGAGATATTTTCCATGGCTTCCATAATATTCTGAGATATACACAGAGATACATATATTACTTAGATACATTCTTATCTAGATTAGCATACTAATCAGAAAAACATTTCATAAAAACTAATTTTTTTTTAATTATTCGCTTTAAAACGCAAACCTACTCTTATTTCAATTTTTGAAAACTACGACGATATAGAAGATTGTATAAATCACTCATCAAAATGTATTTCTAATTAATTAAATTAATCAGAATGTTTGGTAGAAGTCCAGACTCTTTAGAAAATCATATGAAGTGAAGTTTGAAGTTTGTATAGGGAGAGTTATTTTCCATGTCTTCCATAATATTCTGAGATATACACAGAGATACATAGATTACATATTTACATTCTTATGTAGAGTAGCATACTTATCAGATTTTTTTTTATAAAAACTAAATTTCTTTTAATTATTCGGTTTAAAACGCAAATCTACTCTTATTTTAAATTTTGAAAAATACGAAGCTATAGAAAATTTTATAAATCACTCATCAGAATGTACTTCTAATTAAATCAGTTAATCAGAATGTTTGGTAGACTTTCAGACTCTTTAGAAAATCATATGAAGTGAAGTTTCAAGTTTGTATAGGGAGAGTTATTTTCCATGTCTTCCATAATATTCTGAGGTATACACAGAGATATATAGATTACATAGAAACATTCTCATCTAGATTAGCATACCTATCAGAAAAAAAATTCGTGAAAACTATTTTTTTTTAATTAATCTGTTTAAAACGCAAAAGTACTCTTATTTTATATTTTGAAAAAAACGGAGGTATAAAAAATTTTATAAATCACTTATCAGAATGTACTTCTAATTAAATTAAATAATCAGAATGTTTGATAGACTTTCAGACCTTTTAGAAAATCATATGAAGTGAAGTTTGACGCTTGTCTAGGAAGAGTCATTTTCCATGGCTTCCATAATATTCTGAGATATAGACAGAGATATATAGATTAGATAGATACATTCTTATCTAGGTTAGCACATTTATCAGAAAAAAAATTCATAAAAACTATTTTTTTTTTAATTAATCGGTTTAAAACGCAAACCTACCCTTATTTTAAATTTTGAATAAAACGAAGGTATAGAAAATTTCATAATTCACTCATCAGAACCTACTTCTAATTAAATTAATTAATCAGAATGTTTGGTAGACTTTCAGACTCTTTAGAAAATAATATGAAGTGAAGTTTCAAGTTTGTATAGGGAGAATTATTTTCCATGTCTTCCATAATATTCTGAGGTATAGACAGAGATATATAGATTACATAGATACATTCTTATATAGATTAGCATACCTATCAGAAAAAAAAATCGTGAAAACTAATTTTTTTTTTAATTAATCTGTTTAAAACGCCAAAGTACTCTTATTTTATATTTTGAAAAAAACGAAGGTATAGAAAATTTTATAAATCACTTATCAGAATGTACTTCTAATTAAATTATTTAATCAGAATGTTTGATAGACTTTCAGACCTTTTAGAAAATCATATGAAGTGAAGTTTGACGTTTGTCTAGGAAGAGTCATTTTCCATGGCTTCCATAATATTCTGAGATATAGACAGAGATATATAGATTACATAGATACATTCTTACTTAGGTTAGCACATTTATCAGAAAAAAAAATCATAAAAACTATTTTTTTTTAATTATTTGTTTTAAAACGCAAACCTACCCTTATTTTAAATTTTGAATAAAACGAAGGTATAGAAAATTTCATAATTCACTCATCAGAATGTACTTCTAATTAAATTAATTAATCAGAATGTTTGGTAGACTTTCAGACTCTTTAGAAACTCGTATGAAGTGAAGTTTGAAGTTTGTATAGGAAGAGTCATTTTCCATGGCTTACATATTATTCTGGGATATACACAAAGATACATAGATTACATAGATACATTCGTATCTAGATTAGCATACACATCAGAAAAAAATTTAATAAAAACTAATTTGTGTTTTAATTATTCGGTTTAAAACCCAAACCACGCTTATTTTAAATTTTGAAAAAAACGGAGGTATAGAAAATTTTATAAATCACTCATCAGAATGTACTTCTAATTAAATTAATTAATCAGAATGTTTGGTAGACTTTCAGACTCCTTAGAAACTCGTATGAAGTGAAGTTTGAAGTTTGTATAGAAAAGCCATTTTCCTTGGCTTCCATAATGTTCTGAGATATACGCAGAGATACAGATTATCTAGATTTGCATTGATATCAGAAAAAAATTTCATAAAGATTTTGTATCGGTTAATATTTTTTTAATCAGTCTAAAACGGAGGCCTATTCTTACGTTAAATTTTGAAAGAAGAAAAATATTGAGACTTTAATTAATTACTTATAATCAAATTAATTAATCAGAATGTTTGGTGGACTTTCAGACTCATTAAAACCTCATAATTATGAAATGTACTTTTTATAAGAAGAGTTATTTTCCATATCTCGCATAATATTCTGGAATACACATAGAGATACATAGATTACGTAGATACAGTCTAATCTAGAGTGTATATATATCAGTAAAAGGAAAGATGAGAATTATTTTTTTTTTATCAACCATTCTAAAACGCAAACCCATTTTTACGGTTAAATTTTGAGAAAAGAAGATATTGAGAATTTAATAAATCCTTCATCAGAATGTACTTCTAATTACATTTATGAATCAAAATGTTTGGTGGACACTTTCAGACTCATTAAAACTTTGTAAGAATTGCAGTTTGTATAGGAAGAGTTATTTTCCATAGCTCCAATATTATTCTGAAATACACGCAGATTTACATAGATCACATAGATATATTCTGAACTAGATTAGCATATTTTTTCAGAAATTTGTCATAGGGATTAAGTACTTTTTAAATTAATCGGTTAAAACCCAAAGCCGAACTTATTTTAAATTAAAAAAAAAGAAAGTTATTTAGAAATTAATAAATCAGTCATCAGAATGTACATCTAATTAAATTAATTAATCAGAATATTTGGGGGACTTTCAGACTGTTATGTGGTGAAGTTTGAAGGTTGTATAGGAAGAGTCATTTTTCAGGCTTTCATAATATTCTGATATATACGCAGTGACACATAGATTACAAAGATAGATTTTTATCTAGATTAGCTTTGTTATCAGAAAAAATATCATAAATACTCAATGTTTTTTAATTAATCAGTTTAAAACGCAAACCTATTCTTACGTTACATTCTGAAAGAAAGAAAATATTGAAAATTTACATTACAGAATATACTTTTAATTAAATTAATTAATCAGAATGTTATGTGGACTTTCATACTCACTAAAACCTCATATCAGCTGTACTTTTTATGGGAAGAGTTATTTTACATATCTCACTCTACAGTCTGACCTCGATTAGCATATTTATCAGAAAAACGAAAAATGTCATGAGAATTAAATATTTTTTATATCAACCAGTCTAAAACCCAAATCATTCTTACGGTTAAATTTTGAGAAAAGAAGATATTGAGAATTTAATAAATTTCTCATTAGAATGTACTTCTAATAAAATTTACTAATCAGAACGTTTAGTGGACACTTTCAGACTCGTTACAACTTTACATGAACTACAGTTTGTAGTGAAAGTGTTATTTTCCATGGCTCCCATATTATTCTGAGATACAATTACATACATTACATAGATACACTCTGACCTAATTTACCATATTTATCAGAAAGAAATGTCATGGGGATTAAGTACTTTCTTAATCAATCAGCAAAAACCCAAACTCGGTCTTATTTTAAATAAATAAAAAAGGTCTTGAAAATTTAATAAATCACTCACCAGAATGTACTTATATTTAAATTAATTAATCAGAATGTTTGGTAGGCTTCCAGACTCTGAGACTAAAATTTGAAGTTTGTATAGGAAGAGTATTACATAGATACATTCTTATCTAGATTAGCATTATTTTCAGAAAAATATGTCATAAAGATTAAATATTTTTTAATTATCCTGTCTAAAACGCAATTCTTACGTTGAACTTTGAAAGATAAAAAACATTGAGAACTTTATTAAATACTTATCAAACTATACTTCTAAATACATTATTTAATTATTGATATTCGGTAGACTCATTAAAACCTCATATTATGACGTGCAAATTTTAGGACAAGAAGATATTAAGAATTTAATAAATCTCTCATCAGAATGTACTTCTAATTAAATAAGTCGGTAGGAAAAGTTTGGTGGAATCTCAGACTCATTAAAATCTCATAAGAAGTTTTTATAGGACGAGTTATTTTCCACGGCCTCCATAATATTCTGAGATACACGTAGAGTTAGATCGATTACATAGATACATTCTGAGCTAGAGTAGCATTTTTTTTGAGAAAGAAATATCATAGGGATTAAGTACCATTTAAATTAATCAGCTAAAACCCAAACCCGGTCTTATTTTAAAAAAGAAAGAAAGTTATTGAGAAATTATTAAATTAATCATCAGAATGTACCAGCAATTAAATTAATTAATCAGAATATTTGGTAATATTTTAGACATATAAATATATTTTTTTTGATTTTTCGGTTTAAAACGAAAACCTACTTTTATTTAAAATTTTGAAAAAAAAAGGTATTGAAAGTTTAATAAATCACTCATCAGAATGTACTTCTAATTAAATTAATTAATCAGAGTAATTGGTGGATTTTTAGACTTGTTAGAAATTAATATGAACTGTAGTTTGTATAGGAAGAGTTATTTTCCATGGGTCTCACAATATTCTGAAATATACACAGATATGCAAAGATTACATAGATACATTCTGATCTAGATTAGCATATTTATCAGAAAAGATGTTATAAGCATTAAATATTTTTTTAATTGATCAGACTAAAATGCAAACTTATCCTTTTAAAAAACTTTGAAAAAAAAAAGATATTGAGAATTTAATAAATCACTCATCAGAAAGTACGCATAATTAAATTAATTAATCAGAATTTTTTGTGGATTTTCAGACTCGTAAAAACCTCATATGAATTGTAGTTTTTTAGGAAGAGTCATTTTCCGTGTCTACCATAAAATTCTGACATATACACGGAGATACATAAATTACATAGATACATTCTGATCTAGATTAGCAGATTTATCAGAAAAAAATGTGAAAACAAATTAATATTTTTCTACGTTAATCAATCTAAAATCCTAATGCATTGTTTTTTTATATTTTGTAGGAGTTGAAATATTGAGAATGTATTTAGACGCTTGTCAGAATGTACTGTTAAATCAATTAATTAATCAGAATGTTCTTTGAGTTTTCGTACCCGTTAAAACTTCATATGACCTAATAGTTTATATAACATTTTTAGAAAGAGCCTTTTTTGTACTGCTCCACAACATTCTGACGTAAACAAAGAGATACATAGATTGCAAAGATACATTCTGATATAGAATAGCATATTTTTCGGGAATTTGCATAAAAATTAAATATTTTTTGTTGCTAATCAGTATCTTAGTCAGTCAGTAGTCACATTTTTGCAACATTGAAACATTGAGGTTTCAATTTCTCATGACTCCTGTTACATTCTGAGATACATAGATGCACACAGAGACACATAAATATAATTCAATTGAGATTAGCACAATTTTCAGAAAAAAAGCGTCGTAAAGTTAATAATGTCAAGCTGAAGAATGCAAAGCTATTTTTATGTAACATTCTGAGAAAATTGAAATATTGTTAACTCACTAAATTACCCTTAGTTTGAGTTGGAGAACGTATTTTTGCATATAATTTGTTGTCAGAATGCTCAATACACTTTCAGAATTATTAAAGCTTTATTTGAACTTCTTAAAAACCAGTTTTTATTAGATTCTGAGAAAACTGAAATATTGAATATTTAATAAATCGCATCAGATTGTACTACTAACTAGTAGTACATTCTGCTGCAAACATTCGGAATGTTTGGAGTACTTTCAGACTTAAAGCCCCATGTGAACTAAGAGTGTATATCATAGGAGGTTTTTAGGGAAAATCATAAATTAAGAGTACTTATTTCTGTTTAATTGAATTGTTGACTGAAATCACGTAAGCATGAAAACATGACTACACTCTGCCACATGACAAGGAGCAAACAAAACGCTGAATAACTTTTCCCTACCACTTTTTTTTTATTATTTTTTTGTGTGTGATTTTACGACTCTGCTGAACGCCTAACAAAAATATAAGGTCGGTAACCACTGGTTTATTAACATTTCCTATTTGTACTGACTGAAGTCACGTACGCAGTTTTGCATAGGTTCAATCAATCACATCAGCTTTAATAATAAGTGATTCAATGAGCAGTTGCATGGCCCTTCAATCTTCGACCAAACGTTTTCAAATCCTGTAAACCTTAAGTGTACTAAATCGTTTCGTATCTTTCAAACGCCTGTTCCATTTTTCACTCCCCTCTCTCCCCAAGAGCTGACGAGGCAGAGGAAAAAAAGGCGACACACAAAGCGCACAAAAGACCCAAAACACTTAAGGTTTAATGGCTCAAAGCAATGAGACGAGCAATTAAGGTGTAATTAGATTTTCAGACGTCGAAATAAATATCGCAGCTACGTTTTATATTAACGAACCCAAAAACAAACGGTAAAAACATTAATAATAAAATTGCCTGCACGTCGCTTCTGTAACAAACAGGCGACACCGTGGCGTTAATGGGGCCTCGTGAGAATTCCTCGCCTGATCAGCTGCATTCGAAACTGGAAACTAGTGTTGTCATTGTTAGCTTTAAGTGACAAGCGACAGACAAATATTTGTGTCTGTCGAAAAAGTGGAACAGTACCAACCACCCCCTTTAAAGCATTATTGTAATGATAATCTCATGGATGGACCTTTCCTTTACCTGTCTGGTTTATATTTCTTGGGCGAAATTGCTTCGCAGCTAGTAGCACGTAGTTATCTGCATACATATTGAAGTGCGAAGGTCTCTAGCATACGAAATGTTCGGAAATTCTGCCGAGTATTTTTCGATAAAGTTATCGTTTTATAGTCGATAAAGCGGGACTGTTGCTTAAGAGGGAGACTCGTATTTCCTTTTATGGCAGTGTGTTCTCTTTTAGAAGGGTCAGCGATGATAGAGTCAGTTTCGTGGTTATTTTGGTGAAGAAAAATGAAAATAAGCATTCATTCTCTTACACCAAAATGAAAACTACCAAATATGTTCATAGAAAGACCAAAATTTTGTAATTCTTGATATAAGAAAAATGCATCTGCTCTAAGTTATTGGCAAAATTTTGGTCCTTCGAACCATCGATATTTTTCAGCTCAGCGTAAATTTATATTAAGCAAAAACTTTCTAGTTTGACATCGTGGAAACGTAAGGATTTTGTTCAATTTATCTGCAGTTTTCCGATTATACTTGATAGCCATTCGTTTCCTTTCACGTATTCGAAATATTTTGATGCGACGAAACAGTTTTACACAAACTATTTCTACATTTTTTCTTGGGCTACATCAAAAACTAGACTCAGGGGAGTACGATATATTAAATCCTTTGAGCGTTAAGAAATTTGACTATTTTCAATATTTTGTTACTACTTTGAAATTGACTAGAGGAACTGAAAAAATTTAAGTTTTAATATTGGAAAAAGCTTAGTTTATAATTCTTCAAGAATTACAGAATCGTTTCTATCAAAGACGAATAAATCTTAGGAGTGATGATTTTTTTATTCTGAATTGCTCATTGTTAACTTCATATAAAATGCAAGAGAGAAGAAATGTTTTACTAAAGTTCTTTTCTTCCTTCTGAAGAAGCAAATGCTGAAGGAACAAACTTTTAAACTGCGAGTTGTCAACCAGAATCTTGGCGGAAGTTCAGTGAATATCGACAAAGGAAGAGATCGTTCTTTCCATGTTTTCAACAAAAATGTGCAGGAGATGTAACGCACTTTTTATTTGATATCTCCCCTGGAACTCTAGTTCTTAGATTGATCAGAGAAAGATTGTTTAACGAAAAATCTTTCCTTATTTTCAAAACTAAAACAAATGTATGTTTACTAAAGATTTAAAAAAAGCACAGTTTTTGTTACTTCAAGTTTTTAAAAAATTACAACTTTGCCTTTAATGAGGCTCCTTAGGAGTGAAGCTGTTTTTTAAAATGTCTTATCTTAATTCCGCTTCTTAATGTTTAATATAACAACAATGTTCAGAACTTTTTTTGGTCCTTCGAGCTCAATTTTCCTAATTATTAAAACAGAACTATTTCAACTTGTTTAATTCTTTTTTCTATCCTTGTTTAGCTTGCTTGTAGATCCCACCGAATATCGTTCCTTCATTTGCAGCTTAGTCACTATAGCCTAGAAATGTGCCTTTTCAGTTACCTGAAACTGAAATTAAGTGTATCTAATCCAAAAATTCTATCTTGGCCAATGCTGGTGGCTTTCTTCTGGGAATTGAAATGTATGCTTGTTAAACGTAGTTAATTGTAGCGCCTAATCTTAACACGAACCGTCTGTGCAATCCAACATTTCGGAGGCAATTAAATTTTGCCCACCAATTAAAATGTAAATGCAAAAGCTCGCCGGCCCTGGTCGGTAGTTTACCTGTATCACCCCCACAGTTATCGCGGCGTCAATTTATTCCCTGATTAACATTTAATTGTGAATTAGCTTCAGCAGCCACGCAATTAGGCACTTTGAAGCCCTCGCAAAGCTGATTGTAGATTTTCAATCAAGGATGCACCTAAAATTCAGTTTGTGACTCGAAATCTCAATTTTTTTAAAGCTTTTCTCTCCCTTAGTTTTCCCCGTCCTTTAGTCTCTCTCTCTCTCTCTCTCTCTCTCTGATGAAAAACCGTCAGGGCAGGAATAAGCTTTTCCCTCAAGTCGTTTAGAAATTCCTGTAGAGTCGTACCTAAAAATCAATTTTACGTCAGCGAAATGAAAACAAACAGCTCAGACTTGTCCGGAAACCTGCTCTGCAATTTTTCCCTTTCGGCTTATTCCATTAATCGTCATCAGATTACGTCCCACGTGACAAATTACCTAATCGTCTATTCCTCAGATTACCTGATAAAGGTGTCTCCCCGATCGCCTGCAAAAAAAAAGAGGAAGTGCGAAGGAGAACTGCGTGCCCGGATAAGATTTGTCGGTCTTTGATTAAAACGTTCTAGAGAGAATGGAATTTTACGTGTTTGGTTAAGCTATATAATGAGGCAGTAAAAAAGGTAGCAGTAGAAAGGAAAAACAAATAGGAGATCTACCCTCAATGTTTATTAAAAATTTGTTTTAAATTTAATTATTAAAACAATTGACTGCAATGAAACGTTACTTATAAAAATAAAATTTTAATACTTTTGCAAAACTTATTTACTAAATGAGTTTCTTCAGTCTTAGACTTAATCCTTTGGATTCAAACTAATCGATAATAATTATTTTCTTGACTTACCTATTTATATAATGACGGACCACTGCCACTTTACATGGAAACCAAAAGGTGCTGCTCATACGTTATTCAACATCTACCACTAACTGAGGCGTAGTTAATTCAGTTTTCAAATAATTCTACGAAACACATGTTAATAAATAATTCACAGTATAACAACTGAAATAATTTAAAACTCTTGTTTTGTAGTGGAAAAATAAAAAGTAAATTCTCTAAATTAAATTATGTTAACCCTTTGAAAAAGCGCCGATCGAAAATCTCCGAGTAATCTGTATCCATTAAAGGATTTAAACCTCCCTATGCACCGGGTCTTGGCAATCGAATTACACAGTTTTCCTTTGGAAAATCTCCAGATCAGAAGATTTTTCCAACGTCTTAGGAAAACACCCACATTCCGGCAGAGCTCCGAGGCACTCCGGCCAGGATTCTAATTATATTACCACAGATTGATGTCTGGATAAGTGCCCGTAATTTATTTAATGGCCCCTGAAATCTGAAGGCCCAGTAATCGACCACTCTCAAAATTGGAACGGAAGGATTGATGCGAGATCTCTTATGTTGAGGCTTTATTTTTCTACTACGCTGCTTTCGGATTAGGCCAGTTGGTTGTTTTGGGTTTAATAATTTTTCAATAAATGTTTTCCTTATTGTTGGGTTTTGTCAGCTGGAGAAGTTAAATTCACAATGCTCAACTTACTCTAGCTATAAACTAGAGTAAAAATGCCTTCAGAACCAAGCGATTATCAAGAAGTAGTTCTAAGGTCATTGCCATTGTACTGGAAGATCCAAGGGTGTGGCGCACACTAAGTTCAGTAAAGTTCTAGTCACGAGAAAATAGAAATCAAATATCCTTTAGGCTCAAAGTCGAGTTCAGATAAACTAAAACTTAGTGACAGTATTGCTTTTCTTATTAATTGGTTTGAGTACCAGTCGAGGGTAGCTGAAGCTAGTCGAGGAAGCTTTTAGACCTGAATTTCCGCGTTAAATTCTCACTGTTGTATTGGAGGTATTTTGCCTCGAGAACACGAAAACTCATCCTTTACATTCCTACTAAACAATATTTAGTAATAATGTTTAATCTGTCATTCGTCAATCGAAAACATCGACTTTAAAATTGAATATGGACCCATTGGGTCTCTGAGCTATAATGTCCTTGAATGTGATTACGTCACTTTCCTAATCTATAAAACTGTGGTTTGCTTGCCATGTCATAATAATTTCTAGATGTTCCGGTTTTTTTTTCTACACTTAGTTGGAGTATGGCCCAGTCGACTAAATACTGTTCAATCTTTTCGATTTTTTTTTTTCTTTTTTTGTTTGATAATGAAATAACTCGTTGCAGTTGAAGCATTCGTTCGGGTTCTGCAGCTGGAAGTTGTGCTTTTCCTTAGGTTTAAGCGCAAGCTCTTTTCAGGTCTTCAGAAACTATGGTGATGGTCTAGACACAGTTCGAAACATAGAGCGACAGGCATTCTTCAATGGTTTCTCAGGACTTGTGTAACATTCCGCCTGAGTTTGAATTGTTACATTTTCAATTCCATATGTACTTTCCAAAACTTTCCAATCCCCTTTCATCCGTTTGTGGGACTTTTTCGCCGTCTGTTGAGTAATCTTGATGGTCAGAAAACGCATTTATTAACACTTGATGAGTGCATAATTTCAAGTTATAGTAGGTTCATACCAAACTTGTCAAATCTACTTTGCATATGGTATTGTCACCATAGTAGTTGGTGAAGTTAGCGGGATTAGGACAAATAATGCACCTCTTCTTTATTCGAAAATGGCCGACGTTTCGACTGTTTATTTAGTCTTCATCAGGGCTATTCTCACTTAGAGAGGGTAGTCATTTAAAATTCTATTCAAGATGGTTAAAATAGCAAACTCCATTCGATTGTTCGGTGACCCTGGTATCTTAGGCTCGACAAACTACACGTCCGCCGCACAAGGTATAAAACTTGCGAATGTTTTCTTGAGAATGAATTCGCAAGTTTTATACCTTGTGCGGCGGACGTGTAGTTTGTCGAGCCTAAGATACCAGGGTCACCGAACAATCGAATGGAGTTTGCTATTTTAACCATCTTGAATAGAATTTTAAATGACTACCCTCTCTAAGTGAGAATAGCCCTGATGAAGACTAAATAAACAGTCGAAACGTCGGCCATTTTCGAATAAAGAAGAGGTGCATTATTTGTCCTAATCCCGCTAACTTCACCAACTACTTACAACTTAAGGACGCTAATTACAACAATGAATTGTCACCATATTTTACGCAACCGATATCAGTACCGTCAAGTTTGATTGTCAAATGTGGTACTCTCGTAGTGATGTCTAAGTTTCACTTCTAATCTGTTAACTATTTTTTGTGGCTAAATTCTTATTTTCAGCTTAAACTATAACAACTCAGAAAAAGTATTAACGTTGAGTCGTTAACCCACTAATGGAAAAACTAATAAAAGTTTCGACTTAGTTATATGTAGCTTTCTTAAAACTTTATAATTATTATTCCCCTGGTTGAAGCACCCTCAACACGCAAAAGAAATAAAATTTTGCTGAAAAATTAAACAAAAAAAAACTATATTAATGCTTTGGTGATGTCAAAATGGCCAGTAATAATGATTCTTCTTGAGGAATATTAATATTAGATACCAATAGAACTTGATTGTACAAAACAGTTTTGAACCATTGCCACTACATGGGAGGTTTCAAGGGTGTTGCACACTACTTTTGTTGTTTATAGTCTTTGGAAAGTCTAGGTATAAACCAATGCTTCTAAATTAGTGCTAATTTACATGTGAAAGAAAGCTGAGAGAAAAAGACTCAAAACAAAAAATTGCATTTTTAAAAATGACAGTAAATTAAGAACCTTGGCTTTTCTTCCTTAATTATGCATGCTGCAGTGTGTGCAAAAATTGCCATGTCTCCACTCTAAGTTTCTATTATTAAAAATAGAAGCAGCGTAATGCACTACTAGAAAAGTTCTTTGACAGACCTAATAGAAATTTGGACAGGAGACGCGGCACCTTCTAAGTGGGTCATACATTAATTACCATTTTGCCATTTGGGCTCTCTGCGCTAATCGAATTGGTATCAAGCCAAATCCCTACTGTTAATTACATTCCTGTCTTACCCCGAACGGGATTATTTATAGCCGAAAACGGTTTTCATGTACCTGTGGATCTGTGATGCAATCACACCACAACTTGGGCCGGGGATGGAAAATTCCTAAGCAGACACGAAATTGGAGTCGATCTCTAAAAAGTCCCTTTCCAGATCGCTTTTCGTATAAGTTGAAACCAGCTGTCATAAAACTAATGAGATCGTCATTAAGCAAATCGCCTGCGACCGTCCCCAATTTGCGTCAAAGATGGGGCAGATTAAACTTGGAATTGACGCTGAACTACAAACTACCGGCAATTTGAAAGTTTCGGATTTCCCTGCTTACATCTGTGTGTGTTTGTGCGAAGTTGTGACGTTACATTGCCGAAGACTAAAAGTCTTTTTTTCGCTATCTAAAAGACCAACTCCCCGATGTACACAAACTTACGTACGTAGGAACGTTTCGCCGTATCCATTACAAACTTTCTCCCGAGCAATGAATCAAACAGGTATGTCGCTATTCATTTGAGAAGTTTTAGAGGCGCCATTATGCGACGCAATTCATCATGAAAACTGCTTCGTCACCGCGTTTCAGATTGCTCAGGGAAATTTCAAATAAAGGAATTTTTCAAACTTTGTTCGAGTTAAAAAGGGCGCGAGAGATACGTGTGGGTGTTTAAAAAAAAATACCTTTCCATTTCCGCGAGATGCGAGAACCTGTGACGATGTTTCTGGCTCTAATGGGGGAGCAAACAACATGGATTCAGGTTACTACGTTTATTTTTATTATATTTGGTTATGATGTGTGTGGTAATTGTTCAGGGTGGGAGGCGAAGATAAACTAGTTGACGGTGACAGTGACACTGTGCCAGAAGCCCTACTGCCTATCTACTAACATCGCAACCAAACTGGCATACTTAATCGCTACACAATAAACTTGCAATACAATTACAAATATATTATACTGCACAAATATCCGATAAAGACTTCATTTTCCGACTAATCTAACAAATTGACGTACGTGACCTCAGTCAGAAATGAAATAGAAGGGATGAGAAAGGAAGGATGACCATTACGAGTACCAGTACCATGGGCGGAGCTTGATTAGTGGTCGGGGTAGTAGGGCCTTCTTTGGCCACTTTCTTTCTAGAAGAGGAGCCGTGGATCAGAATAGATGACAGGTCACTTCTGCGCATGTGCAAAACGGTATGTTTTTGGCAAAATGAACCTTAGAATTTCCAACGGGAATTCGCAAGGAAATATGACTGAAGAGGTGCCAGAAGCCCTACTTCCTATCTACTAACAACGCAACCGAATTTACACACTTATTATATAACAATAAACAACTGACTGAGGATACTGCCCCCCACACTTATTAATCGTTATAATAATAAAAAACCCAATACGTATTCTTAACAGTTCTTCCATCTTCTCGGCAGTCACTGGTGATATTTAAGAGCAAACTTAAATGGCAATTTAAGTTTTAGCAAAGACCTCACTCTCAGATCCAGTGTTTAATCACACTGTTAGGAAACTTTCTCACTATACATTACCTATTTAACAAAACTAGACTGTGTCGTTTAACTTTTCGATGCGAGTCGAGATTGCGGGTATTAGGAATCGGTAAGTGTATCTGGCGAAAGACGAGATACGAATGTCTTTAAAACTGGAAATTTCGCACTAAGCTTATCTAACAGTGGTGTTGTTAATTTAACTTAGACCGAAACTAGGTAACAACAGTCCTTCTCAAGACTCGGGAGGTTCAAGAGGTCCGGCTCTCTTTAATTACTAAACAAACTCGAGTCGAAAACTGGCCTAATTTGCGCAGAGACCGCTATAACGGGCTAACGATGATTAAAACACCAATTCCCCTTGAGAATCCGCTTAACTTAGAAACGCAATAAGGAATTTCGGCGTGGCGCCATTGCTTTGTCTCTTGATGGACCATAAACGTCGTCTTTGCGGTTTATTTAAATAACACTGCCAGATTGCGATCTCTAATGCAATAATTTTTAGGATTTTTCCGGAATAGTTTCCTTTGTGCCGCTGAATTGTTGCGCAATCAAAGTCAAAAGATAAACCATTGTGTCGCTATTAATAATAGCCAATAATCCCGTTTAAATAATACAATATGGTTAAAACATTCATATCTGGTTTAGCCTTAGGCAACCGCATATATTTTAACCGAAATCATACGAACGTCCTGTTTTTAATATTTCCTATTTAACGCCGCTTTGGAATATATTGCAAAACATTTTCCATTTTCCATTGTATTACCACAATAATCTACGGAAGCAAATATCAAATAATTTGTTTAAATATGGAAACTTTTGTTATACACCACTTTACACGTTCCGGTGCATTTTTATATGGACCACTGCCATTTAACAGGGAGCGCCAGGGGTGCAACCCATACATTTCCTGAAACCCTAAGTTCTGTGTTTATATTGTAGCGCCGAAATTTCAGACATTAGCCTCAGGCAAAACTTAATCTAGTGATCAAATTTAATACGAATTATTTGATCAATTTTAGAGTTTAATAACTGACTTTGAGGTTTTAACATAGGATTTGTTAAACCTAAAGTTTTGTTCAACGTCACTGAAATTTAGAGGTCAGCTTCAAAATGATTAGGCAAAACACGGACTCAGTAAATAGAAACTTTAGGTTTTAACATATAATTTGCTAAACTTAAAATTTTATTACAGAGCCAATTCAATTTCAGGTTTCAGCCTCAAAATGTTCAGACAAAACACAATCTAAACATAAACTTTAAACTAAAATAATTAATCAAAATCAGTGTTAGTAACTGCTATTAAGGTTTTAACATAGGATTTGTTAAACCTAAATTTTTTTCTAAGACTTACTGAGAATCCCATATTTACTTTTATAAGGCATGAAAAAAACCCAATCTGAGATCACATAACAAAACAAACATTTTTGTTCAAAAAGTCAAATTTTTAAATCAAACGTTCAAGCAAAATACAGACTAGGAATCAAATTTAATCTAAGTGTTTAATAACTGACTTTAATGTTTTGACAATCGTTAAACCACATTTTTTTAAAAAAAGGTTTAAATTTTAAATTTAAGCCTTAAAACGCTCAAAACAAACACAGGCTGGAGAAACTTAATCTAAAATAATTTTCAATCCAAATTGGTATTTATTGACTGTTTTTACGTTTTAAACCCACGATTAGTTAAACCTAAAGTTTCGTCTAGAGGTTAAACTTAAATTAAAATAATTGATCAAAATTAAAGTTTAGACGGGGTAGATAGACCTAGCGTGTTTCAAGTAATTTTGAAAATTGCTGACGTTAAGGTTTTAACTTTTTGTTAAACATTAAATTTTGAGCTTGTTCAAAGAGTCACTGAAATTTCAGCAAACGCTCAAGCAAAACACAGACTAGAAATCAAATTTGATATAAATTAAATGATATCAGTGTTTAATAACTGACTTTAAGGTTTTAACATACGATTCGTTAAAACTATTTTTTTAGGAGACTGAAATTTTAGCATAGAGCTGGAAAATAAGGACATTACTCGGATTATTATTCATGCAGGCCTTGCCAATAACCGATCATTTCAAAATTAAACGAAAAGAAGTGCAAATGATTCGCAGGCGAGTTCCTTCCCCGGTATATTTCCATTGGAAGCTCGATATCTAACGGCTTCCCTTCTCCTTGAATATTTATACAATCTTCACATTTCTCGCAGCGAATGGAAATGGCTTATAGACAATCTCTCTCTTAAAATTTCTCCTTGCTTTTCGGTTTAATGAACCCGCGAATTCAGCACTTTGTTTCTTTGTCTCGTATGCTGCGATCGCTTTGTGTTTGCCGTGACGTTAAGTTATGGATACTGTCACGGTTCGATTATTCCACGTGTTGTAATATAAAACGAAAGAAGTTTTATAGGAATTGATTGCTGCTAGTGCAGTGTCAAAGCGAAAAAAAAATGGCATTATGGGGTGCGTACATCTAGTAATGGCCTGGCAGAATGTTTGATGTTGAAACATCTCTTGAAAATTTAAATGTGTCATCTGAAAAACATTTATAGCACAATAATTGTTCAAGTCAGTCAATGAACACCGATTTTCATCAATATATATTTTAGATTAGTTCGTTCTCCATCCTGTTAAAGCCTTAAATTTCATTGACCCCTAAAACATAATTTTAAAATTAACAAAAAATTGTGTACTAAAACCTTTAAGTGAGTTGGCACAGAATATGTTTGTCTGATCAGTTTGAGGTTTAAACTTGATATTTCATTGGTCGATGTAACAAAATGGTAGAGTTAATAATTCGTATGTTAAAACCTTAAAATCCTGATTTCGATTAATTATTTTAGATACAGTTTGATGGCGACGCCGTGCTTTGCTTCAGCGTCTTGAGTGTAAAAACCAAATGAAACTGACACTCACGACTTAAAGTTTTAGTTTTTACAAATCGGTTAAAATCTTGAAATCAGTTATCTTAGAAGTTTAGAAAGCGAGAGATTGCATCTAAATTTCAATATCCACTTCCGTCTAAATACTGATTTTTATCAAACATTTTAAAATAAGTGGGATCTCCAGAGTGTACTTGTGACTTTTGATTTAAAATGTTAAGTTTAACAATGTTACACGAATGTTAAATCACTTATTAAACAATGATTTTGAACAATTATTTTAGACGAAGTTTAATCTATAAAACTTTGCCTGAATATTTTAAGGATAAAACCTAAAAGTTTAGTGAATTTTGAAATTAGCTTTAAGGTTTAACCAATCGTATGTTAAAACTTTAAAGCCACTTATTGAATCCTGAATTTAATAATTTATTTTTGATTAAATTTGGCCTTCAGGCTGTGCTTTGCCTGAAATTTTAGTGAACAATATTTCAAGTTGATAAAATTTACAATTTTATCGACTCTTTTAGGTTTAACAAATTTTAAGTTAAAACCTTAATATCACTTATTAAACACTTATTTGGATTAATTATCTTAAATTAAATTTTATTTTTAGATTGAATTTTGTTTGATTATTTTGAGGTTAAAACCTGAAATTTTTGTGTCACTGAGGACAAAGTTTTAGGGTAAAACCAAAACCTCAAACTTAGATTAGAACCTAAAACTTTGTCCCAACAACAAAAACCTTAAAGTCAGTTATTAAACCCAGGTTAATCCACAATGCATTTTGAGTGGCAATTTGGGGCTTAAACTTTCAGTGACTTTTGAAACAACATTTTTATTTAACAAACCGTTTGTTAAAACCTAAAAATCACTTATTAAACACTGATTCTGATAAGTTATTTTAGATTAATTTTAATTTCCAAACAGCGTTTTGTCTGTGCATTTTGAGACTGAAATTTAATTTTGAGGGTAAAACATGAAGATTTCATAACCCTTTAAACAAAATTTGAATTTTAACAAGTTGCTTGTAAAAAGCTTAAAGTCGGCTATTAAACTCTGATTTTGAACAATTGTTTTAGATGAAGCTCGATGCACATATTGTGTTTAGCCTTTGGGGCAATTGGGGTTTTAAATTTAAAATTTTAGTGTCTCTTAGAACAAAGTTTTTGACTTAGTAAATTTTTTGTTAAAACCTTAAGTCAGTTATTACACCCTGATTTTCAACAAATCGTTTATGAAAACCTTAAGGTCAGTTATTAAACCCTGATTTTGAACAATTGTTTTTGCCTGTGAAGTTTGGGTCTTAAATTTGAATGGAACAACATTTTTGATTTAGTAATTTGTTTGTTAAAACCTTAAAGGCAGTTATTAAACCTAATTTTGAACAAATTGTTTATAAAAAACTTCAGGTCAGTTGTTAAACCCTTATTTTGTTTATTTTGGTCAATTCTTTTGATTCACACTCCGGCTTTTGCCTGTTCAATTTTGGACTTAAAGTTGAAATTTCAGTGACAATGAAGACAAATTTTGTTATTTAAGCAAATTGTTTGTTAAAACCTTAAAATCAATTGTTGAATACTGATTTTGATCAATTGTTTTAGATTATGAGACTAAATTTTAGTAATAATTTGACCAAAATTTTAAGATTATCAAAAGGCTGTAAAAACCTTAAAGTCACTTATTAAACTCAATCAAATATTTTAGCTTAAGCTCGATAAACAGACCATGTTTTGCCTGGGCAATTTGGTACTTAAAGTTGGAATGTTAGTGTCTTTTGGAACAAAATTTAACAAATTGTTTGTTAAATCTTAAAGTCAATTATTAAACCCTGCTTTTAATCAATTATTTTCATCAGCACAATATGTTTTGCCAGGGCAATTTGAGCTTAAACCTGAAATTTTGGTTTAACAAATCGTTGGTTAAAACCTTAAAATTAGTTATTAAACACTGATTTTGTTAATTATTTTATATTACTTTTAATATCCAGACTGTTTTGCCCTAGAATTTTAAGACTAAAAACTGAAATTGATACAACCTGAAATTTTCCTGAAAACGTTTTAAGTTTAACAAGTCGTATGTAAAAACTTTAATTCAAATATTAATATAGACACACACACCGTGATTGGAGTGGGCCACTTGAGCCTGAAACTTCAAATTCTTGTGACTTTTGTGAAAAAAATTGTGTGGATTTTTAGACGTTTGGAACACAATTTTTGATTAAAATAACCGTTTTTAAAGCCTTAGAATCGCCTATTAATTACTGATTCTGATCAGTTATTCCAGACTAATTTTAATATCCAAAGTATGTTTGGCTGAGCATTTTGGGACTAAAAACTCAAAATTTATTTTGAGGCTTGAACCTGAAATGTTGCCACAATTTTAACAAAATTTTATGTTTAACGAATTATTTATTAAAATCTTAAAATCACTTATTAAACAATTATTTTGATTAATTATTTTAGATCAAATTTTAATACCCAAATTGCGTTTTGCCTGAGCATTTGAGGTTAGAACCTAATGTTTCAGTTATTCTTGGAATCAAATATTAGGTTTAATAAATGTTTAAACCTTGAAATCATTTAATAAACAATGATTTTTATCAATTATCTTAGATCAAGTTTGAACCACAGTCCGAGTTTTGCATCAGCATTTTAAGGTTTAAACTTGAAATTTCAGTAACTTTTTGAACGAAATTGTTGGTTTAGCAAATCGTTTGTTAAAACTTTAATACCATTATACTCAATTATATTCAACTAAGTTCAGTTTGCAGACTGTATTGGCTGCATTTTGATACTGAAAACTGAAATTGACTGAACTTATGGAACTAAATTTTAGGTTTAACAAATCGTTTGTTAAAAACTTTTGGCTCGCAATTTTACATTTTAGAAATAGATTAAAGCAGTCATTTATGTTACATTTTTATTTTGAGTTTATATTCACTTCAAAAGTAAATTTTCGAATGTGCACAAAATTTTACCTTACCTATATGAGATCTTTAGTCTAAGTTTGAGATTCACAGACTGAAACTTAAGAGCTCAGGGTTTGTTACGAAATGTGTCTGTTTGGAAATGCTGCTGTTAACAAATTTTAAGTTTCAATTGAAAAACGGTTTTTTATTAATAACTTAGAACTCATTTGTGAAGTGGTTTCGATTGTAAACACAAATTTTTTGTCTTCAACGCAAATGTTTTTTTTTCGGATAGTAACGACTTCATCATTTGTTTCAAACATGAAAACACTGTCATATGGCCAGCACATTTAGGGGTGTGTCGCATACATTATTATAATTTCGATAAACATTAACAAAGAACAAATTTGTGATGTTCGGAGAATATATTATTAATTTTGGATGCATAAAATTAGTTTAATAGGAGGTATTACTTCACTGTTACCTAAATTATGACATTAATTAAAGTAGTGGGGTATTAATTTATCAAAAAAAAAATTTTTTTCGTATCTAATCTCCCTCCAGGGAAATTTGACAGTCTAGAATTAATTTGTTTAGAGAAGAATTTTCCAAACTGCACCTCATTTTCTGTACTTTTTTAGTAATTTATTGGGACTATAAATGCTACTTCGGTACGCCATAAATGGGGAATTGTGAGGGTGATTGTTTTTTCTTTGTGAGGCGCATTATGTATTGCCTCAACTTAAAAAGCTTAATAGCCTAGAACAAAGAGACCTCGTTATTTATACGAAATATTTAAACGAAAAACACGACCATAATAATTAGAAAACTCCTACCCCGAATCGCTGTGAAAGCGACTGATCCAATTATCTTACTTTATGACCCCATTGAATTTTTTAATTCCTTCTGTAGTGTAAAATGTCAGTTTTGACAATTTTAGTTATTGTGGTTTTCGACTGAATTCTGAAAACAGTTGGCATAACAAAGCTGACGAACCGGGAATCACGTTTCGCCACATTGCCTCAAACGATGACCTAAAATTTACAAGTGCAATTGCAGTTACTCAGCTCGCATACAAAATTAGCTGAAATTAGCAACAGCTTGGGCCCAGTTTCTACATTATCCGGGCGCTGGAACGGAAGACATTACGGGATCCATCCAGATTCCAGACGCAAAACTGCGCCGTTACACGTTGGCAGACGGAAAAAGCGGGACGGATGGCACACTAATCCAGAAACTTACCCAGAACAGTGGCCTGGATGGATGGTACGGCTTGCACGGATCGTCTCGAAGAGTCGCAATCATTTTGGTTTAATTGTAAATTTTAAAGTTGAATATATCGAGAGGTGTACAAATTGAGGGGTTCTTGTATGGAAAAAATATTTAAATTTATGGTAATTTTTTTCCCGGCTGAAGTTTATGATAGAAAAACGTAGGCAGAAAATCTCCCTTTTTCGATTTAGGTTTCTGCTGATTCGGGCTGGTGAATCAGAGCCAATTTGCCAGTATTAAGAACTTTTAACATAACTGAATAGCAATGTCAGCTACAGAGAGAGAGGTACATATTTCTAATGTAATTTTTACTTGCTCATATTGATACTGGAATTATAAGTAGGTACAGAAGGCAAAAGTGCCGTTAGGCAAATGTGGCATATCCAGACAAATAATACGATATATCTCACCCAGTTTCCACTCAATATAGTTGCATAATCTGCACGACATTTGGTCGTGTTCATGAAAAAGCTTATGCAAATCACGGAATGCCAAAGCATGGAATCCATTTAGCAGTGAAATTACGAATATGTAAATCGAGCGCGAGAGGGGGAACGAAAGAAAGAAACTCGTTCTTAATTTATGCCCGGTTCAGCAAAAATTTTTCCAAACGGGAAAAATTCCCATTTAAATAAACTTTCGTGTTGTCCCAGTTAAAGGCATTTAGAACCGAAATAAAGTAATTTTCCGGATGATGTTAATGGGATTTTTATTTTTCCAGAGTCGCTGACTTAGAAACAGTGCTCCTAATTTTAATTAAGTAGTCCGGCAAAAAACCCAATTAAATTCTAATTAAAAATGCCCCCCCCCCCCTCTCTAAAGACAGAAGTTCATAGGAGCCCTCGTCCAATTGCTCAAAGAGCGGCTTATTTTTCACGTCGGTTTTCGAAACGTACTTTTAAGGCCCTTTCAGGGAGGGCCCTCAAAGGAATAATAAAGAAGCATTATTACTGCGTGGGACTGTCCATGTAAGACTAACCAACCGTTCCTATCTATCCAATTTGCACTACAGAAAAAAGGAAAATTTTAGGATATAAAATAAAGCCCAGCAACATGGAATTGCTATACATTTTCGGTAGCCTTGGGCATTGACTCGACTTGATTGCGGTAAATTCACTTTCCAGCACACAAAAAGACCCGGTTCGATTTAATATTCGAACACAGCTCTTGAGTGTCTAAGTAATTTAAATTATAATCCCCCTTTCCTTAATTCCATGAGGAGTAAGGAAATTATTCTCATCTTTCTTTGAAAGTACTTGATTTATTGGCGCACGTTCATAAGGAGATAGCATTAGCGTTATTAATGGCTTCTGATATCTCTAAAAGGGAAACCCGTAGTAAATTTATAAGGAATTTCTTCGCCCTTGTCTGGATAATTACTGTCATGATCCAGTTGAAAAAGACCGTTTTGGAAATTTCAGTTGTGACAAATGTTTATCGGAATTATAATATATGCGGCGCACCTCTAAATGTACTGATCACACGACAGTGTTCTTTTGTCTGAAAGGAAAACTGTTGCTGAAGACACAAATTTGTGTTTAAAATCGTAATTTCACCGTAAAGTCAGTTTTAAGTTGTTAACAAAAAGCTGTTTTTCAATTTAAACTTAGGATTTGTTGAACCTCAAACTTAGACTAAGGAACTCATATGTGAGGTTAATTTTTCTGAAGATTAGGGAATTTACTTATGAAGTGAGTGTAATTTAAAAATTTTACAAAGATGTCGGGATAGATAAATTGACAGTCTGTACATCAAACTTAATTTAAAATAATTGATGAAAATCAGTGTTTAGTTATCGACTTTAGGTTTAACACAAGATTTTTTAATAAACCTTAAATTGTAAGCCGAGTGTTTCTGAAATTTCAAGCTTTAGCCTAAAAGTCTAGAGATCAGATTTAATCTAAAATGACTGACCAAAATCACTCGTTTTTAAAACTGATTTTATGGTTTTAACAAACGATTTGTTAAACCTCAAATTTTGTTCCTAGGTTCAATAAACTTTCAGTTTATAGTATTAAAAATCTTGGGAAAAACCCAGTGTGGAAATTAAAATTAATCTAAAGGAATTGATCAAAATCAGTGTTTAATAATTATTAAGGTTTTAAAATACGATTTGTTAAACCAAAAATGTTGTTCCAAAATAACTGCTTAATAACTGATTTTAAAGTTTTAACAAACCATGTGTTAAATCAAAAAATGTGTTCCAAAAGTCATTAAAATTTCAAATTTAAGGCCTAAATTGCCCAGGCAAAACCCGGTGTGTAGATCAAGTTGCATCCAAACTTATGTGATCGCTCCAAGAGGCAATGAAATTTCAGATTTTAGTCTCAAAATGAAAAAAAAACCTGGAAACTAAAACTGAACTCAGTGTTTATATTCTGTTTTCTAGGTTTTAACATGCGTAGAATCTAAAATTTAGTTCCTTCACTCAAATTTAAGATTTTATCCTAAAAATGCTCAGGTAAGAACAGTCTAAAGATCGTATTAACTAAGATCAAGTTAATCTAAAATAATTGATAAAATTACTAACTTTTATAACTGAGCTTAAGGTTTTAACACGCGATTAGTTAAACCTATTTTTTTCCCAAGTGTCATTAAAAGTAATCTTTTGTTCTTAGAGTACTTAGGCAAAAGGCAGCCTGAAAATTAAAATTATTCTAAAATAATTGATCAAAATCAGTGTTTAACATCTAGTTTTAACGAACAATGTGTTAAATAAAAAAAATGGTTTTAATACTTAATGAAATTCCAAGCCCTAAAGTTTACAGTAAAAACACAGTGTGGGAATCAAATTTGACATAAAATTATTAATCAAAATTTGGGTTTAATAACTGATTTTAAGGTTGTAACATATGATTTGTTAAACTTAAAATTATTATCCAAGAGTCGATACAATTTCAGGTTTTAGCCTCAAAGTGAGATGAAACACAAGCTAAAAATCAAATTTAATGTAAAATAATTGATCTAAATAAATGTTTCATAACTAATTCTTAAGGTTTTAACATATAATTCGTTAAACCTAATTTATTTCCCCAAGGTCATTAAATTACCATTTTTTATGCCTGAAAATTAAAATTACTCTAAAATAATTGATTAAAGTCAGTGTTTTATATCTGGTTTTAAGGTTTTAATGAATGTGTTAAATTAAAAAAAATGCTTTAGGAGTTACTGAAATTCCAAGTTTGAGCCTTAAAGTGCACAGGCAAAACACAGTGTGTGAATCAAGTTTGATATAAAATTATTAATCAAAATCAGGGTTTAACAACTGACTTTAAGGTTTTAACATATGATTTGTTAAATCTAAAATTATGATTCAAGAGTAGATAAAATTTTGGGCTTCAACCTCAAAATGCTCAGATAAAACACAAGCTAAAAATCAAATTTAATGTAAAATTTTTCATCTAAATAAGCGTTTAATAACTGATTCTTAAGGTTTTAACATATGATTTGTTAAACCAATTTTTTTTTCCCAAGGGTCATTCAAATTCCATTATTTATTCTCAGAATGCTGAGGCAAAACATAGCCCGTAAATTAAAATTACTTTACAATAATCGATTGAAATCAGTGTTTAACATGTAGTTTTAAGGTTTTAACAAACGGTGTCTTATAAAAAATATTGCTCTAAGGGTCACTAAAATTCCAAGTTTAGGTTCTAATATTGACGAGAAAAAACCGGTGTATGGATTAAATTTAATCAAAATTTAGTCATTAAAGTTAAGGTTTTAACTAAGAATTTACTGAAATCTCACTGAAATACCAAGCTTAAGTTCTAAATTCTCGAGGCTAAACATGGTGTGTGGAATAAATTTGATCAAAAAGTATGGGTCAAATTCAGTCTTTATAACTGATTTTAAGGTTATTTACAAAAGATGTGTTAAAAGAAAGGTTTATTCAAAAGATCACTAAAAATTTCAATTTTAAGTTTTAAATTGACGAGACAAAACGGGGTATGTAGATTAAACTTGATCACAAATTATTCATCAAAATCACGGTTTAAGAACTGCTTTTAAGGTTTTCACATGCAATTTGTTAAACCTAAAATTTTGTTCCAAAAGTCAATAAAATTTCAGTTTTTAAACTCAAAATGCTCAAGCAAAACTCAGTCTGGAAATTAAGATTAATCTAAAATAATTTATCAAAATCAGTTTTCAAGAACATACTTTAAGGTTTTAATAAACAGTGCGTTAAATAAAATATATTGTCTGGTGTCAGGGCCACAGATATTCTAAGTCTACGCCCCAACTGACCCAGGTAAAACAAGAAGTGTGGATTAGTATTAATCTAAACGTATAGACCAAAATCAGGATTTAATAACGGACTTTAAGGTTTTTACAAACGTTTTGTTGAAATAAAAATTGTGTTTCAAGTTTCGAAAAATGTCAGGATTTTGCCTCACAATTCTTCTGATCTAAATTGGTGTTTTAGAATAAATTTTTAGGGTTTTAAGATATTGGTTAAACCTAAGATTTTGATTCAAAAATCAGTAAAATTTCAGGTTTTAGCCTCAAGATGATCAGGAAAAATACAGAGATCAAACATAAACTAAAATAATTGTTGAAAGAAGAATATATGATGATGAGAAAATATATGATCTTTGCAACTAGAAAGTAACTGCTCTTTAAGGCTATCGATGTCTGATTGAGGAAGGGTCTACCTTGAGTCCAATGCAAAATAAACCTGCACCTCCAAAAGCAAGCAGTATCATCACTTCCTGGTGACCTCTCCACACTGGGCACAGCAACAGACTTCTATAAAGGGTTATATAGGATAGGTTGCGACTAACTCTTGTATTGAGACAAATAGGGTAGGCTAGTAAATCGCAGCTGATAATAAGGTTCTCTTTGAAGTCAAGTATATTAAATTTTTGGGGGAGAATTTTTGAATAACGTTGAAATGTATAGTTTCCTCAGACGGTTTTCTACAAGACGACGTGGAACTCTTCAGGCTTTAGTTCGAAAAATGCCATCTCATGAAATTTGAGGTTGTGTATACAACAATCTGGGGCAAAGGGTTGAGCTTGTTTTGAGAGATAATATTGCAGAGAGAATCAAATTAGACCTTTAGCTGCTCGTAATTCAATAAAAACCTACTACCTGTTCTCTCTCAGCTTAGAGTAAATCAGGCTCATTCGTTGTAATAACGTTTAATTTTAAACACCTAATTTGCCTTACTGCTGAGCATATAAAACCTAATCTCGCGCCTAATAAAGACCTAACAAATCTCGTAAATTTTGCACACCCCGATGCGAACAATGAAACCCAATTTAACTCCCAAATCCGCACCGGCAAAAGCCACATCGCGCGGTGTTATTATTTTTTGATTATCACGGTCGTAATTTGATAAACCATCGTGTGAAATTGCAGGAAAATATTTCTTTAACGTGGGAGGGGACTGCGGACTACCTGCCGTAACTCTATTAATAATAAATAAGCAGAAATAATTGGGCTGCTTAAAGCCGACCCAATTTCCTTTATTGCTCTGTAACTGACAGGTCAACGCTAATTGAGAAAGTTAGAGACAAGGTGGGAGTACTGTTTTCTGTCTCGTTTAGCTTTCTTGGCGAAAGTTCCTGATCCAAAACACGAGCCCGGGAAATTAGTGACAGGCCTCCTCCTCCTTCACCGCTTGTTAACTTGCACGAAACCTGCTTAGTTTTAAGGGTAATTATTCCTCGGCGCAGAAACCGGTCCTCCTCAAGATGTAGATAGCAGATGCGCGTATAAATCATTCGGGCTCCACAGGTAAAAACCTGAAATATAAACATGATTCCGTGGAGTATAGCATGGAAGTATCCCTGTAGGGCTATACGTTCTTTATTTCGAGGGAGATTTATAGATAAAAGTTTCCGCGTTGGACACAAGACTAATGTAGCACCTGGGCTGCTGTTTTCGATGATTTTTCCTGCCTCCCCGTTGGCTTTAATAAATTACTTAGGTCTGAAAATTTTATGAAGAGATATTCCTTTCGCATAAGCTTACGGCCTTCTTGCCTAGAAAAAAAATGAGTACGTCTGAGTGGGGAATATTTTCAGTTGTTAGCAAGAGAGAAAAATTACCAGAAACAATATTAATGGCCAAAATGTATTTCAAGGTCATCATGGATCGAGAACCTTCATAGTTATACTACTAACTACAAAGTATTATAATTCTTATAATTAGGTCAAATCTAAAAACAATTCACATCTCAAACTTCATTTTCCACATTCCTGTACAGTAGTACTCCCTGTACAGAGTACATTGCAATTAAAATGCTATTCAACTAAAATTGGTGTTTGCATATAAACTCTAAAGCAGAAAATTGAGGTTGGAATCTAAAGAAATTTGGCTCCAAAGATGAATTCTAGAATAGGAAGAGCAGACATGAAGCTTTTTCAAATTTTTATTGCATTTACCAAAAATCCAATTGATAAAGCTGTCAAAGAAAAATATTTATAGAGTCGCAAATACAGTCTTCATAAGATAATTAGCTCCAAAAAAAAACAGTTTTTCTGACTGATTCGATCTCCTGAAATACATCTCTGTTTGATAGAGTATGAGAATCTCACTTAAGTTTTTACTGAGAATTTTGTGGATTTTTGCCAATGAATTAAAGCTATCAACGATCATCTTCGATTAGGAAAAATTGTTATTTAACAGAATACAGATTTTCCGACTGATTTGATTTTCTGAAATTTGTTTCTTTTTGCAATTGGCATTTTACTGCGAATTTTGTGTATTTTTGCTAATGAATTAAAGCTATCAACAATCATCTTCGATTAGGAAAAATTGTTATTTAACAGAATACAGATTTTCTGACTGATTTCATTTTCTGAAATTTGTCTGTTTTTGCTACGGCATGAAAGAATCACTTGAGTTATTACTGAGAATTTTGTGCACTTTTGCCAATGAGTTAAAGCTGTCAGCAGTCAGCTTCGATAAGGAATAATCTGACAGATAACAGATTTTCTAACTGATTTGATTTTCTGAAATGTGTCTCTTTTTGCTATGGCATGAGAGAATCACTTGAGTTTTTACTGAGAATTTTGTGCATTTTTGCCAATGAATTAAAGCTATCAACGATCATCTTCGATTAGGAAAAATTGTTATTTAACAGAATACAGATTTTCTGACTGATTTCATTTTCTGAAATGTGTCTTTTTTTGATCTGGCATGAGAGACACTTGAGTTATTACTGATAATTTTCTACATTCTTGCCAATGCGTTAAAGCTATCAGCACACAGCTTCGATAAGGAAACATTGTGATCTGACAGAATACAGTTTTTCTGACTGATTCTATTTTCTGAAATTTGTCTCTATTTGGTACGACATGAGAGAATCACTTGAGTTATTACTGAGTATTTTGTGCATTTTTGCCAATGAATTAAAGCCATCAACGATCATCTTCGATTAGGAAAAATTTTTATTTAACAGAATACAGATTTTCTGACCGATTTGATTTTCTGAAATGTGTCTTTTTTGCTCTGGCATGAGAGACACTTGAGTTATTATTGATAATTTTCTACATTCTTGCCAATGCGTTAAAGCTATCAGCAATCACCTTCGATAAAGAAAAATTGTGATCTGACAGAATACAGTTTTTCTGACTGATTCTATTTTCTGAAATTTGTCTCTTTTTGCTACGACATGAGAGAATCACTTGAGTTATTACTGAGAATTTTGTGGATTTTTGCCCATGAATTAAAGCTATCAACGATCATCTTCGATTAGGAAAAATTGTTATTTAACAGAATACAGATTTTCTGACTGATTTTATTTTCTGAAATGTGTTTTTTTTTGCTCTGGCATGAGAGAATCACTTGAGTTATTACTGACAATTTTGTGCATTTTTGCCAATGAATTAAAGCTATCAACGATTATCTTCGATTAGGAAAAATTGTTATTTAACAGAATACAGATTTTCTGACTGATTTGATTTTCTGAAATTTTACTCTTTTTGCTACGGCATGAGAGAGTCACTTGAGTTTTTACTGAGAATTTTGTGCATTTTTGCCAATGAATTAAAACTATCAACGATCATCTTCGATTAGGAAAAATTAAAACAGATTTTCTGACCGATTTGATTTTCTGAAATTTGTTTCTTTTTCCTATGGCATGAGAAACTGACTTGAGTTTTTACTGCGAATTTTGTGCGCATTTTTGCCAATGATTTAAAGCTATCAACGATTATCTTCGATTAGGAGAAATTGTTATTTAACAGAATACAGATTTTCTGACTGATTTGATTTTCTGAAATGTGTCTTTTTTGCTCTGGCATGAGAGACACTTGAGTTATTACTGATAATTTTCTACATTCTTGCCAATGCGTTAAAGCTATCAGTAATCAGCTTCGATAAGGAAAAATTGTGATTTGACAGAATACAGCTTTTCTGAATTATTCTATTTTCTGAAATTTGTCTCTATTTGGTACGACATGAGAGAATCACTTGAGTTATTACTGAGTATTTTGTCCATTTTTGCCAATGAATTAAAGCCATCAACGATCATCTTCGATTAGGAAAAATTGTTATTTAACAGAATACAGATTTTCTGACTAATTTGATTTTCTGGAATTTTACTCTTTTTGCTACGCCATGAGAGAATCACTTGAGTTATTACTGAGAATTTTGTGCATTTTTGTCACTGAATTAAAGCTATCAACAATCATCTTCGATTAGGAAAAATTGTGATCTGACAGAATACAGTTTTTCTGACTGATTCTATTTTCTGAAATTTATCTCTTTTTGCTACGACATGAGAAAATCACTTGAGTTTTTACTGAGAATTTTGTGCATTTTTGCCAATGAATTAAAGCTATCAACGATCATCTTCGACTAGGAAAAATTGTTATTTAACAGAATACAGATTTTCTGACTGATTTTATTTTCTGAAATTTTTTTTTTGCTCTGGCATGAGAGGCTCACTTGAGTTTTACTGAGAATTTTGTGCATTCTTGCCAATGAATTAAAGCTATCAGCAATCAGCTAAGCATAAGGAAAATTTATGATCTTACAGACTACAGTTTTTCTGACTGATTCGATTTTCTGAAATTTTTCAATTTTGCTACTTGTTGCACATAAAAAATTCTAAGTGGCATTTGGTAATAATTTGGTCAGTAGAACAAAGAATTAGGTTCTCCCCTCCCCAAAGGACTCCCTCCAAACACTTTCTTGAGTTCCCGAGGGACATGGCATAAAAAAATTAATATCAAACTCGCAACTGCACTCCCTTCCGAATATTCGAATTACCAAGGGATAAAAGGGCAAAGTTTTTAAGCCATCCCGTCGTTCTCATCTCTATTATCGCTTCCCAATATTGGAAACATAGCTTTGGCGTCCGGATCGTAAAGCGGGGTTATTCCGGTCAGTGGCGGAACAGGTTTATGGCTCGTAAAACACTGTTGCGACAAATAAAACGACACTAACAAGGTGGAAAGTGCCGCTTTTGTAATCTTCGAGGGCAATAAATGGACGTCTGAATGGGTTTTTGTGTGAGCAATGCCCTATGTAAATCATCAGGGTATCGATTGGATTAGATGCACGTCCATGGTTATTCTTTTTTCGAGTATATGTCCCTTAGTCGTAGAGAAGCTTAGGGATTATTTTGTAAGAAAAAGTTTTGGGTCAGAAATCGCACAAGTGGTCCATATACCTATCGACTTCGATGCCTCAGGAGAAATACATTCAATTTCCTACTTCATATTTAGACACAACATAGAATGTCTTGGGGGGGCTTAAAAGGGAGGCGAAATTTTAATGTGGCCGTGCTCTGAAGCAGAGGTTTTTTATTAGAGAATTTGTTTCCTTGGGGTTTCTTTGTCTTCCCACGTTGCGGAAGGTTTTCTGTCCTAATTTGACATCTAATTACAATATATTTTAGTTTACCCTTGGGAGCACATTCGAGGCAGGATGGCGCTACATTGAGTTTACTTTTAATTAAAAATTCTATCGCCACCATAAATTAGAAACCTCCAAGCCTACAGGAGACTCATTTTCTACATCTTAGAACTCTTTGAGAATTGATCCTGTGCTTTGCTAAAATCAATAGTTTACTCCATAACATATTTACTTACTTGCAAAACGACCAGATAGAGGATTCGCTTGCGAACCGTATAGGGGGAAACAAAGGGAAACAATTTCCCAAAGCTAATTTTATTTGCGTTTAAAGTTTACAACATCTGCAGGAAATTAGTGGCGGTGCTAAAAGACAGACAGTTAAAGCTCTGCAGGGCCTGCACTATCAGGAAATCTTTTCCACCTTCCGGGCTGATACAGGGGGCAAGTTAAATTGTCCCGTATAAATAACTTAAGAGGCTTTTGCTTTGTTCAGCAGGGAAAAGCAGGTAAAAGGGTTTGACACCGTGATTTCAGACAGGCAAGTTCTTAATGATTAATACTTAAGCAGATATTCGAATCGAACCTTCAGCAGGTCGTTACTTCAGTCATTTACAATAAAGTCTTAATTGTCACTGTTATTTTTACCCAGAAGTCTTCTTACTATACTACTGATGCTCTGTGTATAAATGCCCAAATTTACGCCAATTACAGGCTTTACATTATTACAATAACTTTCAATACAAGTCAAGGTTTTCGAAATATTGGAATTTCGAAACTCGTTAAAATATAAAAGGTAATACTGAGATCTTTTCGCGATCAAAAATGAAAGGCTAAGGATTCGGCATGAACTATAAAAGGTTAAGAATCCAGAATCAAGTATGAAAGCTCAAAGTCATAATATCAAGGATAAGGTATAAAAAGCATCAAAACACCGTATACATAAAGGCTAAAACGGCACAACTAAATTTTCAAGAGACAAAGTTTTTTTTACAAATCAAAGATAATTTTTCAAACATTTCAGTAATCAGATATCTTATGAGATTAAAAATCAAATATTATTGAGAATCCGGGATGAAATATAAAGAATGGAAAGCATAATATCAGGACAGACAGGTGAATAATTATCAAAGAGATTGGTTCAAGGATCAAGTATCAAAGATTAAACGGCAATGGCCAGTGTTAATGGACCAAAGTGAAGAAATAAAGTTTATAGTTAGACTTTCCTGGAAATAATTTTTCATCATACAGATTGGAACCATGACTGCTTTGTAAAAGTGAAGCAAACTTTCTAAATAAGGATTATAGGTGGATTTTGTTGGAAATAATTCTCTCAGATTAGAACCATGACTGCTGGATCGTTTGTTTTGATGCATTTAGAAGAATAACTTGACAACAAAAAACAAAATTAAAAAAATTAGCATTGTGCTGACCTGTTTTTGGGCTAATTGAACTAGGGACCACTACCACCATGCAGGGCGTTGTGGAGGTGCTGCACATAATAATTGTAACTTCAGTTATTAAAAAAATCTACTTTTGAATTTTTTTTATTCGCTGCTTTTAAATGCTTTGTAGAACTGAAACATAAACTTTCTCAATAAGGGCTATAGGTCAACTTTGTTGGAAATAATGCTTCATCATACAGATTAGAACAATGACTGCTGGATCGTTTGTTTTGATGCATTTAGAAGAATAACTTGACAACAAAAAACAAAATTTGAACAATTAGCATTGTGCTGACCTGTTTTTGAGCTAATTGAACTAGGGACCACTACCACCATACAGGGCGTTGTGGAGGTGCTGCACATAATAATTGTAACTTGAGTTATTAAAAAATCTATGTTTTAATTTTTTATTCGCAGCTTTTAAATGCTTTGTAGAAGTGAAACATAAACTTTCTCAATAGGGATTATAAGTGGACTTTGTTGGAAATAATTCTTCATCATACAGATTGGAACCATGACTGCCGGATCGTTTGTTTTGTTGCATTTAAAAGAATAACTTGACAACAAACAACCAAATAAAAAAAATTAGACTTACGCTGACCTGTTTTTGGGCTAATTGAACTAGGGACCACTACCACCATGCAGGGCGTTGTGGAGGTGCTGCACATAATAATTGTAACTTGAGTTATTAAAAAATCTATGTTTCAATTTTTTATTTGCTGCTTTTAAATGCTTTGTAGAATTGAAACATAAACTTTCTCAACAGGGATTATAAGTGGACTTTGTTGGAAATAATTCTTCATCATACAGATTGGAACCATGACTGCTGGATCGTTTGTTTTGTTGCATTTAGAAGAATAACTTGACAACAAACAAGCAAATTAAAAAAATTAGACTTATGCTGACCTGTTTTTGGGCTAATTGAAATAGGGACCACTGCCACCATACAGGGCATTGTGGAGGTGCTGCACATAATTATTGTAACTTGAGTTATTAAAAAAATCTACATTTGAATTTTTTTTATTCGCTGCTTTTAAATGCTTTGTAGAACTGAAACATAAACTTTCTCAATAAGGACTATAGGTCAACTTTGTTGGAAATAATGCTTCATCATACAGATTAGAACAATGACTGTTGGATCGTTTGTTTTGATGCATTTAGAAGAATAACTTGACAACAAAAAACGAAATTTGAACAATTAGCATTGTGCTGACCTGTTTTTGGGCTAATTGAACTAGGGACCACTACCACCATGCAGGGCGTTGTGGAGGTGCTGCACATAATAATTGTAACTTGAGTTATTAAAAAATCTATGTTTCAATTTTTTATTTGCTGCTTTTAAATGCTTTGTAGAATTGAAACATAAACTTTCTCAATAGGGATTATAAGTGGACTTTGTTGAAAATAATTCTTCATCATACAGATTGGAACCATGACTGCTTGGTTGTTTGTTTTGATGCATTTAGAAGAATAACTTGACAACAAAAAACAAAATTTAAAAAATTAGCATTATTCTGATCTGTTTTTGGGCTAATTGAACTAGCGACCACTGCCACCATACAGGGCGTTGTAGAGGTGCTGCACATAATAATTGGAACATGAGTTATTAAAGATTCTATAAACTTTCTCAATAAGGGTTATAGGTCAACTTTGTTGGAAATAATTCTTCATCATACAGATTAGAGCCATGACTGCTGGATCGTTTGTTTTGTTGCATTTAGAAGAATAACTTGACAACAAACAACCAAATTAAAAAAATTAGACTTATGCTGACCTGTTTTTGGGCTAATTGAACTAGGGACCACTGCCACCATACAGGGCGTTGTGGAGGTGTTGCACATAATAATTGTGACTTAAGTTGTTAGAAAATCTATGTTTGAATTTTTTTATTCGCTGCTTCTAAATGATTTGTATAAGTGACATATAAACTTTCTCAATAGAAACTATACCTCATACACCTTTCTCTCTCTTTTTTTTTCTTTGTGGCGACCACAGTTCATTAATTTTTCTTATACGTTATTAAAAGAACAATTAGGCGCTATTGCTTGTTCGTAACTGAAAAACGAATAGTTTACAAGGAAAATGGGGCCGGACACGTCGTTGATAATATATGGAAAAGCCCTTCAGCACCATGTGAGCGTTATTGATTTATAGCCTCGCTCTAAAAGTGCATAATATCCAAAAGCTAACTATAATTAATCATTTAAAGTAAAAAATTGAACTATTTCTTAATGGTTGTATCGGCTAATGGCGAAAAGAAAATATCCTCTGGTGTGCCTCTACGATTACGCAGAGGTTAAAGAGCAAGGGCCGACTTGTCAGGACGTCAGTCCAGGTGAACCTTCGGGTAAGCCGCTATCAGTAACGAATGTCTTCAATTTAATGGCCTGTGGTTGCGCTCCTGGCTAGACGCTTAGGAAACGTATTACATGAAGGAAATTATTCAGGAAGCTTTAGAGACGGGCAAGAATGGATGTTTCATTTTAAATATGAACTTTTGAGTCCTTAAATCGAGTCGACGTGCGTCGCCGCCGTCGCGAAGAAAAATTGCTCTTTCGCTTTCAGTGGGGGCTTTTAAAAAAACCACCTTAAGCCGAAGCAAATTGTAAGAAGTTTACAACATTAAATAAAAATCCCCCGCGGGGAAGTTGGAATATTGATTCGTTGTTTACCAAATACATCAAGACGTTAAAAGCAAATATTAGGGTGTCAGGTATCGCCTTTTGGCAAACGCTACGACGGCGCTGGATAAAAGTCCGTGGAGTGTTGGTTTACATTGTGAATGAGGGAGGATTCCTCCCTCCTTGGCCCCCCGTCACGTTCCCGACTCGGTGAAATGCCATTTCTACCTCTTATGAAACTTAAGAACGACAATAATGGAATATTTTTATTTAACTTTGTTGTAAATAGAACCGCTCAGGTGCTCTGCCGTTTGCTCTCGCGGCAGAAGGTATAATAACATGCTAAAACATACAAACAAACTGCTTGTTACAGTTAGGAGCTTCTTATTGCTTTGTCTTTTATACACGTAAATATTTCTCTATAGTAGCACATAAATAATGCTAAACTGCAGCAAAGAGAAAATGAGACAAAAAGGAAAGTGTTTTCCTCCAGTGATCATACTCACCAAATAACATCTTGAAAATAAATGCAAAATCTCAGTCGACAATGACCAGAGCTAGAGCCCTGAAACAGTCTTAGAGTCCAAGAAGTGTTAATGACAGTGTTGCACAGTGTTGCATTAAATCATCCTTAGAATCCAAGAAGTCTTAGAGAGATTGCCGACTATGTTACTGGTGTTGCTCCTCAAGGCCAAACCGCCCCAGAACACGCACAGCTCTACTACTAGTACTTCTCCGGCAATACACAGCTCGCGGTTCGCATTTGAAACTTGAAACAAAGTCACCCCCTTAAAGAGCTTAAAACGTCTACAACGAATTTCGGCAACCCTGTGTCACGAGCTGGATTTAAGCAGTGCGTGACGTGAAAATACGAATGCCTATTAGGAGAGTGGTTGAGGGAATGTGAAAGATTACAGGAGAAATCCGCAGGTAATTGAATAAAAATATTTCGAACGCGGTTTCTTTTTAGGGGATGTTTTCCCCGGGGAAAAGCTGACCAGGCAGGTGCTGATTTAAAATTTCGGATTCCACTTAGGGTGATTTAATTGCCGTCTACTTGCATGCAAAGGCGCAAATTTTGTTCTTGTTAGTTCTGTTGTCTAAAACCAACATTGCATATTCACATTCGAATGATGTCCAGTGATTTTACAATAATTTGATTTAATTGATTTATTGCAGTAATCAATATTAGACAATAATTTAATTATTGAGCCAAGTTTGTTAGTTTGGTATTTAGCAAGAATGTATTTGTTGAAGATCAGTGCAATTGATTTAATGAATAACTAAAACGTTGATTTATAAAGTTAAATTTAAGTTTAAACTGGGATTTATTGAATTTTGCTACTGCAAAACACTTAAAAAAAAATTACTCATTCGATGTTTAAACGATTCCGTAGGTTTGGGGTGATAATTAGTCAAGAAAATAACTTTGATTTATTGATAAGATTAGTACCTATAAATGTAATTCAAGATACTTTTTATGTTAAATAAATTAAATTTTGTTGTTTATGGAATTATATGAAATATTTGATTTAGTGAATTTAACTTTAGGTCTAAACTTTGATTTATTGAATTTTACTATTGCAAATGACTTTACTAATAATTACTCATTCAATATTCAAACGATCTCGAAGCTATCGATGTTATTTACTCAAGAAAATGACCTTGATTTGTTGATTAGATTTGCATGTATTGATAATCGCAATTCAAGATAATTTCTACGTTATTATGCTATATATTCTTTAGGAACACAGACATCTCAATAACATAAAAGATAATTGATATTGGAATTGTAAGTGATATTCAACATTAAACTAACCTGATTATGTGATCGATGAATTCTGATTTATTGAATATCACTTTTGTCTATCACTTCAATGATTGTCCTCCTGATGAAATGCGATAATGATCAGTTTCGTCATTAGTCACTATTCTTTTTAATTTAACCTACTTTTGGGAGCTAAATTCAATAAATCAAAAGTTTATTTCATTACTATCGTCACTCAATACCAATCAACTACATCTGTGTAATGTGTAGCGAAATATTTAACATTTTTTTCTTCTATTACATAAGGATTTTAGAATTTTAATGGCTTGATATATATTCTTAGCAAGGAACGATGCGAGATTGTGCAAAACTTGAATTTGGCGCTTAACGTGAGTGTTTTGCACATTTAGATTTTCAAAAGAACCGATACGATGCAAGTTGTGCTAATGTGCTCCAGCTATCAGTCACAAAAGCATATATTTGTAATCTGATTTTGGCTCTCAACGTGGGGCCAAACATAGAATACCAATACAACTCATTTATTAAAAGTTTGTTCAATATTACAGGTCTCAGAGTTTGGGTATATATTATGTAAATTTGCTTGGCGCCCAATGTGGGCCACAGGGAAGACTAACAGAACACTCTACCTACTTGGCGCTCAACTTGGGGTAACAAAGAAACCAGCTATAATTGGAGTATTTTGATTAAAAACAATTATTTTCTCCTTTGCTAGCAGCAAAAAAAACATACGTATTACGAAATCGCTACTACAGGAACGGTTAGAAGCAGGCTTACGTGAGCAAAACTCCCCTTTTCATTTACCAGGTTCGCGATGAAAACAAAGGAAAAACAATTATCCGGAGCAAATTTTATTTGCGTTTAAACTTTACAACATCTGCAGGAAATTAGCGGCGGTGCTAAAAGACAGCTAGTTAGAACTTTCCATTGCCTGGACAGCTCGTTTTGCACTATCACGGAATCTTTGCTACTTACCTCCTCAGGTTTAATAGCAAGAGCGCTAAATTACCTCGTGTAAATAAGTTACGAGGTCCGTTTTATTGGTAAGCCCGATTAACTTTTTAATTTTGGGGAAGAGGGAGGGGGGGGGGGAGGGGGACATGAAACCCGAACTTAGATAAACGGGCTTTCCAATATCGCTGAGTGCCCCTGTTGTAGCGCAAAAATGGCCGAGAAGCCATTATAAATCATCGGGCTCCACAGGTAAAACTGTGAAATATAAACATGTTTTCCAGGGAGTATAAAGCGAGGCATCTCCAAAGGCCCATACATTCTTTATTCCTTTGGAGATTTATAGATAGGAGTTTCTGCGTCGGACACAAGACTAATGCAACACCTGGGCTGCCCGGCTAGTGCAAGTGACTGTCTGCTTTTTTTTCCACCTCCGTCGCTATGAATTTGTTATAACTTAAGTGCGTCTCCTCGGGAAACTTCGGAAACTTAGTTGATAAATAAAACAAGGTAAAGAAGATAAAACATTTTAGTTGTATTATTTATTGACAATAGTTTTGTTATAGAGGTCAATACTGAATTGGTTTTTGAGTCAAAATAGAGTTTTTTCATAGGAAAAGAGGCTGTGGACGCTGCCTTCCTGCTGGGCAGACACTGAGCGCAGCTCGAAACGAAGCTCTTCTGAGTATGTCATTTGCCTGAAATAATGCACAAAATTAAATACATAGAAAAAAACTACCAAAAAATTAACTCTTTGGGTAAATAATAAAGGTGGTCCAAGTTTGGCGCCAAATCTAATGCAGCATCAAAAGAGTTACTGAGTGGCGTGGATTTGTTACAAATAAATTACAGAAGAAACACAATAAAGAAAGCAAAGTGAGCTGTAGAAGAAGAAATAGAAACTTTAAAAAATTAAGACGCTGTAATATTAAATTAACAAGTGAAGCTTCAATTAAATTTCCATAAGCAGGTTTTGCATGTGTATAGTATCTAAATGCTTTAAAGGTAAATATTCAATAAATCAGTATGTCTATAAGTTTATCAATATATTAAAATTTGCCCATTAATTATACAATATATGCTCAATGTATCAGCATGACAATTTAAATATTGATTCAGTAACTAAAAAAATGTACAAAAGTGAAATTCAATAAATATAGGATTTTTCAAATTTAAAAATTGTAAACCATTGTAATGATAAATAAGCAATTAAATAATAAATTAAATTAACAAGTGAAGTTTCAATTACTAAATGCTTTAAAAAAATTCTAGATATTCGATAAGTCAACATGTCTATATAATTATCAATAAATAAAAATTTGAACATTATTGATCAGGACGTACATTATCTCGTTAATCAGTAATCAAATAAAATTTTAATTTTATTGAAAACCAAATAATATTGAATAACATCTTAGATATTCAATAAATCAATTTGTTTCTATTAACTATCAATAAATTAAAATTTGATCAATAATAATACAAACTTACAATAAATCCTCAAATCATCAAGATGACAATTAAGTGTCATCAATGAGAATCAATGAGAGCAACAATATCTAAAAATGTGTAGGTATGCAGGATTTGCATGTGCATAGTTTCTAAATGTTTTAAAGACATCTTAGATATTCAATAAATTAATTTCTCTCTACATTTCTGAATAAATTTAAATATGACCATTCCGAATATCCACTGACGCAGATGCATACTTGCTGAAATCAACAGGATAATAATTTTGATATTAAATCAAGAGTTGAAACTACGTATAAGAGTAAAAATCAATAAATCAAGGCTTTTTTTAAACTTAAAAACATTGAATTGCTGTAGTATTGAACAAGCAAGTAAGGCTTCAATTAAATTTCAATATGAATGTTCCTGCATTATCTCTAAACTTGCTTTAAGCTCTTCTTGCATATTTTATAATTTAGTTTATTTCTATATAATTTTTCATATATTTATTCAATAACTGAAACAATGTGTAAAATTGATATTCTTTAAATCAGCATTTTTTCAAACTTAAAAAATTTGAACCGATGTAATATTAAAAAAAAACAAGTAAAGCTTCAATTAAATTTAAATTTGCAGGTTTATGAATAATCTCTAAATACATACTTTAAACATCTCAGGTATTCAGTAAATCGATTTGTCTGTAAATCAGTAAACTAAAATTTGATCAATATTGATGCAAAGGTATAATATTACTTTAAATTATCAAGATCAAGTTAGTTCTGGTAACTAAAACAGTCTGCAAATTTAAAATTCAATAAATCCGTTTAAAGCCCTGTAATATTAAGTGAAGAAATGAAGCTTCAATTAAATTTAAATTTGCAGGTTCATGCAGTGTTTAGTTGCTTTAGAGACAAGTTAGGTTTTTGGTAAATATAATTGTCTATATAATTATCAATAAATTAAAATTTTACCAATTATTTTGAAAATGTAGAATAGCTCATTAAATGATCAGAACCAACAATTTAGATACTTAATAAATAAAGGTAACTAGGTACAAGAGTGAAATTCAATAAATCATTTTAGATATTCAATAAATCAACTTTTATATATTATCAATAAATAAAAAAATAAAAAAAATTAATAAATCAAAACTTTTTCGAACTGTTGTAATATTAGACAAACAATTGAAGCTACAATTAAATTTACATCCACAGGTTTAATTGAAAACCCTGTGGGAGAATGCCACACTTTCTTAAAAAAAAAAACTTTTAAGAACATTTAAGAAAATAATAAGTTGTTCTTTAGCCTGGAAATTGAAACTCCGGTAGGCGCCTCTCAAACCAAACCTTATCCAATCACTAATAAAGGTGTGCGACAATTAAACCCTCCCGAATACAGGGCCTGATACAACGTGATTTCATATCGATTATCCCCAATTTAAGCACACTCACGAGCGCATAAAGCTGCTCCTTCCCCCTAACTAATGGCCGCCTTATCTCTGGAAACTACATTAATTTGTCCCCCGCCCTTATCTTACCTAAGTTGTTTCAGAGATTTAGCGCCTATATCCTGACATCCATGTTTTATTCCGGTTATCAGATAAGGAACGTAGGTCAGGACTGACCCCTTATCCACGATGCTTCCGCTAACTCCTTGGGCCACTTTCAATTGGTCACTCTCACTTAAATCAAAGTAACACCTCTTAGATCTCTGTCGGACATTCGCTAATAGTTGCTATATACCAGTGAAAGTATCTACTCATAGCTGAGCCTACGGTGTCTTTTCTGGTCATTGCCTCTATGCTCCCCATGCCTCGGTACTTTTTAAGGCGCACCCCATCTGCGTAGAAGTACTCTCCAGGTGCTTCGGTAGTGCCCGCCAACATTGACCCCATCATTACTGCAAAAATGCATAAAGTTAGTAAAGAGAAAGCTGGGGAGGTTGATGGTTATTGCCAGTGGAAGCTCCAAGAGCCAAAGCTTTAATTATCCCTCCACTAGAGGAGATTCCTCCGTCTGCAATTACTGGCACTCCAAATTTCTGGGCATATTCAGCCACCCTGTATACTGCAGTGGCCTGAGGCCTACCCACAGCCATTACTTCTTGGGTAATGCAGATGCTGCCACTGCCCATGCCCACCCTCAGGGCGTCGGCTCCCGCTTGGATCAAGTTTTTTGCCTGCTTTCTGGTTACCACTGAAACACTGGCTTGGTCACAACAGCAACTTAATGGTTAGAACCCACCAACCATTTCCTGCCACGATTTCCACATGAGGGTACGACCTCTTAATGTGCTTGATCATTTCAATCTGGAAAACAGAGTTGCCTTGTGAAGAATCCAATACTACCACGTCAACCCCTGCTTGCACCAGCAAGGATAGGCGATGTTTGTCTTCCTCCCTAGTTCCTATAGCTGCCCCTACTATCAGCTGCCTGGAAAGTTCGTGAGTCACCAGCTGCTCAAAGCATTAAACTAAAAACCTAACTTATTGTCATCTTTAGAAGCAAAAGGAAACGTCTTAGCCTTGTTCAAGTCGGTTCTAGCGATCAAAGCCACCAAACGGCCCTTTTGATCCACAATGGGTAGCTTTCCCTTTTTGCTCTTCTGCAGGATGGTATTCGCCTCGGTTAGGGTGACCTCGGAAGGAGCAGTCACCAGATCGTCCACCGTAGTCATGACGTTTTCAAGTTTAGTGTTTTTAAGGTCGGCATGGCTCAAAAAATCGATGTCTCTGGAAGTCACCATGCCCACCAGCCTGCCTCCAAGGCGACCGTTTTCGGTGATGGGTGTGCCGCAGAAGCCGTGCTGTTTCTTGAGCTCCAGAACGTCGCCCACGGTATTTTTAGGGCCCAGGACGATGGGATCTCTGATGAAGCCGTGTTTGTACTTTTTCACTTTTTGAACTTCGTTGGCTTGAAATTCGGGCAGACAATTGTGGTGGATGATGCCAATTCCGCCACATAACTGAAAATATTGAAGATATTTATCTATGAAAAGTCAATCATTCCAATTTTTTGTTATTAATGAGCCAACATTTGACTCAAGTAACTTGAAAGTCACCACACATCCCTCAATTATAAAATCCTGATTTTCCGTGTTGATTCATTACGGTTTGAAGGGTTTGAAGACCTTTTGATTTATTGACAAATAATTTATTATAATCAATTCAATTAAATCGGAACGATAAATTGATTTAATGCGGTTGTTGATTTAATGATTTTGTGGAAAGTGCGTTTTATTAAATTGGACCATTGAAAACTAGTTGGTATATTGATAAACAGTTAAATTAATTAAAATCAATTAAATTCAGTTCAAGAATATTTTATTCATAGCATTTGCCATTCTTGTGTTTTGTATTGAGTAGATGCCTAAATTAATACAATTTTAATTAATTTCATTATTGATATCGCTTTTAATTACATATAATTTTGGAAAAATCATCATATCTGACAATTAAATAGTCACATGAAACCCTTTAGTAAACAATTTCAATATTTGATGAGGTGATTGATTGCGCTTATTGATTTTACTGATTTCGTAAAATGCGCAATTTATTGAATTTAGACTTTTAAAATAATTGATTTATTAATACGAAAGTCAAACCATTAAATAATCAATTAAATTAAACGGGAGTTTAAAAAATATTTAATTTTTAACATTTGACATTTTTGGTTTTGTATTGAATAGATGCCTAAATTAATATAATTTTAACTTATTCAATTATGAGTTAACTTATTCATATAGCTTTTTAGTGAATTATTCCAATTTTATTTATTAGTGAGGCAACATTTCAATCAAATAATTTGAAGGTCACAACACTTCTTCAATTATAAAATCCTGATTTTCGAAAATAACTTTACGTGTCGTTTCAATAGACAAAACGAATGTAAAATCATTATCAATTAAATAAGAGTTTAAAGGCATTTTGATTTATTGAAGGTATCTCTTCTCAACTAATTTAATTATTGCTTCAGTATGACGAACTATTACAAATCAATTCAATTAAACCGGAATGATAAATTAATTGAATGCGATTGTTGATTTAATGATTTTGTGGAAAGTGCATTTTATTAAGTTGAACTATTAAAACTCAGTAATCAAGATTATTGATAGATAGACTAATTAAACAAAATCAATTAAATTTAATTCAATTAATTTTCAATTTCAAAAGAATATTTGATTCATTGCATTTGCTATTTTTGTCTTTTCTATAGAATATATGCCTAAATTAATATAATTTTAACCTATTTAATTATTGGTTAACTTATTCATATCGCTTTTTATTGATTTATTTGTTGAAAAGTCATCATATCTCACAATCCAGTAGTCACATGAAAATCCAATAGTAAACAATTTCATGTTGATGAGGTGATTGATTGCGTTTATTGATTTTTTGATTTCGTAAAATGCGCAATTTATCGAATTTGGACTTTTAAAAATAAGTCCATTTATTAATACAAAAGTCAAACCATTCAATAATCATTTCAATTAATTGGGAGTTTAAAAAATATTTGATTAAATGCATTTACCATTTTGGTATCAATTTAATCAAAGATTTTTGTATCGAATAGAGTAGATGCTTGACTGTAGTTTTAAGTTACTTCATTATTGATTAATTTATTTCGATAATCACATCTTAAGTTAAAAACATCCGTAGTAAACAATTTCGGGTATTGATAAGTTGATTGATTTTAGTGATTTTTTGGGAAAGCGTAATTTATTAATTTTTGACTCTTAAAAATGACTTGACTTATAGATTCAATGGTCAAACCATTCAAAATCAATTCAATCAAACAGGAATTTAAAGAATATTATATTAATTGCACTTGCCATTTTTGTGTCTTGAATTTAGTATATGCCTGAAATAATATAATTTTAAGTAATTCAATTATTGATATTGCTTTTTATTGAATTTAGCTTTCAAAAATTATAATATATGACAATTCAAAAGTCAAAATTTCACTTAAAAACCATATAGTAAACCATTTCTCAGCTCATCAAGTATTGATGAGCTGATTGATTGCGCTTAATGATTTTACTAATACCATAAAAAGCGAATTTATTGAATTTCAACCATTAAAACTACGTCGATTTATTGATTTAAAAGTAAACTATTCAAAATCAATTAAACTAAGCGAGAGTTTAAATATTTTATTACATGCATATGTAATTTTTGTGTTTTAGATGTAGTAGATCCCTGATTTGATATAATTTTAAATAATTTAATTATTGATTAACTTATTGATATCCATTTTAATCAAATTTAGTTTTTGAAAATCAACATTTCTGACTATTCATTAGTCACAATTTTACTTAAAAAAACTTTAACTTAGAAAAGAATTTCAGATTTTGAAGAGCGTTTATTGGTTGTACTGGTTTCATAGAAAGCGCAATTTATTGAATTTAAACTATCAAAAATAAGTTTTATTAGTCAAATTATTTAAAATCAATTTAATTAAACGGAAGCCTGCAGAAACTTATTTGACAATTTTTTATTTGATATTCAATAAATTATTCATTTAGCCGAGAAAATTAATATAATGCAGATATATATTTAATATATTGATGAGATCATTGATTGGGCCTCTTGATTTTTTAGAAAGCACAATTTATTGAATTTTGACGGTTAAAATTAAGTTGATTTAATAGTCAAACTACTTCAAATCAATTCAATTAAATAGGAATTGCAAAGATTTATGTGACAATTTCTGCCAATTTTAACAATTTTTTTAATATATATTCTGTAAATGCTTAATTTCCTGAATGGCCACAGGGAATGCCCAATTTATTAAACTTGCCAGTTTTGTGTTTGATATTGGATTGATGCCTGAATTAACAGGATTTAAAGCACTTTAAGTACCCTTTAAGTATCTTCAAAAACCACTTTACGTGTCGATTTAATAGACCTAGGGAATATAAAATCAATTAAATTAAAGCATAGTTTGAATACCATTTGAATTATTGAAAATTTCTCTTGCAAATGAATTTAGTTGATGCTTGAATTCAATTAAACAGGATTGTAGAACGTGCAATTTATTAAATTTGACTATTAAACATAAGTTGATTTGTTGATTGAGTAGTTACATCATTCAAAATCAATTCAATTAAAGGAGAGCTTAAAGAATATTTAATTAATTGTATTGAGTAGATGCCTTGAATTAATATAAATTTAGTTATCAATTAACTTATTGATTTCGCTTTTTATTGAATTTAATTTTAGAAAATCATCGTTTCTGTATTGATGAACTGATTGATTGTGATTATTAATTTTACTGATTTCGTCGAAATTTTAAGTTTTTAAATAAAGTTGATTTATTGATTTAATAGTCAAACTAATTAAAATCAGTTTAATTAAACGGTAGCTTGCAGAAACTTATTTGACAATTTTTTACTTGATGTGATTTATTGAATCAGCTTATTTGTTGCTTCAATACTCAATAAACCGTTCAAAATCAATTCAATTTAACTTGTCGATCAAGTCTTTCTATGTTAATCAGGTATATCTTGTATTGGTTCAATATCACTTTGAAGTAAAAAACTACCAACTTTTCTAACACACCGAGCTTGAAAGTCGCCCAAAGAAATGTAAAAAAATGATCCTAGGAGATACGAGGTCTCCTGCAAAGAGATGATTATAAGGCGGTGATATGCAGTAAGTAAACTGATACGAAAACTTTGTTTACTGTGCAGGCTTGACCTTTTAGTGCTTGGGCATGACGCACCATAAAACCGGGGGTATTCGAAAGTACCAACTGAAAAGAACTTACTGATAGAGCTATTGCCATATCCCCTTCGGTAACAGTGTCCATTGGTGACGACACTAAGGGTGTGTTGAGCCATATCTTCTTGGTCAGCTGACAGGTTAAATCCTGTGGAAAATGCCTAGTTTCGTAAGGAAAACTGGCGAGAAAAATGTGAGTACTTACAAGTTGCTGCGGCGAGAAATCGATGTATCCAGGAAGTATTATAAAGTCGCTGCAAACCTTTAAATTTATAAGGGAAATTTAAGAAAAAACAAAACTTACTTGTATGTTAATCCATTGCCTGACTCGATCATGGTTTTAGCAGAAATCCCATCATCTAGCTCCTCGGTGTCACCATGGTATCCGTTCATTTTAGGCATGTTTGCAATAATGCACTAAGCACCACGTGGTAGCAAGACAGAAACTCTGCTTATGTCTTTAATATCTTATCAAAAGACCATTATTGTTGTTATATTTTTAAACCCAGAGAGCGGTGTTATCGCCTTGAACCCCGCAGTGTAACTAATTACTTTGTTACTGTTTGCTTGGTACCTACTGACCGAGATGCTGCTGGTGATAAGGTGCGTTTGCCTTTACCATGCCTGTTCAAAAATTACTTGCGCTTTTGTCCGAGGGTGCCCATCACATGGGAGTGATGTTTTACCGAAATAAATCCTTGAAATGTGTACTAAATGAGCCCAAATAACTATTCAGCTCAGCCTGGGCTTTATGAAAACCGCACCCGGTTAATAATTTCAATATTGGCTTTCGGTTTCGAACTTGTTTGAAGCCTCGCTGAAGCAGGAAATTTTGAGGTGTGTAAATAGAGAATTATTTTCTGTTGGCCTGGAAATGGGATTGAATTGCGAAAAACCCTGTATAAGGTGCTACTTTTATTCTGCTTCTTACTAGTTAATTAACAGAGTCAAAATGAGCCCATAGGCGTAACATAAGAAACTGTAATTAGGGCATGAATCAGCAAGACATGTCAACTGATTTGTGATTTTCAGATAGACTATTCTTTGCTAGGATATACTTTATATTGACACCATGTTGTGCGCCAAGTCACTAAAACACGATGTAAATGACATTGAATTGTTTTTGATGGCACAGATTTTTTTTAAACCTGCACTTCAAGGTCCCTTTTTGGGCGCCAAATTAAACTATGTTTAATCTAAAGTGTTTTCCGAGCTTTGAAACCGCGGTCTAATGGAACTTCTTCCTGACGGTTCGTCTACAGCTGCGGCAGACAAACAGACCAACAGACATGAATACTACTATAGGAAGACATTCCATGGGACCCCAGCTTCAAAGCCCGCAAGACACTTTAGATTTTGACAACATAACTTTCGACGTTTTTTAGAGGGGTCCCAAGTAAGGCGCCAAATTAGTGGCACGAAACGCTGTGATAAAAGCGACTAGGTACAGTTAGTCGGGCACCTAATCCCAAATACTGAAATATTTAATCAGTGTTAAAGCTTTAGGCCATATTTGCAAGGGCAATAATGGGAATGACATGGAGTGTGACTAACTGTTACAGTCTATTTATTCCCATGCAAACGTGTGGACATACGGACCTAAAAATTTAATTTTCATCCCGGGAAATGGTAAATTCAATTCGTTTTAGTTTCGGTTTATTTTTCAGCTATTTGCAGCATTTTATTGGTATGCAGCGCGGTTTTTTATTTTCTTCGTAGGTTGATTGGCAAAAAACCTGTAAATTTCATTAACAAAGACTGGGATGACGTCCTTTGCAACAGAACTGATATCACGTGTTGCAGGATTTTGACGGATTTTTTCCTTTTCCAAGTTTAATAACGAAATAGCGCTTTTTTTAAAACACTGCTTTTCCATTAAAATCCACTTGATATGTGTTGGCTTAAGCGCCTTTGACGAGTGCTGAGCAAACTGGCAAATCCTCTATCTCCCTCTCGCTTTGCTCTATCTCGACAAGAAATGAAACGTGATGAAGTAAAACAAATCCGGCTAAAAGAGGACCGATTAATTAATAGTAATGGAAGGACAAACAAGGAGGGAATGTATTCCCCCCAGAATGTTTGCAGAACTCTTAAGCGTTCCTGGCCGTCCTCTTTGCATGGACATGTTCGTCCTTAGGCCCCTGTTTGCCGTCTCAATTACCCAGATTTTATATCTTTATTTACATAGGGACTTAGAGTGGACATTTTTGTTTTCCTGCAGTTAGAGTTTTTCCATTGTCGGAAACCTATAAAATGCACGGCAATAAAATAACTCGTAAAACTAGTTTAAACGCGCTTGTTTTTAGCGAGTATCACTGCTGTAAGTTAAACTACATTGAATAAAAACTGAAAGGTAGAAACATAACTATCATAACTTGCGAAAGTCATCTGCGAAGGCGGTAAAACTCTGAGAATAATAAAACTTTTAAACAACCGCCACACTTTATCCACCAGAGTTAAACTACCTAGAAATAACTTCCCGGTTATATTGATATTTCCTTGGAAAGTTTCTAGTTGAATTGCGTCGGAAGAGTTTCACATTTTTAAAGGCTGTTTTGTCTATCAGGGTTTACAGAACGTGTCTTCAATTACAGCGAAAACAATAAAGTATAGCGTACCGGTGTAAGCGCCGCATAAAAGCGTCTAATTTAGGATTTATATGGCTTGGCGCCCAACTCGGGGACAGCTAACCCTAGAACGGCGGAATAAAAGCATCTAACTTCGAATTTATACCGTTTGGTGCCCAACTCGGGGATACACTAATGCATGTTTAATTACATGTCCCAGTATAGTTACAATAACAACATCGGTTTGTTTTTGCCAAGTTCACATGTAAAAAACAAATTTTTTTGGGTGCATTTTAAAGCAAATTTAAGGGCATAAACTTTTTTTTTCATAAAAAAATAATATTTTTTATTTGATTAGGCCAGAAGATTACAATAAAATGTGTTATTATACGTTAGGACGATTTGGCGTTCAACTTGGTTTTGCTTTAATATTTTTTTGCCATTAATTCAAGTGTGAGGTGCAATATGAAATCAATTTAGTTCTTATTAATTTCTATAATTTTTATATAAGAGTTTTTCAACATGATAATAATGTATTGCGTCCTCTCAGATGTAATGGTTTTGCAGGTTTAGGACAAACAAAACTCTAGTTATTTGTTTTATTTGTCCAAAACCTGCAAAACCATTACATCTATAAGAATTTCTAATTTAGTGCCCAAAGTGGGCCTTATGGCTGGCTTAAATCTCACTACATCTTAAACCATCAAAAAGGGCCTGAAAAAGAAATACTCGTATAAAATTAATTCGGTGCCGATACTGGAACTAACAAATTTCAAGCAAAAACACACGTTTCTAAAAATATGCTAAACGTTCCCAAATATTAACAGGTTTGGATTGGCGCCCAAAGTAGGGCCTATAAGTATTACCTGAGATGCAGCTTTTTGACTTTCCAAAAGCGGGAACGATTTTGCCTGACGGCGCCCAAAATGGAACTCAAAAAGTTTTACAGACTGGAAAATGTTTTCTGAGTCTCAAACAGCCATTTGACATTTTCTGAGATATTGATCATAAAGGTTTCTTACTTGGAAAATTTTTTCTCCAAATAAACTAAAAAGTAGAAGGTGTAATTAAATTCTGAAGGCTGAAAAATATTTTCTGCGTCTGAAACAGCTATTTGTAGATTTTCTGAGGCACCAGCAAAGATTTACTGAAAAAAAATAGAGCAGTGTAATCAAAAAAAGAAAAAAGGGTTAAACAATTTCTTCTCCAAATAAACTGAAAATTCAGCAGTTTATGTTAAATTTTACAGACTGAAAAACATTTTCTGAGTTTCAAACAGCCACTTGTAGATTTTCTGAGACACTAGCAAATATTTACTAAGAAAAAAATAGAGCAGTATAGTCCCACAAAATAGATCAACAATTTTCTGACTTAAATATTTTCCTCTCCAAATAAACTGAAAATTCAGCAGTTTAACTTAAATTTTACAGACTGGAAATTATTTTCTGAGTCTAAAACAGCCATTTGACATTTTTTGAGATATTGATCATAAAGTTTTCTTACTTGGACAATTTTTTCTCCAAATAAACTAAAAATTATAAGGTGTAATTAAATTCTGAAAGCTGAAAAATATTTTCTGAGTCTGAAACAGCTATTTGTAGATTTTCTGAGGCACCAACAAAGATTTACTGAAAAAAAAATAGAGCAGTATAGTCTCAAAAAATAGATCAAAACATTTCTGACTTAAATATTTTCTTCTCTAAATAAACTAAAAATTCAGCAGTTCAAGTTAAGTTTTGCCGACTAGAAAATATTTTCTGAGTCTAAAACAGCCATTTGACATTTTCTGAGATATTGATCATAAAGTTTTCTTACTTGGACAATTTTTTCTCCAAATAAACTAAAAATTAGAAGGTGTAATTAAATTCTGAAGGCTGAAAAATATTTTCTGCGCCTGAAACAGCTATTTGTAGATTTTCTGAGGCACCAGCAAAGATTTACTGAAAAAAAATAGAGCAGTGTAATCAAAAAAAAAAAAGAGTTAAACAATTTCTTCTCCAAATAAACTGAAAATTCAGCAGTTCATGTTAAATTTTACAGACTAAAAAACATTTTCTGAGTTTCAAACAGCCACTTGTAGATTTTCTGAGACACTAGCAAATATTTACTAAGAAAAAAATAGAGCAGTATAGTCCCAAAAATAGATCAACAATTTTCTGACTTAAATATTTTCTTCTCCAAATAAACTGAAAATTCAGCAGTTTAAGTTAAATTTTACAGACTGGAAATTATTTTCTGAGTCTAAAACAGCCATTTGACATTTTTTGAGATATTGATCATAAAGTTTTCTTACTTGGACAATTTTTTCTCCAAATAAACTAAAAATTATAAGGTATAATTAAATTCTGAAAGCTGAAAAATATTTTCTGAGTCTGAAACAGCTATTTGTAGATTTTCTAAGGCACCTACAAACATTTACTGAAAAAAAAATAGAGCAGTATAGTCTCAAAAAATAGATCAAAACATTTCTGACTTAAATATTTTCTTCTCTAAATAAACTAAAAATTCAGCAGTTCAAGTTAAGTTTTACCGACTAGAAAATATTTTCTGAGTCTAAAACAGCCATTTGACATTTTCTGAGATATTGATCATAAAGTTTTCTTACTTGGACAATTTTTTCTCCAAATAAACTAAAAATTAGAAGGTGTAATTAAATTCTGAAGGCTGAAAAATATTTTCTGAGTCTGAAATAACTATTTGTAGATTTTCTGAGGTACCAGAAAGTTCTACGAAAAAAAAATAGAGCAGTGTAATCCCAAAAATGAAAAAAGGGTTAAACAAGTTCTTCTCCAAATAAACTGAAAATTCAGCTGTTTATGTTAAATTTTACAGACTGGAAATCATTTTCTGAGTCTAAAACAGCCATTTGACATTTTTTGAAATTTTGATCATAAAGTTTTCTTACTTGGACAATTTTTTCTCCAAATAAACTAAAAATTAGAATGTGTAATTAAATTCTGAAGGCTGAAAAATATTTTGTGAGTCTGAAACAGCTACTTGTAGATTTTCTGAGGCACCAGAAAAGATTTACTGAAAAAAAATAGAGCAGTGTAATCAAAAAAAGAAAAAAGAGTTAAACAATTTCTTCTCCAAATAAACTGAAAATTTAGCAGTTTATGTTAAATTTTACAGACTAAAAAACATTTTCTGAGTTGCAAACAGCCACTTGTAGATTTTCTGAGACACTAGCAAATATTTACTAAGAAAAAAATAGAGCAGTATAGTCCCAAAAAATAGATCAAAAATTTTCTGACTTAAATAGTTTCTTGTCCAAATAAATTGAAAATTCAGCAATTTAAGTTAAATTTTACAGACTGGAAATCATTTTCTGAGTCTAAAATAGCCATTTGACATTTTTTGAAATATTGATCATAAAGTTTTCTTACTTGGATAATTTTTTCTCCAAATAAACTAAAAATTAGAAGGTGTAATTAAATTTTGAAGGCTGAAAAATATTTTCTGAGTCTGATACAGCTATTTGTAGATTTTCTGAGGCACCAACGAAGATTTGCTGAGCAAAAATAGAGCAGTATAGTCCCAAGAAACAGATCAAAACGTTTCTGACTTAAATATTTTCTTCTCAAAATAAACTGAGAATTCAGCAGTTTAAGTTAAGTTTTACAGACTGGAAAATATTTTCTGAGTCTAAAACAGCCATTTGACATTTTCTAAGAAATTGATTATAAAGTTTTCTTATTTGGACAATTTTTTCTCCAATTAAACTAAAAATTAGAAAGTGTAATTAAATTCTGAAGGCTCAAAAATATTTTCTGAGTCTGAAACAGCCATTTCTAGATTTTCTGAGGCACTAGCAAAGATGTACTGAAAAAAATAGAGCAGTGTAATCCCAAAAAAGAAAAAAGAGTTAAACAATTTTTTCTCCAAATAAACTGAAAATTCAGCAGTTTATGTTAAATTTTACAACTGAAAAACATTTTCTGAGTTTCAAACAGCCATTTGTAGATTTTCTGAGACAATAGCAAATATTTACTAAGAAAAAAATAGAGCAGTATAGTCCCAAAAAATAGATCAAAAATTTTCTGACTTGAATATTTTCTTCTCCAAATAAACTGAAAATTCAGCAGTTTAATTTAAGTTTCACAGACTGGAAAATGTTTTCTGAGTCTAAAACAGCCATTTGACATTTTCTGAGATATTGATCATAAAGTTTTTTTACATGGAAAATTTTTTCTCCAAATAAACTAAAAATTAGAAGGTGTAATTAAATTCTGAAGGCTGAAACATATTTTCTGCGTCTGAAACAGCTATTTGTAGATTTTCTGAGGCACCAGCAAAGATTTACTAAAAAAAAATAGAGCAGTGTAATCAAAAAAAGAAAAAAGAGTTAAACAATTTCTTCTCCAAATAAACTAAAAATTAGAAGGTGTAATTAAATTCTGAAGGCTGAAAAATATTTTGTGAGTCTGAAGCAGTCACTTGTAGATTTTCTGAGACAGTAGCAAATATTTATTAAGAAAAAAATAGAGCAATATAGTCCCAAAAAATAGATCAAAAATTTTCTCACTTAAATAGTTTCTTATCCAAATAAATTGAAAATTCAGCAGTTAAATTCTGAAGGCTGAAAAATATTTTCTGCGTCTGAAACAGCTATTTGTAGATTTTCTGAGGCACCAGCAAAGATTTACTAAAAAAAATAGAGCAGTGTAATCAAAAAAATAAAAAAGAGTTAAACAATTTCTTCTCCAAATAAACTAAAAATTAGAAGGTGTAATTAAATTTTGAAGGCTGAAAAATATTTTCTGAGTCTGAAACAGCTATTTGTAGATTTTCTGAGGCACCAACGAAGATTTGCTGAGCAAAAATAGAGCAGTATAGTCCCAAAAAACAGATCAAAACATTTCTGACTTAAATATTTTCTTCTCAAAATAAACTGAGAATTCAGCAGTTTAAGTTAAATTTTACAGACTGGAAATCATTTTCTGAGTCTAAAACAGCCATTTGACATTTTCTGAGATATTGATCATAAAGTTTTTTTACTTGGCCGCATTTTTCTCCAAATGAACTAAAAATTAATAGGTACCATTAAATTCTGAAAGCTGGAAAACATTTTGTATTTTTTCTGAAACACTGGCAGAGATTTACTGAAAAGATATAGAGCAGTGTAGTCCCAAAAAAATGACCAAACCTTTTCTGACATGAAACACTTTCTACTCTAAATAAACTGAAAATTTGGTAGTTCAAGTTAAATTTTACAGACTGAAAACATGGAACACAAAGAAAAAATTTTCTGAGTCTACTATAGCCACTTGTACATTTTCTGAGGCACAGAAAGTTTTCTTACTTGGAAACTTTTTTCTCCAAATAAACTGAAAATTGAGTAGTTCAAATTAAATTATAATGGCTGGAAAACATTTTGTGAGTTTGAAACAGCCTTTTGTAGATTTTCTAAGGCATTAGCAAAGATTTTCTGAAAAAAAATAGAGCTGTCTATTCCCAAAAAATTGACCAAAAATTTTTTTATTTAATTTTCCACTCCAAATAAACTGAAAATTCAGCAGTTCAAGTTAAATTTTACAGACTAAAAAGATTTTCTGGGTCTACAACAGCCTGTTGTAAATTTTCTGAGACATTGTAAAAATTAAAAAAAAATAAATAAAGCAGTGTAGTCCTAAAAAATCGGTCATAAAGTTTTCTTACTTGGACACTCTTTTCTTCAAATAAACTCAAAAATTAGTAGTTCGAATTAAATTATGAGCGCTGGAAAATTTTTCTGATCCTAAAACAGTCATTTGTACAAATTCTAAGGTACTGGCAAGGATTTAATGAAAAAATGGAGTAGTGTAAATAAAAAAAAAAGACCACAAAGTTTTCTTACTTATCCACTTTCTTCTCCAAGTAAACTGAAAATTTGGTAATTCAAATTAAATTTAAAAGGCTGAAAAACATTCTCTGAGTCTAAAACCATCATTTGTATGTTTTCTGAAGAACTGGCAAGGAATTAATAAAAAAAATATAGAGAAGTGTATTCCCAATAAATTGATCATAAAATTGTCTTACTTTGTCATTTTTTTCTCCAAATAAACTGAAAAATCAGTTGTTAAAATTAGACTCTGAAGAGAGAAAAATATTTTCTGAGCCTAAAAGAGATTTGTTTTGGCGCCCAAGGTGGACCCAAAGGTTTATTTTGTAGGTACTTCAAATTAACTATTGTACGTAATTGGTTTTAGTAGTGTCTGTTGTGGTGCGTAGTGCTCTTATGTTGATTATCATCGAAATTTGCCCAAAAAAAAATTCACTTGGCGCCCAATATGGTACCTATACATTTCAAGCGAGAGAGTACGTTTCTAGTTATTTTTTTTATACAAAATTTTAAGTAGCCGCTTCTTTTACCTCTCTCGAGCATAGTTTCTTTAACTAGCATATCCAGCATAGTTTCTTTAAATTTATGCATTCCAAGCAACTTTTTACGATTTCTTTAACCTTTGATGACCATTCAAAGACTAAAACGGAAACAGATTCATAATTTAATCAAAGAAATTTTCCTGAAATTTCCATTCCGTCTCGTAATAGATACAACTTTGCTGAGCCAAAATTGGAGTGCACTTCGCAACTGGGTAAACTCAAGCGGTTCATAAATTACGTCTACCTCGTTAAACTGTAATATTTCGTTTCTTTTATCATTCATTCTTCCTGCTGCTTTAAAACATGATCCGTTTTCATTCTGTTTTACGTTTATTTCCGACTGAAAAAAGGCGTTTTTTTATTTTTAGACAACATTACTGCGGAGATTTCATGTATAGTTCTTACAGCCTTCCTGTTAGCCAACAAGTGCTAGTTTTGTCAATAATCCAGTGGAGCTTAAGTAGGACAAACCGGTGATGTTTTAGAATTTGCGTACTAAAGCCCCGTTCGTGTTTTGGCAAAAAAAAAAGGATTTTTATGGGCAGATAAAAAGCCATTATTCTAAACAATAACTTCATCGACAGACCATTTTTTACACCCTTGTATCGGACTTTGGGGTACAATGGCCTGTCAACGAGTTGTTTATTACCTCCATCTATCCAGGTCCGTTCAACTTGTCCCCAAGTCCCGTAATTTCGGTAAACGCTCTCCCGATGGGTTTGTGCGTATCGGCACCTGGAAAAGCTTATGATTTTCACAAACCGACTGACGGGGAAGACAAATTAAAGTGCTTTTTGCGACCGTTTGATTTCCATCCGTTTCCTAACGTCTATCTGTCATTGGAGACCTCTGAAACGAGAACGTGTTCTTCTTGGATTCCTGTGGGAATCTCGGAAAACGCCAATATGTTTAAAAGGCAAATTGAATAGACGTGTTTTTTAGACGATCATTGGCACGGAAATTCAATCTCCAAGCCGAGCAAATTGTCTTTTCTACTTCCGAAGTGTACAAGATGTTAGCGAACTGGGAAAGTTTCCCATAATGACTAGATGAAGTGGTTGAACGCTGCGTCTTGCTTTCCAATATAAATTTCTTTTAGGATCCAGAAGGCTCCGGGATTATTAGCAAATTTTATTTTATTCGTATACTTGTTTTTCTAGCTGTTAAGAAAAAATCAATATATCAGCATAGAGAAAAGAACCTTTCTACATTTGATCGAATGGAAGCCACAAGAAATGACAAACGGGGCAAAACTAAATAAATCGGGACAAATTTGCGATTACCAATCAATTAAATCGCAGCGAATCAATAATCAATTATCTGTAAAATAGTCTAATTCTCTACAAGATTCAGTCTGAAATGGTAGCAGTACTGAAATGGTAGTAGTACATGGGGCCCTATCAATTATATTTCTCTCTTTCCTGTAGCAGTCATCAAGAAAAAAAGTGGTCCCTCTGTACTAAAAACGATGTTTCTGTGAAGCGTAAAAGTCATCAATGGTTGACAATAAATAGCCAAACGCGTATTAAATTCAATTAAATCCATAATATAACAATGTGTAATCAATAATCTAACTTGTATATTTCGTGTTAATTTTATGTTGGTGTCCTACTCGTTTATTAATCTGCTAAATGAACATCAATATGTCAAAAACAATTCAAATAAAATCAATGTGTCAGTGCAAAGAAAAGAACCTTTCTACGGTCGACCGAACTGAAGCCACAAAGAATTATGAACAAGGCAAAACTCAATAAACCGGGACGATTTTCAATTTCCAATCAACTAAATAGCAGTGGATTACATGGGGCTCTAGGAAGTAAATCAATTAGTTAAGCCGGTATGATCAATTATATTTCTCTATCACGTCTTGCAGTCATCAAGAAAAAATAGACTCGTCACAAAAAACGATATTTAACGACAAAAGCTAATTAAATTCAATTAAACCCATAAACAATGTGTAATCAAAAATCTAAGTTATATATTGTGTGTTAATTTTATTTTCTTCTCCTACTCGTCTGTTATTCTGCTAAATAAAGAACAATATATCAAAAAATCAGGAAAAATCAATATATTAGTGCAGACAAAAGAAGCTTTCTACGGTCGACCGAACTAATCCACAAAAAATTTCAAAAGAGACCAAACTGAATAGATCTGAGCAAATTTTCGATTAACAATCAATTATATAGCAGTGAATCAATAATCAATTATCTGCGAAATATTAGCGAGCTAGCAAACTAAATAAATCTACTCTGCAAGATTCGGCCTGAAATGGTACCTCAATCAATAATCTAAATTATATATTTCGTGTTAAACTTATTGTGTGTTCTTACTCATTTTTTTACCTGCTAAATAAACATCAATATATCAAAAAATATCAAGGAAAAATCAGTATATCAGTGCAGACAAAAGAAGCTTTCTACTGTCGATTGAACTGGAGCCGTACGAAATGATAAACAAGGCAAAACTCAAAAAATCGTGACAAATTTACGATAAATATCAATTAAATACCAGTGAATAATAAATAATCAATTACTTGCAAGCTACCGACGAATAAGTGTGCATAATTGCAAATTTATAAATCTACTCTCCAAGAGTCAATCCGAAATGGTACCTTTAAACATCAATAGATATAATAGTTACTATAGTACATGGGGCCCTAGGCACTTTTCGTGGCTAGTTTGCAAGTATTGCAATAATTTGCGGGTCTGCATAAATGGCAACTTACAAATCTACTGTCCAAACGTCAGTCTGAAATGGTAAACTTTTAAACGTCGCCAGATCTATTGTAGTACATGGGGCCCTAAGCAATAAATCAATTAGTTAATTTCTCCTGTCGTAGTCATTAAGAAAACAAGTTGTCTCTTTACTAAAAACGAGGTTTCTGCGAAGCGTAAAAGTTGTCACAAAAATTGTCAATAAACAGCGAAACGCTAATTGAGTCCAATTAAACCCATAACAAGGTCTAATCAATAATTTAGATTGTATATTTCGTGTTTAGTTCCCATTATAATCAATTAAATATCAGTCATGAGTCGCGACGACATCGTATTGATGTAGTGAAAAACACGTAGTCGATTACTTTACTTTTGATCGTCAGTCAATAAATCTACGGCCAAGAAAAACATCCTAACGTTACAAAAGTGCTGAATTTTTACAAATATTTATCAAACTGGTTTCCATTTACTGTGTATTAAACTAGTAAAAAACATCAATATATCAATAAGTGTTGTCCAAAATAGCAATAAATCGGTACAGGAAAGACGACTTTTTAATAGAGAATAAATTTTTGCAACAAAGTCGAGAAACAAGCAAAATCAAGTAAATCAATAAATATTAATATATCCGTAATCAAATCATTAAATTTTGTGTTCAAGAAGCAGTACATTTTTAATAAAATCTGCGTTTAAGAAAATCATAACGCATCAAAAGATGAGGAATAAACTTGATATTATTAATTGTTTTTAAAACTAGTAAGGAAACATCAATATATCATTAAGCGTTAACCAACATATCAATATATTAGTGCAAAAAAATTTTTTTATTGTCAATAAAATTTGGATACAGAAATTCAATAAGCAAAACGGTATTGCAATACATGCCAATTCAAATCAATAAACTAAGTTTATTGATGATGATAAAAGCCGATGATTATCTATAAAGATATATCAAAGTGGATTGCGTTTACTGTTTGTTAAACTGGTAAAAAATATCAATCCATCCCTTAGTGTTAGTCAAACTATTAAAAAAATCAGAAATCAAAAATCAATAAATCATATATGTGTGTGTGCCTATAATATCAAACACTTTAAAAAATATTCTGGCTCACTCAAGGAAAGCATCCTAATGCGTCAAAATTTGTTAATATCTAGAAAAAAAATGTCAAACTAGCTGTCGTCTATGGTTTATTAAACTAGTAAGGAAATCAATATATCACTTCAAAATACCAATAAATCAACGAAAAAAAATCAAATGTACAATGGGCGGTTGAATCTGTGCCCCAGAAAGTCGCATAATTAGCAAAACGAAATTATATTCGGTCACTTAATGAATAAATACGAACTCAAATCAATAAACCAAATATGTTCGTAGAATACTAAGCAGTACGTCCTAAACAAAATGTAAACTGACACCTTAAAAAAATCATTCTAATGCTTTAAATAGCGATGCATATCTACGAAGAGTTATTAAACTGATTATTGGTTATGGTTTGTTACAGTGGTAAGGAAAAGTCAATATATCAATAACTGTTAACAAAAACATCAATAAGACGGTGCAATAAAGGATACTTTTCTATAGAATAGTAAATTTATGCCACAGAAAGTACATGTTTAATAAAATGTACTGGACCGTTCAAGAAAATGCTTCAAAAAACAACAATAGAACATCAAACTAGCTTCGGTTTACTGCTAATTAAATTATTGAATGAACATCAATATATCAATAAATCAACGTAAATACATCAAATATACAATAACCAATTAAGTATGTGCCAAGCAGTATATCTTTAACAAGTACTGGTCTGTTCAAGAAAAGCATTGTAATCCTTCAAAAAAGCAACAAGAAACATCAAACTGGCTACGGTTGTATTGTTTTTTAAACTAATAAGTAAACATCAATATATCAATTAAATTTAAGCAAAAATATAAACAAGTCAGTAAAAATAAAACAAATTCTTATTACTACATTAAACTAATTTCTAAAAAGTTGAAAATAGCCAAATGGTAACTTATTTGGTCACTTTATCAATAAATTCTAACAACAATCAATAAATAATTTTTTGAAAAAGACTGTGTACTTATCAAAATTTACAGGTGAGAATGGATCAAACTAGTTACCTCCTACTGAACTCTGAACTAATAAAGAATCGTCAATATATTAATTAGTGTGAGCAAATAATATCAATAAAACTATTCAGGCATGGCAAGCCTTCAATATTTGATTGAACTGATGATGTCATTCATTTTTAAACTACAAGGTATAGTTGCAAACTTTGGTCAGTCACTCCACACAAAGCCGCATTTGCCTGAAACCCTAAACCTGCCATTCTGAACTCATAAAACAAAATTTATACCAAAAACGGATTACTTAGACGTACCCCTGGCATTTGCATGTGTTATTAATGAATGTGCCCGGTCTTAAGACGCTAATTAAAACGGAGTGAGCATCTCGTGAAGACCCACCCTCATCGCACTTAAGTAATTCAAATGAAATATTTGCTTTGATGTTTCTCTATACTAAGCTGTCTATCGAAGCTCCCTATTTGGTCACAGGGTAGGTAGAAATTAATTTCAATACCTCTCCGGGACTAGGAAATTTTGAATTGCGACCACATATGTACTCCATTATTGAATGGAGTCTTGAAAGGGTGCATTCATTATGGAACATTACTTCGTGGAAGCGTGACACGTTGATAAAGACGTATAAATGGGTCGAACGCATCAAACTATCATGCCACTAATCTCCTCTATGATGGTCACTAATGCCTCAATTTTCCGGGAACTTGTTAGGTCAATGGGGGAGTTATTGTAATTGTGCTGGCATAATGAACATTTCCACTGTTATTTTTACGTAAATTATAAATAAGGTAAGTTTAAGCAAACCTAAATGTTACCATATCGATAGATAAGAGAAATGATCGTTATTTAGAATGGCCCTTTTTGGGCGTCAACTATGTCTTGTTTTAATAATCTTAACAATAAAAATCAAATAAAAATGGAAAAAATAGAACAAGGAAAACTTTTTTTTAACTCAAATCTAGTAGCACCATCTTGGGCGCCAAGATAAATTTTTCCACTTAATGGATATGTTAAAGGAATCATTGTGCGCCCAAGTGTATGTGTTGACACTAATTATGTCTATGAATTGAAACTGATCCTTTTAGTCCTATATGATATTCCTAGAGTTTGAAAGTAGCAAGCTTCAACTTTGGCGCCAAATTATAAATACTTCCTATCTGGGGATTGGAAGGAATCTAACCTAAGTGTTTTTGACTACATGAATTCGGCTACGTCGCGACACATGAGTGATATTTAATTGACTATCGTGAAAACTAAACACGAAATATAAAATTTAGATTATTGATAGATTAACTTATGGGTTAATTCAGTTTAGACAACAAAAGATTTGCAGTAACATTGACATTAGTGACCACTCTTCCTCATTTCACACACTTCATACACACGAAATTTAGTTGATCATATTATAGGCTTCACTAATTGATTTATTGACTATGATCCCTAAGAAATTTTCCAATGGGTTTTTGACTACATCAATACGACTTCGTCACGAGACATAACTCATATTCAATTGATTATCGAGGGAACTAAACACGAAATATGTAATTTAGGTTATTGATTGCAGCTTGTTATTTATGGGTTTAATTGGATATAATTAGCGCTTGGCCTTTTTATTGACTACTTTTGATGGCTTTTACTGTTCCTAGTGTCATGAATTTTAGTAATGTGGCCACTTTATTACCTGCTGACCGCGAGAAAAACAGGAAAATTTAATAGATTATATAAGTTTAAATAGTTGATTTATTGACCTAATTTCCCCAAGTAAAGTAACTAAGTGTTTTTGACTAAATGAATCCAACTATGTTGGGACATATAACTGATATGTAACTGATTATCGTGGAAACTAAACACGAAATATAAAATCTAGATTATTGATTGATTACCTTATGGGTTAGTTCAGTTTAGACAACAAAAGATTTGCAGTAACATTGACATTAGTGACCACTCTTCCTCATTTCACACACTTCACACACACACGAAATTTAGTTGATTTATTGACTATGATCCTTAAGAAATGTTCCAATGTGTTTTTGACTACATCAATACGACTTCGTCACGGGACATAACTCATATTCTGATTATCGAGGGAACTAAACACGAAATAGATAATTTAGATTATTGATTACACCTTGTTAGCGCTTGGCTTATTAGTGTCTACTTTTGATGGCTTTTACTGTTTCTAGTATCATGGATTTTAGTTTTATTACCTGCTGACCGCGAGAAAAAAAACAGGAAAATTTTATTGATCATACTAGTTTTACTAATTGATTTATTGTCCAAGGTTTCCCAAGTAAAGTAACCAACTAAGTGTTTTTGACTACATGAATCCGACTACGTCGAGACACTTGACTGATATGTAATTGATTATCGTGGAAACTAAACACGAAGTATAAAATTTAGATTATTGATTGAATACCTTATGGGTTAATTTATTTTAGACAACAAAAAATTTGCAGTAACATTGACTTTAGTGACCACTCTTCTTCATTTCACACACTCCACACACACGAAATTTAATTGATCATATTATAGGCTTAACTAATTGATTTATTGACTAAGATCCCTAATAAAAGTTACCGACGTGTTTTTGACTACATCAATACGACTTCGTCACGAGACATAACTCATATTCAATTGATTATCGAGGGAACTAAACACGAAATAGATAATTTAGATTATTGATTACACCTTGTTATCTTATGGGTTTAATTTGATATGATTAGCGCTTGGCTTATTAGTGTCTACTTTTGATGGCTTTTACTGTTTCTAGTATCATGGATTTTAGTTTTATTACCTGCTGATCGCGAGAAAAAAAAACAGGAAAATTTTATTGATCATACAAGTTTTACTAATTAATTTATTGTCCAAGGTTTCCCAAGTAAAGAAACCAACTAAGTTTTTTTGACTACATGAATCCGACTAGGTCGAGACACATAACTGATATTTAATTGACTATCGTGAAAACTAAACACGAACTATGAAATTTAGATTATTGATAGATTAACTTATGGGTTAATTCAGTTTAGACAATAAAAGATTTACAGTAACATTGACATTAGTGACCACTCTTCCTCATTTCACACACACGAAATTTAGTTGATCATATTATGGGCTTCACTAATTGATTTATTGACTATGATCCCTAAGAAATGTTTCAATGTGTTTTTGACTACATCAATACGACTTCGTCACGGGACATAACTCACATTCAATTGATTATCGAATGAACTAAACACGAAATAGATAATTTAGATTATTGATTACACCTTGTTATCTTATGGGTTTAATTTGGTATGATTAGCGCTTGGCTTATTAGTGTCTACTTTTGATGGCTTTTACTGTTTCTAGTATCATGGATTTTAGTTTTATTACCTGCTGACCGCGAGAAAAAAAACAGGAAAATATTATTGATCATACTAGTTTTACTAATTGATTTATTGTCCAAGGTTTCCTAAGTAAAGTAACCAACTAAGTGTTTTTGACTACATGCTAGAAACTAAACACGAAATATAAAATTTAGATAATTGATTGATTACCTTATGGGTTAATTTATTTTAGACAACAAAAAATTTGCAGTAACATTGACTTTAGTGACCACTCTTCTTCATTTCACACACTCCACACACACGAAATTTAATTGGTCATATTATAGGCTTAACTAATTGATTTATTGACTAAGATCCCTAAAAAAAGTTACCACCGTGTTTTTGACTACATCAATACGAGTTCGTCACGACACATGACACATATTCAATTGATTATCGAGGGAACTAAACACGAAATAGATAATTTAGATTATTGATTACACCTTGTTATTTTATGGGTTTAATTTGATATAATTAGCGCTTCTATGGCACAAGTTCAACTGGCTATTTTAGAGCTACTTTTCTTGCAATGATTTATTGATATTTTTTTGATGAATACTTATTGATTTATTGATGTTTCCTTACCAGTTTAACAAACAATAGTCGATAACCTGTTTATATTCCTTTGTATGTATTCTTTTCTATTTGAAACATTAGGATGCTTTTCTTAATATGCCAGTATATTTCATTAAAGTTGTACTGCTTGGTATTCTACGAACCATATGATTTATTGAGTTAACATCATATTTATTGATTAAGTGACCGATATTTCTGTTTTGCTTTTTTTTACGATTTTCCGGGACACAAATTTAACTGGCTATTGTAGCGTTGCGCTTCTTTCATTGATTTATTGATATTTTGGTTAACACTTATTGATATATTGATGTTTATTTACTAGTTTAACTAATCATATATGACATCAAGTTTGATATTTCCTTGCAGATATTTATCACATTTAATGCATTATGATGCTTTTGTTGACCGCACGAGTACATTTTTAAGAATATCCTGTTTGGTATTATAGAAATAGATATGGTTTATTGATTTGGGTTTGAAAATTCTATTAAATAAGTGACCAAATCAAATATTGTTTTTCTTATTCCTTTCCTCATTCTTTTGTAAATTCAATTAAACATTGAGACTTGTTTTTTGACTTTTTAATTTTTTGATATTTCATTGACACTTATTGATATGTTGATATTTTTTTACTAGTTAAACAAAAAGTTAACGAAAGCTGCTTTGATAATTTTTCCGTGTAGAAATTCATTACTTTTTGCAGAATTAGGATGCTTTTCTTGTACGTAGCAGCTCATATTGTTAAGTACACATGTACACATGTACACTAAGTACACATGCTTTACTGATTTGAGTTCGCATTTACTTATTAAGTAACACCGTTTTTCCTGCTTCTTGATTTTCTGTATCACAAATTGTATTGACCATTGAAAAGTTGCTTTTCTTGTACTAATTTATTGATATTTTGGATAACACTTATTGATGTATTGATGTTTTCTTACTACGTAATACGTATTGATGTATTGATGTTCTAGTTTAGCAAACAGTACAACAACCAGTTTATTCCCCAGCTTTTGAAGCTTTTCTTAGAGCTAATTTTGTTAAAAATACACTCTATGTTATCCCTCGAGCAAATATAGTTTATTGATTTACTAATATTTATATTGATTTACTTAAATTTGCTGGTTTCGTGATTTTCTGTGCAAAAATTTAATTGACTATTGAAAAGTTGTTTTTTTTCTCTGATTTTTTGATATTTGGGCTAGAACTTATTTATAAAATATTGATACCTCTTTAATGATTTAACAAACAGTAAATGGAAGCCAATTTGATAATTCTTTGTAGATATCATCAAGTTTTGAGGCACTAAAATGCTTTTCTTGACCATACCTGTACCTTTTTTTTTAAAAATGTTTTGACTTCTATTATAGGAATTCACATAATTTATTTATTTTGGTTGGTATTTATTAATTAAGTCTTGATTGATTGTTTTTCGATTTTCTGTTGCAAAAATTTAATTGAAAATTGTAAAACTATCTTTTTTTAACCGATTTATTGATTTTTGCCCCAACACTTATTGATATATTGCTGTTTCTTAAATAATTTAACAAACAGATAATGGAAACCAGTTTGATCATTCTTTTTCTATATTACTTTTTGAAGCATAAGATGCTTTTCTTGGATGTATCATTCCATATTAATAAGAATGTATTGTTTGGTATTTTTCAAACACACAGGCTTTATTGATTAAGTGATCCAATATCTCTTTGGTTTAAATCTCGAGTGTCTGTGTTACAAATTTCATTGACTATTGAAAGGTTTTCTTTCATGCACTGATTTATTGATAGGTATTTATCACTTTTAAAGCATTAAGATGCATTTGTTTATTACAGAAACACACATGCTGTATTGATTTGAGTTCATATTTATTGATTAAGTGACCAAACATAATTCCGTTTTGTTTGCCTCTGGACTTTCTGTGGCGAAAATTCAATTGACTATTGAAAAGCTTTTCTTGCTCTGATATATTGATATTTTGTAGACATATTGATGTTTTCTTACTAATTTAATAAACAATAATCGGGAGCCAGTTTGACATTTCTTCGTAGAAAAATCACCAGTTTTAGGATACCCAGAATATCCAGGATTTAATGCATTAGGTATTTTTCACCGATTTATTGATGTTTTCTCCAACACTCATTGATATATTGATAGAATTTCTTACTAGTTTAGCAAACAGTGAAGGTGGCAGTTTGATGTTATTTTTTTAAACAATAATTAATACATTTTTCGTAGATATTCATCAATTTTTGAAATTTAGGAGGGATTTTTTTGACGTACCAGTATATTTTGTTAAGAAAGGGCTTTTAGCATTCTACGAAAATCTATGTAATTTATTGATTTGAGTTAGTTTTTATGCTCGAATTTTTTTGGCAAAAACTTAATTGATTATTGAAGAGTTTCCTGCAAAGGTTCCAACAAATCAAATTGATATTTTTATTAGTTCAATAGTCCGTTAACGGTAGCCCCTGTGGTGTTTCCTTGTGGATATTAGTGACCGATTCAAGTAACTTTTTGGTTATTTCTCCAAACTCTCTGGCTTGTTCAATTGAATATTGAATGAAATTAATATTTTCTTAATAGTTTAACGAACAGTAGACTGTAATAGGTAAGTTCTCTAAGAGCATTAGTAACAAACACACACTGCTTCGAGGAATTTTCGGAGCTACACCGGTAAGATTTTATCTAATAAAAGTCCAGTTTTCATCGCCTCAGCGCCTCTATAAAAACTTGTCAGACAACAAAAAAATAAAACCTTCTAAAAATGTCTTAGACCTCAAGACGCTGATAGTGGAAAGGGATTTGTCTTGTCTCCTTTCAAGAAACGAGTAATCCGCTTATCGGGGTGAAGCCGAGGTGAAGAGACCTGCACCATAACGTTTGACACTGTGTGCTAGAAAACAATATTATTGTTTTTAATGCCAAACACACAGTTTTAATTAAACCTTCGCACTTAATTATAGGAAACCCCTAATCACTCAACCCTCCGCTTGATTGAGAAGGGTCGTGTCTATTTGGGTGTGATATCCCGCGCGCGTGAGGGTCTCCATATTTGATAATTGCAGCTTCGGCAGCATACTTTGCATATTTCAGAAACTAGGAGCATCTCTGCAGAATCGTTGAATTCAATATTTAAGGCCTTAAATGTAACGGAAACCCCTGGAAACAATGTTCCGGAGAAATTGTGTACTCGTAAATATCCCAAGAGAGCATCGGAAACTCCGTCATGCCAAGATAACTTGCATATCAAACTTGGAAAATAAATTCTCTTTAGAAGGATGTCTACACAAAGGAACTCAAGTCACCTAGATATTTTACGCTCTTTGGACATTGCTTCTGAATTCGATATATTAAGGGTCAAAATCCCTAAGGAATAGAATTAATCAGCAGAGGTTGTCTTATCTTGGCTTAGAACTAAGCGTGGCGTGTCCTTATCCTCCACTGTACAAAACTCGGAACAAACTTTACCTAATTAAGCTAAACGAGGCAAATACTGCGAAACTTAAACCCTAAGTTTCAGGTTGAAATGCACGCATTGTGTGACAAAATGATATGATATGTTTGCAGGAGGCGCGAATAACAGTTTTTGTCGGTCTAGGGCTCATCAGCGCAAAGTTTTCTACATAATCCGGTCACAAAGGAAGCGGGTGCCAATAAATCCGAGGCACAAAAGAATTCTTTTCCCCTCCAACGAAGCAAAAACCTAACTTTCGAGAACACGGCGAGTTCAATCTAAACTTTGCCTAGATACGGCGAAATTGGACTTATGCTCATATTCTTCTTCGGATAAATATTGTTGGTAATCTTTTAGACCCCTCTCATAATCCACAGAAAACGGCCTCTTAACTTTAGAACTTTTCTGGCCGGAATTTTATTAGAAAAATGCTTCTGTTGCAAGTTTTCGACGCCATTTCATTTAAATTTTATTATAATCTCGTCTTGCCGGGGGGTGGCGAGAGAAAAGGGGGCGAACAGCCAAAGCTAAAGGCAAATTAAATTCCTTTATGGTATGGGTTTTAATAACTTTTAAATATACACCCTTTCGCAATGAAGACGCGACATTTTGATCTTGGTATAGCATCGCCTTTGTCTTTTGGACAAGTATTATGTATCAAGGGAGAAATAAGGAAACCTTAACTTCAGCACAAGAAGACAAACGAATTGTGAAATAATCAATATAATTTTTTTAATAAAGCGACTCATTTCTATTTACTGCTACAAGCAGTTATTATACGCTACTATAAACTATACTAAAAAAATACTCAATATTCAATACTCAATATTTAATACTTAATATTCAATATTCAACAGCTAGTAATCAATAACCGATAACAAATATTTAATATTCAATTTCTTTCTTTTCACATAATCTGTTGATTTATTGAATGTTGCCTGTGGTAACCAGCTAAAATAAGTGCTCAAAGTCTCCATTTATATACAAAAAAAACCCATCAGATTTATTAATCGACCGTAATGCGTTTCTTGATGTTTATTCAATTAATTCATGTTTTTATAATTTATTCTAATTGACTTGACCAGTAAGTATTTAATTTATCTTCAAAATATAAAATATATTGTGTTGACTTTTTTAATATTGTTACTCTAAATTCATACTGTTTATTTAAAAAAAAAACATGTGATTTATTGATTAACTATATTGAGTTTCTTGGTACAATGGTTGGTCTATTAGTTCACGTTTGTATAACTTAACACAATTGACCAGTAAGTTTTATTTATCCCCAAAATATATTGTGTTAATTTATTGAATAATGTCACTATGAAATGATAATGTTTATTTTAAAAGTACATCAGATTTAATGATTGATATATTGTGGTTCTTAATACAATGATTAGTCTATTAATGTTTTTATAATTTAACATAATTGACTAACAAGCATCTCATTTATTACCTTAATATATTGTGCTGATTTATTGAATAGTGTCCTAATAAAATTCATGTAAAAAAACATTCGATTTATTGATTGACTTTATTGACATCAAGGCGTGTGATGGTTTCCAATGAGATCATTTAATTTATTCAGTTTCTTGTACAAAAATTAGTTTATTGACATAAAGGCTGATTAAATCCTGATTTATTAATTTATTATTTAGTCAATAAAATAATTGTTTAAAAATGATTTCCTTATTATGTTACAAATTTCTGTTAAGTGATGAAACGTGATTTAATTGAATTGAATCCTGTGTTCTTTCTGCCAAACTAATAAAAAATTGATTTAAATTGAATTATTTAAGTAGTAAATAAACACGATTTATTGCCTAAAACTTTAAAAATCTTGCTGATTTGGATAGACGGGTTGACTAACTAAAAATTTAAAGTCGAGTTGGCGCTATAATTCCCTTTATAATGGCATCGTTAATAATTTAATAGACAACCTATTATTAATGTATTTATCTTAGGTAAAAACTTATTGATTAGTATCTGGTTTGGTTTTTGTTTAAGATTCCATACATCAGTATGAAAAGCACTAAGCGATTTTCTAAATACTGTTGGTGCGTACCATTAATTTAACTACAGCATGTAAATATATTGAGTCAAGTCTACACAACAACGGTACTGACGCGTCCACGAATAGAAATATATTGAATAATTTGGATTTTTAAATCCGTTCATACATAGTTAGATTAATCAATAGTTATTGTGATTTTTAGGTTTTTTCCATCTCTTGCTTAAACTATAGATTTTTTCTTGATTGGAATCGTATCTTTTAATTCAACCTCTTGATTTATTGATTATTTATTAAATGTGTAATTTATTTAAATATTTATTGATTAGTGACTTATTTATGGAGTCACTGTCTTATCATCGATTTGCCTATTTATCTAGTATTAATTTTATCACTACCTTATGCACTTCATGCCATCTTTGAGCAATAAGCCTGCACTACTGGATTGATTTATTATTTAAATCTACTTAATTTATTGATCTCTTGATTGCAATAATGCATTGCACTGATTTAAAATATTATTTTATTCATAGTTTCATTATTTTAAGGGCAGCAAATCAATATATGGGTTCAACAAAAAAAATAAATCTTAAGCTGCCACTGAAAATAAATTATTATTGAATCACCTACTCAGTGATTCATTTGAATTCTTACGTAGTTAACTTTTCCAGTAAATTCCTAACTAAACGGTCATATATTGAAGAAGTCGCGAGCCATATTATATTGTGTAACAAGAAAAGAAAAATCAATAAATCAAGATTTTTATTTGCTAAAAAATCAATGAATCAGTGAACACAAGTCAGAGACTGCAAGCAAGTGAATCAATCAATCAATAAACTTATCATCAATCAATTATTATTGTTATTATTAACTCTTGCTTAAACTACTGATTTTTTATTAATTGGACTCGTATTTTTTAATTCCACTTCTTGATTTATTGATTAGTTACTTATTTATTGAGTCACTCCCTTACCATCGACTTGCCTATTTTTCTAGTATTAATTTTATCACTACCTTATGCACTTCTTGCCATCTTTGAGCAATAAGCCTGTTCGACAAGATTGATTTATTGTTTAAATCTACTTAATTTATTAACCTCTTGAAGATGATTTCAATAATGCATTGCACTGATTTAAAATATTTTTTTATTGATAGTTTCAATTATTGAACTGCAGAAATCAATATATGAGTTCAACTCTAAAAAAAATCTTAAGCTTCCTACTGAAAATAAATTATTATTGAATCACCTACTCAGTGACTACTTGAATTGTTACGTTATTAACTTTTCCAGTAAATTCCTAAATAAACTGCCATATATTGAAGAAGTAGCGAGCCAAATTATATTATGTTGCTTATTTAAAATTTTTGTTAAAAAAATCAATAAATCAGTGAACACAAGTCAGAACCTGCAAACAAGCGAATCAATCAATAAACTTATCAGCAGTCAATTTATTATAATATTATTAAACAGCTCAATACTTTTTCCAAAAGAAACACCACTTCTTAACTAAACTATTACAAAATTATTGCATAGTCGTTTCTTGTCATACATTTTATTGCTCTCTGAGCAGGTAAAAGAACATCTTTAAATTAAAAAGTTGGACAATAAACTGATGCACACTTGTCATATATCGCAAATATGAATTAATATTATAAAAAGTCAAGAATTACAGTTATCAATTCAGTTAAATCACAATGGCCTCAATTAATGCAAACAAATGATAACCTTATATACTAATCGTCTTATCATGAAATGGAAAAGGTATTGTCCAGAAGAATCAATAAGTTACTAGCTTAACTCGAAAATAGCCATAAAAGCAGCAATGGCTAATCCTATTTATTGAATTATTTAGTGTGCACGGATTGAAACCAACTAAGCAGTTAGGAATTGATCCAATAAAGAATTAGTTCAGTAATAGTTTTTCAATATACTTTACTTCAATCAAAGCGTTTAGCTGTCATAATTGTTTTAACAAAATCATCAATAAATTTAAATTTTAAATTAGTCTGATATGTTATTCAATCAAACTATGGTTTTTGTAATATTGATTGGTTTCTTAAACTAACAAAGATGTAGCCAGAAATAAAAAAAATTCATATAAATCAATAAATCACTGATCTTGCATATTTTTTGACATCATTGATTATTATTTATTTCTTGGTAAAATAATTTGATTTATTGATGTTTATTTACTCGTCCAAGGAGCAATAAAAGACAGTTTAGGATTTTAAATATATCGCAGTTTAGTTGGGAATTAATTGTTTTTCTGAAAAAATATTGAAATGTTGTTTAATTTAAACTCATTGATGATGGGCTTATTGAATAATTTCCATATTTTTGGGTTTAACTTGTGGGCATACATTTATTGATTTTATAGTGAAAATCTCTTGCTTATTGATGTCAACTATTTTTAAATATATGGCAATATATTGAGATTGCTTTGTGTATTTCGGAGCTTTAACTTGCATGTATTGATTTATTGATTTTCTACTGAAAACTTTGTAATTTACTTGTATGTTTCTTTACTTGTTCAAGGAGCAATACAATATAAGTGATTTTTCAATATATAGCAGTTTAACTAAAAATTAGTACTTTTATTTGGAAAAAAATGAAATGCTTGATAATAGGTTTATTGGTTGATTTGCGTAATTGTAACCATTGATTTGTGTGCACTAATTTAATAGGGTATTTTGTTGTAGTTTTTACAGGTTTCTTTCATCAATAGGATGGAGCATATGCTGCTACCTGTGGAACGGACACCAGCTGTACATGAGACAAGATTGCGGGGAAACCGCTGGAAATTTGGCAGGTGGCAGCATACGACAGAAATGTAAACGTCACTCCAAATTCATCCCAAAACGGCCCAAAATTTTCGTAAGATGATTCGTAATTTGGTGTTCAAATTGCCCAGTCTGCGGTGTACCAGCGTAAGTACCTTTTCACTTCGTAAAACATACTACATGGGCGTCTCCACACCGGTGACGACGCTGAGTGTTCTCTATATTTGCTAAAACAAAAAGTAGTCGCATTTTAAACTCTCTCGAGCTGAACATACAATTTTCCGATTTTTCCCTCTTATAGGAATATGCCTTTTCGTCGTTATATCGTGAAAGAGCTTTCCGCTCCTTGTCTCCAGTTCAAAGGCTGCGGTCCGATGCTTCTGTGGTTAGCGAAAGGTCCGTGTCGTGTTCGAGGGTAGAAAAAGGCAGTTCGGTGGATGTGACCGGAAAGCCGCAGACAAGGACGCTGTGCTTCAGTAAGGAATATTACGGTAAAAGACTCGGATATGTTTTTTTTGCCCTCCTAAAACTACCCCCTTTATGCAGCGAACAACAAACAGCAGGAAGACGAAGTGCAATGGCGCGAAAACATTCCCGCAGAGACTGAGCAAGACAAAGACGACTCTGTATCATACAAGCCAGACACTGTGCAATTTGAAACACTGGAACAGTACGAGCTGGAAGCGGCTCGTCCACGACCATCGAAAAGCAGAGACGTCATCGAAGCTTTCGAGACGAAGACCCGCAGGGTCGATCGCTATATACATTTGCAGCCCAACCAAATGAAGCCATACGGATCTCAGGATAACCTCTACTCGCCCATGCTCATTAGGCCGACCAATTCCCTCAAGTATCCCCGGAAATTTAAGAAATATATGAACTCAACAAGAGGAAACTCTCAGTGTGTCGACACCCATTGCAACGACTATAACTCTCGACCTCACAGCCAGCGAAGTTATTCCACAATAGCACAGCCTCAGCCAGAAGAATCTCGTAGCTTGTCCACCACAAAGAGCTGCATTGGAAAGGAAGGGCACAGTACCAAAGATTACAGCAAATTTCGGGTGCCAAAGGGAGATCCCCTGAAGTTTCCCTGTCCTCCGAAAATGGCGCCTTACAGCCAGCTAAGCCCTGCCCCTCGCCAAAGCAAAACTTCCTACGAAACCAACCACTGGGCTGTTCAGCCTAGGCACTTCGAGTTTTCACCCCCAGTGTACCAGCCTGTGCCCAGTAATCTCAACGAGAGGGTGCCCACGCCCACGCAAATGTCCACTCCCGCCATGAGGAAGAAGAGGAAGGACGAGGCCAATAGCCTTGGTTCTGGTTTATACAGAGCATCGTACTCTGACTTGATCAAGATGAAGCTCAAAGAAAGAGAGCAAAATAAAGAGGGTATCTTTTTACCTTCAGAAAACGTTAAAGTGTGCACCAGCTGCATTGCCCAGGCTCAACCCAGCAAGGTCCTAGATTCGATAAAAAACCTGCCAGGAAAGAGAAGTATAACCACCAGATCCAAGAGCAACATCCACATCCAGGAAAACACCCCAATACTCACTCCCGAAAGCCTACAAGAGACAGATCAAAGGGCATTCTCCCATAAGTACCCCTTTAAATCTAAGGGCAGCAAAGTGGATGAGTGCGAACACCCTCCAAAGTACAATCCAAAGTGCGAAACTATCTGCACCCCCGTGCTGAAAACGGTCCAAAAGAAATCCAGAAAGTTTCCCTTTGAGCCTGAGAAATGCGAAGACGAGACCACGGTGGTGAAGAAAATCTACTTACCCTCCAAGGTAAAAATGGCCGTGCCCCCTTGCACACCCAGGCCCGAATACCGCGACTGCATCCCGACTAGCAAATGCCCAGAAAGAGCGGATGAGTGTTTGGAGATTACTCCCAAGCAGCTACCCAAGCTGGTGGAGAGTCCCTGCCCTTGCATTGACACCCCACCGCCCACCATAAATCCGAAACTGGAAAGGCTGCACTTCAAGTTTGAGGATCCTCCTAAAGTCGTTTGCCATCCCCCTCCGTGTCAAGTACCTAGAGCTGACGACGGCAACCCTTACAAATACAAGCCGTTAAAACCTTACATCCCTCAAGATTGTCCTTGCGTCGAACCACCCCCTATGCAGGAGGTCAAGCTCCGGAGGCTCCCCAAATGCGCCCCTGAAGAAGTACATAATTAAACCTTTATTTAACTAATTCCTATAAAAAGCAAATTGCAGGTGTGCCGACCAGTTAGGGTGTGCCCTCCACCGCACAAATGCCCTCCCAGAGCGGATGAGTGCTACAAGGTCGTACCGAAAAAGCTGCCTCCTCTGGAGGGAGCCGATTGCCCCTGCATTGACCCTCCGCCGCCCACTGTAGCCCCGCCCATCAGGCGGCTGGACCTGCATGTCCCGGAACCGGAGCGGACTTGCCCTCCTCCCGAACCCTGTGCTGTGGCTAAAAGGGCAGACGATGGGCTGAAGCTTAAACCTAAGAAACTGCCCAAGTTTGTACCAGGGGATTGTCCCTGTCAGGTAATAATAGCAAAGTATTTGGATATTTTCTTTGTAAATCATCAGTGGGTGTGATATCATCAATAAAGTTAAATTATTGAGCATCTCAACATTTTTTAAGAAAAACTACTAATTTCTAACCAACCTGCCATATAGGAAAAACTAAAAATGGCAGAGGTTGTTTCCTAAAGTTTACATTACCTTATGCAATTCATGCCATCTTTGAGCAATAAGCCTGCTCGATTGGATTTATTTATTCTTTAAATCTACTTAAATGATTGACCTCTTGAGAATGATTTCAATAATGCATTGCACTGATTTAAAATATTATTTTTTTGATAGTTTCAATTATTGAACTGCAGAAATGAATATATGGGCCAAACTCTAAAAAAAATCTTAAGCTTCCTACTGAAAATAAATTATTATTGAATAACCTACTCAGTGACTAGTTTGAATTCTTACGTAATTAACTTTTCCAGTAAATTCCTAACTAAACGGTCATACATTGAAGAAGTCGCCAGCCATATTATATTATGCTGCTTATTTAATAAGTAAAGAAAAATCAATAAATCAAGATTTTTATTTGCTAAAAAATTAATGAATCAGTGAACACAAGTCAGAGTGTCAATCAATCAAATCAAACTTATCATCAATCAATTATTATTGTTATTATTAACTCTTGCATAAACTATTGATTTTTTATTGATTGGACTCGTATTTTTTAATTACACTTCTTGATTTATTGATTATTAATTCAACGTGTAATTTATTTAAATGTTTGATTTATCAGCTTGGAAAGGTTAAATTACTGACTCATTGATTTATTGATTAGTTACTTATTTATTGAGTCACTTTCTTATCATCGATTTGCCTATTTATCTTTGTTTGTGCCAGGGGATTGTCCCTGTCAGGTAATATTAGCAAAGTATTTGGATATTTTCTTTGTAAATCATCAGTGGGTGTGATATCATCAATAAAGTTAAATTATTGAGCATCTCAACATTTTTTAAGAAAATCTACTAATTTCTAACCAACCTGCCATATAGGAAAATCTAAAAATGGCAGAGGTTGTTTCCTAAAGTTTACATTACCTTAAAATTTATTTATAATATATATATATAATACCTTAAATTACCTTAAATGAATGACCTCTTGAGAATGATTTCAATAATGCATTGCACTGATTTAAAATATTATTTTATTGATAGTTTCAATTATTGAACTGCAGAAATGAATATATGGGCCAAACTCTAAAAAAAATCTTAAGCTTCCTACTGAAAATAAATTATTATTGAATAACCTACTCAGGAGAGAGAGTGATCTCTTGAGAATGATTTCAATAATGCATTGCACTGATTTAAAATATTATTTTATTGATATTTTCAATTATTGAACTGCAGAAATCAATATATGGGTCAAACTCTAAAAAAAATCTTAAGCTTCCTACTGAAAATAAATTATTATTGAATAACCTACTCAGTGACTAGTTTGAATTCTTACGTAATTAACTTTTCCAGTAAATTCCTAACTAAACGGTCATACATTGAAGAAGTCGCCAGCCATATTATATTATGCTGCTTATTTAATAAGTAAAGAAAAATCAATAAATCAAGATTTATATTTGCTAAAAAATTAATGAATCAGTGAACACAAGTCAGAGTGTCAATCAATCAAATCAAACTTATCATCAATCAATTATTATTGTTATTATTAACTCTTGCATAAACTATTGATTTTTTATTGATTGGACTCGTATTTTTTAATTACACTTCTTGATTTATTGATTATTAATTCAACGTGTAATTTATTTAAATGTTTGATTTATCAGCTTGGAAAGGTTAAATTACTGACTCATACTATTGATTTTTTATTGATTGGACTCGTATTTTTTAATTACACTTCTTGATTTATTGATTATTAATTCAACGTGTAATTTATTTAAATGTTTGATTTATCAGCTTGGAAAGGTTAAATTACTGACTCATTGATTTATTGATTAGTTACTTATTTATTGAGTCACTTTCTTATCATCGATTTGCCTATTTATCTTTGTTTGTGCCAGGGGATTGTCCCTGTCAGGTAATATTAGCAAAGTATTTGGATATTTTCTTTGTAAACCAGCAGTGGGTGTGATATCATCAATAAAGTTAAATTATTGAGCATTTCAACATTTTTTAAGAAAATCAACTAATTTCTAACCAAACTGCCATATAGGAAAAACTAAAAATGGCAGTGGTTGTTTCCTAAACTTTACATTACGAAGAAATCAGTAAATCAATGCACACAAGTTGCAGCTCAAAAATTCCCAAATCAATCAATAAACCTATCATCAATAAATTTAAATTATTGAGCAAGTCAATATTTTTTCAGAAAATCTACTAATTCCTAATAATATTTTACAAAAACAATAATTAATAATGCACATAAAAGCATATAAATTAATGCACACAATTGACAGACCAAGAATGCGTAAATCAATCAATAAACCCTGCATCAATAAATTGAAAATTTTTAGTATCTCAGTATTTTTTCTAAATATCAACTTCCAACTAAACTGCCAGATATTGAAGAACCATTAATTATTTTATATTGTATTGCTTCTAGAAGGGATAAAGAAACATCAATAAATTGTAAAGTTTTACTAACTACCCAGTAAATAAATTCACACAAAATAGAGCAAATCCATCAATAAACCTACCATCAATAAATTTTATTTATTGAGCATCTCAATATTTTAAACTCGACTACTAATTTTTAACTAAACTATCATATATTGAAAAGTTTTTTACTATCTTATGTTATGTGGCTACTTGCACAGGTAAAAAACATCAATACATCAAAATATTTCACCAAGGAATCAATTAATCAATGCATACAAGTTGCAGCCAAAAAATACTCAAACAAATCAATAAACCCGTCCTCAATAAATTAAAATTTTTAGGCATCTCAATAATTTCGAAAAATAACTAATGATTCCCAACAAAACTGCCATATATTGAAATATTGTTCTAAATAAAGTGCCTTATTTTATATTGCTCCTTTTTGCAGTTAAAGAAACACCAATAAATCATTATATTTCACCAAGAAATCAATAAATTCATTAACACAAGCTACAGCCAAAAAATACGCAAATCAATCAATAAACCTATTAATAATAAACTTAAATTATTGAGTATTTCAATTATTTTTCAGAAAAACAACTAATACCTAACTAAACTGCCATATATTGAAAACTCATTAACTTGGTGAAAAGCATCAATAAATCAATATATTTCACAAAAAAATCAATAAATCAAAGCACAAAAGCCAGCGCCCAAAAATACGCAAATCAATCAATAAATCCGTCATCAATAAATTTAAAATATTGAGTCATATGTGGCCTAACTGCCACATATTGAAAAATCATTAACTATTGCTACTAGGGCAGGTAAGGACCCAATCAATAAACCGTAAATCGAAAAAATAACACCAATAATTCAAAAAGTTTTTCTAAGAAGTTAAATGCACACAACTCATAGCCTACATATACGCAAATCAATAAACCCAACATCAAGAAATTCAATATATTGAGCATGTTAAATTTTCAATATTTTCCAGGATAGGCTAATGATCGACTGGAATCTCAGGCGACTAGTTTGCGAGGACGAGCCTGAAGACTGCGTAGTCCCCGACCCTTGCAAAGCCTACCCCCGCGCCGACTGGGGCTGCTGGGAGTATTCCGAGGAGGCCTGCGAGGAGGTGGATCCCAAGTGCGTGGAGCAGAAGGTCAAGTGCGCCCCTCCCAAGAAAGAAAAGCCCTGTCGCAAGCCCAACATTTGCGAAACTGCTGGCGCTGGAAACTTAGACTACAGGTTTTGTTCACCCTTTATTTAGCAAAAAATTGCAGAAAATGAATGAACTGTTTGCAGGAATGGGTCCAAGAGGAGATTTAGCAATGCTAGTAGCAGCTCTTCTTTGAAGCTTTATCAGCAGATGAAGCTAAACACCTCGAGCACCAAGAGCCAGCAACCAAGTGGCAACAAGAATCAGGCTTCCAGCAGTCAAGTCTCAATGCTCCCGTCTTCTCTAAGCCAAGCCAAATCCACAGCCAAAGTTAAGGCAGACAAAAGACAGTCCTCCATTGAACTAATCAAGATGCTGGAAGGTCTCGACTGCAAGAGGTCTAACGCAAATCAGCTACGCTTTAAGCCGGAAAAGACCGAAAAGATCGACTATAAGCACATCTTGAAGACTATCGCCAGTGCCACAGCTGAGCTGGATAAGAAGGAGATGGCCGCCAAGGCTTCGGCTGCAGCTAATTTGACTTTGAAGAAGTCGAAACAACCCACGTTGCGAGTCGCATCGAGAGCTATTTCAACCACAGAGAGTCTATCCAAAACCGAGTGTGAGATCAAGAAAGAGAAGAACTGCAAGGCTAAGGAAAAATGCAAAAACATCAAACCGTCTTTGAGATCCTTGGTGTGCAGGAAGGCGTGCCCGAAGCAGGTTACCTGCCACGATCCAGGAGTCGCTGCGGAAAACAGACCTGGATGTTTATATGAAAGACCACCAGTCTGTTGTGAGAAGGAAGAGTCACCTTACTCTGCTTTTTCCGACAATATCCACAGGGCGGTACCGCCTTTCACCCACACCAAGACCCCGCAATGGACGTGCGATAGGCCTCAGTATGGATTTCATCCTGTCTACAAGAAGGAACATGAACCTCTGGACAAAAGCAGGAAGAAGAGAAACAGGCGCTTTAGTACTTCCACACTAGTGGCTCACCTTCCAATTCCTGGGCATGATGTAGGAGTAAATCAAAAAGGTATTGTTCAGTTCTTGTAGAAGTGTAAAGGGTTAATTGAGAAGTTCTTAGAAACTCCTGCAATAATAAGCGAGCTCAAGCAAGCACCTCTCCAACGTCGCTCCAACATGAGATTCTGCAGCCCAGGCCAGGCACCTTCCAAAGGTAAGGTAAGAGCTTGTTTCCTAACAAACATTCCCAGACCTTACACATGTTTTTTTGACTCTCACAGGCTTTTTAATGAAGACCAACATCCCCAACTTGACACTCACCCCCAGCCGGCCTTTCACCACGAAAATCTTTCAAATCAAGTTTCCAGAGCCCTGCAAAAAGACCAAACAGCGCGAGGAATGCGTAGAAACAGCCCCTGACACAGCTCCTAAAATCACCTGCATGACTACTGAGACCTGCGAAGCTGTCCACAAGCGCGAGTGCTGCACCAGAGACTACATGCCCCCGACCAAACATCGAAAACCGCCCCCTTTTCCAGCCTTCTCTGACTGTCTCGATGAAGAAATGGAAGACATCCTCACGGAATGTCCTCTGGATAAGGAGAAGTACTTGAGAATGCAGCCAAGGTTTGAACACTATAGAACTCCACCTCTCGGCACTCCCCCTCCCTCACAAGGAAAGTTAGATTTGATGAAGGAACAGGATTGTATCAGGGCCAAGTTGGGAGTGGAGAAGGAAGGGGTAACCCAGAGCTGCGAGAACTTTGGAAAACCTGTTGAATTGATGAAGTCTAAAGAAGTGCTTAAAGAGGAGAACGCTGATTGCAAGAGAATGGAAGAGTTGAAGAAAAAGGGGCGTTGGCCTCCAAGGATTTTGAAGCCCCCGCAGGACCGACCCTTTTCCACCCTGTCCATATACGATATCCGAAATTTTAGTACATTTTCCCCGGATAAACCTACCAAGAAAAAGCAAAATGACAAAAGAGAATTTCACGCCCTGACCAAGAACCCTGGCAAACCGGTGCTGGAGGAGAACATTGACAAAATGAAGGAGAACAATCGGAAGGTATTTCCCAATCTGGACGAGGTCAATAAGAATTTAAAGATGAAAGAAAACCAAATGAAGGCTCAGAGTCTTAAAGCGTACCAGCAGTTGAACCAGCAGAGCTGCGTAGCTAGCAGAGTTAAACGTTTTTACTCGACCTGCAGGTGGAGGCGGTCCATGAGGCACTTCTCTAGCTCTGGCTCCTTGTGGAGGCCTAGAGACTTCACGAAAGGAAGACGCTACCATAAGAGCTCAAAAAAAGGCTCAAACGTGCCTGATAAGCTTAAATCCGCTCAAAAGAGACTGTCCAAGTTCATACTGAATCCTCCAACGGTTCCCAGACCAAGAAGAAGTCCAAAAATATACAATTCTTTTTCGACATCCAAGAAAAAGGGCAAATCCATCACGCCGACTTTCGACGACCTGCAGCCCAGTTTGGCACTTCTTCACGATCCGCCCAAAGGGGTGCAAGAGTACCCCGCCCAAGACCACATAGACAGAGGCATGGGGCTTGAGTACAAGAAGCGCAAGCAGGACATTTGTGACGAAGGACAAACTATAGGGTGTGACTCTTTCGGAAACTTTTTCCAGAAAAGCGGCAACAAGGATTGCGAAGAAACACCGCCGAAAATAAAGAAAAAGAAAAAGTCTATCATTGAGTTCTTGGTTAAAAGCCACAAGACTGCTGAAGATGTCAGCTGCTGTAGCCAAACTCCCAAAGTGGACTGCGAGAAGTATGAAGAGTGCATGAGTGAGTGCCTCAAGTCCATCCCCTGCCACCTGCCTGAAGAAGAAAAGTACTGCATTTGCCAAGAGCGGTGCAAGGCACTGGTCGAGGAGGCCGCCTGCAAAGAAAAACCGCCAGAGTGTCCAGAAAAGCCCAAGGAGGAGGAATGCGCAGAGGATAAACCCAAAAAAGTGAAAGTCATCACTTGCACGAGAGTCCCTCAATGCCCCAAACCCTGCCCGAAGATCAAGGCCCCTCCATGTAAAGACATTATGAAGCTTAAGCCAGCTCCGTGTGCGGCTCAACCGTGCCCCGAACCTTGCGCGGTTAAACCCTCAAAAAGCCTCACTCAATTGGAGGTTTTGTGGCAGAAGATAGTAAACTACTTCAAGGCGCGTCCAAACTGCCCAGAACCTGGAGACTACAAAAGAAGAATGCTGCTGCAGAAGGCGGAAAAGGCTGCCCAGGCCGCTGGGCTGGTCGCAGTGGATCCAAAATGCTTACCACCAGAAGTACTGGAAACGGTGAAGAACAGCAAAAAAGACTGCAAGCAGTGCCCTGAAGCCAAGGACCCTTGCAAGAAGGCTAACGAAGCGGCAAAATGCGGTACTCGATCTTCTTCGCCACAACCGAATCAAAGAAAGTTTAGCACCAATTACCAATCAGCCAGGAGTTACTCGTCGAAAAGCTGCAAGAATCTCGACGAGATCAATAGGATTTTAGAAGAAGGCGAAATTCAGAAGAGAAAGTTGAAGTGGGGTATGAGCAACTCCAATATGCGCAAAGAGTTCGCCGTGTTCCCCGAGAGAAAAGATCTGGAGACTTCTGAGGCTCTGAAGATGTCACTGGATCTAGAGCTGCGCAAATACGTGGATATTGCCGAGCTGTGCTACAGAGATGGCAGGTACTCCAGGACCTATTTTGGATACTCCAATATCATTCCCAGCAGGGAAAATATCCTGGAAAGGGCTTGGAGGATCTCCATTGAGGCCTACAACAGATACAACTACCCGAGGAATTACAACTTCTTCAACGACTTGTTTACCAAAGTGGAAAAGTCAATCACTTCTGCAGAAGATTTAGGTGAGTTTTTTTGCAGATTTTCAGTCATTGATTGAAGTAAAAAAATGGATGTGTTAACAGAAAAGTTGAAGACAGAGAGCCTGCTCAAGGAGCTGGACGAGATTTTGAAGAACGACGATCCAGACCCAGAGGAGAAGAAATGAGTGTGCTTTGTCTCGCGTTCGTATAACTTGTCAAAATTGACGTATTTATAAGTAATCATTATTTTTCCTGCTGTCTTTTGGGCTTTGTCAAATTAAATATTTGTAGATAAAGCTTGTGTTTTGTTCCTAGAAGAGTTAGTTCACTTAAATTAACTTGATTAGTTCAGGTTGGTTCTCAAGGAGGAACTTACTGAAAGGATGTTTGAGACTAGAGAGGAGTAAGACTTCTGACAAATATTGAAGTTTTTTCCTCGAAGAATGTTATATTTTGCCCGTCTTGTAGCACAATGACGTCTACAGAGACAACAATTTCTTTAAGCTACCTGTAGTCAACTTATGATATTATTTATGTCTTATAATAAGGTTATTTTATTCTAAAGGGTCAATTAAAGGCCACACAGTTTTGATTTCAAAATGCTGGGTATCTTTGAGACTACAGAGGCATTGAATTACTGACAAGAAATTGTTACCTATAGAATTATGATTTTTTACTCCTCTTGTAGCTGAAGTAATTAGCTATAAGTCTACAACTACAAAGACATCTGCTTTCTGACAAATAATGTAGTTTTCCAATCCTTTAAGTAAGCTGTAGTCATCTAACGTCATTGTTAATTTGTGTTGGGTATCTTTGAGGCTACAGAGACACTAAATTTAATGACTAATAATTGTTGCCTATAAAAATATAATTTTTTACTCCTCTTGTAGTTGAAGTAATTAGCTATAACTCGACAATATACAAAAACAGCAAGATCTTAAAATCAATAGACATTTTATTCTTAAATTCATTAGCAATTTTTGAGACTACAAAGGCATCTGATTTCTGACAAATAATGTAGTTTTTACCACTCTTTAAGTAAGCTGTAGTCATCTCATGTCATTGTTAATTGTCTCAAAGACTAGAAAATATGTTTATTTTATTCTGGGGTCTCTTAAGGGCCAATTAGACTACACAGCTTCGATTTAAAAATGTTGGGTACCTTTGAGGCTACAGGGACACTAAATTAATGACCACTAATTGTTGCTCATAAAAATATAATGTTTTAATCTTCTTATAGCTGAAGTAATTAGTTATAAAACGACAACTACAAAGACAGCAAGTTGTTAAAATAATCTGTAGTCATTTCATTCTTTCAAGCATTAGTAATTTTTTTGACTACAAAGGCATCTGATTTCTGACAAATAATGTAGTAATGTAATAATGTAGTTTTTCCCATTCTTTAAGTAAGCTGTAGTCATCTAATGTCATTGTTAATTGTCTCAAAGACTATACAATAAGTTTATATTATTCGGAATTTTTGAGACTACAAAGGCATCTGTTACAAGTTTATGTGCTAAAGTTTAGAATAGCTCAGACGGCAGTTACTTGCATTCAGTAACTTCTATAATTACTCAGAAATTTGTTGCCTTTATCAAAGGCCGAATTTAATAGAGTTTTCAAAGGGTGGTGCTGATTGCGATATGTCAACTAAAACAATAAATAAATAACTCTTTGGATGAAAAAAATTTTTAGTTGTATGCTGGGGCAAAGTCTCTCACGAGGCACGCTCAGATTGGCTCAGAAGGCGCCTGTTAATTATCCCAATATCTATCAGTTATATTTTAACCGTAGATTTCTGAGACTGATAAAAGAGTGTTTTGTCACAGGTAAGTTCAGAAACTGAGTTTTAAAAGTGCTAAAGTTTGGAATAGCTCAGAAGGTACTTGCAGTCACCAACTTCTCTAATTACTCAGAAATTTGTTGGCTTGATCAAAGGCCAAATTTAATAGAATTTTCAAAAGTTGATGCTGATTCCAATATGTAAATTAAAACTATAAAAAAATAACATTTTTGATGATGAATATTCTGGGTTGTATGTTGGGGCAGAGTCCTTCACGAGACATGCTGAGATTGGCTCAGAAAGCGCCTGTTAATTATCCCAATATCTATCAGTTACATTTTAACCGTAGTTTTCTGAGACTGATAAAAAAGTGTTTTGTCACAGGTAAGTTCAGAAACTGAGTTTTAAAAGTGCTAAAGTTTGGAATGGCTCAGAAGGTACTTGCAGTCACCAACTTCTGTAATTACTCAGAAATTTGTTGGCTTGATCAAAGGCCAAATTTAATAGAATTTTCAAAAGTTGATGCTGATTCCAATATGTCAATTAAAACGTTAAATAAATAACTCTTTGGATGAAGAAAATTTTTAGTAGTATGCTGGGGCAAAGTCTCTCACGAAGCATGCTCAGGTTGGCTCAGAAGGCGCCTGTTAATTATCCCAATATCTATCAGTTATATTTTAACCGTAGATTTCTGAGAGTGATAAAACAGTGTTTTGTCACAGTTAAGTTCAGAAACTGAGTTCTAAAAGTGCTAAGGTTTGGAATGTCTCAGAAGGTAGTTGCAGTCACCAACTTCTATAATTACTCAGAAATTTATTGGCTTGATCAAAGTCCAAATTTAATAGAATTTTCAAAAGTTGATGCTCATTTCAATAGGTCAATTAAAACGATAAATAAATAACATTTTTGATGATGAATATTCTGAGTTGTATGTTGGGGCGGAGTCTTTCACGAGGCATGCTGAGATTGGTTCAGAAAGCGCCTATTAATTATCCCAACATCTATCAGTTATATTTTAACCGTAGATTTCTGAGAGTGATAAAACAATGTTTTGTCACAGTTAAGTTTAGAAACTGAGTTTTAAAAGTGCTAAGGTTTGGAATGTCTCAGAAGGTACTTGCAGTCACCAACTTCTCTAATTACTCAGAAATTTGTTGGCTTGATCAAAGGCCAAATTTAATAGAATTTTCAAAAGTTGATGCTGATTCCAATATGTCAATTAAAACTATAAAAAAATAACATTTTTGATGATGAATATTCTGAGTTGTATGCTGGGGCAAAGTCGCTCACGAGGCATGCTCAGATTGGCTCAGAAAGCGCCTGGTAATTATCCCAATATCTATCAGTTATATTTTAACCGTAGTTTTCTGGGACTGATAAAAGAGGGGTTTGTCACAGGTAAGTTCAGAAATTGAGTTTTAAAAGTGCCAAAGTTTGGAATGGCTCAGAAGGTACTTGCAGTCACCAACTTCTATAATTACTCAGAAATTTGTTGGCTTGATCAAAGGCCAAATTTAATAGAATTTTCAAAAGTTGATGCTGATTCCAATATGTCAATTAAAACTATAAAAAAATAACATTTTTGATGATGAATATTCTGAGTTGTATGTTGGGGCAGAGTCCTTCACGAGACATGCTGAGATTGGCTCAGAAAGCGCCTGTTAATCATCCCAATATCTATCAGTTAAATTTTAATCGTAGATTTCTGAGACTGATAAAAGAGTGTTTTGTCACTGGTAAGTTCAGAAACTGAGTTTTAAAAGTGCTAAAGTTTGGAATGGCTCAGAAGGTACTTGCAGTCGCCAACTTCTGTAATTACTCAGAAATTTGTTGGCTTGATCAAAGGCCAAATTTAATAGAATTTTCAAAAGGTGATGCTGATTCCAATATGTCAATTAAAACGTTAAATAAATAACTCTTTGGATGAAGAAAATTTTTAGTTGTATGCTGGGACAAAGTCTCTCACGAAGCATGCTCAGGTTGGCTCAGAAGGCGCCGTTAATTATCCCAATATCTATCAGTTATATTTTAACCGTAGATTTCTGAGAGTGATAAAACAGTGTTTTGTCACAGTTAAGTTCAGAAACTGAGTTCTAAAAGTGCTAAGTTTTGGAATGTCTCAGAAGGTACTTGCAGTCACCAACTTCTATAATTACTCAGAAATTTATTGGCTTGATCAAAGTCCAAATTTAATAGAATTTTCAAAAGTTGATGCTCATTTCAATAGGTCAATTAAAACGATAAATAAATAACATTTTTGATGATGAATATTCTGAGTTGTATGTTGGGGCGGAGTCTTTGACGAGGCATGCTGAGATTGGTTCAGAAAGCGCCTATTAATTATCCCAACATCTATCAGTTACATTTTAACCGTAGATTTCTGAGAGTGATAAAACAATGTTTTGTCACAGTTAAGTTTAGAAACTGAGTTTTAAAAGTGCTAAGGTTTGGAATGTCTCAGAAGGTACTTGCAGTCACCAACTTCTCTAATTACTCAGAAATTTGTTGGCTTGATCAAAGGCCAAATTTAATTGAATTTTCAAAAGTTGATGCTGATTCCAATATGTCAATTAAAACTATAAAAAAATAACATTTTTGATAATGAATATTCTGAGTTGTATGTTGGGGCAGAGTCCTTCACGAGATATGCTGAGATTGGCTCAGAAAGCGCCTGTTAATTATCCCAATATCTATCAGTTAAATTTTAACCGTAGATTTCTGAGACTGATAAAAGAGTGTTTTGTCACAGGTAAGTTCAGAAACTGAGTTTTAAAAGTGCTAAAGTTTGGAATGGCTCAGAAGGTACTTGCAGTCACCAACTTCTGTAATTACTCAGAAATTTGTTGGCTTGATCAAAGGCCAAATTTAATATAATTTTCAAAAGTTGATGCTGATTCCAATATGTCAATTAAAACGATAAATAAATAACTCTTTGGATGAAGAAAATTTTTAGTGGTTTTCTGGGGCAAAGTCTCTCATGAAGCATGCTCAGGTTGGCTCAGAAGGCGCCTGTTAATTATCCCAATATCTATCAGTTATATTTTAACCGTAGATTTCTGAGAGTGATAAAACAGTGTTTTGTCACAGTTAAGTTCAGAAACTGAGTTCTAAAAGTGCTAAGGTTTGGAATGTCTCAGAAGGTACTTGCAGTCACCAACTTCTATAATCACTCAGAAATTTGTTGGCTTGATCAAAGGCCAAATTTAATAGAATTTTCAAAAGTTGATGCTGATTCCAATATGTCAATTAAAACTATAAAAAAATAACATTTTTGATGATGAATATTCTGAGTTGTATGTTGGGGCAGAGTCCTTCACGAGACATGCTGAGATTGGCTCAGAAAGCGCCTGTTAATTATCCCAATATCTATCAGTTAAATTTTAACCGTAGATTTCTGAGACTGATAAAAGAGTGTTTTGTCACAGGTAAGTTCAGAAACTGAGTTTTAAAAGTGCTAAAGTTTGGAATGGCTCAGAAGGTACTTGCAGTCACCAACTTCTGTAATTACTCAGAAATTTGTTGGCTTGATCAAAGGCCAAATTTAATATAATTTTCAAAAGTTGATGCTGATTCCAATATGTCAATTAAAACGATAAATAAATAACTCTTTGGATGAAGAAAATTTTTAGTGGTTTTCTGGGGCAAAGTCTCTCACGAAGCATGCTCAGGTTGGCTCAGAAGGCGCCTGTTAATTATCCCAATATCTATCAGTTATATTTTAACCGTAGATTTCTGAGAGTGATAAAACAGTGTTTTGTCACAGTTAAGTTCAGAAACTGAGTTCTAAAAGTGCTAAGGTTTGGAATGTCTCAGAAGGTACTTGCAGTCACCAACTTCTATAATCACTCAGAAATTTGTTGGCTTGATCAAAGGCCAAATTTAATAGAATTTTCAAAAGTTGATGCTGATTCCAATATGTCAATTAAAACTATAAAAAAATAACATTTTTGATGATGAATATTCTGAGTTGTATGTTGGGGCAGAGTCCTTCACGAGACATGCTGAGATTGGCTCAGAAAGCGCCTGTTAATTATCCCAATATCTATCAGTTAAATTTTAACCGTAGATTTCTGAGACTGATAAAAGAGTGTTTTGTCACAGGTAAGTTCAGAAACTGAGTTTTAAAAGTGCTAAAGTTTGGAATGGCTCAGAAGGTACTTGCAGTCACCAACTTCTGTAATTACTCAGAAATTTGTTGGCTTGATCAAAGGCCAAATTTAATATAATTTTCAAAAGTTGATGCTGATTCCAATATGTCAATTAAAACGATAAATAAATAACTCTTTGGATGAAGAAAATTTTTAGTGGTTTTCTGGGGCAAAGTCTCTCACGAAGCATGCTCAGGTTGGCTCAGAAGGCGCCTGTTAATTATCCCAATATCTATCAGTTATATTTTAACCGTAGATTTCTGAGAGTGATAAAACAGTGTTTTGTCACAGTTAAGTTCAGAAACTGAGTTCTAAAAGTGCTAAGGTTTGGAATGTCTCAGAAGGTACTTGCAGTCACCAACTTCTATAATCACTCAGAAATTTGTTGGCTTGATCAAAGGCCAAATTTAATAGAATTTTCAAAAGTTGATGCTGATTCCAATATGTCAATTAAAACTATAAAAAAATAACATTTTTGATGATGAATATTCTGAGTTGTATGTTGGGGCAGAGTCCTTCACGAGACATGCTGAGATTGGCTCAGAAAGCGCCTGTTAATTATCCCAATATCTATCAGTTAAATTTTAACCGTAGATTTCTGAGACTGATAAAAGAGTGTTTTGTCACAGGTAAGTTCAGAAACTGAGTTTTAAAAGTGCTAAAGTTTGGAATGGCTCAGAAGGTACTTGCAGTCACCAACTTCTATAATTACTCAGAAATTTGTTGGCTTGATCAAAGTCCAAATTTAATAGAATTTTTAAAAGTTGATGCTCATCCCAATATGCCAATTAAAACGATAAATAAATAACATTTTTGATGATGAATATTCTGAGTTGCATGCTGGGGCAAAGTTTCTCACGAGGCATGCTCAGATTGGCTCAGAAAGCGCCTGTTAATTATCCCAATATCTATCAGTTATATTTTAACCGTAGATTTCTGAGACTGATAAAAGAGTGTTTTGTCACAGGTAAGTTCAGAAACTGAGTTTTAAAAGTGCTAAAGTTTGGAATAGCTCAGAAGGTACTTGCAGCCACCAACTTCTCTAATTACTCAGAAATTTGTTGGCTTGATCAAAGGCCAAATTTAATAGAATTTTCAAAAGTTGATGCTGATTCCAATATGTCAATTAAAACTATAAAAAAATAACATTTTTGATGATGAATATTCTGGGTTGTATGTTGGGGCAGAGTCCTTCACGAGACATGCTGAGATTGGCTCAGAAAGCGCCTGTTAATTATCCCAATATCGATCAGTTATATTTTAACCGTAGATTTCTGAGACTGATAAAACAGTGTTTTGTCTCAGTAAAGCTCAGAAGCTGATTTTTAAACTTTATGTGCTAACGTTTAGAATGGCTCAGAAGGCACTTACGTGCTATATGCCAAATAAAAAAAAACCAACAATTTATTCTCAAAAAACGTCTCTCTCTATTTTAATGGAAAACTTGATTGAGTTAATTATAACCAGTAAAGGTTTTCTTTGTTGATGCTCAGAATGGCTCAGAAAATAGTTAGGGCTCTAAATTGTAGATGAAACGACATTTAACCACCACAAAATCTGGGTTTTGCTTCACATTATTATTAATTTCTATTGTTTTTTGATCTAACTATATCTTTTTTGAAATAAAATTTAACCGACAAAGCTGTTACTTAAATTACTTACTACTTACGCCATCCAACCAACTGAACCTCCATTTTAGGTTTTGTACTGAATCTTATTGTGCAAAACCCTGCCTGTTGTTGGCATTGATTTTTGGCAAAAATGCGTAAGCAAAGGGGAAAATCAATGATGAAGAACTTGCGCAGCCTATAGGGGGTGCTGCCCTTAAAAATCATTCTCCAGTGCCAGCCCTTTCTCACAGAGGGCGCGTGGATAGTTTTAAAAAGCTTTGGCTAACTATAAAAGTCCGGTTTCGCGTCTTAAAATTCACGTGTTTGCTGAGATCATTTACTGTGTTAACTGGATTTAACAATATATGTAAATAATGCACTACTTTACGTGTGGAATTGAGAGGTCAGTCATTAACTATTCCTTAAAAACTATTTTATATATGGAATTAAATCCCAAATGTGCACATACACACATGTAAAAACTGGCATATTTTCAGCATTATTCGTGCCCCAGAATAACTTTAAAACACATTAATTATTTTATGTCAGTTGATACACAAACATACCAATCACGAGGCAACTAATGACAACATTGCGTTTGTATTCCGAGGCTTTAGACATCTGAAGAAGATAATTTCAATTTTTGCCAGCAACAATGGAAAGTCTCAAGGCAAACGCAAACACAGCTATCTCTCTTGCCCAGCAATAACAACAATTGTTATTATTAGAGTAAGTTTGCGTTAATTAGTAGCGATATCAATAAAAGCAAATGGCTTTAGGGTCCTTTTTGGGGCAGCCACAAACACGTGACCGAACACCAGATACGAGACGATAGTACTTGTAATCAGCAGTTTTCGTAAAAGCACGTGATTTATTGACCAAACCGAAATAGCTTCGAAACAAATGAAAAATGCATTAAGAAGCCCAACATCAATAAAACTCATGCCAAGTTTAGAAGCACTTTTAGTCATTTATTTTGGGTTAGTTAGGCAAAAAAATACCAAACACTGCATAATCTTTGTCGATCAACAAGAACCTAAAGTTGTTGATTGGAGCTTAAGAAAGATGCTCTTAAGCATAAAGGCGTCAGGAGGTTGGGGCTCTTAAGGAATGTAGCTAAAAACTACTCTAAAGCCCAGTATCTTCCAAAAACAAACAGTAGCCAAAACATTAAACGCCGGGTGATACCTAGAGGCTCAATAAAAGACTTGGGTTCAATAAACAACAATAATATTGCAACAGAGAGAGACAGAGTAAGCACTTGCCCATTAAGTATCTAGTGCGAGGCAATAGCTCTCTATTTGTCGTGTGTACTTTGTTAAAACAAACTTTTTCCTTATTATTAGAACAATCTTTAAATATGACTGTTAAATAATTATTCTTTGTGAAAGTGCTTTGGAGGATCAATGGGGACTGAAGAAGCGGTACCTATTAAGGGTAAGTTACGCAACCAACCTAAGGGTTAAGAAGTGTTAATAGTACTAACAACGAGGATGTATCATCACATGAGTGTACTTAGCAAAAATCGCAGATACTTGTAACTTTATCTTGTTTGGTTTTCATTGTGCAATACACCACTTAAATTGGTCCGGATGTCATCGATCTCCGATTTTTGTCGTTTGTTCACAGTGATAATATTTAGTGTTTAGTGTACACTAGTGTTATGTTGTAATTCGCGGCACTGAAGTATGACATCACTGGACGCGGGAGCTCGGCCAAGAGGTATTTATAGGTTTAGTTTTGTTTTTAAGTTTATTGCTTTGGGACGGATAATTTATAAAAAAAAAAAACACGTGGCTTTGAGATATTTACTGCTTTCCCAGATATATAAATGTCGACTAAAATTTAACTCAGGATCGTGCCAGAGAAAGTTTTGTTGCTGAACGTACTGCTTTCGTTTATTTATTACTTTCTTTTTATTTTCTACCCACAAATTTACTTAAACTGGACATTTCTTTGGGTGCAAAAACATTTTCTTTCAGAATAAATCTCTCTTTTAATGAAACACTTTTATTTTGAGTAACACACAAGATTTTGAGAAAAACTAAGCTATTTGAATCATTCTTCTAGACTCTCAATAAATATTTCACAATAAATTACTTTCTGAGTTACTGGTATAAGATGACAAGATCTTAAACAAAAAATTATCTCTCTTCTTTTTTGTGAGCATTCATCAGCAATTACTTTCACAGTTTTCTTTTTAGAACAAAAACATTACTCTCCTGAATTAAATTAACCTTTTAAAAGAGACTTTCTCTGTCAAGCCTCTGGGGTGTCGGTGAACTCCAACCTTTGAGAAATAATTACTTTCTGAGTTCCTGATATAATTTGATAAAATCCTGATCTGAAAATATTGAAGGCATTTTGTTTTACTAATTTTTGTGTAAAACTAACAAATTCAAATTGATCTTAATGGCAGTTGTTTTCTCGAATGTCGGCAAACTCAAACCTGTAAAAAATAATTACTTTCTGAGTTCCTTGTGTAAGATAAAAAAATCCTAAACAAAAACTTTTTAAGACGCTTTTTTTACAAACTTTTGAGTAAAACTAATAAATCCGAATTAATTTTAACGATAGTTGTCTTCTCGAATATCAGCAAACTTTGACCTTTGAGAACTCAGAAAGTAATTACTTCTCAAATTAATTACTTTCTGATTTCTTCACATAACTCATACATAACCCTTGAAACTAATTATTTTGAGAAGTAATTACTCCTCAAATAAATTATTTCTCAAAGTAATTACTTTTTAAGTTCTTCACATAACTCAGACATCAGTAAGAAACTATTTACTTTCAGAAATGATTACATTCTGAGTTCTTCGTATAAAATGAAAAGTCTTAAACTGAAAAGTTTAGAGACACTTCCTTTTACAAATTTTTGAGTAAAACTAAGAATTGATTTTAACGACTGTTGTCTTCTGGGGTCTCAGCGAACTCCAACCTTTGAGAAATAATTACTTTCTGAGTTCTTCGTATAAGACAAAAAGAACTAAACTGGAAAATTTTAATACACTTTCTTATGCAAATTTTACAGACAACTAGCAAATTCAAATTAATCTTAACGAAAGTGTTCTCAATAAACTCCAACTTTTGAGAAATTATTAATTTCTGAGTTGCTCGTGTAAGATGAAAAAATCCTAAACTGAAAATTTTTAAGACACTTTTTTTATACATTTTTGAGAAAAACTAACAAATCCGAATTGATCTTAACAATGATATCTTCTCGGGTCTCAGCGAACTCCAATATCTAAGAAATAATTACTTTCTGATAATTCCTTGTATAAGAGAAGAAAATCCTAAACTGAGAAAATTGAATACACTTCCTTTTGCAAATTTTTAAGCTAACTACTAAACCCCAATTAAAAATAAATCTCAAATGTCAGCTAACTCCGACCTTTGAGGACATTACTTTTCAAATTAATTACTTTCTGAGTTCTTCATATTACTCAGACATAACTTAGAAACTAATTACTTTGAGAAGTAATTACTTAATGAGTGCCTCGTATAAAAATAAAAAGTCTCAAACTGAAAAGTTTAAAGACACTTTTTATTACAAATTTTTGATTAAAACTAATATATCCGAATTGGCTTTAACGATAGTTACCTTCTGTGTTTTCAGTAAAGTCCAACTTTTGAGAAATTATTACTTTCTGAGTTCTTCGTATAAAAGAAACAAATTCTAAATTGAAAAATTTTAATATACTTTCATATGCAAATTTTTGAGTTAACTAACAAATACGAATTAATCTTAACGATAGGTGCCTTCACGAGGCTCAGCAAACTCCAACTATTGAGAAATAATTACTTTCTGAGTTCCTCGTATTAAAAGAAAATATACGAAACTGAAAAGTTCCAATACACTTTCTTCTACACATTTTTGAGTAAAACTAACCAATTCGATCTGATCTTAATGACAGTTATCTTCTGGCGTCTCTGCGAACTTTCATGTTTGAGAAATAATTACTTTCTGAACTCCTCGTATAAGATAAAATATCCTAAACTGACACACTTTAAAACACTTTTTTTGCAAATATTTGAGCTAACTAATAAATGCAAATTAACTTGACTATATTTGTCTTCTCGGATCTTAGCAAACTCCAAACTTTGAGAACTCAGATAGTACTAACTTTAGGAACTAATTACTTTCTGGGTTTTTCACCTTATTTAGGCATAACTCAGAAAAAAATTACTTCTAAAAGTAATTACTTTCTGAGTTAACCTTATAACTCAGATATAACTCAGAAAGTAAATATTTTGAGAAGTAATTACTTTTTGAGTCCTTCTTATAAAACAAAAATCCTAAACTGAAAAGTTTACAGACACTTTCTTTTACACATTTTTTGGTAAAATTAAGAAATCCCAATGGACATCAACGATAGTTTTCTTCTGGAGTTTCAGTGAACTCAAACCTTTGAGAAATTATTACTTTCTGAGTTCGTCGTATAAGACAAAAAAATTCTAAACTGAAAAATTTTCGTACTCTTTCAAATGCAAATTTTTGAGTTAACTAATAAATTCGATTTCATCTTAACGATAGGTGCCTTCACGAGGCTCAGCAAACTCCAACTATTGAGAAATAATTACTTTCTGAGTTCCTCGTATTAAAAGAAAATATACGAAACTGAAAAGTTTCAATACACTTTCTTCTACACATTTTTGAGTAAAACAAACCAATTCGATCTGATCTTAATGACAGTTATCTTCTGGCGTCTCTGCGAACTTTCATGTTTGAGAAATAACTACTTTCTGAACTCCTCGTATAAGACAAAATATCCTAAACTGACACACTTTAAAACACTTTTTTTGCAAATATTTGAGCTAACTAATAAATGCGAGTTAACTTGACTATATTTGTCTTCTCGGATCTTAGCAAACTCCAAACTTTGAGAACCCGGAAAGTAATAACTTTAAGAACTAATTATTTTCTGAGTTTTTCTAATAACTCAGGCATAACTCAGAGAGAAATTACTTCTAAAAGTAATTACTTTCTGAGTTAACCTTATAACTCAGATATAACTCAGAAAGTAAACATTTTGAGAAGTAATTACTTTCGGAATCCCTCTTAAAATATAAAAATCCTAAACTGAAAAATTTACAGACACTTTCTTTTACACATTTTTGGGTAAAATTAAGAAATCCCAATGGACATCAACGATAGTTTTCTTCTGGAGTTTCAGTGAACTCAAACCTTTGAGAAATTATTACTTTCTGAGTTCGTCGTATAAGCAAAAAAAATTCTAAACTGAAAAATTTTAGTACACTTTCATATGCAAATTTTTGAGTTAACTAATAAATTCGAATTAATCCTGACGATAGGTGTCATCTCCGGTCTCAGCGAACACCAACTTTTTAGAAATAATTACTTTCTGAGTTCCTCGTATTAAATTAAAATATCCGGAACTGAAAAGTTCCAAGACACTTTCTTCTACACATTTTCGAGTAAAACTAACCAATTCGATCTGATCTTAACGACATTTATTTTCTGGCGTCTCAGCAAACTTCCTTGTTTGAGAAATAATTACTTTCTGAATTCCTCGTATAAGACAAAAAATCCTAAACTGACAAATTTTAAAACACTTTTTTTTGCAAATGTTTATGCTAACTAATAAATGCGAATTAACTTGACGATAGTTGTCTTCTCGGATCTCAGCAAACTCCAAACATTGAGAACTGAGCAAGTAATAACTTTAAGAACTAATTACTTTCCGAGTTCTTTTCATAACTCAGAGAGAAATTGCTTCTAAAAGTGATTAATTTCTGAGTTCTTCGTATAGCTCAGGTATAACTCAGAAAGTAATTATTTTGAAAAATAATTACTTTCTGATTTCTTATAAAATAAAAATCCTAAACTGAAAAGTATACAGACATTTTCTTTTACACATTTTTGAGTATATCTAAGAAAACCCAATGGACTTCTGGGGTTTGAGTGAACTCCAACATTTGAGAAATTATTACTTTCCGAGTTCTTCGTATAAGACAAAAAATTTAAAACTGAAAAATTTTAATACATTTTCTGATGCAAATTTTTGAGTGAAACTAACAAATCCGAATTGATCTTAACGATAGTGACCTTCTGGGGTCTCAGCGATCTCCTTCGTTTGAGAAATAATTACTTTCTGAATTTCCTCGTATAAGACAAAAAATCCTAAACCGATAAATTGTGGTACACTTTTTTTGCAAAATTTTGAACTATCATATCCAAGTTAATCTTAAATATAGTTGCCTTCTTGTATCTCAGCAAACTGCGACTTTTGATAAGTCAGAAAGAAATAACTTTAAGGAGTAATTCTCATAACTCAGATAAAATTCAGAAAGTAATTACTTTCTGAGTTCTGCGTATAAAATAAAAATCTTAAACTGAAAAGTTTACAGACAATTTCTTTTGCAAATTTTTGAGTAAAACTAAGAAATCCAAATTAATTCTAACGATAGTTGTCCTCTCAGTGAACTCCAACATTTGAGAAATGATTACTTTCTGAGTTCTTTGTATAACACAAAAAAAAATCTAAAGTGAAAAATTTTAATATATTTTTATGGAACATTTCTTAACGAATTCAAGTTAATTTTAACGATAGCGTCTTCGCGGGCTTCAGTAAACTCCAACTTTTGAGAATTAACTACTTTCTGAGTTCCTCGTATTAGATAAAAATATTCTAAACTGCAAACCCTAGTGTTTTTAAACTTTTCAGTTTACGACTTTTATTTTGTAAGAACTCAGAAAGTAATTACTTTGAGAAATAATGAGTTATGCCTGAAGTATGAAAAGAACTCAGAAATTAATTACTTTTTTAAATTATTACTTTCTGAGTTCTCAAAAGTTGGAGTTGGCTGAGGTTCGAGAAGAAAACTATCGTCAAGATTAAATCGGACTTATTAGTTAGCTCAAAACTGTGCAAAAAAATATGATTTAAGATTTGTCAGTTTAGGGTTTTTTGTTTTATGCGAAGAGTTCAGAAAGTAATTATTTCTCAAACGAAGGACTTCGCTGAGACCCCCAAAAATAACTATCGGTAAGATCAATTCAGATTTGATAGATTTGCTCAAAAATTTGTAGAAGAAAGTGTCTTGGAACTTTTCAATTTAAGATATTTTCATCTAATACGAGGAACTCAGAAAGTAATTATTTCTCAAAAATTGGAGTTTGCTGAGACCGGAGAAGACTTCTATCGTTAAGATATTCGGATTTGTTAGATTTACTCAAAAATAGCGAACTCTAGCATTTGAGAAATAATTACTTTCTGAGTTTTTCTCAAGAGTAATTACACGTTTTTTTTTCTGACTAAAGTTTTTTTTAAAGCACAAACTTTGTTTACGTATTTTGAGTAACGAACAAGCTATTGTCAAAAAAGTCTAAAGTGTTTTCCGGGCTTTGAAGCCGTGGTCCAATAGAATTTCTTCCCGATGTTTCGTCTACAGCTGCGACAGACATTATCAAAAGCGATGAGGCAATGAGCGAAGTGATCTCCCGTGTCGCACTGCAGTGGAGGGACTGGGGTGGGGGTATTTGTGGCACGGGATTTCGGAGCACTGGAAGTATGTCATGGAACTCGCTACCAGCCCAGTTTCTAAATGCAGACTGGGGATTCGGCGCACTTAAAGTTAATCGTAGAACTCGCTTTCAGCCCAGTTTCAGCGATATTTCAGAGGAAGTCTTTATGCTTAGAAGACTTAGTCAATGTATTTTAGCATAAAAAATGTACTTTGAGTCTAATCTAATGAGACGCTATTTGCTAAATAACCAAGATAAACGCAATTTAGGTTGTTTTGTTAGCCATGACCTAGCAATTATTCTTAGAATAAGTAAAAACTATAAAAAATTATCTCTGAACGTTTTAACCCTATAGATAATAGTGGCTTTAAATAAATCTCCAGTAAATAGACGTTTCTTTTTAATCACAGAAGCTACGCAGCAAAAATCTCAGACAACCGGTAGAAGAAAATTACATTTTTGTTTACCTGCTTATCCTTAACTTGTTTATTTTTGATTATTTGTGGATTGTATTAGTGGTACTTAATTATGCTAAATATAAGAACAAAGACTCCATTGATTTAGTTTGTCAGGCGAGCGACTGATAAAAGTTCAAAATAAACGAAAAAGATGTGGTTTATTAGTTTATAGCTGCATTGAGCAAAAAAGGGAGGTAAACTTTCTCTAAAAGCATGAGTAAGGACCTCACAGATCCTCTTTTAGGTGACTATAGAAAGTTAGATGGTAGGTCCAAGGTTATCAAACTCATGACAGATATTATTTTATAATTTTTGTTTTTTTTTCGCTTTACAGAAGTGAAAGAATGTTGCACCACCAGGAGCGTCCTCTGGTACCTGGTCTTCGTAGGCTTCGCCGTAAACTACATGATTCGCATTAACCTAAACATAGCTATCGTAGCTATGATCCAAGCCAAACCTAAAGACAACGTCTCACTGATTAGCGAATGTCTAGGGAAGGAAGTATCTGGATCAGTTTTAAGCAGGAATGTCAGCAACGACACCAATCAGCTTTATTACACTGCCGTAAGCCAAAATTACCCAATTTTATCAATAAAAATTTTATTTCTAAACCATTTTTTTTCAGACGGTTAGTACTCCTATGCTCCTCCTCACCAACGATAGCACTGAAAGACTGAACTCTTCAACTACACTGCCACATATCCAAAGCACCCCCAGTACCTTAAACCCTTTGCCGCCTCCCCCTGTACATGAAGAAGGAAAATTTGTCTGGAATGAGAAAGTTCAAGGTACTTGTCTTAAACCTTATTATGTCTTTTTAAGTCTAATTCTTTAGGTTATGTCTTGGGCAGCTTCTTTTGGCTACACTGGACCACTCAAATCCCCGGAGGGCTGCTGGCCAGCAAATACGGCACCAAACTGATTTTCGGACTGTCAAACTTCTCCGGAGTGGTACTCTGTTTCTTCATACCGTACTTTGCCAAGATGGGTGCCACCTACCTTATGGCACTCAGGCTTGTACAAGGAACTTTATGTGTAAGTACTCATCCAACTCTCCTTCAGCTCGTTCATTCACAGTCTCCTTGGGGTAGGGCTTCTGCTGGCCCTCCATGCACGACTTGACCGCCCGCTGGATTCCACCAAACGAACGCAGTAAGTTCGTGACAGCCTATCTAGGTAAGTCTTTTAACCTGGAAGGGAATTAAAATTAGCAACCCAAATTAATAAGCCCTTAGAGGGAGAGAATCGCATTTACTTCCGTATAGAAAGGGACTTTCCTCTAGTACAAGGGTCCGCGTGTTTGTCAGTAAACAACGCTCCCCCGGTAATATAATCGCGTTTATCTTCCTTGTCGGCTTATTCCCTTTGTGATTCTGTACACGATTATTGTTAGCGACTATTCTAGTCACGATTCCTAAAAGAACCGCAATCCTTAGGAAAAAATCTACTTCGTTTTAGGCAGCTCTGTGGGGACAGCGATAACTTACCCGATTTGCGGGTTTATCATACACAACTGGGGCTGGGAATACGTGTTCTATGCGAGTACTGCCTTCGGTACAGTCTGGTTCATTGCGTGGTGGAGCCTGGTACACGATAGTCCCAGTCAGCACCCCAGAATATCCCAGTACGAGAAGGAATATATTCTGAGCAGTCTCGGACAGAGCGTTGCTAAGAAAAAGGTAAAAACTAAAATTACGGTTTATTGATACAATTTTAAGATTGTTTCAATAGTTGAATTAATAAGCAAGAGGCAAATTCAATAAATCAAACGACAGTGACTTTAAAATCGTTTGATTATTTAATAAACTAAATGAAACAGTTTGAGGGAGAAGTCGGTTCTTTAAGAAAAAACTGGGTTTAATTGAATTGGTTTTACCTCCTTTGAGTATCAACTTTTCTTATGTCATAAAATTTCAATAACTCACAGTTTTATATCGTTCCCAGATAACTAACAAATATCTTACGTTTCAAGTCCTTCAATTCAATCAACCGAAGGTCAATCGTTTGATGAAATGTTTTTTAAATCACTTGATTATTGAATAAATCAAATGAAGTAATTTGAGAGAGAATACCGTTTTTTAAGGAAGAATTGGGTTTAATTGAATTGTTTTTAAATTTCTTGAGTATTAGTTCAACAAGATTAAAAACCTCATTTACAAATATCTTAGGTTTTCAGCTCTTCAATTTATTTTAAAATTCAATATATCACACCTAAGTAAAGTAAAATTCAATAAATCTTTAATCAGTAGCTTATTGAAGTAGTGCTTAAATCACTTGAATATTGAATAAACAAAATTAAGTAATTGGAGAGAGTTAACTTCTTTAAGGAAAAATTGAATTCAACAGAATTGGTTTTAATCTCTTGAGTATTAACTCAACAAATTTACTTGTATCATTAAATTTCAATAACCCACAGTTTTACATAGTCCCCAGATAATTAACAAATATCTTAGGTTTTCAGCCCTTAAATTTACTTTCAAATTCAATAAATCACACATTTAAAAAGTAAAATTCAATAAATCGAACCTCAGTGAGTTAACGAAATATTTTTTAAATCCTTTGAGTATTGAATAAACGAAATGAAGTAATTTGAGAGAGAATTCAGTTCTTTAAGGAGGAAGTGGGTTTAATTGAGTTTTTAAATCCCTGAATATTAGCTCAATAAATTTACTTGGATCATTAACAGGCTTACGTTACTTAGGTTTTCAGTTCTTCATTTTACTTACAATTGAATAAATTACAACAAAGCAAAGTAAAATTCAATACATCGAAGGTCAGTGACGTAATGAGTAAAAAGTTAAGAAACGAATTCTCTCAAAAGAGAAACTTAAATACAAGTTGGATCTAATTGAATTGGTTGAAAAATACCTCAACAAAATTCATTTTAATTTTAAACAAAGTGAACGGCTTGCAGATTTTAAAATCAATATTTTTGTCACTGCACCTTAATTTACAAATTACACAGATATTTACGGCTTACCTAAGTATTAACTACAAACATAGTAACAAACAAGAATACAATTCAATAAATCAAGCAACTGATTTAATAGAATGTAATTACACCACTTTAGTATTCAATAAACAAAATTAAGTGACTTGTGAAAGTTCAGTTCTTTAAGGCAAATTTGAATTTATTTGAAAGGGTTTGGATAAATTGAACAGGTACAAACTGAAAAAACTCAGATCACCTGCGCGATTAAATTTCAATAAATTCAAGTTTTTCTTTAGTCAATTAAATTTACAACTTAGGGTGGACATTTTAAAACACGTTTATCAATAAATCATAATTCTGAAGATAATAGTGTAAACCTACAAACTTAAAATTTACTAGACAGAAAATTTAAAGATTAAGTCGAATCAAGAGTAAACCTCAATAAATCAAAGGACTGCGGCTTGATGAAATAAACTTTAAATCAATTAGCTTTAAATCGCTGGAATACTAAATAAACAAAATTTAGTGAATTGAAAGGGTTCAGTACTTTAAGGCAAAATTGAGTTAGTTGAGTTGGTTGAGTTGGTGAGTTAGTTGAGTTGAGTTAAGTCTTAATCGACAAGTTTACTTGCGTGATAAAATTTCAATAACTTTATGTTTTACATGGTCTGCAGATAATTTAAAAGTTTTAGATTTTTAGGCTCTTTTAATAACCATAAAACTCAATAAATCATACCTAGGCAAAGTAAAGTTTAACAATTCAATAAATAAGTAAAAATCAATAATCGATAGAGTGAATTTAATATGACTTGAGTATTGAGTAAAAAATGAAGCTCCAGAGAGTTCAGTTCTTTAAAGCAAAATTGGATTTTTTTGAGTGAGTTTTTGAATCGCTTAAGTATCAACTTTACAAGTTTAATTGCGTAATTAAATTTCAATAACTCACAAATTTACATTCACTGCAGATAACTGAAAGCTATTCAGCCTTTCAATTCACCATAAAATTCAATAAATCAAAGTTGGGCAAAGTGAAATTTACTACTTCAATATATCAGTAAAAATCAATAATCAATAATGAATTTTATATCACTAGAGTAATTAATGGAAAAATTAAGTTACAATAAAACTTAACTGTCGCAAAAGGAAGTTCAGTTTTTTAAAGTAAGTAAAGTTACGTTTAATTGAATTGGTTTGCATCCCTGGTGTACAAGCGCGATTAAATTTCAATAATTTAATTTAAAATAAAATGCAATAAGTTACACCCTAGCAAAGTAAAATCCAATAAATCAATAAAATTTTTAATCAATAAATAAAGAAATAAAAGAACGGAGTTTTATCAAATGAGATTTTACCTTCAAAGCAATTTGAATTTAATTGAATTATTTGTTAAATTCAATTATTGGGACCTTTTCAGATTTTTAGACAAATTTTATAGTTTATTGCATATCTAAATCTCAATATTTTTGACACTGAACCTTATTTTACAAATTTACCACATATTTACGATTATTAGATTATTAACCAGAAAATTTTGTTTTAATTGAATGGGTTTTGAATCAATTGAGTAGGTATTAACTGAGAAACCTCAAACTTCATGCTCAATTAAATTTTAATAATTTAATGTTTCGGTTTAGTCAATTAAACTTATTTCTACATTTCATTTACACGTTTTTATTAGAAATTATTATACTAGAAAAGAAATCTTAAGTTTTAAGCCCTTCAATAAATCAAACCTACACAAGATAAACTTCAATAATTCAATAAATCAATAAAGCTCGATAATCAATCAATTCCAACGAATATCCATCACTTGAGTAATGGATAAAAAATTGAGAAACGAAAAAGGTTTTTGTTGATTTAATAAAACCTCTAAGCATCGCCGATAACGTTTTCTTCTTTTTACCATTTTCTATATTGCTCCTGCATATAGAACCAAATATCGGTCTCTCGGCAAAGCTTCTCTCTATTTTAAACTTTTCGTGTTCTCTAAGACATTTATGAATTCAAGAAAGTGCTCTTTGCCTCAGGGGTTGTTTTCCAGTATTGTTTGCAACGAAATATTTCCCACTTTCCTTTTAAGAGTTCTACTCGAAACCGAAAGATACCCTCAAACGCTTTTCTCCTTTGATATTTCAATAGTTTTTTCTACGTGGAATTACAGGTTCCCCCGACAGCAATCTGCTTCGAAAGCAAATCGTCCCGCTTGTAGGATCTATTTGAGGTTGGTTGAAAGGGTGTTTAAGCGAGTAAACAAAAAAATTATTTCCATCTGCTTATTAGTGGCCAAAAGTCTGGAATTGCTGATTTCCTCAACCACGCAAACTTTAACCTTTGACCCTAGCCGTGAGCGTAATTTGATGGGTTACGACTAACGCCGATTGAGTCGGCGAAATCGGTTTTAATTTTGCCCTTGGCCAGACATCAATTTATAAACACATTCTGGTACATATTTTATTCGACCTTTTTGATGACATTTGATAGGAGGGATTGATTTAGAATTTAAATTTTTATTGTCCTGAACTTTAAGCTTTAACCTGGTATTTAGGGTGACTTTTACAAGTTCAAGTAAAACTTCAGATTGAAGATAAAACTCCAGATATAACCTACATTGCATTGTTTATCTGTCAGGTAAACAATGCAATGTACATCAAGTCTGGTGTTTTATCTTCAATCTGAAGTTTTACTTGAACTTGTAAAAGTCGCCCTTAGTCATAATGCGTTAGGTTACGACTGTGTTATTTCGTATTACTGAGCTCTGACCTCGTCACAATTTCATAGAGTACGACTCTCAAGTGTTCATTTTGATTGGCTTAGGCATAAGTGATTCATAATTCATTAGGATGCGACTGTCATTTGCCTAAGTTGCATCTTTGAGCTGTGTCATCATAATTTCATAGACCACGACTTTCAACTGTTTGGTTTGTTTAATGTAGGCATGACTAATTCGTAGTCATTTGCTTATTACGTAGTTTTGAGCTCTGACTTCATCATAAGTTCATAGACTACGAGTCTCAACTGTTCATTTTGTTTCGAGTAGACATAATTGATTCATAATTCATTAGGTTACGAGTGTCATTTGCTTATTTCGCATTTTTTTAGCTCTGACCTCCTCATCGTCATAATTTCACAGACTACGATTCTCAACTATTTATTTTATTTGATTTCGGCATAATTGCTTTTGCTTTTCCCCCTACTTGAACACGCAAACTCCATCACAGGACATAATTACCCTCGTGTCAAATCCGAGGGATCTGTGATTGAATTTGCCAGGTCTAATGCGAAATTTTCCAGGCACCTGTCCCCTGGGCGGCCATCCTCAGCAACCGCACAGTCTGGATGAACGTTTTAGCCCAATGGGGCGGCTTGTGGGGTCTGTTTACGCTGATGACACAGGCACCGACTTATTTCAAGTTCATACATGGCTGGGACATCAGGGCGGTAAGTAAATGACGCCGCGCTGGCTAGAAATTAGAAATTAAGAGAGTTGACGTTTCAGACGGGAGTTTTGTCGGGAATGCCGCATCTATTCAGGATGCTGTTCGCCTACGTGTTCTCTCAGATCGGTGACTATCTACTTAGGAGCGACAAGATGTCTAGGAGTAACGTAAGGAAGCTCGCCACATTTTTCTGTAAGTATTGCCGATCGGGAACTAAATCATCCTCAGACACGAACAGAAATCTAATCCTGTAACCCAGATTTTCCATTCGTTTATTATGCGTGCTTCAAAGAGTGCTTTCCACTTCCCAGGGAATATTTTATCCCGAGATTTTTATGACGCGTGAAAGCGGGCGCTTTATAGGATTAAACGTTTGATCCGATTTTCACTGTGGCTGAGTTTTATGACCGACGATGTCACTTTCACGAACTCAGCGACCTTGAGGAATCGACAACCAAAACATGAGTTTTTTTTAAAGGAAATTTGGTCAAAGAACTGTATAAATTAAAGCTGCGAAACACGCAGGTAAACAAACGCCTTGACGTTGCATCATCCAGAAGTAAACAGGCCAATCTTGTCACTGAACTGGGCTCGGATGTAAGAGGACCGCAATAAAGGACGTCGGCGGTCTTAGCAGGAAATAGTCCTGTTTTGAGTGTTGTGGATGTCTATTTGCGTCCCGCCGGCGCTTTATGTTATTAGGTCGACTATTGCCGATGAGGCTGACAGTGCAATATTAATTAATTTTTCCACAGTATATTAGGTAATTGGAATTAAAAGTGACAAGATTTTCTGGAAAATGTGATAATTGTAAATGCAACTTCAATAATTCAAGGTTTTAGTTTATTCAATTAAATTTAAAATTTAACTACATATTTTCCAATCAATCATAATTCTGAAGACACAACGTGTAACAAGTTTAAGATTTACTAGAGAGATAATTTTAAAACTGAGTCAACAACTGAAGTAATAAACAAGATTCAATAAATCAAATATCTATGGTTTAATTGAATCATATTTTATTTATTTTTAATTTAAAGTTTTGGTTTAATCAATTAAATTTATTGATTTCTACAAGAGACTATAGAAGTTGAGAGATATTTCCGGTTTTAAGCCCTTGCACTTTTCTACATATTTATCAACAAATCACAGCTTTTGATATAGATTCTACAAATCTTAACTTACATAAAATTATATTTACTAAATCTACAATTTCAAGAATGAGTCAAAAATTAAAGTAATCTTCAAGAGTTTTTTTATCAATAAATTAACCCATTGTGATTTAGTTGAATAAATTTTAAATTATTTGTTTTATTTAAAATTTTGTTTTACACAAAACTGTCAATTAAATTTATAATTATACAGTTTTATATGGACTCTAGACACTTGACAGATATTTCAAATTTTAAGCCTTGAAGAGTTTCTACATATTTATCAATAAATCATAGCTTTGATTCTACAAAAATTTTTATTTTCGAGATATACAATTTAGAACGAATCGAATATTGAAGTAATCTAAAAGATCAATAAATCAAACCACAGTGGTTTATTTCGATCGATTCTAAATAACTTTTTTGAGTTTAAAGTTTTGCCTTACTCAATTAAATTTTATAATAAAAAAATTAAAAACTATTTTACGCATTTTCTAGATATTGGACAGATAACTTATGTTTTAATATATTATATATAATAATTAATATCAATAAATCACTGCTTTAAAAAAACGAAAGTTTCTACAAAATGAGAACTTACAAATTTAAGTTATACACTAGACAAATAATTAAAAACAAAATGAGCCAATATTTGAACTAAACTGCAAAAGTAAAATTCAATAAATCAACCGACTGTGATTTAATTGAATTATTATTCAATTGATTTTTTAAATTTTAAGTTTGGGGTTAAAGAGTTTCAAAAAGTAAAAAAAAATAAAGGCAAAAATAAGATTTAATTTATTATCAATAAATTAAATCAATATATCAACAGACTGTGATTTAATTCAATAAATATTCAATCGTTTTATTAAATTTAAAGTTTCAAATGAGTTTCAAAAAGAAAACAAACCTTTAAGGAAATTAATAAGATTTAATTGAAATTGTTTAGATTAACTCGAATTAGTGCGTAATAACTTGAATTTACTTTCGGTTTCAGGTTGCATAGGACAGGGTATGTTCATGCTTTGCCTGGCTTATTCAGGATGCGACAAAATGGCAGCCATTGTCTTCCTAACGCTGGCGGTGGCCAGCAATGGGTCAGTGTCCACCGGTCCTCTAGCGAGCGTTGTGGACATCAGCCCTAATTACGCAGGTAATTAGTAAAGACTACTTCAATTATATTGCGTTATGTCCACAAAAGGGGTTTAATTTCCGCTTGCTGAAATTCAATTCATAACTCTAATGCCCCATTAATGTTGCTGCCCATGTAAATGACTTGAATTTTACATTTGATTTTAATATTTACAATTGAGATTACAATTGATTTACTTCATTATTGAATAAGGAATTTACTTCTTAATTGTCACGAAAGTTTCTCCATTAACTTTCTTTTTAACGTGCCCAATTTTTAATCGTAAGAACGAAATTGGATTGAATTAGAATGGAAAAACTCGATGTCAATACTTTACAAATCCGGCACCGTCTTTGCTCCTCAAGAGTTAAGTGCATTAAATCAAAGAGATAATTAATTGAATTAGCTCCTACGACGAGCACTACGCCAGATGTGATTTTCCCTAAGATGATTATGCACGAATTTGGGCCCTGCCGAAGGTGCTTTTCGGGTTTATACGAGTGTTAAATGACTTGCAGCTGCAGCTCAGGGAAGTTAATGCAGAATTCAGTTAAATGGGAAGAAATTTCATTTTGCTCCCATCGCTTCAAATAATTTGTCACTGTTGTAGCAGCTCGTTAGCTTCTTATACCAACACCGCACGGAGTTGATCCATTTTTTCCTAATTACACACTTTAAATTATAATTTTCATAACGTTTCAGCCGTTCTTATGGGCTTCCTCAACACCGCAGCAGCCGTTGTGGGCTTCTTTACGCCCGCAGTGGTTGGATATTTGACCTTCCAAAACGTAATTATTATTGAGTCTTTGAAGGTGACTTTCATGACCCTTAAACGTGGTATTTTTTAGCAAACCACTCCCCAATGGCAAAAGGTATTCTGGATCGCCAGCTCCTGGCTATTCCTCAGCGGTACCCTCTACATCCTGTTTGCCAAGTCAGAGCTGCAGCCCTGGAATTCCCCGAATACCGTAAATGATAAGTCCGAGGAACAGAAACTGGTGGCCGTCAAGTCTGAAAAGGTTACGAAGCAGGATAATAGTGAATAGATCTCAAATAGTTTTTACATTATTTTTATTTATTGCATATCGTTGCCAAGTTGTTATGTATTATTAAAGAACTTTAGTTATTTGACTTGATTGTGTTTATTTCAACATCCCAACAACTTCTTGTAACAGTGAATCAATAATTTATTTTATTTACAAGAAAAAACTTTAATAAATTATAGGTTCTCAAAAACAGATATAATTGATTCAATTTTGAATCTGTGAATCTTGAGATGTTAAAGATGAATCGTGATTTACTAAAAATTTGCTATAAATCCTTAATATATTGAGTACAGGAACAACTACAAAAGTGACTCCACCAGTCGAATTGAATATATCAAATTTTTACACTAACTTATCTTAAATTACAGTTTCTAAAAAGTCGAGAATAACTGAAATGATTTTAAACCAACAGAGTACCTGGTTGTACAGAAAAATTGATTTGCAAAAAGCTTCAATAAATCATATAATCAATTAAATCCAAGTATTATGTTAAGTACTAAATCAATATTGTGTGTTATGTTACGTCAATTTTCATAAAGGTAAAATTATATTTCGATTAACTAAATTTAAAATTTACATTAAATCAATTAAATTAATACTACATAAGTAAAATAGAAACTTGTTGAAAGACAGTAGAAACTTGTTGAAAGACAATTTAGTATAGAAATGACCAAATGTGTCTTGTCGTCTATCACAAATTTTGTCTCCATATATTGAATATTAGAACTACTATAAAAATTATTGCCTGAGTCAAATTCAATAAATCAAAGCTTTATAGACCCCAACGTGAAAATATTTATCAATAAATCACGGTTTTTTAATTTGGTATTTATTATTAATACAAACTTACAACAGTTTCATTAAATAATCTGTATTTTTCTATTTTTGTTATAATATTGAATCGCTTTAACATTATAACAAAAAATTTATGTAATTTGCGCATGGAAATGTCAATAAATCAGGTTATAAAAAAATGCGTTCTAATTTAATTATCTTGATTCAATTTAGTTCTGAGTGAGCAAATAAATTGTTTTGCACAAAGTTTCAATAAATCACATGAACAAGTATATCCAATGGATTAAGGAATAAATCAATATTTTGTATGCTTTATTACGTCATTTTTTAATAAGTTAAAATTACCCTTCAATTAACTAAATTTAAAACTAACATTAAATCAATTAAATTATTACTGCAAACGTTTCTGAAATTATATAGAAACTTATTAAAAGACTATTTAGTATAAAAATGATCAAATTAGTCTTGATGTCTAAATAAATGTGTCAATATATTGAATATTAAAGCAACTACAAAAATGAGGACTGTGAAAATATTTGTGCAAAAAGCTGAATGGCAACAGTTCTTCCTTAAAGATTTACGACTGAAACTCCATCTTGTTTACTGAGGCTCTTAAACGTGCAAAAAGAAAAATTGCTTCAGTAAATACATCGTTCATTGTTTATATTGTGGGCGTCTACCATTAGACATGTTTTATTGAGCCTTTGACTGCCAAAAGCATCGCTATCCAGGAAAAATACAACTTGCCAACAATAACAAAGGGCTTACATCAGACTGCACTGGCTCTTATTGTTTTACTTCGATTTTGTGCTGCACCTCTAGAAATACAACAGCGAACTAAAGATTTGGTCCTCTGCACTTGTGGTTTAATTTTCAATGGTTGGAGAAATGCGAACTTTTCTCCATACAGAAGTAGCTTGCAATAGGTATTTATAATCAGCAGCCAGCGTAGCTACAAAGTTGCAGTTATACCCTAAACACCCATAAATACGGTTTATGTCGAACAAGCGTAAACGTAAATCATCACTTTATATTGCCAAGTGCTTACACTTAATAGTTCTTCATTTAAGCTTGCTTTGCCCTGTTATAAACGTGCACAATGTTTTATCAGCAGCAGTAATCTTGCTGGGCTCCTTATTGCAGTTGCCGAGATATTTAATCAAAACAATCCAGAGATCCCGGAGCTTTTATCTATAAGAAGCAATAATTGGTCGTGCATTTTAGATGAAGACAGAAACGGAGTTTATAGGCATTAAGCCGCTTAAATCCTAAATCGATTTTAATTGTTAGTGAATCGTAAGATGGTTTATTATTCATGAGTTAAACTGTACAGGTTGGGAGCTAAGGAAAGTTAGTTCCTGGCCCACAGTAGCAATGGTAGCTTGCCAAAAAAAAAACCTAAATAAAGCAAACTCTAAAGGTCCCAGTCCAGACTCAATTTATCATTATAAGCCCTGACGAAATAGCGAGGATCAAAGGGCTTTTATGAAATTTAAATTCGTCGTATTTTTTCCATTTCTAAGCCCTCAGTACGGCTCGATCTCTTGTTTACGAATAATTGCGTTGGAACGGAGACAATCTGAGAAATTGCAAATCAATTTCTCTTCTGTTTCATGTCCTTTCTTTATTATAGACAAAAATGTAAATTTATAAATAAGTTGTGGTGACGGAAAAAAAATATTTTCCATGCAAATGTGAAATTGTGTTGTTTTGATTGATCTGCGTAGGTATTTGGTCCAGTAATTTAAAATTAACGCAGCGTGTTGCAGTCTAATAACTTGCTGAAATTGCAATTATTTATCGACAGTTGTTTTCCGGAAATGGCTAAATTTATCGTTGCCTGAATTATTATATAAATTGGGTAACTTCTATGTTGATAAAAGTTAGTTCTCAGAAAACTTGCAAAACACCACTATAGAAGTCGAAATCCGGTCCCAGAACCTGGATAGCCATACTACTAGCCTGCACTCGGTTTTATGAATTAAGTTCTTTCTAAAGGACATACCTTAGATTTATTGAATATTGCTCTCGCAAATGGCATAAATTATTGATTGTTTAAATGATTCACTCAAAACTTTTGTTAGTACTTATATATTTAAATAGTACTTAATAGCCCTCTCGACTTCGCCTTGGTTACGTGATTTATTGAAGAGAACCTCGAGAAATCGCTTAGTTTATTGATTCATCAGACAAAAACGGATAAAATCACTTAATAATTATCAATAAATCAAAAACAAAAGCGTAATTAAATAATATATTCAATATTAATGTATTGATATCCTTTCAGTTACATATCCAGTTAATTGAAATTTGAGTAGTTTGACAACAGATTTTTGCGTAATTGATCGCGTGATTTATTGAACTAAACTAGCGCAAATTTATTAAAACTTAATAAAATTCAATAAAAAATATCGTATCGGGGTTTCAAAAAATGTTAAATACAAAAAAGAGATTCAAAAGTTATTTAATTAAACCTGAAGTACTTTTGAGTCACCAAATAGATTTAGTTGATTATATAAATAATTGTAAATGTTAGTTTAATGAAATATGATCTTGATTTGTCAACAGTTTCTAAATAATTATCAATAAACCTGAACTAAAGTGATTAGTAAATTATTAATTTAAACTTACTGTAACAAAATTTTTAAATGCAAAGACGGTTTAAGAATACACTTCTGATTAAATTTGGCTCTGTTCGAACAATTTAATTAATATTAATTCACTCTTTAAACGAGTCGGTATTAAATAGGCCCGTCTATTTAGTGAAGTTTTTTGTAGGAATACATCAATAATCTTGATTGAAATTCGAGCATATTTCAATACAAAAAACCAGAAATATTGATTTATTTTGAATAATTTTGTATAAAACTATTAACTCAAAAGGTATTTGCTTTTAAACACAACTTTTACATTAAAATTTGAATATTTATGTCCAACTTTATAACCAAGATATCTGCAAAACATATTTGCCCACTACATTAACCATATTTATAATTTCGATGATTGAAAGTCCTGCACAATCAGCAGTCAGCTTTAATTCATATTCAATATCAATTTAACTGCCCCAAGAATCATTATTTTGTGCTCCAAAGTTGAATCAATAATGTCTGAACTCTATAGGTCAATAGCTTTCATTGTAAGAAGCGTTTATATATTAATAAATAAAATAAAATTAAATATATTATTCTATTAATCATTCAATATTGATGTAATTGATACACTGTAATATTGTACATTTTAGTTACCTGATACATGATTTTAAGATATTCAATTATTTCTTTTAGTACTTGATATAGTACTGAAGCGCTTTCTGAATTAATTGAATAAGTAAAACTTAAGTTTATTTAAATTTGTTCCTAACAATAAATCATTTGTTAAAGTAGGAATTCTGTAGGTAAATTATAAAAAATTTTCAATAATTCAGATAAATTATTTATTGAATATAGATGATAATCAATATAATATTTTTAATATATTGAAGGTGGGTCTACTAAATTACATCAGTTATTTCATTTAGTACGAAATAACGCTTTTTGAATTAATTGCTAACCTAAACTTATTTACGTTGACCCCTGAAAATCATTTTTTGTTGAAGCGTAAATTTTGAAGGTTTTTATTCAATTAACTAATATTTATCAATAAATCAAAATCAATTATTTTTATTGAGACCAAGACTTGATATACAATTTTTTTTGATGAATGTAGACGAAGTAAAGTACATCAAGTATTTTATTCAGTTCTAAATAGTGTGTTAAAATTAATTGATTAAACTTAATTTTAGTCTGAAACTGGAAGCTTTTGATTTAATTGATAAATAAAATTGATTTAGTACATAATACTTGGATTTAATTGATTATATGATTTATTGAAGCTTTTTGCAAATCAACTTTTCTGTTTACCAGGTACTCAATTGGCTCAAAATCAATTCAGTTATACTCGACTTTTCAGAAACTGTGATTTAAGATAAGTTAGTGTAAAGTGAATTAAAACTAACCTTTAAAGTACTTAAATTACTCCTTTGTTAAAAAGGGAGTTCTATAGTTTTGTATTATATTGGTAAATATTTTTCACTAAATTCAATTCAAATCTTTGATTTACTTATTAATTCAATATCGATGTAATTGATAACGGGCGTACTGCAGATTTAGTTGGTTAGGTCCTCAATTTATGTGACTTCATTGCATTTATTCACGACAGCTACTCCTTGAGTGAATTGGAAATTTTGTTGGTTGGTATTACATTAATAAATATTGATCAATAAATCAAACAAAATTATTTTATATAATTATTTATATAACTGAACACTAAAATTGAAGAGCTACGCAAATATTGAAAATTTGGTTACCTGATACACAATTATTTTAATTTATTGAAGATATGCCAAATAAATTACTTCAATTAATTTATTTAATACAGAACAGAGGTTTTTTAATTCATTGATCCAATATAACTTGTTTACTTAAATTTGCTTCAGACAAAGGTTTGCATTATATAAATACATTAAAATTCCTAAATTCCAATCAAATCTTATACTTAATTATTGATTCAATGTTGATGTAAGTGATGGAATGTATATTATAAATTTAGTTACGAGATATTCAATTTTAGTTTGCTGAACGTGGGCCTAATAAATCACATCAATTATATCAACTAGTATTCAATAAAGCTTTTTAAATTAATTGATTAACCCTTACTTTAGTTTGCTTAAAATTACTATCTAACAACACTAGTTGTAACATGTGCGTACTACATATTGGTTAGTATTACATTACTTAATATTTATCAATAAATCAAAATTAAGATTTCTATGCAATTTTTCATTCAATATCGTTGTAATCAATACAAAATGCATATTTAATTTTTTATAAGGCAACTTAATTTAAAACGTCTTATTCAACTAAAAATCAATTTTCAAAATGCATCAATAATCAATAAATCAGCAATCAATAAATAAAGGCTTAAATGTGTGTTTAATTAACATGAAATATAAAGTACAAGTCAACTCAATTTTATTCTGCAACTAAATAATATTGCGTGCAAAGTGCAAAGTTATAAACATTGTCCAAGACAGCCCTTGGATAGTTTGATTGTGGATACCAGATTTGGCGCCAAATCTACATTAAGCGTTGGAGATAAACCTGAAAATGATTTTAAAAACAAAGGGTGACAATTACTTCGATGACCTCTTGGGTCTAATAAATAAATGACTGACCCTCTTTCGGCGCCAAATAAAAATGAAGAAAACTCCGCCCATTTTTTAATAACATACGCAGCTCGTTATTTTGTACGAGCGCAATTATTGGATATGATTTTAATTTAGCCAGTTGCCTCGAAGCTGGTTTGAAATTAGGTTGGAGAAGTTTCAGGGGCGTTTAATTTGGGAAGTTTTCGAAAGGAATTCGTGAAATCGAAAGGGCCACTTCAAAGTTGTTTTAATGCTCTGGATCTGTCAGTATCGACAAGCTAAAATTCGTTGATTTAAAATTATGTAATAACATAACGTTTTCTATTAAGAGACTACTAAAAAAGTTTATGAAAAATATCTTTTTTTGGGCTCAAAAACTTTTAGTAATTTTTTTCTTGTATTGAAAAGTTACTCAAGGCTCAAGGCAGCTTTAAGGTTTATTGATTTTTTCACTTGCTTGTTTGCAAGATAAAAATATTGTTTTTAGTTTTGGCGATTTAGTGCAGATTTCTTCAGCAATAAAAATTAAAAATTACCATTCTACCAGCAGAATTATGATTCGAGCTTGCAGTCTAAATTAAAAACAATTCCTGCGGCGCCATAAATTTTTCTAATTTCAGTAGAAACTTCCTATGAAAAATTTGCTTCCGAGAATCTGAAAGGGAAATAATGAAAATCTATTAAGAAAGTAGCCGAAAATTTGCATTTTTTTTTACTGATTTAAACACTTTGTTCTGTCTAAAGTTTCAAGAACAGAGCTAGAATCTGCCTGGCTCCACTACTCATATCGTCTATAATTAGCACCGACATTTAAAAAAAAAAAAATTAAGGATTGTTTAAATTCCTCCCTCAAGTCTTGCCTCTCCTTTGCTAATAAACTCTGCACTCTTGAACAAACATAAAGAAAAAGAGCGACTGTAACTAAACAGAAAGCAAAACCCTCCAATTTTCTGCCACATTAAATCCCTCTGTCTGTGGAAGAGTTAAGACTCTACTATAGCTCAGTCCAAAAAGATTGTCAAAAAGCAAGAGGCAATCGGCGTAAAGAGTGACATTTCCCGGGGTCAGGTCGCAAACCTAAAAATACATTTCATTACCAACCTACCCCATGAAAAACCCGGTTTCCTGGATGAATTCCTTAATTAACAAACTTGTTCCTTAATTCGGTGACAGGTGATGAAATTATGGCCCTCTGGAATACTATTTGCCTTGTGAACTTCAAAATCCAATAAGCCAGACTTGTGCTCTTTCCCGAGTCGAACGCAAATACCTCTGGAAAAGGAAATGTTGGGCGGATGGGCGTTTGTTCTCGTTATTATGAGGCATAATGTGATTGGTATTCATCAGTCCCTCGCCTCTTCGGGTGGGTGTTTTGTATATTTCCACGTAAGAATGGTCGGAGAAAAATGGGTAGAAAAAAGAAAAAAAGCACTCTATTTAATAAGGGACTTTTGTTTAAAAAAAATATTCCAGGTAACGGTTTCGCACGTAATCGATAGTTCACGGTCTTGTTGACACTTATTCAGTTTATTTTTTAATTAGAAAATTGTGTTTTAATTGTATGGCTATAATCTAATTAGCTTTGATTCAATTGTACGTATTATTTCCATTTGTCACATTATAGTCTCAAACCGGACTAAAACCATAAATATTTTAAATTCCTTTATGTTTAACGTTACCTTCACAAAAAGATCAAAAGGTGAGTGGAGTGACCCAGAACCGGCCTAGCTTTGCTACTAGCCTGCGGTTTCCTCTCAAATATTTATTCAAACAAAACACAACAATTGACAGAAGTCCTTTTTTTTAGAATCAAAGTCACTTAGTAAATGCTAAGGTTTAACGTCAGTAATTGCTAAGTCTTCGACCCAGGAGCCTCAAACTTTTTTTTCTCCTCAGAACTGAATTCAAAGATTACTGAACAGCTTCCCTCAGATAATAACTGCTTGAAATTCCACCCGATACACAACACAAAAACTTTCTTTTTTTCTAACAATTGGATTCAGTAACTGAGCTCTTTCAAACACAAACTTCGCTTTTATTTCCAGTTATGACTTCAAAATTCTAAACTGTTCAAGAAAGAAAATTCTATACAGTCACAGAGTTTCTTTTATTCTCAGAAATTAAACTCAGTAAGTGAGCAGTTTCCACCCAACAGACTCAAAGTTTGTTAGCACCTCAGAATTGAACTCAAAAAATAACTATTGAACTGCTTAACTCAGGTAAAAACTGCTTAAAATTCCACTCAACAAACTCAAAATTTGTCTTTTTCCCTGTATTGAGTTCAAAACTTACTAAACTCTTCAACTCTAGTAACTTTATAAAATTTCAAACAAATCAAACTATTTTTTCTCAAAATCAAACTCAGTAAGTGCTGCAGTTTCCACCAAACAGATTCAAATTTTGTTGGTTCCTCAGAACGAAACTCAAAGAGTAACTACTGAACTATTCAACTCAGATAATAAATGCTTAAAATTTCACCAAAAACACACAATCTCCGAGTTTTTGTCAGAATTTAACTCAGTAAATATTGCAATTTCGACCTAACAGACTCAAACTTTTTTTCTAAATACTGAGTTCATCTACTAAACTGTTCAATTCGGGTAATTTAATAACTAGATAACATTTCATACAGACACAAAACTTTTTTTTCTCAGAACTCCACTCAGTTATTAACTGCTGCACCTTCCACCGAACAGTCCGAAACTTCGTTTCTTAGATTTGAAAATACTCAAAAAATAACTAATGAACTACTCTACCCAGAAAATAGTTGCTTAGAATTCCATCCAACAGACATATTTTTTCTTAGAATTGAACTCAATATTGGCTGTCACTTCCACCCAACAGATTCAACTTTTGGCCAAAAAATGTCAAATGATTCCTTTTGCTTTTATCATATTACGGACTTAACCTGGACTTTAAAAGAAGTATATTATATTAAATTAATTAATAAATATCCAAAAGTTGTTATATTGAGATTGAGTTAAATAGTAAATTACATACAATTTTTTAAAAATTTTGTTATATTTAACATTATTGTCAAAAGGTCAAAAGGAGAGGAGGGCGGGGCGACCCAGAACCGGCCTAGCTACACTACTAGCCTGCAATTTCCTCTCAAATATTTGTTCAAGCAAAACACAATAATAATTCCTAATGCACGAGATAAATAAATAACAATTATTAATTGCTTTAATATACGAATCCCGGACCACGACATTTCAAATAAAGCGCACGCGACATTTTTAAATCCAATAAAATGCATTATTGTTATTTAATAAATAACGTAATATTAATCATTGTACGAGTCCAATTGTAGGAGCGGAAATGTGTTGTCAGAGAGAAAACTTTACACAATTTGTTGTTTTATTTGCGCTTTTTTTAACGTTTTTATTCACACAAATCGAAAGGAAAATTCCATCCAATAAAAAAAAGGTCCTCACGTAACAATCCTAATTTTTTACGCCCAATTTATTGCCTCTGTCGTTATTTTCTTTAAGACGACCTTGTTATTTTGTCCATTCCCTTATAGGCCCTTTTTTCCGTCAGTTTTTGCTGATGGTGCGCAATACAGCCACCTAGACATCCCCTATAGCAATTAATTAAGGGTACCACCATTGATACAACTTTGGTGATCGCACAATAATTACCTCTCCAGAGCAATGTTAAACATGGAGAGTCTGCGTGTTGGCATCCGCCGAAGAAGCTTGTTATCCCGCGTCCGCTTATTACAGTGCGACACGCTCCATACTCCAGTGAACTTCAAAGTTTCCCCAAAAACCGCCGAAGCGCGCTGAAGTTGCCGAACTTTCCGGTGTTTTCACACGGGCGAAAGTTGCGGAATTAGTTTAATACGTGTTTTTCTTTTAGCACAGCTCAAGGGTAAGTAAGATAGGTTTATAAACTTGGAGTGCAAATGTTTGTACACAAATATTGCTTCATGGAGTAGGGGAAGTTGGGGATGAATAGTTTCCCATAAAGTTTCTGATACTAAGTTCGGCAAATTTATTCGGTACGTGATATTGAAACTTACTTAAGTGGGAAAGTTGGTTATAAATAAATTTGTTGATTTAGGCCCTCAATCACATAAAAAATTTTTGTGCAAAAACTCCTTAGAAATAATGCTGCATCTTTGCGGCATATTTTCCATACTCTACATCATTTTATGTAATGTAGAAATGGACGAAAATTATCGTTCTTTCCGGATTTGGGTTCAGTGGGTAACTGCTTAAACTTCCAACCAAGAAACCTAAATTTCGCCTCAAATCTGAACTAAAAAGTCACTACTGAGCTGCTAAGCTCAAATAACAACTACTTAAAATTCTACTCAGTAGATGTAACCTGTCACTTTTTCTCAGATTTAAACTCAGCTCAGTAGATGCTTCAACTTCCACCCAGCAGACTCACACTTCATTTGTTCCATGCAACAGGCTCAAACTATAGTTAACTGCTAAACTCAGTTAACGGCTTAGAATTATACTGATCGCTGCCCTTCCAACAGGCACAAGCTTTTTTTTCTTAGAATTAAATTCAGTTACTGTTGAGACTTCTACTCAATAACAAGCTTAGCTTTATACTAAAAATTAAAGATCAGTTAGTAGTCTCTTAAAATTTCACTCAACACACTTTTCTTGTTTGTTAGGATTGAACTCAGTAAGGAACGGCTGCAACTTCTACCCGACAGACCCAAACCTCCTTTGTCCTTCAGAGTTGAGCTACTCAAAAAATAACTAGTAAACTTGTCATTTACTTCTTAAAATTCCACCCAACACAGACAAACGTTCATTATTACTCAGAATTAAACTTAGTAAGTGCTGCAGTTTCCACCTGTGGTGAGACTTCCACCCAACAGAATCAAACATTTTGTTTTCCTGCGAATTAAACTCAGTTACTAAGCTACTCAATTTAGATAATAACTGTTTAAAATGCTACTAAACAGACACAATGTTTTAATCTCAAAATTGAATATAGAAACTGCTAAGACTCCTACCCAACAGACTCAAGGTTTGTTTCGTAGAACTGAATTCAAAAAGTAACTATTTAACTCCTTTGTTCGGATATTAACTGCCTAAAATTCCACACGACAGATACAATCTTTCTATTTTCTCAGAACTGGACTCAGGTGATGACGCCCAACAGACTCAAGATATGTTTTTTTTCCTCAGATTGGAACTAATAATAAACTTCTTATCTGCTTAAAATTTTACCAAGAGACACAAAATTTATTTTTTTTCTCAGAATCGATCTCACTTAGTAACTATTGAACCTTCCACCCAACAAATTAAAATTTCGTTTCTTCCCGATTACTGAGTTCATTAGACAACACCTCCATGAAATTCCAGACACACACAAACTTTTGTTTTTCTCAGAATTAAACTGAGTAAGTCCTGCAGTTTTCTCCCACTCAACTCAAACGTGGTTTATTCCTCACAACTGAATTCACAGAGTAACTACTAAACTGCTTAACTCAGATAATAACGGATTAGAATTCCACCCAAGAGACACAGTGTTTTTTTCTTAGAATTGGACTCAGTCACTGCTGAGACTTCCACCCAACACACTCAAACTTCGTTTATTCCTCAGAACTGAATTCAAGAAGTAACTACTGAATTGTTTAACTCAGAAAAACACTGCTTAGAATTCCACCCAACAAGCACATTTTTTTCTTGAAATTGAACTCAGTAACTGCTGAGACTTCTACCCAACAAGCAAAATGTTTTTTTAGACTTGAACTCATTAACTGCTGAAACTTCCACCTAACAGACCCAAACTTTGTTTGTTCCTCGAAACTGAATTGAAAGCGTAACTACTAACCTGCTTAAGTAGTCTAATAACTGCTTCGAAGAGAGATAGTTTTTTTCTCAGAATTGAACCAAGTAACAGCTGAGACTTCCACCCAATAGACTCAAACTTCGGTTTTTTCCTCAAAATTGATCTCAGCGAGTAACTACTGAACTAACACAACAGACACAAAATTTCTTTTCTTAGAATTAAACTCAGTTAATAACTGCCAAGGCTGCCACCCAACAGACTCAAGCTTCGTCTCATCCCCTGAGTTGGATTCAAACGAGTAACTCCTAGACCGCTCAACTCAGAAAGTCAACTCCAGAATTTCATCTAACAGAATTAACCTCAGCAACGGCTGAAACTTCCACCCAATAGCCAAACTACTAAAAAACTACTGAACCTACTAAACTGACAAAACAGGCACAAACTTTTTTTTCTCACAATTGAACTCGGTTAATAACTTATGAGGCTTTTACCCAACAGACTCAAATTTCGTTTTTTGCTCAAATCAGATAATAATTGCTTAGGAATTCATTCAATAGATACATTGTTTTTTCTAAGAATTTAAATTAGCAACTACTAAGAATTCCACCCAATAGATACAATCTTTGTTTTTTTTTCTCTGGATTGAGATTAACGAGTAACTACTAAACTTATCAGCTCAGATAAAATCTGCGTAAAATTCCACCCAACAGACACAATTTCAGTTCCTTAGAATTGGGTTCAGTATCTGCTGAGACATCCACCCAACAGACTCAAGCTACCATGTTGCTACAACAGACACAAACTTCCAGAGAAAGTTGAGTTCTGTAACTGCTGAGAGTTCCACCCAACAAACTTAAGCCACTAAACTGAGACACTAGAAACAAACTGTATTTTTTTCTCTCAGAATTACACTCATATATCAACCGCTGAAACTTCCACCCAACAGACTCAAACTGTCATTTTCCTTCAGCATAACTCAGTGACTGGTAAACCTTCCTCCCAACAAAAAGTTCTAAAACAATTTGTGATTAATTTTCGACTTTTTTTAATTTTTTCCAAATTGTGTACAAAAAAAACTTTAGTAGCTAACACAATAAATAATTTTTTGGAATTTCACCCAACAGTCATAAACTTTATTTTTAGAATTGGATTTACATAGAACTATTTTGCTATAGAACAACATTGCATTTTTGACTCAGAACTAAACTTAAAAAGTAATTACTGAGTTGCTAAGCTCAAAAAAAACTACTTAGAATTCTGCTCAGAATTAAACTCAGTTCAGTAATTGCTCCAACTTCCACCCAATAGACTTAAACCTCGTTTCTTCCTCAGAACTGAGCCACTCAAAGAATAACTAGGAACTAAACATCTCAACTCAGATAATAACTGCTTAAAATTACTCCAGACAATTTTTTTTTTTTTTTAGAATTATACTTAGTAAATAACTGCTGAGGCTTCCACCCAACAGACTCGACCTGTCTTTCTTCGCCAAAATTAAGTTGCTAACAGGTTCACCTTCCGCCCAACAAAAGGCCAACTTTCTTGAGTTATTTCACCGTACAGAGTTCAAAAGGTACCTACTGTACTGCTCAAATTATCATCTTTTTTTTTTGTTAATTGAAATCAGCAACTGCTCATAATTCCACCCAACAGACTCAAACTTCGTTTTTTTTCTCTGATTTGAGTTTACCGAGTAACTACTAAACTTATCAGCTCAGATAAAATCTGCGTAAAATTCCACCCAACAGACACAATTCCAGTTCCTTAGAATTGAGTTCAGTATCTGCTGAGACATCCAACTAACAGACTCAAGCTACCATATTGCTACAACAGACACAAACTTCCAGAGAAAGTTAAGTTCTGTAACTGCTGAGAGTTCCACCCAACAAACTTAAGCCACTAAACTGAGACACTAAAAACAAACTGTATTTTTTTCTCTCAGAATTACATTCATATAGTAACCGCTGAAACTTCCACCCAACAGACTCAAACTGTCATTTTCCTTCAGCATAACTCAGTGACTGGTAAACCTTCCTCCCAACAAAAAGTTCTAAAACAATTTGTGATTAATTTTCGACTTTTTTCAATTTTTTCCAAATTGTGTACAAAAAAAAACTTTAGTAGCTAACACAATAAGTAGTTTTTTTGGAGTTTCACCCAACAGTCATTAACAATTTTTTAGAATTGGATTTACATAGAACTATTTTGCTATAGAACAAATTTGCCTTTTTGAATCAGAACTAAACTTAAAAAGTATTTACTGGGTTGCTAAGCTCAGAAGAAAACTACTTAGAATTCTGCTTACAATTAAATTCAGTTCAGTAGTTGCTCCAACTTCCACCCAACAGACTTAAACCTCGTTTCTTCCTCAGAACTGAGCCACTCAAAGAATAACTATATTACTAAATTCCACCAGACAAAAAAAATATTTTTTTAGAATTAAACTTAGTTAATAACTACTGAGGCTTCCACCCAACAGACTCAAACTGTCTTTCTTCGTCAAAATTAAGTTGCTAACAGGTTCACCTTCCGCCCAACAAAAGGCAGACTTTCTTGAATTACTTCACAGTACAGAGTTCAAAAGATACCTACTGTACTGCTCCAATCATCATCATTTTTCTTTTAGAATTGAAATCAGCAACTGCTCCACCCAACAGACTCATACTTCGTTTTTTTTCTCTGAATTGAGTTTAACTACTAAACTTCTAAACTCAGATAGATAAAAACTTCTTAGAATTCCACCCAACTAACACAATTTTTGTTTCTTAGAATTAAGTTCAGTATTTGTTGAGACTTCCACCCAACAGATTCAAGTTACTATACTGCTACAACAGACACGAACTTCTAGAGAAATTTGAGTTCAATAACTTCTGAGAAGTCCACCCGACAGACCTAAACTACAGAAACAAACTGTATTTTTTTCTGTCAGAACTACATTAATTTAACAACTGCTGAAACTTCCACCCAACAGACTCAAACTGTCATTTTCCTTCAGCATAACTCAATAACTGGTTAACCTTCCTCCCAGCAATAATTTCTAAATAATTTGTGATTAGTTTTCGACCTTTTTCAGTTTATTCCAAATTGTTTACAAAAAAAACTTTAGTAAGTAACACAATAAGTAATTTTTTAGAGTTTCAGCCAACAGTCATGAACTTTTTTTTAGAATTGGATTTACATAGAACTTCCAACCAGGTGCCACAAATTCGCTTTTTTGACTCAGAACTAAACTTGGAAAGTAATTACTGAGTTGCTAAGCTCAAAAAAAAACTACTTAGAATTCTGCTCAGAATTAAACTCAGTTCAGTAATTGCTCCAACTTCCACCCAATAGACTTAAACCTCGTTTCTTCCTCAGAACTGATCCACTCAAAGAATAACTAGGAACTAAACATCTCAACTCATATAATAACTGCCTAAAATTCCATCAGACAAAAAAATTATTTTTTTCTTAGAATTAAACTCAGTTAATAACTGCTGAGCCTTCCACCCAACAGTCTCAAACTTCGTTTTTCTTTTGAAATGAGTTTAACTAGTAACTATTAAACTTCTCAACTCAGTTAATGACTGCTAAGAATTCCACCAAAAAGACATAATATTTTTTTCTTAGAATTAAACTCACTTAATAACTGATCAAGCTTCCACCCAAAATAGATTCAAACTTCGCCTTTTCTTCTGTATTGAATTCAACGAATAACTGCTAACCTGCTCAACTCAGAGAGTCAACTCGAGAATTCCATCCAACAGAATTGAGCTCAGTAACGGCTGAGATTTCCACCCTTTAGCCAAAAAATACTGAACTGACAAAACAGACACAATTTTTTTTTCTCTCAATTAAACTCATTTAATAAATGATGGAACTTCCACCCAATAGACTCAAACTGTCTTTCTTCGTCAAAGTTAAGTTGCTAACAGGTTCACCTTCCGCCCATCATAACGCAAACTTTCTTTAGTTATTTCACAGAGCAGAGTTCAAAGGATACCTACTGTACTATTCAAATCGATAATAACTGCTTAGAATTTCACCGATATATACTTTTTTTTTCATTAGAATTGGAATCAGAAACTGTTGAGAATTCCACCCAACAGACTCAAACTTCGTTTTTTTTTCTCTGAATTGAGTTTAGCAAGTATGTTACTACTAAACTTCTCAACTCAGATAAAATCTGCTGTGACTTCCACCCAACACACTCAAGCTGTTAAGCTGCCACAGCACACATAAACTTCCAGAGAAAATTGAGTTCAGTAACTGCTGAGATTTTCACCCAACAGACCCAAGCTGCTAAACTGCCACAACACACACAAACTTCCAAAAAAAGTTGAGTTCAGTAACTGCTGAGACATCCACCCAACAGACCCAAGCTGCTAAACTGCCACAACACACACAAACTTTCAGAAAAAACTGAGTTCAGTAACTGCTAAGACTTCCACCCAACAACTTAAACTACAACATATTTTCCAAATAACTTAAACATCTTTTTTTTGGACCGGATGCATATTGTTCTGTTATGATGATAGACCATAGAAAGTCTGTTTTTCTCAGAATTGAACTCAGTATCTGCTGAGACTTCTACCCAACAGACTCAGAACATTGAGCGATTTCGCCCTTTTTATTAATTTTACATATCTATCGCCCTTGCGTCATAAATTAATATATTATGTCGCATTTGAGAAATACGCTATTTCTCCACTAAAGGGGGCAACCTTAAAAAGTTTCCTATTGCAAAGTTAAAACATAAATGCACCTTTCAGGGAGCCGTATTGTTCAGCTCGAGGTCCTTAAGGGTTTCCTCTTTGTCCTTCAATAACAATTCAGCCTGCACCTGACCTAGATATTTTTTAGATGCCAGAAACAAAATAATACACTTGTTGTTTGTCAAAAAATATTTTAAACTTACACTGCTAGATTTTGAAACACTTTGGCAGGAATGCGAATTAAGGGCACGTGTTTCTAGGCCCATATAAAGACGAATTTATCCAATTTCGTGCGAAGCTAATCTACTTTTAGAGGGCAATATATGAGCTGTGCCAATCGCCGCTATAGAAACTAATAGCTGCAGTTTATGGTGGATGCAGTTTTATGGGCAAAGGCTCACATATATGTGACTGAAAGAAAATATTACCCTTTGATACCCGAACTTCATAGACAGGAGGTTCAAATTCGAACATTTGCGGTTAAAGACACCAAAATATTTAAATTCATCTCCTACATGACATTTATGGATACGGACAATGTCAAAGCCAATTTGCTCTCAGGCAGGCGAAGAACCTCTTCAATATATAAAATCAGGGATTTCGCTATGGAAATTACGTTATTAGGTCTGGCAGCTGGGTTTGAATTTTGATGTGAAGTCGCCCTCTTAGGCTCAGAAAGAAGGCATCGTCTCTATGTCACTGAAAATAGGTTTTGCGGTCCAGAAACTACTTTTTTACTACGCTCTTTGGGAAGTTGTCTAAAAAGTTGCTTCTCACTGGCAGGAAAGATGTCCGAAATTAATAACAAAATGCAGATTTTATGACATATTTTTTACTTTTCTTGGATCGAATAAGAAACCATGGTTAGAATAAATGGCATATTTTCCATATCAAACATATTTTAAATTTCAGCTTATATGGAAAATATGTCATTTACAAGTGGAATTATCTGACGCTTATTAATGAAAGATTCCGAGCGATATTTTATAATTTGGCGCCGAAAGTCGGACATACGAATAATAATTGGGAATTCAGGTTACGTTAAAAGAGGAACGCCTTAACAGGGATCCAAAATTGGTTCCTGTAAGTCGTTCTTGGGTTAAAAGCAAACCAAATGTTTGATAAAGCATCAGAGCTCAGAGCGATCAAAACTGTTGAATTCTAAAAGTCCCATTGAAATTCTTCCTGAAAGTACAGATGTACGTTTATTAATGAAAGATTCGCGATGAAGCGAGGATTTAATTTGGCGCCAAAAGTGGAGCGTAAAGATATTAATTGGGGATAAACGTTCATAGTATATCAACGTGTTGGAGACAGTGGATTTACCAAGCTACTAAATAGTTTGATCAAAATTCAAGAAAATTCCTAGAGATGAACCACTTAAATTGGCTCCCAAATTGGTCCTTTTAAATCGGTTAGGGACTATATCCAAAAAAAATTATTTGACAAAGACACAGAAGTTGAAATTTCGAATGAAATGCTTCCCGAAAGTAAAGATATACGCCGCCATTCATGATAGATTCCAAAAGAGGATTTAATAAGAAAAAATGGCAATTTGGTGCCGCAGTTGGGACGCAAAAGAAAGTTTCGCCAATTCGAAGACATAGTCAAAGTACACCCTTTGGATTTGTCAAACTCAAAAGATAAAAAATGGTGGGAGAAAGGAGACAAGACAGAAAATGTGAGTAAAAGTTGGAGATGTATAAAGATTATGCAAATTTGCAAGTTAATAAAAAGTGGAAATTTGACGCCGCAGATGGGGCACTAAAGCGAGCTTCGGCAATTCTAAGACATAGTCACCCTTTGGACTAGTCAAGCTCAAAAGACAAAAACTAATTAGGCAGAAGGAGAAAAGTCAGAAATAGTGACGAAAGTGTAATATGCAAAGAAATTATGCAAATTTGCAAGTCAAACAAAAAGTGGCAATTTGGCGCAGTAGTTGGGGCATAAAAGCGAAGTTTTGCCAAGTTCGAAGATGAGGAACACTCACGTTCAATTTATGATCTACACTCAATTTATAGAAAGGAGAAAAAAAGCAGAAAAAGCGACAGAACAGTTGCAGATGCATAAGGTTAAGCAAAATTGCAAATCAATCAAAAAGTTGCAATTAGGCGCCGCAGTTGGTGTACAAAAGCAAGTTTCGCCAATTTGAAGACATAGTGAAGGTACAACCTTTGGACTAGTCAAGCTCAAAAAATAAAAATTAATTGGGCGAAAGGAGAAAACACAGAAAAAGCGACAAAAGTTTTATATGCATGGAGATTATGCAAATTTGCAAGTCAATAATAAAGTGGCAGTTAGGCGCCACAGTTGGTCGCTAAAGCAAGCTTCGGCAATTCTAAGACATAGTCAAGTTCACCCTTTGGACTACTCACGGTCAAAAGATAAAAATTAATTGGACCAAAGGAGAAAAGACAGAAAAAGCGACAAAAGTTGCATAAGCATAAAGATTATGCAAATTTACAAGACAATCAAAAAGTAGCAATTTGGCGCCGTAGTTGGGGCACAAAGGCAAAGTTTGCCGATTCGAAGATAAGGTAGGTACACTCTCTGTATTTGTCAAGCTCGGAATATAAAACTTAATTGAGAGAAAGGAGAAAAAACAGAAAAAGCGACAAAAGTATCATATGCATAGAAATTATGCAAAATTGCAAGTCAACCAAAAAGTGGCAATTTGGCGCCGTAGTTGGGGCATAAAAGCGAGTTTCGTCAATTCGAAGACATAGTCAAGATACACCCTTTGGACTAGTCAAGCTCAAAAAATAAAAATTAATTGGGCGAAAGGAGAAAAGGCAGAAAAAGCAACAAAAGTTTCATATGCAAAGAAATTATGCAAATTTGCAAGTCAATCAAAAAGTAGCAATTTGGCGCCGTAGTTGGGGCACAAAGGCAAAGTTTTGCCGATTCGAAGATGAGGTAGGTACACTCTCTGTATTTGTCAAGCTCGGAATATAAAAATTAATTGAGAGAAAGGAGAAAAAAACAGAAAAAGCGACAAAAGTATCATATGCATAGAAATTATGGAAAATTGCAACTCAACCAAAAAGTGGCAATTTGGCGCCGTAGTTGGGGCATAAAAGCGAGTTTCGTCAATTCGAAGACATAGTCAAGATACACCCTTCGGACTACTCACGGTCAAAAGATAAAAATTAATTGGGCCAAAGGAGAAAAGACAGAAAAAGCGACAAAAGTTGCATATGCATAAGGATTATGCAAATTTACAAGTCAATCAAAAAGTAGCAATTTGGCGCTGTAGTTGGGGCACAAAGGCAAAGTTTTGCCGATTCGAAGATGAGGTAGGTACACTCGCTGTATTTGTCAAGCTCGGAATATAAAAATTAATTGAGAGAAAGGAGAAAAAACAGAAAAAGCGACAAAAGTATCGTATGCATAGAAATTATGCAAATTTGCAAGTCAATAATAAAGTAGCAATTTGGCGCCGTAGTTGGGGCACAAAGGCAAAGTTTTGCCGATTCGAAGATGAGGTGGGTACACTCTCTGTATTTGTCAAGCTCGGAATATAAAAATTAATTGAGAGAAAGGAAAAGAAACAGAAAAAGCGACAAAAGTATCATATGCAAAATTGCAAGTCAACCAAAAAATGGCAATTTGGCGCCGTAGTTGGGGCATAAAAGCGAGTTTCGTCAATTCGAAGACATAGTCAAGATACACCCTTTTGACTAGTCAAGCTCAAAAAATAAAAATTAATTGGGCGAAAGGAGAAAAGGCAGAAAAAGCAACAAAAGTTTCATATGCAAAGAAATTATGCAAATTTGCAAGTCAATCAAATAGTAGCAATTTGGCGCCGTAGTTGGGGCACAAAGGCAAAGTTTTGCCGATTCGAAGATGAGGTAGGTACACTCTCTGTATTTGTCAAGCTCGGAATATAAAAATTAATTGAGAGAAAGGAAAAAAAACAGAAAAAGCGACAAAAGTATCATATGCATAGAAATTATGGAAAATTGCAACTCAACCAAAAAGTGGCAATTTGGCGCCGTAGTTGGGGCATAAAAGCGAGTTTCGTCAATTCGAAGACATAGTCAAGATACACCCTTCGGACTACTCACGGTCAAAAGATAAAAATTAATTGGGCCAAAGGAGAAAAGACAGAAAAAGCGACAAAAGTTGCATATGCATAAGGATTATGCAAATTTACAAGTCAATCAAAAAGTAGCAATTTGGCGCCGTAGTTGGGGCACAAAGGCAAAGTTTTGCCGATTCGAAGATGAGGTAGGTACACTCTCTGTATTTGTCAAGCTCGGAATATAAAAATTAATTGAGTGAAAGGAAAAAAAAAGCAGAAAAAGCGACAAACGTATCATATGCATAGAAATTATGCAAAATTGCAAGTCAACCAAAAAGTAGCAGTTGGGCGCCGTAGTTGGGTCATAAAAGCGAGTTTCGTCAATTCGAAGACATAGTCAAGATACACCCTTCGGACTACTCACGGTCAAAAGATAAAAAATAATAGAGCCAAAGGAGAAAAAACAGAAAAAGCGACAAAAGTATCATATGCATAGAAATTATGCAAAATTGCAAGTCAACCAAAAAGTGGCAATTTGGAGCCGTAGTTATGGCATCAAAGCGAGTTTCGTCAATTCGAAGACATAGTCAAGATACACCCTTTGGACTACTCCCGGTCAAAAGATAAAAATGAATAGGGCCAAAGGAGAAAAGACAGAAAAAACGACAAAAGTTGCATATGCATAAGGATTATGCAAATTTACAAGTCAATCAAAAAGTAGCAATTTGGCGCCCTAGTTGGGGCACAAAGGCAAAGTTTTGCCAATTCGAAGATGAGGTAGGTACACTCTCTGTATTTGTCAAGCTCGGAATATAAAAATTAATTGAGAGAAAGGAGAAAAAACAGAAAAAGCGACAAAAGTATCATATGCATAGAAATTATGCAGATTTGCAAGTCAATCAATAAGTGGCAATTTGGAGCCGTAATTGGGGCATAAAAGCGAAGTTTTTCCATTGTGAACATGAAGTACACCCACTAGAGTTGTCAAGTTTGGAATATAAAAATTCGGAATAAAAAACAGGAAAAGCGAGAACAGTTGGAGTTGTATAAAGACTATGCAAATTTGCGAGGCAGTTGCAAAAAGTGGCAATTTGGCATTGCAGTCGTGGCACAAACGTGACTTTTACCAAACTGAAGAGATAGTCACAGTAAAAACTCTAGATTTGTCGAATTCAAAAGAAAAAAGTTATATAAAAAATGATAGAAAAAAAACAAGAAAAGTTTTGAGATGTGTAGAGATTATGCAAATTGGCAAGTCAATCAAAAAGTGGCACTTAGCCGCCGCAGTTGGTGCACAAAGGCCAGTTTCGTCAATTCGAAAACATACGTCAATATACACCCTCTAGATTAGTCATTCTCAAAAGTTAAAAATTATATGAGAAAAGAGAAAAACACAAGAAAATTTGGAGATGAATAGAAAATGTGCAAGTCATTAAAAAAGTGGTAATTTGGTGCAGTAGCGCAAAAGTGGGTCCTAGAGATCTTAGTATTCAGAGATCGAAGTCAAAACGACTTGGCTCCGAAAGTGGGACAAAAATAAATAATTGTTCAGGGTTTGCAATTTATCACGTGTTGGAGATAGTAGCATCTCCAAGCTACTTGATAAATTCCACAAAACACAAGAAAGATCCCTAAAGAGGAGCGACTTAAATTGGCTCCCAAATTGGTCCTTGTAAGTCATTTTGGGGCTATAAAATAAAAAAAAAAATGGCAAAACTACAAAAATAAGTTCAGGTTGATTAAGGTTAGGAGTTTTCAAATATGCTAGATCTAAATTTAAATTAAAATTACCAATAAAATGCTTACTGAACGTAGAGGTGTACGCTCGTTCATGGTATGGTCGAGGATTTAATTTGACGCCAAAGGCGGAACAAAAAAAGAATAATTAGGAATATGGGTCTGCAATATAAGATCGTGTTGGAGATAGAAGGATTTCCAGTTTCAACGAAATACAAGAAACATCTTAACTTTATTTTAAATTTGTTTTTGGTCCATAACAAAAAAACATTCACACTGCTTTTCAATTTATAAACCAAGAAAGAGTCATAGAGAGCATATACCTAATTTGGCGCCAAAAGTAGGGCCTAGAGACATGAAGCGAGAAGATTTTATATTAATATTAATGTCAAACACACATTTGTAAAATGATTGCGTAATTTAGAAAGAAGAAAGAATACTCAGTTGGCGCCAAAAAAGGCCCTTCCAGATTTTAAGCGTCAAAAAAATTCTATTATTTATAATATACAAACAACTTAGCTATTCTCTTTCATATTATACGTAACACATCTCTTATGATTTTATGTATGTGCATTAAACTATAAGCGTGAATAATCCAGCCAACCCTTATCTTTCTGGGTAACTAAGTCCGTTTAAAGCCTTGTCTTGGCCTAATAACCCTTATCTATCAGAACTGTATTAGTTCAGGGAGAACCTTTTGAAGGGCTAATTCAGGTTTAATGCTGTTTATCCGCCAAGAGCAATTTTAGCAACTTTGTTTGAAACTGCGTAAATTATTTTATCGAGCAAAAAGGCCTTGTTAACTATTCTCAAGACTGTGGGATCATAAACGTTTCGGCTAAAATTTCTACGCCATCGTAAACGACAAAAATTCGTTTAGTGGTTCCCTATCAAGCTAAATTTGTAAATGAGCTGCACTCCGAGCCAAAGTTCCAAAGAATGCGACTTTACAAAGTCAACTCAAAACTTCCGATACGAAAACTTTGTCATTGTCCTTACTGAAATCCCAGTCAAAGCCGAAAATAATTAATGGAGACTTTCGCTTTGCCATTCTGAGTTCCTTGACAATCAAAACCTAAACGTCGTCATAAGTGCGGCTGCACCTTGTACTTGTTCAGCTATGAGCCCTTAAGGGCTTCGTTCTTAAGCTCCATTGTCGGGAGTTATAAGGGTCTATCTGATAGCAGCTGTTGATATCTCTTTGGGGCGTTTGCCCGGCGAAACTGTGAGTCATGTTCGATTAAATTATGACCGACCTTTTTAATGCCCTTACCAGGCCATTTTCGACTATTTAGTGGATCCGAAACATGAATTTTATTACCATTTCCCGGAGACTAATTTGCCTGAAAGCTTTTTACCTTTATTAGGACCGCAGTCAAGATCACAATTTTTTTCCAAAAGAACGAAGGGAGAAAACACAGACTGTTTGTTGCTAAATTTAGCTGGTCTTGTTTTGTTTTCTCCCGAAACTCGCTTCTTTGGCTTAGATTTATCCTTAGAAGTTTCAACAAGGCCAAACAAGGGGTTAACTTTTTGCCCTGTGTCAGTTTCGTTAAAGAAGATTGTACTTCTTGAAGGGCAAAAGTAATTGTTTCGACATATTTCTTGGGCTGATTAATTGCTTCGTAGGAAGTTTCACGTTTCCACTATTCACCAAGAATTCTATATATTGTCTAATTTTGAGCAAATTTGGCAGGCCTGTGCTTTCAGGAATAATTTTAATTAGAAATTTATAATTCAACAAATTTTAAATCTATCTGACCTTGACCTCTAATGCTTTACATACACTTTTTTTGTCTACAGCCCAAAAACGATTTATAAGAACCGGTTTGGGAGCAATTCAAGTTGTTCATCTTAGGGATCTTTCTTGTATTTGGTTAAAACTATTTAATAGCTTGGTAGTTCCACTATCTTCAACAAATCTGTCTTGACTACACACCTGTATTTCGAATTATTATTTGTATGTCCGACTTTCGGCGCCAAATTAAAATATCGCTCGGAATCTTTCATTAATAAGAGCACATCTCTACTTTCAGGAAGAATTTCAATAGAAATTTTAGAATTCAATAAATTTGGAGACTCTTAACCTTGATCGCTCTGACTATGACCTCTAATATTCAAGCTTTACCACACTTATTTTTGTTTATAACCCAGAACGACATATAGGAATCAATTTGGGACTTAATTTAAGTCGTTCCTCTTAGGAATTATTCTTGTATTTTGTTGAAACTATTTAATAGCTTGGCAGTTGTTCTATCTTTAACAAATCGGTTTTTATTACAAACCTGAATTCCAAATTATTATTTGTATTACCCTTACTTTCGGCGCTAAATTATAAAATCTCGCTCGGAATCTTTTATAATAAGCGTGCATCTGTACTTTCAGGAAGAAATTTGTAATTCAACAAATTTTTTGCCTTGATCGATCTGACCTCGACTTTTAATGCTTTGCCATAGAGTTCTTTTTACAGCCCAAGAACAATTTATAGTAACCAATTTTGGAGCCAATTTAAATCGTTCATCTTCGGGATCTTTCTTGTATTTGGTTAAAACTATTTAATAGCTTGGTATTTCCACTATCTACAACAAGTTGGTTTTGACTACAAACCTGTATTTCGAGTTATTATTTGTATGCCCGAATGAAAATCTCGCTCCATATATCTAATTAAAAAGCGTATATCTGTACTTTCAGGAAGAATTTCATTAGCAATTTTAATATTCAACTTGTTTGAAAACTCCTAACAGCAGAAAAAGATTTTTTTTTCAGTGTCTTCAGTATCTGAGGAAACACCAATGTCATTTGGTGGTTCTATGGTTCTATTCCTCTGCCATCAGTCAACTAATCATCAAAACCCACGCAGTATTTTCGGCAAAGAATTTTTTGTAGCGACATAATAAACTAGAATCCAGTATTTTGACGCCTCACTTACGGCGCCAAATTAAACCCTCGCCTGGAATTTATCAGGAATCCAACCATCATGAATGAACGCAATTTTCTACTTTCCCGATGCAAATTCAATATTTTTCATATTTTAAAATTCCTAACCTTGATCGCTCTGACTTCGACCTCTGTTGCTTTACAGACTTTATTCAATCAAAACTGACTCAAAGCTAGTTCATATCACTTATGGCTTTCCCTATACTCTCAGACTTCTTAAAAGTCGTTTTGAGCTGGTGGCAACATCAAACGGAAACTATTTGCGGCTTCACCGTCGAAGTTGAACAAGCGTTTACTTTTATTTACCGAAAGTGCGCATTACGTGGTAGACAGATCAGAATCGAAACTTTTAGAAGAATAAATTAATTGTTTTCATGCCACAAAATTGATTTATCGAAACCAGCAATTTACTAGATAAGTAAGAGCTTTCCCCATAAATTACCTAGCCTGAAGGGGAGGGTAATATATACAAGCTTGAACCACTGGAATTGCAAAATTACACGTTTTGCCCTAAATTCCCCAAAGGGCTCGTGTTGCTTTGAGCCTGTCTCGGCAACTTACATATTAATAACGATTATTTACATAATATTCTGTATATTTACGGAAACACATTTTGGGTACAAATTTAATTACTTTATTGTTGCTTTACTTTTGAACCAGTGCCAGGAAAAATTGTTAAAGTAACTGATATATTCGCTGAAATTCTAAGTAGCACATAGAAAAAGGTATAAAGGGTGCTATTTGATACCAGCTTCTATTATTAACCCGCATTGCCTAATGGTCCGTCCATAAATAGCGACTTTCTCAGGCTTAAAAAATTGTTTAGTGTTGCATGTCAAGGAAGACAATTTCTTTTTTTAAAATTTATGAGACCAAAAATAGTCATTTAGGCAACATTTCATATATAAAAATAGATTTTATTCCCCACTAGATAATATCTCGACAATGTACATGTTCCGCTTTGTCGCCTCGAAACCATACAAATTCGTCGTTATTGAGGCGTGCTCAAATCAATTCCATTTCAGCCAATATCATTCGCGTATGTTTTAATGGGTTTTAGCAGGTGAAATTGCATGATTGCACCAATTTGCCGCTCGCAAAAAATGTCAAAATATATCACAAACCGAGCGAGCTTCAAGTTATTAAGATCCTTAATTAATCGTGTATCCTTACAAGGGTTATAAATTATTACGAGGCAGAGGTACAATAAATTATAGCTTCACTGCACAATAACAATCACGGAATGGATAAAATTTGAATTTTAATGACCATTTATTACTTAGCTTGTCGTGATAATGTTTGCTTATTAACCCGAATGGTTATTTTGGCTAAAAAGGCCCAAAGTATTGTTTGAAACTATGCAAACGACTTTTAATTTATCCTAATTTGCATTCGGCTGCAGCCGCTGCCCTTTCTAATAACTGTAGAGTGGGTGAAATGTTGAAACCTCGAAATTTCCATTAGGCTCATGCGTTATTCATGGAAACAATAGATTAAGTGGAAAAATAGAAGCGTAAGCTGTGTTTATTCAGAGAAGACAAATATTTATAAATTTTTATAAATTCTTTGTTTAATGATTGCAATGAACGATGAAATTCTCAAGGTGCCTTACAAGTTTGCCTTTGCCTTCGCCAAAAAGCCTCAGATTTAATTAGTCATTTATTCAGGTTCTTATTACGTTCTCATATATTTCTTCATATTGTAAAACTGAGGCTGTAGCCTCAGCATAACATCAACGTTCTCATCTTTCCTGGTAGAAAATTTGACAGTTTTGCTTGATAAAAAAAATCTGAAGCTAAGCAGCAGTTTTAGTTGTAGTTCTTGCCATTGAAACGAAAAAAAAGTACTTTGAAAAATGTGAGGCTTAGCCTCACCATCAAAAAAAATATTTTTCTCCAAGTTAAGAACGCAATTTACGATTTTATAAGTCATTTATTCAAGTTCTTATCACTACTCATATATATTCTTCATAATAAAAACTCAAGCTGTAGCCTCAGCATAATATCAACCTCCATATATTTCCTACTGGAAAAGTTGACAGTTTTGCTTGATAAGAAAAATCTGAGGCGAAGCCTCAGATTTAACTAGTCATTTATTCAAGTTCTTATTACATTTCATATAATTTCTTCGCAATAAAAACTGAGGTTGTAGCCTTAGCACAACATCAACTATCTCATCTTTCCTAGTAGAAAAGTTGACAATTTTGTCTGATAACTAAATAAAATCTGAGGCTAAGCCTCAGTATTTGATGTAGTTCTTGCCATTCAAACAAAGAAGACGTAGTTTTGATTGAATGTAAAATTATACATCATCTTACTTTGAAAAAATCTGAGGCTATAACCTTAGTATCAAGGAAAATCTTCTTCTCGAAGATAAAACGCAATTTAGAATTTAGTTAGTCATTTATTCAAGTTCTTATCATTCCTCTTATAATTTCTTCATAATAAAAACTGAGGCTGTAGCTTCAGCATAACATCAACCTTCTCATCTTTTCTGATAGTAAGGTTGACAGTTTTGACTGATAAGAAGAATATGAGGCTAAGCCTCAGATTTAATTTTTCATTTATTCAAGTTCCTATTTATTCTCATATAATTACTCAGCATAACATCAGCTTCTCATCTTCCCCGGTAGAAAAGTTGACAGTTTTCTCTGATAAATAAAATCTGAGGCTAAGCCTTAGTATTTGTTGTAGTTCTTGCCATTCAAACAAAGAAGAACTAGTTTTAAGTGAAAGTAAATTTGTAAAAAATTTTTAAAACATCGTCTTACCATGAAAAAATCTGAGGTTATAGCCTTAGTATCAAGGAAAATCTTCTTCTTTTGTAGCCTGAAAGCTTCTTCTGAAAACTGAAGCGTATCCTCAGCATAACATCAACCTCCTCATGTGTCCTGGTAGAAAAGTTGACAGTTTTGTTTGATAAGAAAAATGTGAGGCTAAGCCTCACATTTAATTAGTCTTAATATTAAAAACTGAGGCTGTAGTTTAAGCATAATATCAACCTTCTCATCTTTAATGGTAGAAAAGTTGACAGTTTTGTCTGATAAGAAAAATCTGAGGCTAAGCCTCAGTTTTAGTTGTAGTTCTTGCCATTTAAATAAAATAGCAATACATTGAAAAAATCTGAGGCTTATAGCTTCAGCATCAACGAAAGTCTTCTTCTCATAGTTAAGAACGCAATTTACGATTTAATAAATCATTCATTCAAGTTCTTATCAATCCTCATATATGTTCTTCATAAAAAGACCGAAGCTGTAGCCTGAGCATGACATCGGCCTCCTTATCTATCGTGGTAGAAAAGTTGACAGTTTCATCTGACAAGAAAAGTCTGAGGCTAAGCCTCGGTATTTGTTGTAGTTCTTACCATCCAAACAAAGAAGAACAAGTTTTGACTGAAAGTAAATTTATAAAACATCGCCATACTCCGAAAAAATTTGAGGCTGTAGCCTGAGTATCAAAAAAAATCTTCTCGAAGTTAAGAACGCAATATACGATTTAATAAGTCATTTATTTACGTTCTTATCACTCCTCACATATGTCCCCTATATTAATCCTCATATAATTTCTTCATATTATAAACTGAGGCTGTAGCTTAAGCATAATATCAATCTTCTCATCTTTCATGGTAGAAAAGTTGACAGTTTTGTCTGGTAAGAAAAATCTGAGGCTAAACCTCATTTTTAGTTGTAGTTCTTGCCATTCAAACGAAGAAAAAGTAGTTTTGACTGAAAGTAAATTTGTAAAACATCGTCTTACTTTGAAAAAATCTGAGGCCTCAATATCAAAGAAAATCTTCTTCTCGAAGTTAAGAGCGCAATTTACGATTTAATTAGTCATTTATTCAAGTTCTTATCATTCCCCTTATAATTTCTTCATAATAAAATCTGAGGCTGTAGCTTCAGCATAACATCAACCTTCTCACCTTTTCTGATAGTAAGGTTGACAGTTTCGTCTGATAAGAAGAATATGAGGCTAAGCCTCAGATTTAATTATTCATTTATTCAAGTTCTTATTTTTCTCATATAATTACTTCATTATAAAACTGAGGTTGAAGCCTCAGCATAACATCAGCTTTCTCATCTTTCCCGGTAGAAAAGTTGACAGTTTTCTCTGATAAGAAAAATCTGAGGCTAAGCCTCAGTATTTGTTGTAGTTCTTGCCATTCAAACAAAGAAGAACTAGTTTTGAGTGAAAGTAAATTTGAAAAAAAATTATAAAACATCGTCTTACTATGAAAAAATCTGAGGATATAGCCTTAGTATCAAGGAAAATCTTCTTCTTCTGTAGCCTGAAAACTTCTTCTGAAAACTGAAGCGTAGCCTCAGCATAACATCAACCTCCTCATGTCTCCTGGTAGAAAAGTTGACAGTTTTGTTTGATAATAAAAATGTGAGGCTAAGCCTCACATTTAATTAGACTTCATATTAAAAACTGAGGCTGTAGATTAAGCATAATATCAAACTTCTCATTCTTAATGGTAGAAAAGTTGACAGTTTTGTCTGATAAGAAAATTCTGAGGCTAAGCCTCAGATTTAACTAGTCATTTATTCGATTCCTTATCACACCTCATATATGTCCTTCATAATAAAACCGAAGCTGTAGCTTCAGCATATCATCAATCTCTTCATCTTTCCTGGTAGGAAAGCTGACAATTTCGTCTAATAAAAAAATCTGAAGTTGTACTTTCAGCATCAAGGAAAATCTTCTCCTCGAAGTTAGGAACACAATTTACAATTTAACTAGTCATTCATTCAAGTTCTTATCACTCCTCATATATGTTCTTCATAATAAAAACTGAATCTGTAGCCTCAGCATAATATCAACCTCCTCATCTTTCCTGGTAGAAAGGCTGACAGTTTTTTCTAATAAAAAACTCTGAGACTGAGCCTCAGATTTAATTAGTCATTTATTCAAGTTCTTATTATTTCTCATATAATTTCTTCATAATAAAAACTGAGGCTGTAGCCTTAGCATAACGTCAGCCTTCTCATCTTTCCTGGTAGAAAAATTGAGAGTTTCATCTGACAAGAAAAGTCTGAGGCTAAGCCTCAGTATTTGTTGTAGTTCTTACCATCCAAACAAAGAAGAACAAGTTTTGACTGAAAGTAAATTGATAAAACATCGTCTTACTCCGAAAAAAATCTGAGGGTAAGTCTCAGTATCAAGGAAAATCTTCTCGAAGTTAAGAACGCAATAAACGATTTAATAAGTCATTTATTCAAGTTCTTATCACTCCTCACATATGTCATCCATATTAATCCTCATATTATAAACTGAGGCTGTAGCTTAAGCATAACATCAACCTTCTCATCTTTCATGGTAGAAAAGTTGACAGTTTTGTCTGGTAAGAAAAATCTAAGGCTAAGCCTCATTTTTAGTTGTAGTTCTTGCCATTCAAACAAAGAAGAAGTAGTTTTGACTGAAAGTAAATTTGTAAAAAATCGTCTTACTTTGAAAAAACTTGAGGCCTCTGTATCAAAAAAATCTTCTTCACGAAGTTAAGAACGCAATTAACGATTTAATTAGTCATTTATTCAAGTTCTTATCATTCCCTATATAATTTCTTCATAATATAATCTGAGGCTGTAGCTTCAGCATAACATCAACCTTCTCATCTTTTCTGATAGTAAGGAAGGTTGACAGTTTTGTCTGATAAGAAAAATATGAGGCTAAGCCTCAGATTTAATTATTCATTTATTCACGTTCTTATTTTTTCTCATATAATTACTTCATTATAAAACTGAGGCTGAAGCCTCAGGATAACATCAGCCTTCTCATCTTTCCCGGTAGAAAAGTTGACAGTTTTCTCTGGTAAGAAAAATCTGAGGCTAAGCCTCAGTAATTGTTGTAGTTCTTTCGAACTTCGAAAAATCTGAGGCTATAGCCTCAGTATCAAGAAAAATCTTTTTCTCAAAGTTAAGAACGCAATTTACGATTTAATATGTCATTTATTCAAGTTCTTATCACTCCTTATATATGATCTTCATAACAAAAACTGAAGTTGTAGTCTCAGCATAATATCAACCTCCACATTTTTCCTGGTAGAAAAGTTGACAGTTTTGTCTGATAAGAGAGGTTTGTCTGAGGCTCGGCCTGAGATTTAATTAGTAATTTATTCAAGTTCTTATTACTTCTCATATAATTTCTTCATAATAAAAGCCTTAGTTTTCATTTATTCAGTTCATCATTTATTATTTGTGTGACCCACTTTGGGCGCCAAACTTGCTCCGCCACATCTTTTGCAAAGTTTTAAATTATCATATATGCTTTGCGTCCTTTTCCCAAGTTGCAAGAGGTGGATAGCGGGTGCAGGAAAAAAATACGTCCGTTTGAGAAATTGCCAACGTTTCGACCTTTTGAAGTTATTGAGGTATTGAGGTTTTCCTCAGCGGTTTCGGTTAGATATAGATGCCAACTTTTTTTGAGATTTTTCCAGGTTTTCAGTACTTGCACTAAAGAGAAAAATTATTTTTTGCTTAGAATCCACATATCCCACTTTCAGCGCCAAATTAAAGACTTGCTCTTTATGGCCCTGTTTAATTACGTTTTTGCTCAACGTTTACAGTTTATCATACATATATACGAAGCTGTCAAAATTGCCAAAAACCCACTTACCAGAACGAATAATATATTTCAATTTTAACCCTCTTTAATATAGAAGTCACGAAAATAAAGGCTAAACCAGCCTACAAATTATCCCCATCTCTCGGCGGGGGTAGCTGCTCACAGAAAACATTAACACCCTCGTCTTAGCTGCCTTATCCAAAATACATTTGCAAGTTTAATCCCGGCTCTAAATCGATTTGAAATTTTTTACGTACCTTTCGAGGGATAAGCGAATCAATCCGGGGATTCAAGGGGTTAGGCAGATGGTTTGTGGCTGACAAAATTGAGGTTTAAAAGGGTTATAGCGATGTTTTAAAACTCTTTTCCCACATCAATTTATGGACAAAATCATAACTGTGGCAATTTTATAAAAGCAATTCAAACTAATTTTCTAAGACCTAAAAGCTCAACTGCACTTCTTTCTGCCACTGCAGCGCTTTCAGGATAACTTATTTCCTTTCAGCCATTGGGTCGAGTCATTTATCTCAGTCTTCACTTTGGATTGAAAGATCAAGTGCTAACCTCTAGCTATATGTCGTGACAATTTTAGAATTTATCCACGAGGAACGGATAAAAGTGATTTTTGCTATAAAATGAACTAACATTAACAATAAAAATTCCTGAATTATTGAGAACCGACATAACACGTTCTCGCCAACAACTTTGAAGACTAACAGGTCAAGGGAGTAAAATTTATTGATGGTCCCTTAAATTCAACTAACTTTCGAGTTGAAATTACTTTAAGGCCCTTCAAGTTTCGCAGCTGTTGTACTGAAAGTTTCCCTACTTAAGCAGTAACTTGAATGTGCACTGTTCAAGATATCCTCGTTACTTACGTAAATTGTTCCAAAAATAAACAGCCTGGTCGTAAAGGCGGCCTTAAACAAGAGATAGACTAATTGCATTGAAAAGCTAATATCTATCGCGAGACGTGTGATTATCTGGGGCCGAAACACATACTCCTTTACAAATTGCAGACGCGTCGAGGTACATCAATCTTGAGAAGGTCAATATTTAGAAATCGCAGACCGAGAACGATTTATAAATGCCGCAGCAACACACGTTTCTCCTGCTTTTTCGCTCTTGGAAGTAACCGTCATTTTTAACCTCGTCATATTTGTAGTAACCTTGCAGTCGACGGGAATTTAATGTCGAGAGCCGCTTGCATATTTACGACGTTTTAGATTTGCATGCGAAGGCCTGTCTTCAAGTGTCTAGGAATGGTGCAGTTAATGGATCAAATCTAGATATTTATGAATGTTTTGCAGCAAAAAGTTATGGAACTGTATACGATCCGCGCCTGCGGCTTTGGAACTTTGAATTAAGCTGCAATAATGTTGGCATTTGAAAACTCCTAGCCCCCATCAATCTAGAGACTGTTTTTATTAAGCCTATTGGATCAATAAGGGGTGGGAGTTTTCAAATATACCATTTGCTATCTTATTTGCAAAAATAAAAATTTGCAAGTTATAGTAAATAAAAATTATTTACTACATTTTTGGCTTATACCTAAGGCCTTTCTTTAGCTCTAAATACTGTTAAACTTCCAGTAAAAAAAAGAGCTAAGTGTGCTCAAGTCAACTTTCAACGGGTTCACTTACCTCCACATTATAGGATTTTTAGTCTAAATGATGACTAACAAATCCAAAATTTACCCTCACTTTGCGCAGAATACGATTCTTCTATGGACACTGCATTCGGATATTTGATATTGGATAATGAGTGTCGTAAGTTTCAACTTTTGACGCCAAATTTCTTATTATGAGTATGGCCACAAGTCCACTCTCCTAGAGTGAACTTATTTTTGTTGTGGAATCTTTCGTTCTATAAAAATAAAAAAGAAGGCCAAGTTAGAGAGTTGTGGGCCCCACGTTTGGCGCCAAATTTCTTATTACGATTCCTTAGACTAGTCTACTCTTTTAGCGCTCTCCTATTTTTGTTGTGGAATTTTTGACCTATAAAAGTGTCTAAAGAATATCAAATCTACTGAGAGTTGTGGCATTTTTTTGTAACGTAAGCGTCTTAGATTACCAAACTTAATAAAAGATTCAGACAGTCTAAAATTCTCATTTCTAAAAGGTCTTGTCGAAAGTCTTGCCTGTTTTAGCATGCATTGTATTTGACGCCAAATTTCTTACTATCACTTTCATCGTGGGAATTCTGGTTGATAAAATAAATAGCGAAGCAAAGTTTTCCTTTCATATCAAGGCAAATTTCTTGTTATGACTATTACGTTCATTCTTGAAAGTCTTGCCTAATTTCATATCGCGGTTTCAGTGATCAAGACTAAGTTTTTCCCTTCCTAACTGAACGATTTGGCTGACACTTTTTGCGGGTCCCAGGTTTGGCGCCAAATTTCAAATTGACATGATGCGCAAGTACACTGTGTTCAAATCGTGTTGTGGAAATCTTGGCCTAGAGAATAAATAAAGAGAAGAAATTAGTGCTTTCTAAATAGAGCTGGGTCCACTGAGTATTTCTGGGAGCACCGTATCTGGCGCCAAATTCCTTGTTACGACTGTTTACACTTTTTTAAATTATTTTCGTTGTATTTTAGTCTACTAAATGAATACAGAGAAAACAGTTGTTAATCTGTATACAAGGTCAAGCAGGTTGAATATTTTTATGAGCCCCACGTTTGGCGCCAAATTTTAGGTTTGATGTTACGCATATGTATGTTAGTGAGCTACGTGCTATTTCCTGTAATCAAAATTATTAAGTAAAGTAAAATTCTTGCTTCTAAAAGAATCGAGTTCTTCGAGACATGTGGAGACATCATTTGGCGTCAACTCTCTTAAATGACTAGAGAATACTTTACATATTTTTGTTCAAATAATCGTTATGCGATTGTGGTTGTTACTTAGTAGTCGCATTGCATCAAATAAATATTTAAAATTTTTATATTTGTAATTTATGGTAAATTTGAAAACTCCACATCCCACATCATTCTAAATAATTCCTTATTATAAAACCCCATGGGGATTAGTGATTAGAGATTATGGGGATTATATTTATCCCCAAAAAATTTAGCTCTAACCCCTTCGCTTCTATTCAGATCTGTTCAATAAAGAAATATCGACATCCCTTCAAATATTAAACATTTGCACGTGAATGCAATCCAATCCTCGATGATTTCCCTTAAGCCGGACTCCAATCCAATCCTTATTGAAATCGTTACTCGATATGGAAACTTTCACATTTTTCCATTTCCTAGAGTAGCTGCACATCGTGGGTGTATGTATCCACGATGTTTGTCCATCTATGCGTTAAACCGATTCTCCTGGCCTATTTGCTATTTGGTGCGACAAAAATAACTTTTCCTGGAAGAGGTGAAGTTTTAATGAAATTTTGATGGCCTAGATCTGAGGACTATGATTTGAAAAGAATCTAATGACTATAGATTCATTGTCATTAGATTCTTTTCAAATCATGAACAAAGTAAAATAAATTTGAGGCGCAGAATTCGTGCTTTTTAACACATTTCTAGCGACAAAAACTCAATTTCTTCCAAATATTAAAATATATTCAAACGTTTGAGTAAGTGTACTTTGCTTTTTCGATATCTCACAATTTTGCTGCAATTGAAGTGGAAAGAGTTTCCATATGGAAACTTTTGCATCCCCCGTTTATTAAAAATAAATGCTTGTGCGAACTTTGTTATGTGCCTGTCAATATTGAATGTGTGAACATAAAACTGCATCTTTGGCCGAACTCAGTAACGGAAATTGGAGAAAAAGCTCAGTAAAATTTAAATTCATCAGTCATTAATCCAATGTTGAAAACAATAGAACTCTGAACTAAACATATCGTTGATGACTAATTTTACATCCTGCACAATAAATAAATCTTGTGTGTGTGTATTTTAAAGAAATTTTAGTATGTGTGATGGTTGCGGCCTGATGCTGCCTTGCTAGGCGAAACATGTAGCCCTAAAGGACAAAATATAAATTATTTGACTTATAGTTCTATTGTACTACATGTCTGGTGTTCTACATAAACTTTTTCTACGATCTTCTCTCAGTATTTGTCAATGTACTCAAAAGAGCCAGAACCCTTGCAGCTATACTGCTGGCTTGGACATTAAGCCCCAATATAAGCATTTCCATTAATCCTGGTTTGTTGCGTAATAAAAGTGACACAATAAAAGGTTCCACGTGTTTAAGCCTCAACAGGACAACTGTTTTCGCTGCCAGGCGACCCAATAGACACGTCCAAATCAGATTCGTTAACAGTGGCCTAATGGACAAGACCTGTCCGATGTTGAATCATCCGTGGACGTCGGCTACATAATAAATTCGATTCCCGACAGTATTCGGCCCATAAATCGAAATAAAATGGAGTAGTCGGGACGAGTGGTTGAACTCAAATAAAATCCGCATGCGAGGCGGCCCTTCTGCATAGAATTTACGTTCCCGTTTCCACGCCAGGTTAAGGGTCAATAGGGCGGACTCAATGGGGGGCATGTTGTCGTGACGGGATTGCAGTTGACTGCGTTTTGCTCAGGTTTTGGGGTCGCATTCAGTTAGAGGCTAGTTTACAGGTGCACAGGGTTAGAGAAGGCTAGACAATTTTACGTTTGATGATTTGGGCAAGTTGGGCGCCAACCGTAAAAGAGAGAAGCGTAAATCTGCCACTTTAAAGTTTTTTCCTCTTCAGGTCTATCAGGTGTTTTTAGTGTTAATGCTTTATAGTACTTAAATCCATAGTAACTGAACAATTTTTAGGTTGAAAAAATTTCCAGGTTAGAAAGTTTAACGCAATAGATTTAGACACGTCTCATTAAATTCTTAATTGCCAATCCAACCGTTACATCAGTATGCTAATCGTGTTTATAAAAAAAAGGTTCCAATTCGAGTTAACCCACGCCTTCATTAACAGTTTCCCCCCGAAGCTGCAGGGGGCAGTTTTATCGACTTACGTGCTTCGTCACCGACTCATCCTTTGATTAGGAATAATTGAAACGTCTGCTTTGGCGCTTTGAAGCGTCCCCCAGGAAATTAGCCCCTGACTTGTCTGATAATAATAGTTTCGTTTCCAGGAAGTGCAGCTGCAACAGCCATCAGGCAGGGGTATAATGAAGTGTTTACCGAACGACCACGTTCATTGTGAAGGCAGCAACTTTTGTATGCAACTAGTTTACAGCTGAGTGTGCCCATTGTACTTTCAAATATTTTCATTTTAATGTCATTTTTTACCAGACTGAATATTAAACTCGTCTAGACAAGAATTTAATTGTTTGATAAATAGTCGCTTTTCGCTTAAAAGAAATTAGAAGTCCAAATCGTTATTTTACATCCTCGAGAAAGATCCATTAATTGGCAGTTAACATTACGCCATTATTTGGGCTTTTGGCTTTCTCGTATTGAGGTTAATGTGGTTTTTATCCTCGAAAATGGTACTTCCGGAAATTGTTCGGGGCAATAAATTTTAACCCGTTTCATTGTGACGCTTTTCTGTGCCTTTACGAGGATTAAGATCGCTGCCTTTAAGCAATTAGCTCGAGTTACTTGGTTAAGCCATCGCTGTGTTTACAGCTCGGGCTTTCGGTCGTAAAAGGCGGGCACGTCTAAAAAAATCAGGAATGAAACTTTTCTTTATGAAAAATGCTGAATGTAAAATACCTTGTAAAGAAACCCGCTCTAAAGTTTCTGAATCCAAAATCTTAACAATGTTTGGATAAATATGGAGCTCCCAAAATTGAAACCAACTTGACTGTTGACTAAGCAGTTACCTAAAAAAGTTGGACATTTAAATAAATTCTGCATTGTTTTCGCTTAGAAACAAACACACAAATTTTTTCGACCCACATATGGCGCCAAATTAATAACTGTTAAGACCATAGTTACATACAAGCCTACGTTTCTCAAGCTTCTCAATTAGAAATCGAATTTCCAGACATCAAGTCAAAGTTTTCGTTTTTATCCCGAAATTGACTTGGTGCTGATGCTAGTTTTAAATACCACGTTTGGCGCCAAATTTATTGCGATTAAATTAAACAGTTTTTCCGAATTTGGAGCCAAAGTTGTTACTTTTCTTCTCTGTGCCTAAGTAAGTTTATTACGGCCTTTTATGGGTGACTATGACGACATATTTTGAATATGTGTAATATTTATTTTAAAGGCTAAAGATTTGGTTCTTAAAGTGAGTCAAGTCTGCTAAGGGTTATTGTACCACGTTTAGCGCCAACTTTCGTGCACAGATGATACTCAGCCGTGCAGGCTAGATTCTGCACGGGCTTTCGTGAATATCATCACCAAATTTTGTACTCGTACTGTAATATTTGGTAAATCCTGAAAATTCGTGTAACCTCAAAATTAGTAGAAATTTTTACAAAAATATAAAAACAGGCCGATTATTTTATAAAAAAAATGATTTTACATATTTGTTGCCACTACAAAGTGATATAGAGGTAATGTATATCACTTTGTGATGTGTATTTTATAAAAAAAATATATTTTACCTTTCTTTTGTTACATGCAAAGATATATAGATGATGCTTCGCAGGATGAGGATTTTGCTTCAATTAGGCCTCTGAAATATTTAAAAACTCTCTAAAACTCATTTTACTGCCATGAAATTTTGTGAAAAATACATAAGCAGAACACAATTTGTAAAAAAATGGGTTTTTTTTCTTGAAAAGTGTTTTAAAATATCCTCAAAATGTATTTAAATTCCAACATGTATCTAAATGGAGCCTTTGTAAATTAGTAAGTGCTTCTTAGGGTTTTAACTATTTTCAATTAGAAAATATTTTACACTTTCTAAGATCAAAGTTTTCAATATAAAATTAAATCAAATGCCTCAAAGGTATTTGGCTTTTAGTGTCTGTTCTGCTGCTTAGAGCTTTAGCAATTTCTAATTAGAAAATATTTTCTAATCTAAAATAGTTAAGTCCTCAAGCAGTACAGACTAGTGTAGAGCCGAACACTTTGCAGCAAGGAAGAGCTTATTTTAGTGCTTTTAAATTGAATTAAACTTTGATGTTAGAAAGTGTTTCAAGCTAAAGAGTGTAAGCTTAGAAAATATTTTCTAATCAGAGATAGCTAAGCCCTTGAGCAGCACAGACTATCTTAAAGCCACCTCTGTTTCAGCCGGAAATACCCTACACAAATATTTAAAATCGATTGATTTTCGAAAGTGTTAAGTTAGATAGTGTATCCTTAGAAAATATTTTCTAATTAAAAATATTTTAAGTCGTCACGCACCACAGATTAGTGGTGGATGGTTTTAGGATAGTCTGTTCTGCTCAAAGAATCTGATTAGAAAACATTTTCTAAGCTTACACCCTTTAACTTAAACCACTTTCAAACGTCAGATTTTATTTCAACTTAAAAGCACTAAAATAAGCTTTTTTTGCTACAAAGCGTTTGGTTCTAGACTAGTCTGTACTGCTGAAGGATAATTTGGATAGGGTATTTCGGCTGAAAAGTAGATGGTTTTAAGACAGTCTTTGCTGCTCAAGGGATTATCTATCTCTGATTAGAAAATATTTTCTAAGCTTACACTCTTTAACTTAAACCACTTTCAATGATCAGAGTTTATTTCAAATTAAAAGCACTAATATAAGCCTCGTCCTTGCTACAAAGCGTTTGGCTCTAAACTAGTCTGTACTGCTAGAGGACTTAATTATTTTAGATTAGAAAATATTTTCTAAGGTTATACTTTCTAAAATCAAGGTTTTCTTCGATTTAAAATAATTTAGATAGGGTATTTCTGGCTGAAAATTAGATGGTTTTAGGATAGTGTGTTCTTCTCAAAGAATCTGATTAGACAATATTTTCTAAGCTTACACCCTTTAACTTAAAACACTTTCTAACATCAGAGTTTATTTCAATTTAAAAGCACTAAAATAAGCTTTTTCTTGCTACAAAGCGTTTGGCTCTGAACTAGTCTGTACTGCTGGAGGACTTAACTATTTTAGATTAGAAAATATTTTCTAAGGTTATACTTTCGAAAATCAAGGTTTTCTTCGATTTAAAATAATTTAGATAGGGTATTTCTGGCTGAAAATTAGATGGTTTTAGGATAGTCTGTTCTGCTCAAAGAATCTGATTAGAAAATATTTTCTAAGCGTACACCCTTTAATTTAAAACACTTTCTAACGTCAGAGTTTATTTCAACTTAAAAGCACTAAAATAAGCTCTTCCTTGCTGCAAAGTGTTCGGCTCTAAACTAGTCTGTACTGCTGGAGGACTTAGCTATTTTAGATTAGAAAATATTTTCTAAGATTACACTTTCGAAAATCAAGGTTTTCTTCGATTTAAAATAATTTAGTTAGTTCTGGCTGAAAATTAGATGGTTTTAGGATAGTCTGTTTTGCTCAAAGGATCTGATTAGAAAATATTTTCTAAGCTTACACCCTTTAACTTAAACCACTTTCAAACATCAGAGTTTATTTGAAATTAAAAGCACTAATATAAGCCTCTTCCTTGCTACAAAGCGTTTGGCTCTAAACTAGTCTGTACTGCTAGAGGACTTAACTATTTTAGATTTGAAAATATTTTCTAAGCTTACACTTTCGAAAATCAAGGTTTTCTTCGATTTAAAATAATTTAGATAGGGTATTTCTGGCTGAAAATTAGATGGTTTTAGGATAGTCTGTTCTGCTCAAAAAATCTGATTAGAAAATATTTTCTAAGCTTACACCCTTTAACTTAAAACACTTTCTAACGTCAGAGTTTATTTCAAATTAAAAGCACTAATATAAGCCTCTTCCTTGCTACAAAGCGTTTGGCTCTAAACTAATCTGTACTGCTAGAAGACTTAACTATTTTAGATTAGAAAATATTTTCTAAGCTTACACTTTCGAAAATCAAGGTTTTCTTCGATTTAAAATAATTTGGATAGGGTATTTCGGCTGAAAAGTAGATGGTTTTAAGACAGTCTTTGCTGCTCAAGGGATTATCTATCTCTGATTAGAAAATATTTTCTAAGCTTACACTCTTTAACTTAAACCACTTTCAAAGATCAGAGTTTATTTCAAATTAAAAGCACCAATATAAGCCTCTTCCTTGCTACAAAGCGTTTGGCTCTAAACTAGTCTGTATTGCTAGAAGACTTAACTATTTTAGATTAGAAAATATTTTCGAAGATTACACTTTCGAAAATCAATGTTTTCTTCGATTTAAAATAATTTAAATAGGGTATTTCTGGCTGAAAATTAGATGGTTTTAGGATAGTCTGTTCTGCTCAAAGAATCTGATTAGAAAATATTTTCTAAGCTTACACCCTTTAACTTAAAACACTTTCTAACGTCAGAGTTTATTTCAATTTAAAAGCACTAAAATAAGCTCTTCCTTGCTACAAAGCGTTTGGCTCTAAACTAGTCTGTACTGCTGGAGGACTTAACTATTTTAGATTAGAAAATATTTTCTAAGCTTACACTTTCAAAAACAAGGTTTTCTTCGATTTAAAATAATTTAGATAGTTCTGGCTGAAAATTAGATGGTTTTAGGATAGTCTGTTCTGCTCAAAGAATCTGATTAGAAAATATTTTCTAAGCTTACACCCTTTAACTTAAAACACTTTCTAACGTCAGAGTTTATTTCAATTTAAAAGCACTAAAATAAGCTTTTTCCTGCTACAAAGCCTTTGGCTCTAAACTAGTCTGTACTGCTGGAGGACTTAAATATTTTAGATTAGAAAATATTTTCTAAGCTTACACTTTCAAAAATCAAGGTTTTCTTCGATTTAAAATAATTTAGATAGTTCTGGCTGAAAATTAGATGGTTTTAGGATAGTCTGTTCTGCTCAAAGAATCTGATTAGAAAATATTTTCTAAGCTTACACCCTTTAACTTAAAACACTTTCTACCGTCAGAGTTTATTTCAATTTAAAAGCACTAAAATAAGCTCTTCCTTGCTGCAAAGTGTTCGGCTCTAAACTAGTCTGTACTGCTGGAGGACTTAACTATTTTAGATTCGAAAATATTTTCTAAGCTTACACTTTCGAAAATCAAGGTTTTCTTCGATTTAAAATAATTTAGATAGTTCTGGCTAAAAATTAGATGGTTTTAGGATAGTCTGTTCTGCTCAAAGAATCTGATTAGAAAATATTTTCTAAGCTTACACCCTTTAACTTAAAACACTTTCTACCGTCAGAGTTTATTTCAATTTAAAAGCACTAAAATAAGCTCTTCCTTGCTGCAAAGTGTTCGGCTCTAAACTAGTCTGTACTGCTGGAGGACTTAACTATTTTAGATTCGAAAATATTTTCTAAGCTTACACTTTCGAAAATCAAGGTTTTCTTCGATTTAAAATAATTTAGATAGTTCTGGCTAAAAATTAGATGGTTTTAGGATAGTCTGTTCTGCTCAAAGAATCTGATTAGAAAATATTTTCTAAGCTTACACCCTTTAACTTAAAACACTTTCTACCGTCAGAGTTTATTTCAATTTAAAAGCACTAAAATAAGCTCTTCCTTGCTGCAAAGTGTTCGGCTCTAAACTAGTCTGTACTGCTGGAGGACTTAACTATTTTAGATTCGAAAATATTTTCTAAGCTTACACTTTCGAAAATCAAGGTTTTCTTCGATTTAAAATAATTTAGATAGTTCTGGCTAAAAATTAGATGATTTTAGGATAGTCTGTTCTGCTCAAAGGATCTGATTAGAAAATATTTTCTAAGCTTACACCCTTTAACTTAAACCACTTTCAAACATCAGAGTTTATTTGAAATTAAAAGCACTAATATAAGCCTCTTCCTTGCTACAAAGCTTTTGGCTCTAAACTAGTCTATACTGCTAGAGGACTTAACTATTTTAGATTAGAAAATATTTACTAAGCTTACAATTTCGAAAATCAAGGTTTTCTTCGATTTAAAATAATTTAGATAGGGTATTTCTGGGTGAAAATTAGATGGTTTTAGGATAGTGTGTTCTTCTCAAAGGATCTGATTATACAATATTTTCTAAGCTTACACTCTTTAACTTAAAACACTTGCTAACGTCAGAGTTTATTTCAATTTAAAAGCACTAAAATAAGCTTTTTCTTGCTACAAAGCGTTTGGCTCTAAACTAGTCTGTACTGCTAGAGGATTTAACTATTTTAGATTAGAAAATATTTTCTAAGCTTACACTTTCGAAAATCAAGGTTTTCTTCGATTTAAAATAATTTAGATAGTTCTGGCTGAAAATGAGATGGTTTAAGGATAATCTGTTCTGCTCAAAGAATCTGATTAGAAAATATTTTCTAAGCTTACACCCTTTAACTTAAAACACTTTCTAACGTCAGAGTTTATTTCAACTTAAAAGCACTAAAATAAGCTCTTCCTTACTGCAAAGTGTTCGGCTCTAAACTAGTCTGTACTGCTGGAGGACTTAGCTATTTTAGATTAGAAAATATTTTCTAATCTTACACTTTCGAAAATCAAGGTTTTCTTCGATTTAAAATAATTTAGATAGTTCTGGCTGAAAATGAGATGGTTTAAGGATAATCTGTTCTGCTCAAAGAATCTGATTAGAAAATATTTTCTAAGCTTACACCCTTTAACTTAAAACACTTTCTAACGTCAGAGTTTATTTCAACTTAAAAGCACTAAAATAAGCTCTTCCTTACTGCAAAGTGTTCGGCTCTAAACTAGTCTGTACTGCTGGAGGACTTAGCTATTTTAGATTAGAAAATATTTTCTAATCTTACACTTTCGAAAATCAAGGTTTTCTTCGATTTAAAATAATTTAGATAGTTCTGGCTGAAAATTAGATGGTTTTAGGATAGTCTGTTCTGCTCAAAGGATCTGATTAGAAAATATTTTCTAAGCTTACACCCTTTAACTTAAAACACTTTCTAACGTCAGAGTTTATTTCAACTTAAAGGCACTTAAATAAGCTCTTCCTTACTGCAAAGTGTTCGGCTCTAAACTACTCTGTACTGCTGGAGGACTTAGCTATTTTAGATTAGAAAATATTTTCTAATCTTACACTTTCGAAAATCAAGGTTTTCTTCGATTTAAAATAATTTAGATAGTTCTGGCTGAAAATTAGATGGTTTTAGGATAGTCTGTTCTGCTCAAAGTATCTGATTAGAAAATATTTTCTAAGCTTACACTCTTTAACTTAAAACACTTTCTAACGTCAGAGTTTATTTCAACTTAAAGGCACTAAAATAAGCTCTTCCTTACTGCAAAGTGTTCGGCTCTAAACTAGTCTGTACTGCTGGAGGACTTAACTATTTTAGATTAGAAAATATTTTCTAAGCTTACACTTTCGAAAATCAAGGTTTTCTTCGATTTAAAATAATTTAGATAGTTCTCGCTGAAAATTAGATGGTTTTAGGATAGTCTGTTCTGCTCATAGAATATGATTAGAAAAGATTTTCTAAGCTTACACCCTTTAACTTAAAACACTTTCTAACATCAGAGTTTATTTCAATTTAAAAGCACTAGAATAAGCTTTTTCTTGCTACAAAGCGTTTGGCTCTAAACTAGTCTGTACTGCTGGAGGACTTAACTATTTTAGATTAGAAAATATTTTCTAAGCTTACACTTTCGAAAATCAAGGTTTTCTTCGATTTAAAATAATTTGGATAGGGTATTTCGGCTGAAAAGTAGATGGTTTTAAGACAGTCTTTGCTGCTCAAGGGATTATCTATCTCTGATTAGAAAATATTTTCTAAGCTTACACTCTTTAACTTAAACCACATTCAATGATCAGAGTTTATTTCAAATTAAAAGCACTAATATAAGCCTCTTCCTTGCTACACAGCGTTTGGCTCTAAACTAGTCTGTACTGCTAGAGGACTTAACTATTTTAGATTAGAAAATATTTTCTAAGCTTACACTTTCAAAAATCAAGGTTTTCTTCGATTTAAAATAATTTAGATAGTTCTCGCTGAAAATTAGATGGTTTTAGGATAGTCTGTTCTGCTCAAAAAATCTGATTATAAAATATTTTCTAAGCTTACACCCTTTAACTTAAAACACTTTCTAACGTCAGAGTTTATTTCAAATTAAAAGCACTAATATCTTCCTTGCTACACAGCGTTTGGCTCTAAACTGGTCTGTACTGTTGGGGGACAACTATTTTAGATTAGAAAATATTTTCTAAGCTTACACTTTCAAAAATCAAGGTTTTTTTCGATTTAAAATAATTTAGATAGTTCTGGCTGAAAATTAGATGGTTTTAGGATAGTCTGTTCTTGCTCAAAGAATCTGATTAGAAAATATTTTCTAAGCTTACACCCTTTAACTTTCAAACATCAGAATTTATTTCAAATTAAAAGCACTAATACTAGCCTGTTCCTTGCTACAAAGTGTTTGGCTCTAAACTAGTCTGTACTGCTAGAGGACTTAACTATTTTCAATTAGAAAATATTTTCTAAACTTACATTTTCTAACTTAACACTTTTGAGTGTTAGTCTAGAAATCTTGAAGTCAAGGTTTTCTTCGATTTGATATAATTTGGATAGGGTATTTCTGGCTGATAAAAACGTCGTTTTAAGATAGTCTGTGCTGCTCAAGGGCTTAGCTATCTCTGATTAGAAAATATTTTCTAAGCTTACACTCTTTAACTGGAAACACTTTCTAAGATTAAAGCATTCAAAAAAGTTCTTCCTTGCTGAAAAACGTTTGGCTCTAAACTAGCCTGTACTGCTGGAGGACTTAGCTATTTTTAATTAGAAAATATTTTCTAAGCTTACACTCTTTAACATAAAACAGCTTCTGACATCAATTTAAAATTACTATGTATACAATTTAAAATCAATTGTATCTACTAATTAATTTAAAAATACTAAAATAAGCTCTTTCATGCTACAAAGTGTTTGGCTCCAAACTAGTCTGTACTGCTGGAGGGCATGCGGTTTTAAGCTATTTTGTGCTGGTCAAGTGATTAGCTAATTGTAATTAGAAAATATTATCTTTAACTTTTGTTTTGTAATTTAAAACACTTTTAAAAATCAAGGTTTTTTTATTTAAAATTAATTAGATAGGTTCTTTCTGACCCAAAGTATTGGGCTTTAAACTGGCCTCTGCCGCTTAAGATCTTAGCAATTTCAAATTAGAAAATATTTTCTAATCTAGCACTTTCTAACATCAAAGTTATCAATTTTAAATTAGTCATGGGAGGGGTTATTAGTTTGAGTTGGTGGCTCAAAAGTACTTGGTTTAAACTAGACTGTGCTGCTTGCACTTGCTAATTAGAAATAGCTGTCCTATTTCTAATTAGCAAATTTTATCTTTTCCGTAATTTTCTGATTTAAATATTTTTAAAACCAAGGTTCTCAATTGGTTAAAGAAGGTATTTCTGGCTCAAAAGTATTGGGTTGTAAATTGATTGGTTTAGAAACTTAGCTGTTTTTAATTAGAAAATAATATTTTTTAAGTTTGCAATTCATACCTAAAAACACTTTTTCACATTCAGGTTTTTTTTTCAGTTAAATTAATTTAGACATCTTTTCTGCTCAAACGTTTTTGACTTTAAGCTTTAAGCTAATCTGCGCTAGCTAGGGACTTGATTAGAAAATATTTTCTTACTTTAGGCTTTCTGATCTGCAACACTTTCTAGCCAAATTTGTTTGGGTCAAAGTTAATTAACCTAAACTGCTAAAAGCTCAATGATCTCAAAGTAATATTATTATAATATAATAATACATTTTTTGAGACCATCGACCTGTGCAATTTGCGATTCAAATTAAGAGCGAATTTAAATCAATCCCTCGTGGTATTAAACGAAAGCAAAATCCAATTTTATTTTATCACAGAAAGCGTTAAGCCGATGTGCAAACAAACGAGCCAAATACACATGATAAATAAGAGTCGGAATTTTCAACGAGCACCTCCCAGGAGATTAAAGTGCCGCGTTCATTCTATGTGAGCTCTATTTTTTAGTGTTCATTTCCAATTCATGGGCCGACGTAGAGGTGACATGATTCACACCAGAAAAAAACTTGGTTGAGTTGAGAAAAGAAGTTAGTTTGATATTTAAATGTAACTCGACAAAGGACTGAAATCTATTACTGCTTTTGACTCTAACGGACGAAGCTTCGCAAACAATTTTAATCAAAATTCACAAACCAACCAAGTTTCAATTGGTTATAATTTCAGAATGAAAAGGAATCCAATATTATGATGCTGCACAAAAGTGGGCAAATAAACTGCGAAAATGCCGCCCTAGCAGCGGAAATTCTTTGTTGAATTGACGTTAAAATTGAAAAATATCATAAACGATGCAGCTGAAAATGTGTAAACATCGTCGTTAAAGGATCGCTTTTCATCCGATACCATCGCTCGTCTTAAAAAGACAAAACTTTATGCCTCACATAAATGTGTATTATACAGCAGTGTAATTGAAAAGGAACAAGAGGGGTAGCTTGTGTTGATATGGAGGCTTTAGCTGTGGCACAAAGAAAGGAATATAAAATGCGAAGCAAATCAATATAGAATTTGTTATAAAACTTCCAACTTAAGTGAGTTTGAATTACGATGGATAAGAGGTTTCTCATGATTTGCTTTCAACCTCCTGGAGGGTTTATTATATACTAAAAATAGCACTCAAAGTCGCCCAAAACTATCAACAGAATTTGTTGTAAAACTCCTACCTTAGGGTAGCTTGATTATAGATAGAGGCGTTTCAGATTGATCGAGAACATGAGTTTTTGTTACTCGTTCTTTTCTTTTATTCAATTAGACTGTCGAGTCTAGGCAAACTAGATACTAAAGCAGAATCATTTCCTCTCCTTTTCTAAGTTAATGTAGAATTTGTTAAAAAAACTAAAAACTCCTACCCTGGGTTAGCTTTTTTTTACTTTCATATAAGGGTTTCAGATTGATTGAGGACAAACGTTTTTGAATTCATTTTAACCGTTTTTTTTTGCTGTGCTCAACAAGACGGTTGTGATCTAGACAAACTAGACACTGAAATAGAATCAATTTCCTCTCCGTTATTAAGTCAATATAAAATTTGTTGTGAAACATGTGACTTAAGTGAATTTAAATTATGAAGCCATGATGAATAAAAGCCTTCAAGAGATCTGCTTTCAAATTTCTAGAAGGTTTATTATGTACAAAAAATGGCAAACAAAATCGCCCAAAAACTAGCAACACTATTTATTGTAAAACTCCTACCCCAGATTAGCTTGATTATTTGTTTATACATATTTCAGATTGAAGACAAGGGCTTTATTAATAGTTGCTACTCCTTCATTTGCCGTCTAGACTCAATTATACAGGTAAAATTCGCTCTTAATTTGAATAGCAAATTGAAGGGCGGTTTCGAGATATTGAATATTTGTTAACATTACTTGTCACTGTACTAATAAAAAATTGAGATCGCTAAGCTCTTAGCAGGTCAGATTAATTCATTTTGAGCAAAAAGTGCTGCAGACAAAAAACGTTTAAAGTTAGGATTTATTAGGAAACATTGCTAAAGCTCTAATCAGCTCAGGCACTTAAGGCCAAATACCTTTGAATGAGATAGACCATATTAAATTCTTAGAAAATATTCTCTATTTGAAAATAGCTGAGCCCTTAAAAGAAGCACAAACTAGTTTAAAACCAAATACATTTGAGACAGAAAAACTAAGTATACCTAATTTTGAATTAAAAAACTTGATGATAGAAAATGTTTTAGGTTACAAATTGTAAGCTTAGAAAATATTTTCTAATTAGAAGTTGCTAAAGCCCTAATCAGCTCAGGCACTTAAGGCCAAATATCTTTGAATCAAAAAGACCACATTAAATTCTGTAATAGAATTTTTATCTTAGAAAGCGTAGACTTAGAAATTACTTTCTAATTAAAACTAGCTAAGTCCTTAAGTAGCACAAACTAGTTTAAAACCAAACACATTTGAGACAGAAAAACCAAATCTTGCTAATTTTGAATTGAAGAACCTTGATGCTAGATAATGTTTTAAGTTAGAAATTGTAAGATTAGAAACTATATTTTAATTAGAAATTTCTAAAGCCCTAATCAGATCAGGAACTTAAGGTCAAATACCTTTGAATCGAAAAGACGACATTACATTCTATAATAGAAATTTTTATCTTAGAAAGCGTAGACTTAGAAATTATTTTCTAATTAAAAAATAAGTCCTTAAGCAGCACAGACTAGTTTAAAATAAAATACATTTGAGATAGAAAGACCAAGTCTAACTAATTTTGAATTAAAAAATATTAAGAAGAGATAAAAGATTAGAAAATATTTTTTACTTAGAAATTTCTAAAGCCCAAATCAGATCAGGCACTTAAGGCCAAATACCTTTGAATTAAAATCACCACATTAAATTCCATAATTAAAATTTTTATCTTAGAAAGCGTAGACTTAGAAATTATTTTCTAATTAAAAATAAGTCCTTAAGCAGCACAGACTAGTTTAAAATAAAATACATTTGAGATAGAAAAACCAAGTCTAACTAATTTTTAATTCAAAAATATTAAGAAGATATAAAAGATTCGAAAATATTTTTTAATTAGAAATTTCTAAAGCCCTAATCAGATCAGGCACTTAAGGCCAAATACCTTTGAATCAAAAAGACCACATTACATTCTATAACGGAAATTTTTATCTTAGAAAGCGTAGACATAGAAATCATTTTCTAATTAAAAATAGCTTAAGTAGCACAAACTAGTTTAAAACCAACCACACTTGAGACAGAAAAATCAAGTCTAGTTAATTTTGAATTGAAAACCTTGAGGTTAAAAAATGTTTTACGTTAGAAATTGTAAGCTTAGAAAATATTTTCTAATTAGAAGTTGCTAAAGCCTTAATCGGCTCAGGCACTTAAAGCCAAATATCTTTGAATCAAAAAGACCACATTAAATTCTGTAATAGAATTTTTATCTTAGAAAGCGTAGACTTAGAAATTATTTTCTAATTGAAAATAGCTAGGTCCTTAAGCGGCACAAACTAGTTTAAAACAAAATACATTTGCAGAAAAACCAAGCCTAGCTAATTTTGAATTGAAAAACCTTGATGCTAGATAATGTTTTAAGTTAGAAATTGTAAGATTAGAAAATATATTTTAATTAGAAATTTCTAAAGCCCTAATCAGATCAGGAACTTAAGGCCAAATACCTTTGAATCGAAAAGACGACATTACATTCTATAATGGAAATTTTTATCTTAGAAAGCGTAGACTTAGAAATTATTTTCTAATTAAAAATAAGTCCTTAAGCAGCACAGACTAGTTTAAAATAAAATACATTTGAGATAGAAAAACCAAGTCTAACTAATTTTGAATTAAAAAATATTAAGAAGAGATAAAAGATTAGAAAATATTTTTTACTTAGAAATTTCTAAAGTCCAAATCAGATCAGGCACTTAAGGCTAAATACCTTTGAATTAAAATCACCACATTAAATTCCAGAATTAAAATTTTTATCTTAGAAATCGTAGACTTAGAAATTATTTTCTAATTAAAAATAAGTCCTTAAGCAGCACAGACTAGTTTAAAATAAAATACATTTGAGATAGAAAAACCAAGTCTAACTAATTTTTAATTAAAAAATATTAAGAAGAGATAAAAGATTAGAAAATATTTTTTAATTAGAAATTTCTAAAGCCCTAATCAGATCAGGCACTTAAGGCCAAATACCTTTAAATCAAAAAGACCACGTTACATTCTACAACGGAAATTTTTATCTTAGAAAGCGTAGACTTAGAAATCATTTTCTAATTAAAAATAGCTTAAGTGTCACAAACTAGTTTAAAACCAAACACACTTGAGACAGAAAAATCAAGTCTAGTTAATTTTGAATAGAAAACCTTGAGGTTAAAAAATGTTTTACGTTAGAAATTGTAAGCTTAGAAAATATTTTCTAATTAGAAGTTGCTAAAGCCTTAATCGGCTCAGGCACTTAAGGCCAAATATCTTTGAATCAAATGACCACATTAAATTCTGTAATAGAATTTTTATCTTAGAAAGCGTAGACTTAGAAATTATTTTTTAATTGAAAATAGCTAGGTCCTTAAGCGGCACAAACTAGTTTAAAACAAAATACATTTGAGACAGAAAAACCAAGTCTAGCTAATTTTGAATTGAAAACCTTGATGCTAGAAAATGTTTTAAGTTAGAAATTGTAAGCTTAGAAAATATTTTCTAATTAGAAATTTCTAAAGCCGCACTAAAAAATACTAAAAAAAAAACCTAAAAACATTACTTGTCACTGTACTAATAAAAAATTGAGATCGCTAAGCTCTTAGCAGGTCAAATTAATTCATTTTGAGCAAAAAGTGTTGCAGACGAAAAACCTTTAAAGTTAGGATATATTAGGAAACATTGCTAAAGCCCTAATCAGCTCAGGCACTTAAGGCAAGTACCTTTGAATCAGAAAGACCACGTTAAATTATATAATGAAATCTTTTATCTTAGAAAGAGTAGACTTAGAAAATATTTTCTAATTGAAAATAGCTAAGCCCTTAAGCAGCACGAACTAGCTTAAAACCAAATACATTCGAGACAGAAAGCCAAGTTTAGCTAATTTTAATTGAAAACTTTGATCCTAGAAAATTTTGTAAGTTAGAAATTGTAAGCATGGAAAATATTTTCTAATTAGAAATTGCTAAATCCCTAATCAGCTCAGGCACTTCAGGCCAACTACTTTTGAATCATAAAGACCACATCAAATTCTATAATGAAAATTTTTATCTTGGAAGGCGTAGACTTAGAAAATATTTTCTAATTGAAAATAGCTAAGCCCTTAAAGAGCACAAACTAGTTTAAAACCAAATACAGTTGAGGCAGAAAAACCAAGTCTAGCTAATTTTGAATTGAAAACCTTGAAGCTAGAAAATGTTTTACGTTAGAAATTGTAAGCTTAGAAAATATTTTCTAGTTAGAAGTTGCTAAAACCCTAATTACCTCAGGCACTTAAGGCCAAATATATTTGAATCAAATAGACCACATTAAATTCTGTAATAGAATTTTTATCTTAGAAAGCGTAGACTTAGAAATTATTTTCTAATTGAAAATAGCTAGGTCCTTAAGCGGCACAAACTAGTTTAAAACAAAATACATTTGAGACAGAAAAACCAAGTTTAGCTAATTTTGAATTGAAAACCTTGATGCTAGAAAATGTTTTAAGTTAGAAATTGTAAGCTTAGAAAATATTTTCTAATTAGAAATTTCTAAAGCCGTACTAAAAAATACTAAAAAAAAAAAACCTAAAAACATTACTTGTCACTGTACTAATAAAAAATTGAGATCGCTAAGCTCTTAGCAGGTCAAATTAATTCATTTTGAGCAAAAAGTGTTGCAGACGAAAAACCTTTAAAGTTAGGATATATTAGGAAACATTGCTAAAGCCCTAATCAGCTCAGGCACTTAAGGCAAGTACCTTTGAATCAGAAAGACCACGTTAGATTATATAATGAAATCTTTTATCTTAGAAAGAGTAGACTTAGAAAATATTTTCTAATTGAAAATAGCTAAGCCCTTAAGCAGCACGAACTAGCTTAAAACCAAATACATTCGAGACAGAAAGCCAAGTTTAGCTAATTTTAATTGAAAACTTTGATCCTAGAAAATTTTGTAAGTTAGAAATTGTAAGCATGGAAAATATTTTCTAATTAGAAATTGCTAAATCCCTAATCAGCTCAGGCACTTCAGGCCAACTACTTTTGAATCAGAAAGACCACATCAAATTCTATAATGAAAATTTTTATCTTAGAAAGCGTAGACTTAGAAAATATTTTCTAATTGAAAATAGCTAAGCCCTTAAGGAGCACGAACTAGTTTAAAACCAAATACATTTGAGACAGAAAAACCAAGTCTAGCTAATTTTGAATTGAAAACTTTGATGCTAGAAAATGCTTTAAGTTAGAAATTGTAAGGTTAGAAAATATTTTCTAATTAGAAATTTCTAAAGCCGTAATCAGCTGCGGCACTTAAGGCAAATACCTTTTAATCAGAAAGACCACGTTAAATTATATAATGAAATATTTTATCTTAGAAAGCGTAGACTTAGAAAATATTTTCTAATTGAAAATAGCTAAGCCCTTAAGCAGCACGAACTAGCTTAAAACCAAATACATTTGAGACAGAAAAGCCAAGTTTAGCTAATTTTTAATTGAACATCTTGATGGTTGAAAATTTTTTTAAGTTAGAAATTGTAAGCATGGACAATATTTTCTGATTAGAAATTGCTAAATCCCTAATCAGCTCAGGCACTTCAGGCCAACTACTTCTGAATCAGAAAGACCACATCAAATTCTATAATGAAAATTTTTATCTTAGAAAGCGTAGACTTAGAAAATATTTTCTAATTGAAAATAGCTAAGCCCTTAAGGAGCACGAACTAGTTTATAACCAAATACATTTGAGACAGAAAAACCAAGTCTAGCTAATTTTGAATTGAAAACTTTGATGCTAGAAAATGTTTTAAGTTAGAAATTGTAAGCATGGATAATATTTTCTAATTAGAAATTGATAAAGCCCTAATCAGCTCAGACACTTAAGGCCAAATACTTTTGAATAAAAAATATCATATTAAATTCTATAGTGAAAATTTTTATTTTAGAAAGCGTAGACTTAGAAATTATTTTCTAATTGAAATTAACTGTCCTTAAGCAGCACAGACTAGTTTAAAACAAAATACATTTGAGAGAGAAAAACCATGTCTAACTACTTTTGAATTGAAAACCTTGAGGCTAGAAAATGTTTTACGTTAGGAATTGTAAGCTTAGAAAATATTTTCTAATTAGAAATTGTTAAAGCCTTAATCAGCTCAGGCACTTAAGGCCAAATACCTTTGAATCAAAAATATCACACTAAATTATATAATGAAAATTTTTATCATAGAAAGAGAAGACTTGGAAATTATTTTCTAATTAAAAATAGCTAAGTCCTTAAGCAGCACACACTAGTTTAAAACAAAATACATTTGAGAGAGAAAAACCAACTATAGATAATTTTGAATTGAAAAACCTTTATGCTAGAAAATGTTTTAAGATAGAAAGTATAAGCTTTCAAAATATTTTCTAATTAGAAATAGTTTAAAGCCCTAAGAAGCCCTTGCGCTAAAGGCTTTTGAACCAAGACCACCATATTTAATCCTATAATTAAAACTTTGATTCTAGAATAAGCTTAAGTCCTTAAGCAGCACAGACTTGCATAATGTCAAATACTTCAACAACTGCAACCATATTAGTTGCAGAACTCCTACCCTTCAGGTTTCCAGTTCACTTAATTATTTGTATTAAGCGTTTCAGATTGATTAAAGTCAAGAAATTGTGAATTATTTTTACGCCTTCTTTTTTTGCATACACTAGATTACCTAAAAAAACATGCCTTTTATGGAAATTTACTAACACTTTATTTTTTTAGTACTTTGCGCTTAAAATTCTGCCTAAATAAGTCTAAATTTCACCACTTGCGCAGTTTACACCATTATGCGGAATATAATGTATTCCAGGCAGCATCTCTGACGTAAAATATGCATTCTAACGCTGGATATCAATCGCGAAAATTTGGCAAGTTTCCTGTGTCATGGGACGGCCGTGATGGATCATCAAATCGGCGTATTTTAATAGGAATTTAAATCCGTCATGCAAAGTGTATCTTATATCGTACCGGGTAAATTAATAATCCTCTCTCGAAACTGGATTCACCGCTGACAATAATAGGGAGTTTGAGTAGGGTCTTGGCGTTATTGGTTCAGTATCATTTCGATGATGGAAAAGTCGATTCAAAAACCTTTAAAAGCGTCCGCGCGTCAATAACCCACTTCAAACTAATTAACGATGATTGATTAACTCTAAACAATGCCCTAATTAAGAAGGTGTTTGTGTATTGTTTTTTATTCCAAAATAGTCTGGGAGCGAGCGACAACAACAAGATCAAGAAACTTAAAAGGAATTTTTTCAATATCATGAGTCATGACAAACTTAGTTTGGTGCAATTATTGGTCAGTATAAAAGTCTATTCTTTTGTTAATTGCTTTAACTTGAGTTAAAAATTAAATTATTAGAGCATTCATAATCCTTAGCACATTGTGGAATCAAATGTATATACCAAAGCGATGGGGGTTAGGAGTATCCTAATAATTAACAGTCTTAACTTCTTAACGAAATTTAAAGTTTATTCGCCAATTTTTTAGTTAAATGCTTTAACTTGAGCAAAAATAAAAATTAAATTATTAGAACCCTCATACCTTGTCACACCCTTAAACCCTTGGCACACCTTTAATCTAATCAAAACGATGAGGAATAGGAGTTTGCTAACAATTACCACTCTTAATATCTTAACAAGAATTAAAGCATTCATGTTTAGTTTCTAATAAATTATGTTAACTCTCTGTTGAGGCTTAAGCATCGCAATTCAAACTCACTTAAATTCGATATACGATACCAATTTCGGTTTGCCTCAAAACTTTAGCCACGTTATCCCCTACAAAATTCCATTATTAAATGAATGTGCTGTTTCGACTTCTAACATAAAATCTGGCATTAAACCGGGGTTTTGTCTACAGGTGGCGCAATGTTTTGCATAGTTTTCCACAGCCAAGAGCAGATTACGTTGCGTATTTATTGCTCTTGCTAGTAGTTTTGCACCGGCAGCAATAAAATTAAAAACTCCTAACCCCAATCACTTAGTAGTCAATGTACAAGGCAATGAGGGGAAGGAGTTCTCAAACTTACTATACCTAATAAAATTAGTACAAGTAACGACACAACAAAATCACTGAAACGCCACTCAGATTTTATGTAACTTCCCAAAGGAATTTCATTTTACTCGTTAGTCAGGTCATGTAACGAAATAAAATAATACAGGGTCGCAACATTTTATGTCCGTTTTATTGGGCGTAATCTGGCAGCAATTGCTAAATCTCTTATGTTTTGCCATAAAACGGACTTTTGCAATAAAAACTGCGGAATCCCTGTCGGGCAAAACGTATTGTATTAGTGGTCGTTATTGCCACTATTAATGGCTATTAGAAAAGTTCCTACGACAGTGGGCAAGTTTAAATTTATGGACGCATAATCTGTCTGAATTGCTAATATGGAATTAAGTGGAAGTTGTGCTAGAACCGTGTGTATGCATAACACATCGTGCGACATAAATTTAAATTGCAACTTCTATGTGCTGGACACCTAAACTTCCTGGTTCAATGGCAGTGGTCCACAGTCCATTTATGAGTGTAAACACTCAGGAGTTTGGTTCGCTTTTCTCAGTACTGCAATCGACACCAAATGTCTAGTTTCGACTGAATTCGCAACTTCTATTTTCACCATATTTTTTACTTTCAATTCCATTAAACAGGCCCAAAGATGCTGCTTCTAACCTGGAGTTCCGATGCAGTGTAATGTATCAAAACCAAATTTTGCGCCAAATTCTTTGTTGTTGGGTTTTGCAAACGTAAATTATTTAAGAGATTTTTAAAAGATTATCTTAGGATATCCTAAATAATTCTAAAAACAAAAATTACTGTTCTTGGCGCCAAATTATTTATTTATAACGGTGTGATACAAAGCATTCTTCATTAGTAAGCTAAAAAATTGGGAGTCTCAACTGAATCGAGAGTAGTCAGGCCTTCTATCTGTTTTTGCGAGACCCAGGCTGGTGCCAAATTAACTTATCCACAAGTACGCTTTACGAACGTTCTCCCTAACTTTCAACAAGAGTTGAAGTTTTAGTCTGTAAAACGATTATGCATATTAATATATTCGTTTCTAAACAAAGAATATTTTTACTATTTTTTTAATTCTATCGCCAAGTTTTTGTTGAAAAAGCGTTGCTTTCAGCGCCAAATAATGTTTTTTTAACTGTGTGAACCAAGATATTCTTCACTATTAAACAAGCTAAAAATTTGGCGTCTCAACTAGTATGCAGGTTTACTATTTATTTTCGCAAGTCCCACGTTTGGCGCCAAATTAGTTTACGAACAAGTAAACTCAACCAACCTTTTTCTTAATTTTTAATGTGGAATATTCAGTTTGCACCATTAATATGCATGTATTTTCTAAGCAGAAAAAGAGTTTACTGAATGTTTTATGTTGGTCCCAGTTTCGGCGCCAATTTTTTTGTTTTGACTTAATTCTCAAGTACAAAAGCTTCGTAATTTTTAAGGTAAGTAATTTCCATTTAGTTAATGATTTTGCAGGCTAAAACTTTCTTTTATAGAAGACTTAATCCTTTCAACTGTTTTTCAGAGCACTGCATATGGCGCTAGTTTCTTTTTTATGTGGTTTATAAAAAAAGAAGACTGACTGGGAGTTCTTATTGAAAGCATCTTTGGCGCCAAACTTGTTCTTAAGTTGTTACAATGTTTAGTTTACACAAGTATGAATAATAATTTTCGTGACGCAAAGTCCACCTTAGGTGCCAAATTTTCATTATATCTCTCGTACAAATAAACCCTCTATCTCCATTTCTATTGACTTTCTTAACAGAGACGAATCTTCTGAGAATTTTTTCAAGTTCCTCGTTTGGCGCCAAATAATTGTAGCCCATAATGCACAACTATATGGCCGTTAGTTTTTATTATAAGATTATCAGTTTATAAAATGCTTATGCAGGCTGAAAGCTGCACTTCTAAATAAAGCCCAGTCTACTAACTGCTTACGCAAGTTCCTAGTTTGGCGCCAAATTATTAAAAGACTTAAGACATTGCTAAAAGTAAAAGAATCGTTAATTTTATTTTCTGGTCGCGGGAATGGCGGAATTTAGGTCTAAATTTCCCGAACTTTCTTAATTACATGTCGCATTTCACATATGCAAGTTTCCGTTATCAAACTATACGAATCGGCTGAAGCTCCTTGCTGGCCCCAAACTTGACGCCAAATATATTCCTAACAAAGGTTTTCTTCATTTTTTCGAGGGTCTTCAGTCTAAATAAGGATTAAATAATATTTGAGATTAAGAACTTTTCGCTTCTGAACATAGTCGAGAATAATCAGTTTTTTTTGAAAAATTCCTCGTTTGGCACCAAATTTCTGTTATCAAATTTTTTCCAACACTGAACTTGACTAGAGCTTTCTTAATTTCTCTCAACGCGAGGTGTTAGTGTGGAATAAAGAAATTAAAATTAGCATTAAGTTTCAGAGACGAGCTTTTTGCTAACCCATGTTTGGCGCCAAATTTCTTGGTGATATCATGCAGACGAACAATGTTATACCACCCAAAATTAGGTCTCTAAATTTCGCTAGATTCCTCTTAATATTAAGAATAATTATATTATAAGTAAGTATAACACTTAAGCTTTTGTTATTATAAAACTCCTAACCCCGATCGCTATGAATATAATTACAAACTATAGAATAGCTAAAAGACGAAATTTTTCAATAACTATTAATCCTAATGTTTGTAACAACGCAGTGCCCTTGCATTCTTTAATGGCTACATTTAAGCTGAGTCAAAGATTTTTATGTTAACTAGAAGTCATTCTAAAGAGAACTTTATACCCTTTTTTCCAGTTGATGTTCTAAACATCGCAAAGTAAAGGCCAATAGAAAATACCGATTTCCGTTTCGGTTCTTTAGTCAAGACAACTCTTCTATTATTAAATGCATGTGCTTGTTAGAATAATGCTGCAAAGTCTGGGCATTGTCAGGGGAGCACAGGTAGCGCAATATTTTGTGTAATTTTCTTGCCAGCCAGAGATTACATTCGGGACTTAGTTCTGCTGCTAGTAGAACTGTATATACAGCTTCAAGAACATTATTTCTAAAAATAAAACCGTAAATTTTAACCTGTAAACTTGTATAATTAAGACACATATATTGCAGATGGTATGGGCTGCACCCCCAAAATTACCAAAAAAATGATTGAAAATTAATATAAGTAAGGTTTTGTTTCTCTTTGTCGCGTCAAAATTCCGATTCTTGTTCCTGGATAACAGTATTTTAGAGTATCTATCATCCCTTAATTGCTGGATGCCACCGATTTGTTATCAAGATGCTCCGAGCAAAATTCCATTACTCCTGAGATTTTATCTACCAGTAATCCAAGTTTATAGTGAATTTTATTACGAATAATCTGGAACAAATCGGATGATACACCATGCAAAATATCCCAGGTTACTTTCAATAATCAATACTCCATTCTGATAAAAATAAAGGTATATGACTATGTCAGAAGCTTAATCCCAGTTTCCGAGATTCTATTAACCGCGAAGCTACTCATAATGCAGCAGCAAGCTCCCGCTTTTCACTGTTTTGCATTCCTGAAGCGTAACCAAGCGAAATAGAAAATTTCCTATAATAGCAGAGCTGTTAGAAAGACAGTATTCTATGCTTTTTATTATAAATTCAGGCCCGGAGAAAGGAAAATTTATAATTAGATTAAAAGGGTATAAATAGTATTGGGAATTAAGCATCAACGACACGTGTAACACACTCGCTGGTCACGTTCTACTAATCCCGAAACGCACCCGTATCATTGATTTGCATTGGTAGCAGATTACCCCCACGACCCGATTAAAGCAGACATTTTATTAAATTTTTGGTCCAACTAAATCAATATGTTATTGAAGTTTTAAGCTGAATAATACCTGAGGAAATGTCAGGGACAAAGTACTTTCCAGTTCCATTAATCTGAAACGACTACGATCCCCCTTTCAATCACAGGATTTGAAAGTTGGGTTAAAGCCAAAAGGACCTTGCGTAGCAGTAACGATGAAAAATTGAGCCCTCTGTTGAGATACTCGTATGTAACGACCTTAACATAATTTTCATAAAGGGAGTGTGACGATCTAAATAATAAAGTCCTTAGGGCGACTTTTCGCGTGACATGAAAGCAGATGAAGGAAAAACTGCTAGCAAGTTAAAACATCTTTTAAGACAATTAGGGCTGTGAGTCTTCTAATTGTTTCTTTGGCAGTTGACTGCCTTGCCATGTCTCAATGGAGCAATGTCAATAAAATCAGAAGTTTCATTTTAAAACTAAAATCTGAAAATTTCCATTTTCATGGCAACTCTTTTACGTCCTCAAGTCTGCCATTGCAATAAAGAAGCTCCTAAAACGCCAGGATAATGAACTTTTTCGAAGGAAACTATGAGCAATATCCAACTTATGCTCCAGCACTTGCTTTTATGCAGCAATAAACTATCATCTGGTAGCGTATAAATCCAACACCTGGAATGAAATCCTGCTGGCTGACATTTCCGCTTCAAATAACCAGAGAGAAAATCCTGCTGAAGATAAAAGAAATTTTACGACAAAATAATAAATGGAAAGACTAAAGTAGCCGCTTGCAGTAATTAAAATTCGAAATTAAAGAGCAGCTGAAAGGCGGCCGTTAGCAACGCAAAGAAACTTTGAAAAGGGAGGGAAAAACTGGCTTTTTGTATTAATTAGAAACTTGCCTGCGACACTTTTCGCAACTTTCAAATGAAGGCGAAATAATAAAAAAACATGAGTGTCAGTTGCCGTTCATTGAACTGATCTGTTCATTGATTTTTATAGTTTTATTTATTTATTTTTATTTTTTTTTTTGGTTTGCAGCAGAAGGCCAAACCTGCGTTTTCCCAGTTAATCTCGGCCGATACAAATCGCGTTTTCCCCACAAAACTGGACGACAAATCACTTAGATCTTGCAGGTGTTGCAACCGAGCTTGCTTAATGCCATTTCCCCTGCAACCAGCATTACGTGAAATGAATTAGTAAGGCTTTTGCGGTCTTTGGAGCAAGCATTTAACATGCATTGCTTGATACATTAATACGCAATAAATCTATATTAAAAAATGCCGCTATTTCACTTGAAAATGTGTTCAAGTTATGTTCGCAAGCGAGGCAAAGTTTGTGTAGATCAGGTACACACATAACCCAATTGTAATAATACTTAGTAGTCTTGCCACGTCCTGCGAGCTGCAAGTGTATTTATAATGCATACATTTGTGCCTTCTTTACTGCATATAGTGCACGTATGTAAGCTCTATCTAACTGCTTTTATCGTCGTATTCTATTCTATGTGGGTTGGAGGGTTTTGTTCCTTTATAGCATACTCATACATCCCACAAATCAATAAAATGAATCTGATTTAATAAATAAAGGAAGTTTTTTAGACTGGAAACGAAAAACATTTACTTGATCACTCACAGAGCATGAACACTAAATAAAATACTCATAACGAGAAATTTGGTACCAAACTCGGAGCCTGATAAAAAATTTGCTTTGCATCGCTTCTGCTTATCCACTAGCAATCCTGCGATATCAAATTATTAAAATTACAAGCAAACCGTCCATTCGTCATAACTAGAGATTTGGCGCCAAATCTGGTGTCCGCATGACTCAGAACTCGATTATTTTAGAAGCAAGATTATTAGCTGACTTGATGACTTTATCCACTGGAAATAGCACGTAGTTAGTACTAAAATCCGTGTTGTCAGCACGCCAAAACTACAATTCGGCGCCAAAAGTGGTCTCATTAAAATACTTAACACTGTAGTGTGAGAGGGCAGAAAGCATAAATTTAGTCTCTTTAATTACTAGACACTATTAGACACGATTAAAAACTGTTAAACTAAACTTGTGTTTAACATCAAAAATTTGGCGCCAATCTTGAACCCGGCTAAAAGTCTCAATCAACTCGCTCAGTTTAGAGACATTAAACTAAAAACGGAAGAAGTGTTTCTAATTGGAAACGAAAAACTTTTCCTTAATTATTCACAGTGCGTCAACAATAAGCGAAACACTTACAACAAGAAATTTGGCGCCAAACTCGAAGCCTCAGAAAATGCCGTTCTTGTCCATAACGTCATAAACTTGTCGCCAATCTTGAGCCCGGTAAAGTTTCAGCCAAACTCGCTTAGTTTGCAAACAAAAAACTAAAAACGAAAGATTGTAGTTTGGAAACTAAAAACTTTTTCACTAATCACTCACAATGCGTAAATAGTGAACAAAACAGTCATAACAAGAAATTTGGCGCCAAAGTCAGAAACCGATAAAAATCTCGGCACACTTTGCTTTTTGCTTTGTTATAATCCAATAAGAAATGTAAGTAAAAGCGAGTTGCAATTCTGCGATATCAAAATTAAGGATCCATGCAAAACGTCAATTAGTCATAACTAGAGATTTGGCGCCAAATATGGTGTCCGCATGAGCGAAATTGTTAGCTAGTTTAATAATTTTATTTACTGAGAATCGCACGTCGTCGCTACTAATGCATGATGTCAACGGCATGAAATAAAAAAATTTAATTTGGCGGCAAAGTTGGTACTCATAAAAATATTCAATAACCCGAGCAGAGGGCAGAAAGCACAAATTTTGTATTTTTAATTACTCTATTAGGATACGGTTTAAAAAAACTGCTAAAGTGTAATTGTGCATAATGTCATAAATTTGGCACCCATCTGGAGTCCGGCAAAGTCTCAGCCAACTCGCTCACTTGGGAAACAAAAAATCAAAAAACTTTCAATCAGAAGTCTTTCAGTTGGGAAACTAAAAGCTTTCCCTTAATCACTCACAGTGAACAAAACACTCATAACAAGAAATTTGGCGCCATATCCCACGACTACCAATCCCGCGCCATCAAATTAAGGATCTGACCAAAACCTCCATTCATCATAACCAAAAATTTGGCGCCAAATGAGAAACCCGCATATATCAGAACTCCATTCTTTTAGAAAGGAAAATGTAAGGTGGTATAATAGTTTTATTCACTGGAAATAACATTTGCTTACTATTAATATGCATGTTATCAATGCCTTGATGTCAAAACAAAAATTTGGCGCCAAACGCGGGACTCGTCAAAATATTTATCACACTGTACAGAAAGCAAAAGACACAAAATTTAGTCTCTTTAATTAATCTGTTAGTAGACATTATGTAAAACAAACTGCTAGGCTGTAGTTGTATATAACGTCAAAAATTTGGCGCCAAGCTTGGGTCCGGCAAAAATGTTTAACCAACTCGCATAGTTTGGATATAAGAAACTAAAGACGGATCAAACGTTTCAAATTGGAAGAACAAAAAACTCTCCCTTAATCATTCACAGTGATCGTCAACAGTGATCGAAAAACTTATAACAACAAATTTGGCGCCAAACTCAGAGCCTAATAAAATGTCGGCCCACTAGACTTTGTTCCGATATTCATCTTATCAGCTAGCAATCCCGCAGTATCAAATTAAGAATCCATGTAAAACGCCTCTAGTGCAGAAGAGAAAACTAAAGATTTGGCGCCAAATGTGTTGCCCGCATTTCTTAGAACACGACCCTTTTCGAACGGGAGGTTATTAGTAACTTTATTTGACGGAAATATCATGTGTTTACAACTAATATACGTATTGTCAACAGCATAATATCAACACTAAAATGTGGCGCCAAAAGGGATACTCATAAAAATACTTAATGCACCATACATTAGTCGCTTGAATTGTTCTATTAGACGCGATTTAAATAAATGCTAAATTGTAGTTGTGCGTAACGGCAAAAATTTTGCGCCAATCTTAAAACCGGCAAAGCGTCACCCAACTTGCTCAGTTTGGAGACAAATGAACTAAAATCAAAAGAAGTATTTTAGTTTGAAAACGAAAAATTTACCCTTAATCACTTTCAGTGCGTGAACAGTGAACGAAACACTTATAACAAGAAATTTGGCGCCAAACTCGGGGCCCGATAAAATCTCGGCTTTCATGCGTTATTCATCTTATCGACTAGCAATCCCGCAATTCTAGCCCAAAAAATGGTGAACTATAGTTGTGTATAACGTAGTAAATTTAGCGCCAATCTTAAGCCCGGCAACTCGCTCAGTTTAGAGACAAAAGACTAAAAACGAAAGAAGGGTTTCAGATTGAAAACAAAAAAAGGGTTTCAGATTGGAAATAAAAAACTTTCCCTTAATCACATACACCCCGTGAATACAGTAAAAACAAGAATTTGGCGCCAAACTCGGGGCCTGATAAAATCTTGGCACACTCGGCTTAGTGTACAAGGCTTTTTTCGTTATTCATCCCGTCGACTAGCCATTCACGATTTTAAATTAAGGAAACGTATGTAAAGTAGCGCATAAGGACATAATATAAATTTGGCACCAAACATGGTACCCAGGGAGACACTCACCTGACTCTACTCAGTTCAACAAAAAAAATGTTGTCTTCATTACAAATCTCCTAGATGACAGATTGAAAGATGTCAACCCGTTGGGAATGAACTTAAATATACAGTTATAGCGTAAAATTTGGCGCTGATCTTGGACCGAGAAACTTTTCAGTGTCAAATACGGGATCAAATTTCTTGCTATAAACGTGTGTTCCTTCTCAACAAGTTTCTTTAACTCGACATAGTTGGGGAAACTTGAATATACGATTATAGAGCATAAAATTTGGCGCTGAACGTGGTCCCAGAAATTTTTCAGTTCTAAATTCAACGTCAAATGTCGTGCTAGAATCGTCTGTTTAAGTTTTTTCTCAAAGGTTTCTTTAACTCGACGTCCTATAATATTTTGAAAAAAAAGAGTTAGAGAAACTTTAATACACGATCATAGAGCATGACATTTGGCGCCGAACGTGGCACCAGAAATTTTTCAGTTGTAAATTCGTCGTAAAATTTCGTGCTATAATCGTGTATTTCTTTCCCACCGGGTTTCTTTAACTCGACATTTCTAAATTTTACAAAAAAATATTTGGAGAAATTTAAATACATCATTATAGAGCATGATATTTGGCGCTAAACGTGGCTCCAGAAATTTTCAGTTCTAAATTCAGCGTCAAATTTCTGGCTATAATCGTGTGTTTAAGTTCTTTCCCAACGGGTTTCTTTAACTCGACGTCCTCTGATTTTTGAAAAAAAAAATTGTTGGGAAAACTTGAATACTCGATCATAGAGCATGACATTTGGCGCCGAACGTGGCACCAGAGATTTTTCAGTTGTAAATTCGTCGTCAAATTTCGTGCTATAATCGTGTATTTCTTTCCCACCGGGTTTCTTTAACTCGACATCTTCTAAATTTAGAACGACATCTTCTAAATGTTTGAAAAAAAAAGTAGTTGGAAAAACTTGAATACACGATCATAGAGCATGACATTTGGCGTCGAACGTGGCACCAGAAATTTTTCAGTTGTAAATTCGTCGTCAAATTTCGTGCTATAATCGTGTATTTCTTTCCCACCGGGTTTCTTTAACTCGACATCTTCTAAATTAAAAAAAAAAAAAATATTTGGAGAAATTTGAATACACCATTATAGAGCATGATATTTGGCGCTAAACGTGGCTCCAGAAATTTTCAGTTCTAAATTCAGCGTCAAATTTCTGGCTATAATCGTGTGTTTAAGTTCTTTCCCAACGGGTTTCTTTAACTCGACGTCTTCTGCTTTTTGAAAAAAAAAATGGTGGGAAAACTTGAATACTCGATCATAGAGCATGACATTTGGCGCCGAACGTGGCACCAGAAATTTTTCAGTTGTAAATTCGTCGTCAAATTTCGTGCTATAATCGTGTATTTCTTTCCCACCGGGTTTCTTTAACTCGACATCTTCTAAATTAAAAAAAAAAAAATATTTGGAGAAATTTGAATACACCATTATAGAGCATGATATTTGGCGCTATGGCGCTAAACGTGGCTCCAGAAATTTTTCAGATGTAAATTCGTCGTCAAATTTCGTGCTATAATCGTGTATTTCTTTCCCACCGGGTTTCTTTAACTCGACATCTTCTAAATTAAAAAAAAAAAAAATATTTGGAGAAATTTGAATACACCATTATAGAGCATGATATTTGGCGCTAAACGTGGCTCCAGAAATTTTCAGTTCTAAATTCAGCGTCAAATTTCTGGCTATAATCGTGTGTTTAAGTTCTTTCCCAACGGGTTTCTTTAACTCGACGTCTTCTGCTTTTTGAAAAAAAAAATGGTGGGAAAACTTGAATACTCGATCATAGAGCATGACATTTGGCGCCGAACGTGGCACCAGAAATTTTTCAGTTGTAAATTCGTCGTCAAATTTCGTGCTATAATCGTGTATTTCTTTCCCACCGGGTTTCTTTAACTCGACATCTTCTAAATTAAAAAAAAAAAATATTTGGAGAAATTTGAATACACCATTATAGAGCATGATATTTGGCGCTATGGCGCTAAACGTGGCTCCAGAAATTTTTCAGATGTAAATTCGTCGTCAAATTTCGTGCTATAATCGTGTATTTCTTTCCCACCGGGTTTCTTTAACTCGACATCTTCTAAATTTAGAAAAAAAATATTTGGAGAAATTTGAATACACCATTATAGAGCATGATATTTGGCGCTAAACGTGGCTCCAGAAATTTTCAGTTCTAAATTCAGCGTCAAATTTCTGGCTATAATCGTGTGTTTAAGTTCTTTCCCAACGAGTTTCTTTAACTCGACGTCCTCTAATTTTTGAAAAAAAAAATTGTTGGGAAAACTTGAATACACGATCATAGAGCATGACATTTGGCGCCGAACGTGGCACCAGAAATTTTTCAGTTCTAAAAATTCAGCGTCAAATTTCGGGCAATAATCGTGTATTTAAGTTCTTTCCCAACGGGTTTTCATTAACTAGGCATTCTTTAATATTTGAAAAAAAAACAGTTAGGAGGGAACTTGAATAACTTGATTATATATAATTGGATAGAGCTAGAAATTTGGCGCTGAACTTGGGCCGAGAAACAGTAGCCTTGCATAATTACAAAAAAAATAAATTTGGCACCAAATAAGGTACCCAGAAACATACTCACCTAACTCTACTCAGTTTAGCAAAGAAAACTTCCTCTTTATTAAATACCTTATATGTCACAAATTAGAGGATGCTGAGCTAAAGAAACCTGTTGAGAAGGAAACTTAAATAAATTTGGCGCTGAACGTGGGCCTAGAAGCTTTTCAGTACCAAAGAGTAAGGAAAACTTTATTTAAATGGCTTAATGTATTGATTCGAAATGACGCATTACCTGTTTAAAAAAAGCCTGTAAAATATGATGTGCGTAAAATCATTAAAATAAATTTGGCACCAAACACGGTACACAAAACCTGACTATTCAATTTTGAAGAAAAACCTTGCCTTTAATAATCATCTTGTAGACTACAAACTGGAGGATGCCGAGTTAAAGAAACCCGTAAGGAGGAAAATGAAATATACAATTATAGCAAGAAATTTGGCGCCGAACGTGGACCCAAAAACTTTTCAGAACGAAATGGCAAAAAGAAATGTAATTCTAAGTCTTTTTCTTGTTTAATCATACTGTAATTAGGGAATGTCGAGTTAAAAAACCCGTTAGGAGGAAGCTGGGATATATGGTTATAGCAAAAAATTTGGCGCTGAACGTAGGCTCACATTTATTCGGTACAACTTAGCGACACAGCTGATTCGTTTTTCTTTTAATTGTTCGGCTTCTTGTTTATTTTCTAGGTTAAAACTGTATAGTAAAAAAAGGTAATAAAAGGAAAACATAAATTTGAAAACTCTTAGCCCTGATCGCTCTGAAAATATCAAATTACTTTTCCCAAAAGCTTACTAAAATTAGTTTTTGCACCCTAAGAGCATAAATGGTCCAATTTTCTCTTAGATTTTCAGATTTTTTTGTATTTCCTAGACTAAAGCTGAATACTATAAAAATATTGTAAAGAACACATAAATATAAAAACTCTTGGCCTTGATCGTTCTGAAACCATCTGCAAATTCTTCCCAAAAACTTACTAAAATTGGTTTTTGAACCAAAAGAGCACAGACGCTCCATTTTCAGTCACTTGTTCGGATTCGTGTATTTTTTTATGATAAAACGGCATTGTAAAAAAAGATTAAAATATACACAAAAATTTGAAAACTCTTAGCCTTGATCGCTCTGAAACTATCTAATTGCCCTTAACAAAAGCTCATGAAAATTAGCTTTTGGACCTAACTAAAACCTTCAAAAAAGAGCCATTTTATAGCTGGTAATAATTAGGCAAAATCCTCAGGCAAAACAACTTAAGAAATATTTATTCTGACCTTATTGCAAACTCAGGTGTTCTTAAAAAAAGCAGGAAAAGCAATTTTAACTCTTTGTCCTGGGGAGCAGGCAAACTTTTTTTGTAAAACTGTTTTAACGCCTCGACGAAAAAAAATTGTTCAGCTCCCGAAACGAATTTTGGAAGCCCTTCGGCCTTTCCAGTTGGTTAATTCCTAAATCAAACAGTCCCAGCTGAATGCTAAATCCAATTACTGTCAGACTAAGCAAGAGGAGACATCCTTATGCTAATTGACCGACTGTTGACTCGGTCGGTTCGTGTTTATATAAAAATTTATTACCACTTATTATATATAAATCGATTGATGAGCTCCCAAAAAAACCGGGGTCATCATAAACAACAACAACCACACCAAAAAAAGCAAGCCGGATGGAAATGTAAAACCCTCTCGACCTCTTTCTTTTATTTTGCAGAAACAATAGGCAGAGAGAGGTGCGTAGGGCTCGAATTAGAAAGTACGCACTCGGTGTAATTAGAACCCTCGGTGTGCTGTTTTGCCCGCTCCTGCCTGAGCCGCTCTAAAGTAGTTAATAGTGGAAAATAATTAAGCTCTAAAGTTTTACTATTTTAAGCACACACATGTTTCCGCTAATTTTAAAACTCATTAGTCCGAATTTTCGGGCCGGTTCTGCAATAATAATTGTGTTTCCTGCAGACACGTGGCTAAAACTGGACAAACATGAAAACCGCATATTGTTTGGTGATCGGAGTGATTTAAAGCGGTTTCAATTGTTAGCCCATATCTTCTTAAGGCTTAAGATGATCCATTAACTGGAGGCTCAATGCTGCAATTTCCTACGTGACCTGCATAACAATTCCTGCTGCAATAGTTCCATTTCAAAACAAAATTCACTTAAGCTCTGATCACGTATCCTTACACAAACTATTCAATTGCAAAAGAGGCAAGAATGGAACGTTTTTTTTTATGGAAAAAGTTTTATTAGTCAGATGTAAATTTCCTGTACGTCCCCCAAGTCCAAGAGGATCTTGCATCTGCCTCAATGTTTAAAGAAAGTTTTCCAATGTTTGTTGAGGCTTTACTAGGTGAAATTTAATTTAAAAGTTGGCCAAAGTGTGACGCTAGAAGACTTGCAAACAACAGGCAATAACCTAAGTTTTATTAATGGAAGGATTCCATTGAGAACGTTACATACTACGACATTTATAAAAAAATATAAAACTATAATTCCAATAGGACAGAAGCTACTACTTGCATTCAGACCAGACACGTTTGTGTGAGAACGCAGAGCCAAACCACATTTGGCGCTAAATCTGGGACTCGAAATGTCGAAAATAACAAATAGGTAATCTAAACACTAGAGGCCTTTAAAGGCACATATTACTTTTGGCGCCAAATCAAGGAATTACTTTTCCTTAAAAAAGACATTTTTTTTCGCAAAAGGGTTCAACGTTGGCGCCAAAGTGGAAACTCTGGTTTTTATTTGTGATTGGGAATTATTTTTTAGAAATTATAGTTTCTAAGATTCGAGCCTAAAAACTGGTTAAAAATCTTAGCAAAATACAAAAATTTATTTTGTGAAAAACAAGATTTTACGAAATCCTTTTAGAGGGCTAAGTTAACTTAATAATAAGCAAAAATCCTTTTGCACAACCATAAATTCCTCTTTGCTCAAATTCTGATCTTTTAAGGATTTGAGCAAGTCCTGAAAGTTATTTTAGCCCATAACTCAGGTAGCTGTTTCAACTTCTTTTAGAAACATGCCTTTTCAAATCGAAAATCTACGGACGTTACAGGATAGTCTAAAAGGCGGAAAGACAGGAAATTTGCATCTCAATAAAAGTTTCCGTCCGGAAACTTCCAGTTCGCTTTCGCCCCCTTGGCGATATCGTAATTTTCTCCTTTTCGCCGTCTATACGAGGAATCTGTCAGGAACGGTTTGTCGAATGCAGGAAATGCGATGACGGTAAAAAGTTCTTGCTATTGAATCTAATATCATCATCGTTTAAAATATCAATAGTAGAAAAAATTTTACGTAAAACAATTAATGGAATTAAAATTAGTACCATAAGTGAGTGTTAATGCAAGCGGATTGGAAAGACTGGCCCTAGGTGGATTGGATGTCAAGTTGGAGACAATGTGTGCTTTGAGGTTAAACAGGAAGAGGCAATCCCGGATGGCCAGTACATGTTTGGTTATAAAAGCTTGTTTTTTTAATAATAAATTATAAATTAAAAATTTATTTTTAGAGTCCACAATATTTAATTAATTGAAGCACCATTTTACAGTGGGTTTTTTAAAAATGTTATAAAAAGGGAATTTAAGAAGCTTTATGTTGCTTTTATATGATCAATTAGACTGCAGTTTATAACAGGCGAAAGTGGACATCAAGAGCAGAAGAAAACAATTGGATTCACTCCGATCGGTCCAGGCGTTCTCAAGTTACAGGCGGTCAAAGTTGAGAATTGAGAAAAAAGTCGTAATACCCCCCCTTTGGAGCCTAAAAATTGACCCCCGAAGGGGGTCTATCTCCGGAAATATAGCACCTACGGAACTTCCGAAGGTGGGAGGACATCAAGAAGAGGACAACACAGTTGGATTCACTCTAATCGGTCGAGGCGTTCTCAAGTTACTGGCGGTCAAAGTTGAGAATTGAGAAAAAAGTCGTAATGCCCCCCCCCCTTTGGAGATTTTCAAAAAAAAATTCGGAAATTTGTTTTTGCGGTTTTTGATCGGAATGGCACGTTTGCAATCCCCTGAGAACATAACAAACTCAATTCGAATGGAATTAACTTCTAAACAGGTTTTTTTAAAAATGGTCCAAAACCCGATTCTAAAAGTGCCTAAAAATCGACCCCCGAAGGGGTCTATCTCCGGAAATATTGCACCTACGGAACTTCCGATGGTGGGGGGTGAAAGAGGACATCAAGAAGAGGACAACACAGTTGGATTCACTCTAATCGGTCGAGGCGTTCTCAAGTTACTGGCGGTCAAAGTTGAGAATTGAGAAAAAAGTCGTAATGCCCTTTGGACATTTTCAAAAAAAAATCAGGAAATGATTGATGCTGTTTTTGATCGGAATGGCACGTTTGCAATCCCTTAAGAACGGAACAAACTCAATTCGAATGAAATTAACCTTTGAAGTGTTTTTTTTTAATGGTCAAAAAATTCCATTCTAAAAGTGCCTAAAAATCGACCTCCGAAAGGGTCTATCTCCGGAAATATTGCACCTATGGAACTTCCGGTGGTGGGAGGTGAAAGAGGACATCAAGAAGAGGACAACGCAGTTGGATTCACTCTAATCGGTCCAGGCGTTCTCAAGTTACCGGCGGTCAAAGTTGAGAATTGAGAAAAAAGTCGTAATACCCCCCCCCCCTTGAAGATTTTCAAAAAAAATTTGGAAATTTGTTTTTGCGGTTTTTGTTCGGAATGGCACGTTTGCAATCCCCTGAGAACATAACAAACTCAGTTCGAATGGAATTAACTTCTAAACAGGTTTTTTTAAAAATGGTCCAAAACCCGATTCTAAAAGTGCCTAAAAATCGACCCCCGAAGGGGTCTATCTCCGGAAATATAGCACCTACGGAACTTCCGATGGTGGGAGGTGAAAGAGGACATCAAGAAGAGGACAACACAGTTGGATTCACTCCAATCGGTCGAGGCGTTCTCAAGTTACTGGCGGTCAAAGTTGAGAATTGAGAAAAAAGTCGTAATGCCCTTTGGACATTTTCAAAAAAAAATCAGGAAATGATTGGTGCTGTTTTTGATCGGAATGGCACGTTTGCAATCCCTTAAGAACGGAACAAACTCAATTCGAATGAAATTAACCTTTGAAGTGTTTTTTTTTTAATGGTCAAAAAATTCCATTCTAAAAGTGCCTAAAAATCGACCTCCGAAAGGGTCTATCTCCGGAAATATTGCACCTATGGAACTTCCGGTGGTGGGAGGTGAAAGAGGACATCAAGAAGAGGACAACGCAGTTGGATTCACTCTAATCGGTCCAGGCGTTCTCAAGTTACCGGCGGTCAAAGTTGAGAATTGAGAAAAAAGTCGTAATACCCCCCCCCCCTTGAAGATTTTCAAAAAAAATTTGGAAATTTGTTTTTGCGGTTTTTGTTCGGAATGGCACGTTTGCAATCCCCTGAGAACATAACAAACTCAGTTCGAATGGAATTAACTTCTAAACAGGTTTTTTTAAAAATGGTCCAAAACCCGATTCTAAAAGTGCCTAAAAATCGACCCCCGAAGGGGTCTATCTCCGGAAATATAGCACCTACGGAACTTCCGATGGTGGGAGGTGAAAGAGGACATCAAGAAGAGGACAACACAGTTGGATTCACTCCAATCGGTCGAGGCGTTCTCAAGTTACTGGCGGTCAAAGTTGAGAATTGAGAAAAAAGTCGTAATGCCCTTTGGACATTTTCAAAAAAAAATCAGGAAATGATTGGTGCTGTTTTTGATCGGAATGGCACGTTTGCAATCCCTTAAGAACGGAACAAACTCAATTCGAATGAAATTAACCTTTGAAGTGTTTTTTTTTTAATGGTCAAAAAATTCCATTCTAAAAGTGCCTAAAAATCGACCTCCGAAAGGGTCTATCTCCGGAAATATTGCACCTATGGAACTTCCGGTGGTGGGAGGTGAAAGAGGACATCAAGAAGAGGACAACGCAGTTGGATTCACTCTAATCGGTCCAGGCGTTCTCAAGTTACCGGCGGTCAAAGTTGAGAATTGAGAAAAAAGTCGTAATACCCCCCCCCCCCCTTTGGAGATTTTCAAAAAAAATTTGGAAATTTGTTTTTGCGGTTTTTGATCGGAATGGCACGTTTGCAATCCCCTGAGAACATAACAAACTCAATTCGAATGGAATTAACTTCTAAACAGGTTTTTTTAAAAATGGTCCAAAACCCGATTCTAAAAGTGCCTAAAAATCGACCCCCGAAGGGTCTATCTCCGGAAATATAGCACCTACGGAACTTCCGCTGGTGGGAGGTGAAAGAGGACATCAAGAAGAGGACAACACAGTTGGATTCACTCTAATCGGTCCAGGCGTTCTCAAGTTACAGGCGGTCAAAATTGAGAATTGAGAAAAAAGTCGTATTACCAACTTTGGAAATTTTCAAAAAAAATTCGGAAATATTTTTTTGCTGTTTTTGATCGGAATGGCACGTTTGCAATCCCTTGAGAACATAACAAACTCAATTGGGATGAAATTAACCTCTAAAAAGCTTTTTTTTTTAATGGTCCAAAACCCGATTCTAAGAGTGCCTAAAAATCGACCCCCGAAGGGGTCTATCTCCGGAAATATAGCACCTACGGAACTTCCGATGGTGGGAGGTGAAAGAGGACATCAAGAAGAGGACAACACAGTTGGATTCACTCTAATCGGTCCAGGCGTTCTCAAGTTAGAGGCGGTCAAAGTTGAGAATTGAGAAAAAAGTCGTAATACCCCCCGTTGGAGATTTTCAAAAAAATTTCGGAAATATTTTTTTGCTGTTTTTGATCGGAATGGCACGTTTGCAATCCCCTGAGAACATAACAAACTCAATTCGAATGGAATTAACCTCTAAAGAGGTTTTTTTAAAAATGGTCCAAAACCCGATTCTAAAAGTGCCTAAAAATCGATCCCCGAAGGGGTCTATCTCCGGAAATATTGCACCTACGGAACTTCCGATGGTGGGAGGTGAAAGAGGACATCAAGAAGAGGACAACACAGTTGGATTCAGTCCAATCGGTCGAGGCGTTCTCAAGTTACTGGCGGTCAAAGTTGAGAATTGAGAAAAAAGTCGTAATGCCCTTTGGACATTTTCAAAAAAAAATCAGGAAATGATTGGTGCTGTTTTTGATCGGAATGGCACGTTTGCAATCCCTTAAGAATGGAACAAACTCAATTCGAATGAAATTAACCTTTGAAGTGTTTTTTTTTTAATGGTCAAAAAATTCCATTCTAAAAGTGCCTAAAAATCGACCTCCGAAAGGGTCTATCTCCGGAAATATTGCACCTATGGAACTTCCGGTGGTGGGAGGTGAAAGAGGACATCAAGAAGAGGACAACGCAGTTGGATTCACTCTAATCGGTCCAGGCGTTCTCAAGTTACCGGCGGTCAAAGTTGAGAATTGAGAAAAAAGTCGTAATACCCCCCCCCCCCCTTTGGAGATTTTCAAAAAAAATTCGGAAATTTGTTTTTGCGGTTTTTGATCGGAATGGCACGTTTGCAATCCCTTAAGAACGGAACAAACTCAATTCGAATGAAATTAACCTTTGAAGTGTTTTTTTTTAATGGTCAAAAAATTCCATTCTAAAAGTGCCTAAAAATCGACCTCCGAAAGGGTCTATCTCCGGAAATATTGCACCTATGGAACTTCCGGTGGTGGGAGGTGAAAGAGGACATCAAGAAGAGGACAACGCAGTTGGGTTCACTCTAATCAGTCCAGGCGTTCTCAAGTTACCGGCGGTCAAAGTTGAGAATTGAGAAAAAAGTCGTAATACCCCCCCCTTTGGAGAATTTCAAAAAAAATTCGGAAATTTGTTTTTGCGGTTTTGATCGGAATGGCACGTTTGCAATCCCTTAAGAACGGAACAAACTCAATTCGAATGAAATTAACCTTTGAAGTGTTTTTTTTTAATGGTCAAAAAATTCCATTCTAAAAGTGCCTAAAAATCGACCTCCGAAAGGGTCTATCTCCGGAAATATTGCACCTATGGAACTTCCGGTGGTGGGAGGTGAAAGAGGACATCAAGAAAAGGACAACACAATTGTATTCACTCTAATCGGTCCAGGCGTTCTCAAGTTACAGGAGGTCAAAGTTGAGAATTGAGAAAAAAGTCGTAATACCTCCCGTTTGGAGATTTTCAAAAAAAAATCGGAAATTGGTTTTTGCGGTTTTTGATCGGAATGGCACACTTGCAATCCCTTGAAAACATAACAAACTCAATTGGAATGAAATTGACCTCTAAAGAGCTTTTTTTTTAAAATGGTGCAAAAACGCGTTTCTAAAAGTGCCTAAAAATCGACATCCGAAGGAGTCTATCTCCGGAAATATTGCACCTACGGAACTTCCGATGGTGGGAGGTGAAAGAGGACATCAAGAAGAGGACAATACAATTGTATTCACTCTAATCGGTCCAGGCGTTCTCAAGTTATAGGAGGTCAAAGTTGAGAATTGAGAAAAAAGTCGTAGTACTTTTTTCAAAAAATCGGATTTTTTTTTCTGATTTTAGTCGGAATTGCACCTAGGGAGCTTGGGTTAGTGGGAGGGGTATCAATTTCTCTCTAACTGCCTTCGCACCTAACGAGTGTAATCGATTCCAGAATATGTTTTGAGCGCCAACATTATTATTTAATTTCTGTGATGCGATTGTGAAGCAAAATATTAAAACTGCTTAAGTAGGAAATAAAAAGAATAGTCACTAACCGTGCGGTTCCAAGTTCGGCGCCAATTTTACTCGTTGCTTTAATAACTGAAAGATCGTTTCCTCGGAACGAATAAACCTCTACATCAATACACAGGAAAATTGACAAACAATTACCTTCTTATCAATGGCTGGGAACGTAAATATTGTCTTTCTTTTAACGCCATGTATGTTTACGATAAATGACATAATAACAAAGATTGAATGAAATCATCATCGAGACGTTTCTCCCCATATAGTTTATAATTGTTGCAAAAACTCTATGGCAGTTTTATCTGCACACTCCGAAATAATTCATGGATCCCTTTAGTTAATTAATTAACTCTTATCAAAGACGCAGCCAGCGGCGTATCAGTAACTTAAAAACTGATATATTTAAGATACAAAAATTTAAGAATGCATAATTATCAACAAAAATCAGCTTAATGATGTGGTTACTTAGCAAAAAATCTAAACTTGTTTAAGCAAATATAATCTAAGAAATTGGGTGATTAGTCAATGGGGCAAGTACGCCCCTGAGCAGATCTCTGATTAAGCTGAAGAGGCATCAGTCTTGTCTGTATAAGTGCAAAGATAAATATAACGTTTAACAACTTTAGATTTATTGTACCGTAGATTAAGATTTTATAAATAATAAATTTGAGCTTTATGTGAACAATTTTTAAAGGGTCTTTTTGGTGCTAGGTGTTGTGGTATCCAGACTTTAGACAAGGTAAAGTATTAAAGGAAATGTCTCCTCACGAAAACTTGGATGTTTGGAGAGTTGATGGATGAACAAACAAAAGAAGGGAAACATTTTGTCACCTTTTTTTGGCAGGATAAGGCCCAAAAGGCTTAACAGCGCTGTGTGAGCGCACAAACCCTTTATTTACCTTAATAAGTTTTCAGGAGAAGCCAAACCAATGTTTCCTCAGGGTGTGTTTATGTCTCATTTTTTAATTCTTTTTAATTTTTTTAAACTGAAGTGTTTACTTAGTTGGTTAAGGGTCATTTTTTTTTTTTAATATTGTTAAGGGGATTTTAATCTGATAGTATAAAATACCCACCATACTTTTTGGGTACCATCCTGCTGACTAGTATCTACAGATGACAATAATAACAAATAATAATAACAAAGTTCCTGCTAGAGCCTTATTATTCAGCTCTAATTTTATTGCCCCCATTCATGAGCAATGTAGCAACAATAAACTTCCTTACGTTTATGGGTGAGAATGTGTTAAGTTAATAACTAAAGTTCGCTTTTCAATGCGCCAAGTTCTAACCAGGAAAGTCGTAGGATTTACTATAACAATAACTACCCAACTTCGGTGTGTGATAATGATCAAGCCACTATTTGGAGTACAACCAAATTTACTTTAAAACGTTACAATCCAAGAATACTAAGAACTTCTTAATGGGTGTAGGTGTGGGAGTTAAGGCAGTTGTTATCCGAGAACTCCAAAGTTTTAACTATGAAAGTTGGAAGTTCGGCAGGGTGAATGATCACCCTTAAGTCTGTAGTAACGAAAGAGCTAGGAAATTGCTAAGTTGTAGTACAATAAGAAGAAATAACAAAACAGAAAAAAAAATGCTCTGAACAGTCGTAGCACCCCTTGCCTAAGCGCCTTCTAAAAATTCCGCTTGATTGGCCACTTATGACCGAGGCAGTACATACTGCTTGTGAAACCTACAAAAGTACGCTCAGATTCACTGCCTCGTGACAACTCCACAATTGGCAGGTTTCATTAAGGCAATTTTGTGCCTGGTAAACCGTAACTTTGTTAGGATAGTTGAAAAGCGCCCGGAAACTGCAATGGAACTTTTAATTGACAAAGTTGCGCACTTCCGTGCTTGACGTTTACGTGGAATTTTTTAGAGGACAGGTAAGTGGCTGGGTAATTATTAGTTTAGCTATTAGCTGCAGTAATAATTACTTAACTCGCTTAACTTCTTTACACACCAACTTGATACAAGCAACGGAAAAGCACTACAACGAAACGCTGCACCTTATGTTCAAACTGAAGCTTAGTTGACGTTGTTTACGTGTTAAAACATTCAGTTTATCATCAGGAGTTGCACGATTCTATCTCTATCTGAAAAACCAAAAAGTTAAACTTCACTTAGTTTCAAAACCCAGGTTATCAAACGGGCCCTAAAGGCAGAAGTGAAAACGCTTGGTACAAGTAACGGAAAAACAACAGAACGAAATGCTGCACCTGTAGTATAAACTGAAGTTTAGTTGACGTTGTTTACGTGTCAAAACGTTCAGTTTGTCTCCAGATATTGCACGATTGTATCTCTTTCTGTCAAATCTAAAAGTTAAACTTCAATTAAACCCAGGTTATAAACTACTCCCTAAACGCAGAACTGAAAACAATTCAGAGGAATTTTTCACGATTAAATAGACAAAACTAGGTCCATTACTAGAATAATGAATTTTTATGATATATAAACAAGATTGAAACTCATGCTGCTGAGGCTGTAGCCTCAAACTTCTTTTGTTCTAAAGTATCAACTGAAGGGAGAAAAAAGTTTCAACCGGTTTAATTCTAGCAGAAAAAGTTTCTTTAGTAACATAAGAGGAGACACTACAACTAATACTAAGGCATACTGAGGCTACAGCCTCAGGCTTTTTATGTCACTCTAGAACTACATTAGTGGATAAATTTGAACTTTAGTTTTAATCGTTTTTTTAATTAAGTAACAGATAAGAGTAGACGAATTACTTTAATAAACTCTTACAACAAGATTGACACTCACGCTGCTGAGGCTGCGGCCTCAGGCCTGTCTTGTCTAAAGTTTGGAAAAGGGAAAATGAAGTTGTAGCTGAATTCATATAGCTTCAATAATTACTTTAAGAACATAAGCGATAACAAGAGTAATACTGAGGCTTAGCCTCAGATTTTTCTTATCAGACAAAACTACTAACTTTCTTAACAGAAATAAATGAAGATGTTGATAGTAAGTTGAGGCTGCAGTCTCAGATTTCATTCTAAAAAAATCTACAATAGATAAAATGTGAACTTGAATAAATAAATAATTAAATCGTAAATTATGCTATTAACGCCGAAGAAAAGATTTTTCTTTATGCTGAGGCTACAGCCTCAGATTTCATTCTGACGAAACTGCTTAAGAAGTAATGAGTACTCGAATGAATGACTAATTAAATCGTAAATTGTGTTATCAACATTAAAGCAAACATTTTCATTCACGGTGAGGCTACAGCCTCAGATTTCATTTTGAAGAAACTACATGGAAAGCAATGAGAACTTGAATTAATGACTTATTGAATTGTAAGTTGTTATATTAATAAAAAGAGATTAAAGAGAGATTAGATTAAAAGAAAATTATTTTTCCTGATGCTGAGGCTACAGCCTCAGATAACAGCCTCAGATATCATTCGGAAAAAATTACATTAAATAAGCACTCAAACAAATGGTGGGAGGTGAAAGAGAGCATCAAGAAGAGGAAAAAACATTTGGATTCACTCCAATCGGTCGAAGCGTTCTCAAGTTACAGGCTGTCAAAATTAAGAATTGAGAAAAAAGTTGTAATACTCTCCCCCCTTTGGACATTTTCAAAAAAAAATCAGATTTTTTTTTTCTGTTTATGGTCGGAATTGCACCCTTGCAATCCCCTAAGAACGTAACAAACTCAACTCAGCCTCAGATTCCATTCTAAAAAAAACTACATGAAGAGCAATGAGAATTTGAATTAATGGCCTATTGAATTGTAAGTTGTATTATTAACATCAAAGAAAATATTTTTCTTGATGCTGAGGCTACAGCCTCAGATATCATTCTGAAAAAATTACATTAAATAAGCACTCAAACAAATGGCAAATAATATCGTAAATTGTATTATTAACGGAAAGGAGAAGATTTTTCTTCATGCTAATGCTACAGCCTCAGATTTCATTCTGAAGAAACTATATAAGGAGTAATTAGAACTTCAATATAAATTACCAATTAAATCGTAAATTGTGTAATTAACATCAAAGAACAGATTTTCTTTCATGCTGAAGCTGTAGCCTCAGGTTTTATTTTAGTAAGAAACTAGATAAGGAGCAGTAATGAAAACTTCAGTAATATTGCTAATTAAATCGTAAATTGTGTTATTAACATCGAAGAAAAATTTTTTCTTCATGCTGAGGCTACAGCCTCAAATTTCGTTCTGAAGAAACTATATGAGGAGTAATGAGGTCATCAATAAATTACTATTTAATTAGTAAATTGTGATATTAACATTAAATAAAAGATTTCTCTTCATGCTGAGGCTACAGCCTCAAACTTTATTATAAAGGAACAATACGAGTAGTAATAAAAATTTGAATTAATGACTTATTGAATCTTAAGTTGTCTTATTAACAACAAAGAAAATAATTTTTTTTATGCCGAGGCTACTGCCTCAGATTTCGTTCTGAAGAAACTATAACTTCAGTTTCTATTATTCAATAAGGGCAAATTTTACGTTAAATCGAACTATTCAGAAAACTACTTATACATTTCTGACCTCTTTATATTATGAGACAGCTGAAAATCATGGTGAGGCTCAGCCTCAGTTTTTCGTTTTATGTGAAGTGTTTTTAATGTTTCACAAAATAAAATTGTAAATTGTCTATAAATACCTTTCATAGGTAAATTTCAAGTTTGTTATAACACTGGTGGTGAAATGCCTCTAGTCGAGGACTTAGGGCGATAAAATTACTTTTCAGCAATGTCTTGGGACCTCCTCTTATTGGGACACTCTGTACAATAGGAGAACGATACATTCCATACAATTGTAAACATTTGTATCGAAGGTTGCCCAATGTTTTCCATAAAATCAATCAAAACAAGCTATTATCATAATAGTGAATGATGAACTTTATCGTGGGAACTGGCAATGAATTGAAATGACTGATAGCACACGCATCAGGATGTTGATTTTTATCATGATGTGCACTTTAAAGGGCAACCTGCGTTTGTAATTTCCCATAAAATGTCAAGACCAAGGCAGAAATAACGCCCTGTTAACAGGCATCGCTAATAAATGGTTAATAGATTGCTTGGGAGCGGCCTTTCAAGTGTGATATCCACCTCATCGTCATTATCACGACGTTCCAGCTGGCAAACAAATTAAGGAAATTAGCCCTGCAGCTACTAAAATTACTTTTGCTTTTCATTTCTGTGACGAAAATCAAATTTAAGCCAATAAGGTCGTTATTTTGAAATCCTGTTGGCATGTGCTGCAGAAATGGGGCTTCTATTCATCCATCCGCGATGCTGAATAGTTGCCTCTGAAAGGCACAAAATTAGGTCATAAACTTGATTTACTTGACAGAGTCTTTTATATTATAATGGTCAAGCTAAAGCCTATTATGTTAATGCAGCTCCGCCTACGTATGTAGGGGATGTTCATTTGAAAACGTCATCTAGTAGGCTGTGAAATAGCGAAAGAAACGGATGAAGGAACAAAAGTCCATTTACTTTGATTATTTCATCCTTTTCTGTCAAAATTTCTAGATGACTTTTTCTAATGCACACCCCGTATGTTTCTTCCAAATAAGAGAGGCAGAAGATGGAATCGATACACAATTTTATATACCTTGTGTGCTTGTCACCTTCTCCGGTTAGCACCCAATCTATGTGCTAAATAGCTTTGAATTTTCATGGATTTTCTTTTTATTAGAGTTTCCTTATTTTTCCCCCCATTTTCGGCCAGTTTCGATGGCAATACCGCGAGGAATAATTCATTGAGCAGCCGAGTAGATACCTGCCTGTATCTGGCTAAAAATAGGACTTGTAATGGTAGAATAACCTCCTTTTATCGCCCTTATTGATTGGGATAAAGGGAGTTCTAAAAATAAAAACTTTAAAACACCCAAAATCTCGCTTCATCATCAGAGATGTCTATCTTTCAAAATGCACTTGAAAAACCGTTTATTTTAACACTTTTATTATTGTCATGACTCTTGAGATTATAGGTCGTGGTCAAAGGTCCTAGTGTTTGTTTTCCTGAACTGAGTGGTTACTCTACTGAGATATACATAATTTGTGAACGAGTTCTATTCTATTACCAGTTCTTGATATATTCGATTTGTATTAGAGCAAAGTTTAGCCCACCACCACCATGTTATTTAAAACAATAGGAAAAATGCTTTCATGCTTACCTGCTTGCTCTCGCTTATTGGGACACCCTGTATGTTCATATTTTTCCAGACATGGATTTCGGCGAGAACATCTCCACGAACCAGCACGCACAAAAAGTTCTAGAAGAACAGAAAAAAGCCATTGCGCAAGCCGAAAAGTTGTGTCTAAGTAAATATGGCAGCGACATGCAAAGAAATCAAAGTAACAATCCAGTCTTTGATCCCGTGACTAACAGTGAGCTAAAAATTTAATTAAATAAAAAAAAACTAAATAAAAAACGTTCTCAATTGTTTATAGGTATGATGTGCCCGCCGTATTTTGACACCGTGGTTTGCTGGGATCCTGAATTTCCCAACACCACAGCATCTCAACCTTGCCCTTCGTACTATCTGGGGTTTAACCCGGTAAGTATCTGTAATAATTTAAGAACTTTAGTTGAAATGGAATGGTTATTAAGAAGGTGCTAAACAAGACCGGAAAAGGTTCAAATACAAGCTTGAAGTGTTTTCACTTGCTGCCTATTCGTGGTCCTTCGAGACACCACTTCTTAAGAAAGTTTAACATATATGTCACTTTTTCAAAAGGCTTGGCGTTATTGGCCACTACTGGCACTAGTAGTAGTAGTAGTAAACAATGGGGGGCCGAAGCCTGGCGACTAGACCTTGAGCCCCTTTTCATAGTCCCCCAGTTCCACCATCCTTACTCCATCAGGGCTCTCATTCCCTGCACGAGTGACTTTTCCAGGTCATATCGCTGTCGATGGTCACCCCCAGGTACTTAGATTCAGGCTTTAGTTGCAGAGTACCGCGTGGGTGAGCGGACTTTTAGCACTACATGAGAGGGTCCTAATTTTCTAAATGAGTAAATCAGTGACCCTAAAAATCTGGAGTTACGAGGTCAAAATAGTGAAATCAAAGGGTAGACAAAAAAGAGCTTTAGGCTCTTTGGATGAGATCATCTGGGAGAAAACTAAACCGTCTTTCCTTTTTGGCTCCGATTCAAAATCAAATTGAAAACAAAAAATTAAACATAAAAACTTTCTCTACCTACCCAAGCGAGAGAAAATAAAAAAAAAACTAAATTTAAAAAAGTGCAAAAACTATCTTTACCTCAAGTGCGTACCAAACACCTCTTTTCAAAAACAAATCTGTCAAAAAAAAAGTTGAAACCCAGTATGTAACCTTCCTACGGCTCTAGTAAATGTTAGTAGCAGCTCCAGTTTTTTCCATTGTTTTCTGTTTCGAATTAAATTAATCTCATTTCTTCTCATTTTAAACCCTCGAGCAGCATTCAGGCTTAATTAAGGACACTACAGCTTCGGAATCTATTAACGTGGGACACGTTTTTCCATTTATAAAAACTTTGACACCCTGGCACGTTTCGCGGCAAAATATCGTCCTCTTCCAAGCATGTGGGTATTCCAATTTTCCCTTTTCCATTGACACCCAATTTGACTTTTAAGCAGCCATTTACTTACACCCTCATTATCGTTGCCTTCTAAATAAACTCTTTGTAAAATAACTCCTTCGTTCTTAGCCACACTAAAGCAAATGTATATTTTTTCTCCTGAGTGCGGTAAAATGCTTTTACCGCACGCGTTTTGCAAGTTGAAAGTAACACTTTCACAAAGTGTAACACAAGAACATTTTTTGTGCTGCTGGGGAAAAAAGTACATTTCTATCTAACTAACAAATCACTTTTTTTTCTGGAGGCACAAAAAGTCCACTTTTTATTCTCTCCGTGAAGAAAAGTACATTTGAACCCAAATACATAGTAGTAGACTGAATAGATTATATATCTTTTTATTTAATGTTTAAAAAAACTAACAACCACGTGCACAAAATAGTATACTTATACGCCTCAGGACTAAATGGCCTTTTTATCCCTCAATATGCAGCCCTTTCTTTGGTTGGGCTATAAAATTTGCTGCGCGATAAAAAGACCTGCTTTAGCCTCTTGGTATATAAATAAATATTAATTGCAACAATAAGAACCATTATTAAAAGAACATATTGTAAAGAGGAATGAAGGGTAAGGTAAGTAATAAACCAATTTTTGCCCTCCAACGTGGAAAGTAAAACACGTAAGTAATTTAACATTTCCCAAGCTTAAATGAGGTAACAATGTCAAAATTACATACACAGTTATAAATAATAGTTAATTATTTAAACTTTGAAAAGTCATTTTTTACTACACACAAAACCGAGATTATTCAAAGGGGGAAATAAATATTACCTTTATCACACAATATAGAAACAACAATACCTTAAAACATGTATATTTTCATTATAAAAAAAAAATTAACATAAACAACACTTGCCTCCCGATCAATCCCCATCAGCCTCACCCTCATCTATCTCCTCCTCCTCCTCATCATCCTCTGTTACAGTGAACTTTTCAAAACCATCTTCCTTGCTCCATCTCGCTTTCAATATTAACTTAAAAGTAGCCAGTCTATGTTCCAACAACTCCAGAATTTTAGCCTGTTCTGGAGTCAACACTCCACCTTCCTTACAAACTTCATAATCCTTAATTAAAGTAACCACTCCTAGAAAATTTCTCAAAAATAATTCTCCTTTCCAGTGTGTAACAATTAACTAACCCCGGTCAAGTTTGGTGGGCATTCCTAATTGTCTAAGGTAAGGCTCGATGGCATGTGAAAACTCTTTCAAGGGGCCTTCTTGCAGAGTTATGGTTTGGGTGGCTTTGAAGCCAGATCTAGCAAAGTCTTCAACAGCATATTCATTAAACCAGTCTGTAACTTCTGGTTTTGTGCTGTCGGTGAATAAGAGGGCACATTGGCCTTTTAAAGCCTTCGATAGCTGAATATTAAGAGTGCAAATAAAATTAAATTCAATGGCTCATAAATAAGAACAAACCTTATGCAATCCTTCTTCGACTTCCTCTTCTTTGTTTCGGCCCAGCCCTATGGCAATCACCTTGTTCTTACCGAAGAAGAACTTGCTGGGTTTCCACTGTTCCCGCACCTCTTTCATTTTCTCATTTCTCATGTTTTTGAATGTGAATAAATAGATGCTTTGGTACTTTTCTACGCATTTTCTCACGTCCTCGATGATTTTCTGCTTGAGAGCGAGGCCTTTTTTGTCGGTTTTCGTTAGGGAAACTAAAAATGGTTTTACAGGTTATGTAGGTGAATGTTTTTTAGTTGTTAAAGCGCGGTACTTACTCTTTTTGTCCCTCTTGGATTTAGGCATGTTTCTGCAGTACGATAATTAATAAACAATGCTAAATAAAGTAAATACGAAGAGAAAAGTGGAATATGGAATATGAACAACATAAACAGCCTTTATAACCAAAAAACCGCCGAACGATGAACACGTGCTCTAACGTCACTGTCATTAACGTCAATAGTGTCAAAGCCAAAAGTATTGATTTCCAAGTTGGGGCAATCAAGTAGAGATGGCACCACCAGTTTATATGGTCGCAATTGATGTTTTAATGATTATTTTCTACTAAAATGTAGACAGCAGCAATCAGGACCCTCAAAACACCAAGAGCACAACTTATTGATGAAAAAGCTATTTTTATTCATTAAATTAGTGTTCCTAGCAAACTAACAACTCACCTAGCACATGTTTTCATTCTTAAAGTAGAGATGGCGCTTTAGCCCAATGTATTTCCATCCGACTTTGTTCATCGCAGGCAACCACCAGCACAATTCTTTTTATTTCAAATTTTTGGCGCTTTTTTTGACGGAATTCTAATTGAAATTTTTTTTTAGGAAAATAACGTAACAAGGTTTTGTACAGAGACTGGGCAATGGTTCACAAAGGAGACGAAAGGCCAAATCTCTCCTTATGCAGAATACGGCGCGTGTTATGAATCCTACAAAACCACAATTTTTACCAACTATAGTGAGACAACTGTCGCATCCGGGTATTTATCTCCCAATTCTGAAGTAAGAACGAGTGGTTGGTTCTTGATGTATGTTTCACTGAGCTTCTGTTCGTTTTTTAGGACCTGGTATCATTGCTCAGCATCACGGGCAATGCCATGTCCCTATTTTCACTAATAATAGCCTTTACAATAATGTTTAAAATTAAGTGAGTGCCTACTTGACGCTCACAATACCAAAATTTATTTTTACAACATTGCAGGAAACTGCATTGCGCAAGAAATATCCTCCACATGAATCTCTTCGCCTCATTCATACTGAGGTCTTTAATGACAATTCTCACGGAGACACTATTCCTAAACGGCCTAGGACTGCAGAAGGACTTTATAGAACGCGACGGAAAAAGATTCTTCCATGTGGATGTCTATGTAAGCAGAAAGCAATCCTAAAGCCATGCATCCGCCAGTCCGATAAATGAATGCCCAAAATATTATTTTGACAAATTTTTTGCCAAACGCATGTTTTGCCTTTGGGCTCACTTCTGCAAAATCCGTTTAAACTTTAGTTTGAAGATAAACGCATGAATTTGACTGGTAAACAATGCATTATAACTAAATCTGGAGTTTAAACTTCAAACTAACGTTTAAAGTTGCACTTTAGACCCACTGTTTAGTCAAGAATTTTGTACATTTCCATAAAATTTTTATTTGAATGATGTTTTCAACAGAAAAACAACTTCGAATGCAAATTGTTCGTCAGCGTTGCTCAGTACTTTGAAACAGCCAACTACAGCTGGATTTTAGTGGAAGGCCTATACTTGAACAATCTGATCCTAAGGGCCTTATTCACAGATTCGAATAAAAACCTGATTTATTACATCGTTTTCGGATGGGGTAAGTACAGCCATTTCGTGCTCGGTTGAAGAGTTAATTTCATGCCCATTAGGTTGTCCACTTTTGGTGGTGGTACCCTGGGTGGTAGCGCGCATTCTAGTCGAAGACCAGCTCTGTTGGACTAAATCTGACAACGTTAAAGTATTCGCCATCCTCATCGTTCCTAAATTCGCTTCAGTTCTTGTGAGGCCCAATGTATGGAAAATTATTTGCAAAAAAAAGCCAACAGTCTCTTAATTTCTAGATAAGCTTTGTCCTTTTTATCATAATATCAGTGGTTCTTTACAAGAAGCTTAAGTCTCCAGTAAACGAACACTCCAGAAGGTACCTTAAATGGGCCAAATCCACCTTAGTGCTGGTACCACTGTTCGGTGTCAATTACGCCGTAGTAATGGTGCTCTATCTGTGGGATTTCAAGGCTGCCTGGACAGTTTGCAACGTCATATCTGGAAGTTTACAGGTAGGGACTGTGTTGAAATTTCTTCTTACAGTTTACACACACATCTACGTGACTTTGTTGTGTATGTAAAATTTAACTTTTTTCCTCGGCAGTTTAGCAGTTTGCATGGGGCCTTTTTAATTATTATTTTCCAACTTTTCCAGAAAGCTTTAACGTATCTAAAAATAAAAGTTTTTCACTATTTTATAAGTTCAGTTTACAAAGTTTCAGTTTATAACACTCACACTGTAAGCTGCAGTTTACACATTTGCATCGTCCTGAATATAGGCTGGATTTCAAAGAGCACTTTGCAAAAGTTTATTTAATTTGTGTGTTGTGTGCAGTTAGGACAACTCTCGATCACAAAGCAGATGCAAAATGCAGACAATATGCAGTTTCCACAAAAAAGCTGCAGTTGCTTCTCTAACTTTCTATTGCTGTTTTATACGTTCAGTTTACAAACCATTGAGAATCAATTAGCAGTTTCTAACACTCACACTGTAAGCTGCCGTTCTTTGCATCTGCACTCTTTTACCTAGTTTACACACACCAGCAACTTTACATACAGCATAGTTATGTACAGTTTAAAATAATACTAAAAAGTATTAGGTAACATAACAAACCTTTCAGGGCTTTTTTGTGTCAATACTCTACTGTTTCCTGAACGGCGAAGTGAAATCGGAAGTGAAACCCCACATCACCTCCGTGCTAATATTCCTGGCCACGAACGACGTCACCAAACACTGCTTCCCGAAGAGGGAGAAGTACCTGAGGTTTGTCTTCTTGTCGCGAAATCGCTTGTTTAAGCCCTAAAAGCGAATTTTGTAGCTCAGCCGTGGGCAGACAATCAGTTTGCACGACGATGTCTTGTAGCTCTCTCTACAACAACGGCTTGAATCCGCACCGCAACAGTCGCACCAAGTTTGACCAACTGTCCAAGATTAAGTTGACCAACTTGCACGGAGGTAAGACCAACCTGCACCTTAATAATCGTACGTTTTTTAGTATTTTGATTTAGATTCTGCGAAAGAGGTGTTTATTCCCAATGGAGTGAGGCACTCCGTGCCAAAAGCGGGACCGAACATCAATCATCAGCATCAGGGACATTACACTCCGAATCTGACCTTCGTTCATGGGAGGTATCCCATGTGTATGACCACCAATAATGTAAGTCGAATCACTAAATGTTAAGTTATATGTAAATGATTTGAGCAATTTAGGTGGATCTTTCCTTCATGAACGAAACGCGCTACTCACAAAACTTACCTGTTTGTGAGGAGGAAGTATCTATGTTGCCTGACATTGCCTGCTTGAAGGACAACTAAGAAGAAATTTTTATTCAATTTAGAACAAAGAGTGTATTAATTATTTTTATACCAACATATCAGAAGATGATTTTTACTTAAAACTTACAGGGTGAGCCGACACTTCCTGCCACCCTGGTGCTGGAAGTTTCAAAGAATTTAATATATATTGTAGTACATTACTTATATTGTAGGGAGAGATTTTTAGGTAAAAATGAAGGAACATTGTGACTAATTATACAGGGAACATGTACATAAAAGTATTTTAGCATAAGAAAACTGTAATTCTGGACAGAATTAAGTACAAATTTAATTTATTTGTTTGGCTTAAACAATAGGCTGCTTTGGCTCAGTCTGGAAGGAGTGTCTACGTATATACTAGATTGTATGACCTTTCTACAGGTAAAGAGAAGTATTTTGAGAAGTAACACCCAATGAAAGGCATCATTTACTTTATACAATTAAAAATTACTTATAAACTTAAGCAAAACCAACCATAAAAAAACAATGGCGACAAGAGTAGTCACTGTGTGATGCATTTCTTCTTCTATATGTTTCTATATACTTACCTATTGCCTAAAAAATTATAGGTCAAAAAAGTATTAGGTATACCTATAACAATTCACTGTGTATTTTTTAAGAAACTTAAATATATAATAAGTATTAATTTTAATTCTCTCAATTATGGTCAAAATCCGAATAATGTTCACATTGGAGCCTGCACCCTCATTATATCAGTCTCAAAACGCTTTGTACCTGGTCATTTACTGTTTTGCTGCTATTTCGCAACTTTTATATTTGTACCATATTAAAAAAAGTTTTATATGTACATTGTGAGTATTATTTCCTGTCTGCACGATTCGACGCTTTTTAATTCAAAGACTAAAATATGAAAACTGCGCTTGAATAGCTGTAAAACTAAGTAAAGAAGACAACTCCAACTGCCCGAGTGTCATCTGACAGTTGTTGGACTAGGTATAACGTCCAAACTGCATCCAAGCAGCACTTAGAGTTAACGAAGAAAGAACGTAACCAACAGTAACCTGCACGAACGTTTGTTTTGTAATAAATTTGTTGGATTTTCTTAACTGTCTGAAAGCTGTTGATAAATATTTTTTGAACATTAAACAAAAAACTGTAAACTGTATGTTCGACGCTTATAAGAGCTCTCCCTTTCAAAGGTTGAAATATGCAAACTACGCTTGAGCTCAGCAGTTCGAATTAAGTAAGGAAGAACTGAGACAACTCTAAACTGCCCGATTGTTAGTTTGCAGTTGTTGCATAATGTGTAAACTGCATTCAACTAGCAGTTACAATTAAGAAACGAAGAACATGAGCAACTGTATACTGCACGAATGTTTGTTTTGTAGTAGGACTGTACGATTTTAGTTAGAAGCTTAAAAAGATTAAGAAAAAAACTGTGAACTGCATAATTTAATGCTTACAAGAGCATTATTTCAAAGGTTAAAATATGCAAACTGCGCTCGAGCCCAGCAGTTAGAACTGAGTAAAGAAGGAGATCCCAGACCATTCTAAACTCTCCGATTGTCAGATTACAATTGCTGCATTACAATATATAAACTGCATCCAAGCAGCAGTTAGACCTGAGTGAGAAGAATACACGCAACTTCAGACTGTACGAATGTTTGTTTTGTAGAAGAGTCATTAAATTTTTATTAGCTGCTTAAAAGCAGTGGATAAATAATTCAAAAGTCTTTAGCAAAAAAATGTAAACTGATGCTTATAAGAACATCTGATTGTAAACATTGGAATGTGCAAACTGCATCTAAGTAGAAGTCAAACCTAAATGAGAAGAACACAATCGACTGCACCCAAGCAGCGAGACCCACACAAACCAGGCAGTTGTTAAACCAATTTAGAAAAAATACGCAAAGTTTATAGATAGAGGTAGTATCACTCAAGTTGTACTTCGACAAGTCCAAAAGGTCAAATACCGGGCACAAAGTGCTGAATCAGTTCGACACAAAAGGTCAATTCTTTGAGGGTACAGTAAGTGAAGCTTATTAACGATTATTTATTAATAAAAATACATAAAGGCCATAACTCACTTACGAGATCCAATCCTCAGTAAAAACATCGTTATAGAAAATATATTATATAGAACTCTTAACACACAAAAGTTACGATATTAACAACATAAACTTTGGTAGCAAATACGGCTAGAGAGCAGTTGTAAGCAATTTCGTAAAACCTAAAAATTTTAATCCGAGTCAGAATCACAAATCGATATAACCAAGGCATTTTTCTCCTCATTCGCCTGCCTCAAACATCCATCGATATGCGCCTTCATCTCGCCCTCTTCGATCAATTCCATGCAAAATGGACAATTAAAGCTGCTTTCCTTCTTCCCGTCGTCTTCTTTTTCTTCGATGGGCACGTGGGTGGTGTCAAAAACGTTGCTCATGCTCATGCAGTTCTCCAAATGTGCATCTAAATCGCTCTTCACAATCTCCTTGCCACAGGCCAGGCAGGAGGTGGTGGTTGTGTCAGAATACTTCTCTTCAAAGTCCTCGCAGAGGCCTAAAAGGCAGTTTTGCAGATGGGTGTTGTATCTGTGTTTGGGGACACAGACGTCACACGCAGGACATTTTTTAGTACAATCTTCTTTCTCGGCGTCTTTAAAGTGTTTTGAAGAGCACCTAGCTACGTGAGCCTCATATTCTGGGGCAGATATTGAATATGAGCAAACTATGCATTCTTTATTAGTGTGGGTTTCCTGTAAACATTGGTCAAGATGTGCGTTTAGGTCCTCTGGTTTAAAACGCTTAGCACATACCGGACATTCCACCCTATCGTCTGCAATTTTAGTACGCTTATTAGCAGCCACAGCTAAAGCAGGACTCGATAGTCCTGTCGGTGGTCTCTTAACGGAATTTTCAAACTTTTTCAACCAGTGCTCCCTTACAGCCGAATAATCGGATAACTTAGTCGACGAAGGGGCGCCTAAAGACCTTCCTGGGCCTGCAAAAGGTTCAACTCCACTGGCAGCAACCCCTTGATACTCATTTTCTTTGGTAAATGATGAATTACTTTTCTTGTTCGACACAACAAAAGTGCTGCTTCCAGCATTCTTAATTGCAGTATTGCCTCGGGGCTTTTTGGACGAGGATTTGGACAGATTAGTGAATCCAAAAATATTGCTAGTTTGGGATGGGATTACGTTGCTAACCTGAGGGTTGCTGACTGAGGGATTGCCGACTGTGTGGACTTTAGCAGGAAGTGAGTTTTGGCGGTTTAGAGGAGCAGTGTTATTTTCGTTTGAGGGATTTTTTGTAGTGCTGCTGGTAGAGGCTTTTAAAGGACCGTTAGTTGTGCTAGTGGTGATGTACTTCCTAATGTCAGTGCTCGATTGTGTTTTTTGCAGTTTTTCCTTTGAAGCTTTAGATGGTTTTCCAGCCCCTTCCGGACTTTTCACCTACAATAAACAATCTTCTATCCTCCTTTTCAACTTTTAAGAAGAAAACTACAAATTGCACTTAAACTAATACAACGACACTTAAAGGTGCTCCCTCAACCACAAAACTATTATTATTAAGTGGAGGTAATAAAAAAAATAAAACAATACTTCGGGGATTAGACGTAAAACAGGTAAGAGATGCCGCGTCTCTTGTTGTATAAATTGAAGGTTGATTTGAACCAATGTTTAAAGGTATTTGGAACCCCCTAGAACAAAATCAAATAAAAATAGGCTATAAAATAAAGTGCTAAGAGAAAAGATCAATACAGCATATTTTTGGAGGCCTGTATCTCGAAATTGCCTTAAACGAAATTCGTAAAATTTTGAAAGAGCGTTTCTACTAGAATCAGACTGAGAGACTAGTCTTAAATAAAGTTTTTTTTTTAATATACAGAACTTTTTAATAGAAAAAAGCATTGTAAAAAGAACTTAATAAGTTCTTTTCTGATTCTGCAATCACTTACCATTTAGAAATAACTTATCTTATTAAAATCGGCAGCGGCATTCGTGCGATACAGGGTAACTATTAAACAGTATATCAACGAATGGTCTTAGCTACCAGATGCAGTGGGTTGACTTGGATTTGAACCCTGGATATTTTTCAAAAAATAACTTTTGTTTCAAGTCAACCTCCCACCCTTATTCTAGAAAAGGTGACCTTTCAAAATCTCTTTAACTATATATTTTGATTAAGCCATTTCCGAGATATAGACTCCGAAAAATGACGCTGTATCGATCCTTGTCGTTAGCAGTTTTGATAGAAGCTACACAGATGGTGCATTGGTGATTTTTATGTGTGTTGTAAAACCGTTAGGAAATGATTAATAATAAAGATGCAGCAAGATGTGATAAAAAAAAGCAAAAACAAAAAATTCTTCCAGGCAAGAATCAGGAACAGAGAATTTAAAAAAAAAGTGGTAATGTCTATAAACCAAGATGCACTTTGCTTTGAGTGTGATGTTGATGATGGTGCTTTATCAATGGTAATAGTTAAAATGTACCTAGATAAAAGATTAGTACTCCTTCTATTCAAATGATAAAGTTCCCATTCATTCCCTTTAAAAAAACCCCCACAAATCATTATTAAATTTCTACCCAACACCTGACATAAATTTAAAAAAAAATTTCTGACCTACCTTAATAAAACTCCCACCACACCTTGATGCATGATCATTCCACCACCGATCATTGGGCCCTGGTGGCCTATTGGTGGCCCTCCTCACCATTCCGAAATAAGGATGCCACTGCTGACATGGTCCATTACATCTCCACCAGTGCTGTTGATACAGCTTGACTTCGTCATGAAAATCGTGATACACTGTTATGTTAGTGCCTAAAACCATCCCTCTATCAAAACCACAAACCACCGAACCCCACCCAATAAGAACCTGCTTCAGCATTGATCCTGTACATGTGTCTGTGAAACTCCGGCCCGTGACCATCTCTGTCTCGGTTGTTCTCGGTAACAAACAAGTAGGCATGAATCATTTCGTGCAGAAGTGTCTCAACTAAATCCTTTCTAGGTCGCAGTTTGAGCAAAGGCTCACTTAGAGTGATTGAACACATGCCGCCTCGGCCTTGGTAAGCACAAATACCTGCGCAGCTAGTCATTCGTTTGCTCCAGGATACAGTAACTGACCCAAGAGAGCTCCAGAAGAACTTCTGATCGAACGCAGTAAAGAGGACATGAATGTCAGGAGTTGGATCAATAACTTCCCAGGAAGGATCAACAAGACACTTAGCAGGGTTTGCATTGGTCGGAGCTTTATATACTAAATTGTTTACAGGCCTTTCCACCAGCTCTTCAGTGTTGAACTGATCCTGCAATTGGAGAGCCAGTTGATGGTCAGAGGTGGTGTCCTCTTTGCGTTTGTGGGCCCTTTCCAGCTGGTATTGCAGGAGAAGGGCTGTTTGGTAATCCAGCTCCATGGCTTCTAGACACCTTTTAAACACACATTGTGATCAAGACACTCTTTTCTCAAAAACAAAAAATTGTTTTATTAATTGGAGAATGACACTTCAGATCAGAATGTTGTATATTTTTCAAGGAAGGAGTGACCCTATCCACCACCACTTTTTATATAGCCTTGCTTAATGTGGAAAGCAAAAGGAAAATCAGTCTAGTATTAGAAAGAAAATCCCTTTCACCCCTCTTGAATAAAGGGATGGCCTAGAATCAATACCTCCTAAGTACATTTTTAAGTGAAATTGAGATTTTTGCGTCATCACCTTATTATTATCCTTTTCCCGCCTTTGACAATAGCTCGCGAGTGTTAGACTGGCAAAAAATGAAGCATTCTATCGGTCTTTGGCACTTGCGAGCTATTGCAAAAGACAGGAAAAAGATTAATAATAAGGTGATGACGCAAAAATCTTAATTTTACCTAAAAAATTTACTTATGAGGTTTTGATTCTAGGCCATCGAAAGGCCGATTATAGCAGACTTCAAATAATCAAGAGAAATAACTCTGCTGAATAGAGTCTTTTGCACTTAGAGTTTTATTGCACTGGGGGCAATAAATGGCAGTGTTAGACAAACATTCAAAAACTCTTATATCCTCTCATACAATAACTTCTTTATATTTCTTTTGACTGAAGACAGAAAATAACTCATGGAAGTCAATCATGGTGAAGTAGAAACTTTCCCTAATTGAAGAGTAGTCTAACATTTCTCAAATTTATTAATTATTGTATAGGGCTTTTGTTATCTATAACCATCCCTCACAGGTTTCTCTGATTGTCAACCCTGAGACACATGAGGTCACACCCTGATTCACTCCAAAGAAATAAGAAAAGTTGACATAATAAGTGTTTCAAAAATGACCAACACAAGAGAGTATCTAACTGCAGCAAGGATCAAATGCCCAAGAAGAAAAAACACCTAATTATTAACTATGTAATTACATTAGGAATGGAAGCAAGCCATCATACCCTTTACCTTAAGAGTATTGCTCACAACACAGCTCCCCTTGGAAAAGTTAAAGTCTACTTTCAGCCTTGGCAAAGATCACTAGAAGAAACAAAGTCTTCATTTTTACATAGTATAATTTGTACTATACTCCAGACCTTCACACTATGTCTAGTGTATATAGACCTAACTGTTGTAGACGAATAATCCTCCATAACCCAGTAATTTATTTTTTCACTGGGTTATAGACAATTATTCTTCGTTAACGGATAGGCTTATAGGTATACACTATACACCTGACCCAGGCTAGATGTGCTATGTCATTTTCACATATATATTAGGGCCAACAACCAGAAATCAATTTTTGATTTCAAGCTTCTAGAACTTTTAGAGTTATAACTGGACTGGTGTGTGAGATAGTACATAGATGACTGATTCAGAATTCATATCTTTCTTAGCTATACAGTCAAATCTATTAATTGCAAGAGATCTGAGAGATCACTTGGTAGCGGTAATAAGGCAAATAAATAAAGTATGAATATAACATAAGAGCCAAAACCAAAGAAATTGAGGACCTACCTTTTCTTGTTGAACAAAATCAAGTGGTGAGGCAAACCAATGAGGCTAACTTAGCATGGCAAATTGTATTAGTCACAAAAGGTGATTCAGACGCTACGTTTTCTACACTTTTTTAACGGAGTATTGATTCCCAAATACGCGGTAAATTAGGTTTTAATGGTTTTACTGTCGTATTTTAACACAAAAAGCACAAAGCACGTCCTTGCACTTTAGAATTCAGGGAAATTTAAAAAAATATAAATCTGATAACAGCTGTTATTAGTGTCAACACTGTCAATGCTAGTGACAGTGTTGCTAGTCCATGGTTCCACGGAATACGTCGTTTCTTGTTTAATCATAGCAATTTCGGACGTGTTAGGCAAGGATAGAAACATTTCTCCATCTGTCATCTGTCAAGTTTCGCAACGCACTGTCAACAGTGTCTCAATTTCAAAGAAAAGGAATGATCGGAATGTAAACAAAACTAGAACATTGCTGAAATACTCAAAATTTTTCTTCAACTCAAGGATATCGAATATCCCATGGTTGAAATATTTGTATGAACTTGTTTCTTTTAAAGTGTCTTTCATGGAAGGATTCAAACTCATTAAACAAGGAGCTGAGGCCAAGCTCTACCAAGGAAACTACTTGGGCCGACCCACAATTGCCAAAGAACGCTTTCCCAAAAAATACAGACACAAGCACCTAGACGAAGCCCTAACGAAAGAACGAATCAAATCTGAAACCAAAGCCATAGTGCGGTGCAAAACAATTGGGATTGCCACTCCAATGATCTTCCTTGTCGATTACGACCGAAGGACAATTTTCATGGAACACCTCCTACACAGTATGGTTTTAAAAGACTTCATTGAGCAGACCTCACTGGAAACTCTACTGCCCCTGGCTGTTACAATTGGCAACACTCTAGGGAAAATGCACAGTGGGAACATTATACATGGGGACTTGACTTCCTCAAATATGCTACTAGTGAATAAACACAATAAAGACTCTTTTGATGACCTTAAAGACTTGAAGCTGGTGTTAATTGACTTTGGTTTGGCACACGTTGACTCTAGCGCTGAGGATAAAGGGGTGGACCTGTATGTGTTGGAAAGAGCCTTGCTGAGTACCCATGTGGTAGCTGAACAGTTATTTCCAAAAATTTTAGAAGGCTACAAGGAGAGCTGCAAAAATGGTTTTAGAGAGGTGTTTGCAAAGTATGAGGAAGTGAGGGCCAGGGGACGGAAAAGGACTATGGTAGGATAAGACACTAAACATGTTTGTGTGTTTAAAAATTGTTTTTTTTTTATTATGCTTGTGGTTGTTTATTAAATACCTTCTTTTGTTAGTTAGATGCATCCTCCTTTCTTCTTTTATAAATCCTTTTTAGTTGCAATAATTCGTTTGGTTTATTTTATATAATACAAAATAATATTTATTGAAAATCTACTTTGTCTACTCCCAATTTTACATCTGGGCAAACCGAGGGGCAAACTAAACATCTCTATAACCTTCTAGGAATTTTTAAACTTTTTAGTCACTTTTTGCGGCTATGTTGGTAGCCCAGGCAGTTTTGATTAGGTCGATGACGTATCGTCAAAATGGCGAAATTTACCTTTTGACGAACAATCCTAATATCGTTATTAATTTTTACTTTTTGATAGCAATTATTTATTCAATTTTGAGTTAATTGTGTTAATTTCGTTGGTAATTGTTCGAGCATTGCATAACGGTTGTCTTGTGTCCTCTCGACCAGGAGTTCCTAGAGGATTTGTCTTCGGCAACGAGGTAATTTCTCGTGCTGTTTTTATGGATTTGAATGTGTTTATTTTCTGTTTATTTATAATGTTTCGGTGCTATTACCTAATGTAGAATGTAAAGATTATGGTTTTGAAATCATTGGCAAAAATGGTTTGAGATGTAGGTGTCATGGGTACCTAGTTTCAGTGATCAATTTTTCTCACATTCTATTCCAAATTACTTATCAAATCAAGTATCAATAGAAAGTTTCAAACAATTTCCCAATTTTCTGTGTTATTTTGAGGGATAAGAACAGAAAAAAACTAGTATTTACTCGGTTATTTACTGCCAAGGGAAAAAAATCACTTCATAAAATGTGTACACCAAAATTCCATACAATTCGCCTTAAGTTGCACTAAATTTCTGATGTGTGCACATAAAAATTTGCCAGTTTACCAAAGGAAAAAAATTACGAGTAATTTACCATAAATTGACAATGTGTGTAGAAAATTCACCAGAAATTTTTTACTCATTTAGTACTAATCACCCAGGAAAGGAGGGAGTAATTACCCAGGAAATGTGGTGTACAGTCACCATCAACTTTTATTAAATATTGTCAAATATTAAGCAAATTTGGCACAGCTATTCCAAATGTCTCTTAAATGCGATGTCAGATGAACCAGTCTTAACATTCCAATCAGTCAGTCTAACATTCCAATATCATTGGGAATGTTAGACAAATTCATCAGTTGTTAGGCAAATGTGTCAAATGAAGCTAAATATTGGTGCCAAAATGTTTTTTGCTTTAGCAAACACTCATACTAAGTTTGTTACCTTCATATTGAAATTGGGACATGAAATGAAAATGTCTCATTTGGAAATTACCAAAGGAGGAGTTGTTCCTTCTTTCCAACTTTTTAAGCTACCATTTTCCAACTTTGATGGTCCATAACTTTATACATACCTAATGAGTTAGGTAGTGAGTTATAAGTGAGATATTATCTATGAGTAAATCTGCAAAATTATTTTTGAAGTGGTGATGGGAGAATGATTCCCAAAATAATCCCACATAAATTTGCTCTCAATCTAGCATAAAGTGTGTGTCCAGCTAGGTATTGGGTTAACCATTGTATATGTACAATGGGTTAACTGAGAGGCTTAAAACATTTCAGTGTGTTAACTCTGCTGTCAACCACTTTGCTTGTCACATTAGTGTCAGTGTGTCACTGACAGCAATGTGAAACTCTTGTTGTAAATAAAAAAAGGCTCACATTCTGAGTTTGCTAATTATAGGCTGTTTCATTGGTGAATGTAATAACCAAGATTACAGAAAAGGCATATATGTATTGTATTGTATTCAATGTGAGTGAAAGTAGGTACAGTCCTCCACCGCAACCTGTGGTCTATTGTGGCTCACCCGAAGTGTTGCCAGCAAGGTTTACCCCTGTTTGCCCCACTAATTGTCATCCATTAAGCCCAGACCCTCAACGAATCTGATGAGTCTTTCAGGCGATACTTCATTTGCATCTTGAGGCTCAATGATTGTGTTACTGAACAGTGAGTATCTTGATCTGGCAATAGCCAGGCACTCGCTTAGAATGTGCTTGAAAAATATCATCAGAATCATGTTTAACTTGGGTAGTAGAGCCTCGTGCAGATTATGCTTTAAGCAGCAGAGAATCATGACCTTCATAGCAGGTTACATCCATAAACTCCTAGTATTGGTAAAAAAGTAGCTTTTCATCAACAAAAAAATCTTATTCTGTACAATCTGCTTAAAGATGGCATAAAACAACTAAGCATTAATAAATTTAAAAGAGCCACGAAACTACTGCTGACTGAGAATTTTATTTATGAAGTTAAGGAATATGAGAAGCTATTCAGTTCTGTGGAATTGAGAGGTTTAGAATAAGTTGTATATGTAGACTAATATACTTTATTACTAATATATATTTCTCACTGAGATATCAGTTGTAAAATGTCCCACGCTCTATGAGCTATTCCGACAATAAACGATTTGATTTGATCTGTAATTTATAGGTATGCACATGATTACACCTTGATGATTATACACAGGACATAGAGCATGTTTCCATAACTCAAACCATAAATGGACTACAATGACCCTGAACCATTTTTTTGTACATCTTATACCAGGTTTATACTTCTGCTCTATTCTCCATATAGCTTTTAGTACAATTGGTGTTTTTAAGAATTTTTACATTCACTAATCCTGAACCTTTCTCTTGGAGTCCATTTAATTTGTGGTCAACTAAGACCGAAACACCCACATTGCCAGTATTGTTCAGAAGTGCAGCTAGTGATGTTCTACAATCTCAAATTATTTACTTTTAAGTACCTAATTTGACACTTAATGAGTGAACCCCCTTTCCAAGAGCTTTGACAGAACCAAGAGCAAGCTTACAGAATGCAGATCAGCAACACCAAGAGGACTTCGAGTTGAAATCCTGCTTTGGAACTTTGGAAATAGGCAACAATATATGGTGTAGTAAGAGCCTGAAATATGCTGTAGTCTCAGGAAAGGTGCATATATTGTTCTTGCAAGGACATTATAGTTCTACTCCATCTTAAATTCCATAATTTAGTTTAGCTAATGTGTTTCTATATTCAAACAAAACTACTACACTAATACCTCCAAGAAAAAATCATCAAATAGCTGTTTCATAAAGGATTAGGATAATAACAGATTAAAAACAATAATATTAATAATACATTCTCCAAAGTAACTAAAATTTAAGTAAACTCATCGTCAATGCGCACTACTTATAAATGTTATCTTGTATAGGAAGAGAAACAGTCAACTGATTGAATTGTAAATTAGAGTAGTAGTGGTAGAAACACATAAAATTCATTTGTTTATAATTAATTGCTCTATCTATCTCTATACATACTTACCTTGAACTGCTTATAGTTTATTGTTTACTCCTTTGGTTTACCCTAAACCAGTTATCTAATTTTTAAACTTTCCAGAGCGTTTTATGATGCAAGACCCTGGCGACAACTCGATCACTGTTGTGGAACCTCACCTAGAAGCCTACGCCGACAGTAATTTGAATGAGAAAAACTTGGGAACGCAGTACATCTACACCACTGAGGGCCAGTTAATTCCCGCAAATGATCAGACATCAACGATGGACTTAACTTCACAGGTTATTAACTTTTACTTTAGCCTCATTTTGACCACTTACACTTTTCACTTCATCGCCTTCCATTGCTCAAATTACTACCTTTTGCCAAAAATTTATTTATTTTTGGTGTTTTTTCGGCCGCTTTTAGCCTTATAGCACTACCACTCATGTCACTGAAGCACAAAACATACACATTCAGCAAGTTGACTATCAGTACGATCGGCATTTTGTGGACGGTAATGTTGCTACTCATGCTGAATACGTTTCCAGTGTAAGTAATAGCGTGTTGTTACTGTACATATCATGTCACAATAATTATAATACAAAGATGTGGGAAAGGAGATTTGCTTTTTTTTTGCACAATGTTGCAACAACAGATTGTTTTATTGATATGAGTTTGTTTTGCTTTAGTCCAATAATTTCATAATGGAGCCGGCGACTTACGTTCCTGAAACCACGCAAGGAAAAACTATTACCGAACAAACTTATTCTTCTGAAACTACAACTTACTCATACTCTTCTTCAACTTCAATTATTGAGGTAGTGAGTCAGTATTCACACAAACAGCCTCACTCAGCTTGTTGTGTAATTTCTTTAGACCGATGCCAGCTATGTATCCAACCTGTCACCAGCTCCACAAGCTGTGGAAAAAGCCGAAAGCAGCCTTGTAAAAACTGAAACAAAGGTCACTGAAGAAGAAAAGTGCAAGACAGGAGATGAATCAGTCAGTAAGGATGTGGAAATGAAGGAAAAAGAAGCCGAAGTGATATCTGCTGCTGAACATTCAGTATCCGTCGTTGAACAAGGTAAGTTGTTTGTGAAAATAATTTTATGTCCTAAAGCAGTGATTAACTTAGAAAATTTGGAATCAAATCCCGCAATTGAAATTGAACATATCGATAGTACTGAGCAAGGTGAGCCTGTAAGTAATATGTCTCAGGAAGCAACTGTAGAGGACACCGGAACTGAAGATAGTGAGGCCTTGGAGGGCGAAGAGGTTTATGATTTTGCAGCTGAAACTGTAAGTCTTCTTGTATCTTTTAAATGGAAGTTTCGTATGGAGATGTTTTAGGAAGTTGCTGCTCCTCGGCCAAGAGGGAGAAAACCAAAGAGTGAAATTCCACTGCACATCTTAGGCCATGACGTCAATAAGCCGGTAGAGAGTTTTGTCAATGGAAAAACCCCCAAGCCCAGGTTAGGTGTTAAGGTACCTTACAGAAACCTGACCAGCCAGATTGTTTCTAAAGCAGATATCGAGAAGGAAGTTGTAGAGAGGGGACAGAAGAAACTGGACGAGAAGAAAGGTTGTTCTTTTGTGGTGTGAAGGTCTTAAGTGAAAATCTTTTTTTTTACAGACAAAATCTTTGGTCGTCAACTGACTTCAAGGCTTGCAGATAAAATTGGTCCAAGCAGTGACAGTACTAAAAAGAGAGCTCCGAGGGCAAGCACAAAGGCAGATAGCAGCAGTAACAAAGAAGATACATCCGTAAGTTTTTATACCTTTCTTAACACTTTGCTATAGAGAACTTTGATAAATTTCAGGAAGTGGATAGTAACGGAAATGAGGATTCTCCCAAGAAATTATCTGCTATAGGCATTGATAACAACTCAGATTTGCTGGCTATATTAGAGGGTAAGCACTCACACTGCAACTTTCACTGTAAGTTTAGTGGTTTTTGCTTGTTTTAGGTGATGGCGAGGACGTGTGTGAAGAAATGCTTCCAGCTGATAAGGAATTGGAAATTGAAAATTCCACTACACCCACCGACGAGACAAATTTAAAGAACTTGGAGAGGGAAATCGCGCTACAGCAACTGCAAGATTTACCGTATATGTCACCGAAAACTAAATACGTGAAGGGCAATAGAGCGAAGGTAAGTGCAAATGTAAATAACATATAATACAAGATAGTTGCGTTTGTTTACTGTCTGTGTATATGACCAGCACTGTGCTACCGTCTAGATATGTCTGCGATTCTTTCTACTATTATCGATCGAACTGGGTACGTGATTTAAATCGCCACGAATAGTTTTTGTAGCTTCTTTTACTGGTGATTTTTGATGGTAATCGTTCATCTATCTGGCGTAACGATATCCCCAAACGCGACTTCTCCCTCGACCTTTTGCGATCCCAAAAAACGACCTTTTGTATTAAAAGAAAAACAGTGGGCTAGTACCTAATGGTAATCTTTTGCTCTTCCGACTCAACAACCTCCAGCCCAAACATGACCCCAAAGACCGCTTCCACGCCTTCCCGAAAAGCCGACTCCGCGATTTTTTTTTGCGGGTCTTCAAAACGATTCGTTTGCGACCTCTAAAAACTTCTTTTCCACTTTTCGTGTCATCAGCCCTTCCGGCGTAACGATAGCCCCAAAGGCGACTCCCCTGGGATCTTTTCGCTACCCCAAATCTCAACTTCCATGCCTAATAAAAAAAAAAAAATTGGTATCTAATTTGTTGGTCGGTTATTCGCTCTTCCGCCTTGACGACCTCCGGAACAGCGCAAACGCATTCTCGAAGACCGTTTGCCCGCTACTCCGAAAAAACGATTTTTTCGCCAGTTTTTTCAGCGACTCTTCAAAACGATTTTTTTGCGACCCCTAAAAAACTTCTTTTTTACTATTGTAACAGTGGGCTGGTCTCTGATGTGGTGGTCGTCCATCTTTCCGGCGTAACGATACCCCAACGCGACTCTCCGCGACTTTTTACGAACTCAACTCTCGACTCTCTTAATAAAAAAAAACAGTGGTACCTGATGGTGAACGTTGGGTTTTTCTTCTTAACGATTACAGCCCAATCGCGACCCCGAAGACCGCTTGCCCCCGTTTTTCCCCAAAACAGAATCCTCTGCGATCTTTTTCCACTCAGATTTTGTCTCGACCCCTAAAAAGCTTCTTTTTATACTTTTGTAACAGTGGGCTGGTGCCTCATGGAGGTCGTTCGTCCTTCTTGCTTAGTGATATCCCTAACGCGACTCCTTCGCGACCTTTGTGCGACCCCGAAACTCAACTTCCTTTCCTAATAAAAAAAAAAACAGTGTGCTGGTATCTGTTTTGGTACTTCGTCTTTCCGGCGCAATGCACATCAGAATTATGAAAAATATAAATAATAAACACCGGATTAGAACTGATTATGTTTTATTACCTCGCTATTTGCCACAAGCCACCATTTTGCGGCGCTCCAAGGTGGGCGCCATTTTTTTTTTTTTAACAAAATTGTTCATCCATAGGAGTTCTTTCCATTCCGTTTCTCGGACTGATTATGCTTTATTACCTCGTTATTTGCACTATTTTGCTGGCCCCAAGTCGGGCGCCAATTTTTTTTCGTAACAAAATTGTACATCATTACAAATTCCTTCCATTCTTGTTGTATCGTTTGTATAGGTATACTCAAAGGAACCAGTGAGTAGTTCATCGGAAGGCAAAGTTTCTTCATCCTCTGACATGCTGGTTCCCTCCACCAGGCCGCAAGGCCCAAAAAGCCCGATTAAAGCCAACGCTTCGAAATTCGATGAGCCCCAAGTGAAGGTAAAACTACACATGATAATTGGAGATCTTAACTTCAAAAGGAAAGGGCAAATACTTAAAAAGGTCTACCAAATTTTTCATGCAAAAATGGTTCTGCAGTACGTTATGAAACATTTTGATTATTAAAGTGGAGACTACACTTTTAGTATTTACACTTTTTTGATGTTAAAAATCTTCTGTTATTTTTCTGGCTGTTTGCAGTTTGTAAATTTCTTGTACTATAAGCACTAAATTATTAGGTAAACATAAAAAACCTAAAGACGTATTCTCGCAAACGAAAATCCAGCGAGAATATAGTAGATTCCTCTCCGTCTCCGTCTAAAAAATCCCTCGTTAGTCCTTCTAAAGCGAATAGCAGAAATGCAGAGGCCTATGCATATATCACAAAAAGTTCCAGAATTATCAAGAAAAAGGTAATGCAGCCAAACCAACGCCTTGCGCATTATTATTCTTGCTAAATAATTCAAGGTGATCTGGGACCCAGACGAGGCCTCTTCCAAGTCAAAGTCACCAGCAATAAAAACCGAACCAAAACCTACACAGTCAAAAAACGAGCATAAGTCAGCTGACTTGCCCAAGAAGTCAGCTGCTGACGCTAAGATTAAAACCGACAAAAAAGGTAATTTACCCGAAAAAACTTACCCTGTGTTTGATCTAAAAAGCTTTTTTAGTCCATGACAAACCGTCCCCTAAAAAGGTTAACCAAAATGCGGACAAAAAGGCCAGTCCCGGGGCTTCGAAAGTGGCATTGAAGCACAAAAAACTCAAGCCGCTGTCGGAAGTCGACAAGCTGCTGGGAGACGAAGGTGCCATAAAAATGTTGTACGAGTTAAAGAAGGCCGATAGTCCGGGCGAGGAGAAGAGAAGAAAGACTGTTATGGACGTCGATAAGACTTTTAAGGATCTGGTCAAAAAGGTGAGGTTAGGTTAAAAGGTCATTTAATTACCTTTTTCAAAGTTGGCATTTTTTTTTCATGGCATCTTATAAACTAGGTCATATTACCAGAAATAACAAGATTGTTACGCGCCTTCGCCATTCTGCCTACAAGAAAAAAATGATCGTCCACATATCTTGTGTATAGAATGGTTAAGGAACGATTAAAAAAAAAATTGCTTCAGACTTGATATTAAAATTGAAGGCTATATCCATGTTTTTTATGATACTTCTGATGAATGTAAAAATAAAGCAAAAAAAATTTAAATTGCCAGTTGTTTAGGCGAGGTGTCAATCAAAATATTCTGCGCATTCGCCATTATATCTAGAAAACTTAACAATATTTATATAAACGTAATGAAGTAAATTGCAAAGAAACTCTTTGCTTTCATTGCTTTGTATAAAGCTTGAATGTAACCAAATTGCCTTAAATATCTAAAAAAAATCGAAATTCAAAGCTATATCCTTATTTTTTATTGATACTTCTGATGAATGTCAAAATTAGGAAATATATATATTTTTTAAATTGCCAATTGTGCAGGCAGAATGTCAAATTTTTGGCGCTTTCACCATTACATCTAGAATCTTTACATTTATTTATCTTATTTTTATAGACGTTATAAAATAAATAGCAAAGAAACTCATTTCTCTCCTTGCTTTGTATAATGCTTGAAAGTAACCAAGTTGGCTTACTGCTCGAACTGTTTTTTTTTTTTCGATGATACTTCTGTTGAATGTCAAAATGAAAAAAAAAACTGGGAAAATTGTCAAAATGTTCTCGTGATTCTTATGATAGAACCTTTGCTAGGCCAATCAAATTAAGTCAGATCTCGTTAACGACACGTCCACCAGGGAAACCCCGAAGTCTCTCAGAAAGAAAGAGACAGGAGTGTCGCCTGGTTTACCTACAAAGCCGGCACTGTCAATTCCCAGCGGAGTAAGCAGGCAGAAGTCCAAAGATTCCACCAGGTAGGTACATACTTGCCGAATATTTTGAATACGTGTATGCCCTGTGTTCATTAGAAAACGTCATCTGGAAAGCTACAGAAATAGATGACATAATCAAAATAAATGGACTTTTGTTCTTTAATCGTTTTCTTTTGACATTTCACAGCCTACAAGATGACGTTTTCAATTGAGCACTCGTTAGTTTTGAATTGGGGTTTAGTTCAATCAAAATGTTAGGTTGAAAGTTTGGAACTCCCAAGCCAACGTTTCGCGGTTTTGTGACGGTATCCTCAAGACATTAAGTTAGCTTTTCTAGGCTCGTTTAAATTGAGTTAATTTAATTGTCCACGTAAAGATTTAAAAAATACCTACTGATACACGGTTATTTTATGTGTTACGTGATTCTACTGCCCTAGACTATTGTACTTTATAATCTTGTATTAGGAGTTCTCCTCCACCTTCACCGGGTTATTCGTTCACCAACGAAGTCTCTTATTTGGTAAGACGGAGGTCCAGCAGTTCGATGTCCAGCGGTGCGGACGATACCGGTGGCAGTTTTGACTTTGATGATACAGAAGGTAAGTTTCTTAAAGTAGAGGTTGCCTGATATAACTTTGGTTTGATATATTCTGTAAACTAGTGTTATAGCAACCAACAGCATTGGTTGCCATAAGGTCAGAACAACATAGTTATCGACACAAGTTAAATAATGATTCCTTGTCAAGTTGATTGAAGGACATTTTCGGGTGACCGCTCTAGAGCCCTGTGAGAGTATTTCTATCTTTTAGTTTCTCATTATGAATGTAAGAATGGGAATACTCTTAGAGTTGTCAACAGCGGTCACCCGAAAACGCTGGCAGTTTGCTGTTCCTAATTATTATTTGCCGCCATATTTTTATCAATATTTCTTTTTTATTTATGCTTTTCAAAGACGATTCCGAAGATTCGGATTATATAGGTAAGAAACGAAAAAGTATTCTCTTTGTATTGTGAAGATTTTTAGTGATTTGTTTTTTTTTTATTTTACAATATATTCTCTACTCCAGATAGGTTATCGAAGACGACCCCTGTAAGCACCACCGTGGATCCTCTGAAAATAAAAAGACCAAAACGGAAGGCGGGAAGCGACAAACCACAAAAACGGTCTGAAAATCGATTTGGACATTATAAGACTTTCACATTGAAGAAAACAAACAAGAACGTTACGATAGATTTGCATACTAAGGCTAACGCAACCTCTTATTTTACGCTAGAAGTGAGTTTACCTTACAACCAACCCATTAGTATACTCCGTGTTCATTTGAAAACGTTATCTAGTGGGCTATGAAATGTCTAAAGAAAAGGATGATAGAAGAAAAGTCCATTTACTTTGATTATGCCATCCTTTTCTGTCAAATCTTCATAGCTTTCTAGGTGAGTTTTCCAATGAACACGGGCTATAATATCCGTCTTTTGTATAGTCACTAAGGGAGCTTACCGCAGCGTTAAACAAAGTATCTAAAGAAAAGGACTGTAACGTGGTATTGATTAGGTCAAGCAAAGACACAGTGTTTAGTCACGGTCTTGACTACAGTGTGTTGGTAGCGGACAAAGAAGCTACGAGGCAGAGCAATGCCAAAGAACTTGCAAACGAAGTCAAGTGAGTCTCTTGAAGTCTTACAGCGTTTTCGGATGGCGGCTCTAGAGCGCTCTCAGAGTATTCCCATTTTTTATTTTCTTGGGGATGGGAATACTCTCGGAGCGGTCTAGAGCAGCCACCCGAAAACGAGGTTAGTTTCATGTAAATTTGTTTGTTTTATAGGGACTTTATAAGAGCCCTCATTGACTTTCCTAAAATCCTGGTAGCCGGGATTCAAGGGCAGTGCACGGGGCTGGCCGTAACGATGCTGCCCTTATTTGATATCGTAATAGCCAGCGACGATGCCACGTTCAGCACTCCCTACTCCAGTTTAGGGTGTACCGCCGAGGCGGGATTTCTACTGGCAGTTCCCTACGTCGCCAGTTACGGGCTGGTATGTGGAAATTTTGAAAGTTGTGCCCCTAAAAAATTTTAAATGTGTGGATTTGTCTGTTTAGGCGGGTGAATTATTGTACGCTTCGCAGACTTTAACCGCGGACGAAGCGTGCAGACGGGGCCTGGTGTCGCGGCTGTGCTGGCCCGAAAAGTACCAAGAAACGTTGAAGGTTACAGTGGCGGCTGTAGCTCAAGGGTCTAAACAGGTAATTTTTTATTATATTTAAATTCATCGAGGTTAGATATCTAATATTTTCTCTATATCTAATTTGCCTTTTTTTATTTTTGGTAGTTTTTCCATTCCGACGCTTTTAACTTTTATATTGTAAATTTGGCGGGATTTCTATGCAACGGCGTAGGTGCAGAAATGATTGGGATTTCCAAAAAATATGATTGGGGGGGGGGGGGGGGTGCCAAAGCCAAAATGCGTTTTTTTTTTTTTATGTCCAATTTTACGGGATCTTCACCGTAACTCTGATGTTATATGTATTTAGTGCTCCCCTTGGATAGACTACGCCATGGGTATTAATTACACCACTGTGTTTTAATTAATAAAATTTAAGTGGGAAAATCTAGAAAAAATTAAATTAATTAAAAATTAAAAAAACAATTTTTGGACATTTGCGATAGCAATTATCACAAGTTATACATCAATGGAATCAGGATAAAATGCGTTATTTTTCTGCCTAAACATCCAATATGGCGTCCACAAGAAAAATGGCTTCCGAAAATCGGGACGTCGGATTAGAAATATGACGCCGCTATTTTGTAGAGGAAAAAAAAATGCCAAGAATGTATCAATCGTTTTCGATTATTTCTTCAAATAGGTTCAGAAAAAAAATAAAACCATTTTCTCAAAATTTCGTTTTTTTTTATATCTTCAGACGTAGTCCGAATTTTTCAAGTTTTAAAACGGCAATTGATAAAGCTTAAAAATGCGCAACTTTGCCTCTGTTTAAGCGACCTCATATCTCTTATGGTTTTCGAGATTCCAATGGTGACGGCCGAATTTGAATTACCCTCTATAGGACACTCCAAAGAAAAAACACCAACCAATGAGGCAGGAGATAATGAACATAGCATACCATAACTTGCGGGCAATTTTCAAAAATTGATTCAGTTTTTTTTGACTGAAAGTCCGTTCGTTATTTCCTGGTCACTCCATTATTTCCTGATGACACTATAGGATACTCAAAAAAAAAAACTGACCAATGTAGTAGGAGATCATAGACGTAGCAAACCATACCTTGCAGACAATTTTCCAAAATTGGTTCAGTTTTTTTTGGCTGAAGGTCTGCCATGTTTCTGTGTCCCACTACAAAAACGAATAAACAAAACTGTAGAAAAACGATGATCATTCTTAGTTCATGGGATTTGAAAGAATAGGGCTCTCTAAATAAAACAATCTGACCAATTGAGTCAGGAGATAATAGATAATATTGCGATAGCATTGTTGGTCAATTATTGGGCCAACAATTTTCTAAAATTGGTTCAAGTTTTGTGGGTGAAAGTCCTCCTTGTTTGTCTATTTCACAAAAACGAGGAAACAAAACTAGAAAAACGATCATGGTCACTCCATTATCTCCTAGCTCATGGAATGTGGCGCTATATAGGACACTCCCAAGAAAAAAACTGACAAAACTGACCAATGAGGCAGGAGATAATAGACATAGCAAACAATAGTTTGCCATCAATTTTTTTGGCTGAAAGCCCGCCATGTTTCTGTGTCTCACTATAAAATGGTAAAAATCGATGATGGTCAGTCATTTATCTACTAGCTCATGGTATTTGATACAATATAGAAAACTCCAAAAAAAATTACCAATGAGGCAGGAGATAATAGACGTAGCGAAAAATAGTTTTCTGACAATTTTCTAAAATTAGTTTAGTTTTTTTTTTGCTCAAAGGCCGCCATGTTTGTGCCCCCCCTACAAAAACGGAGGAACTAAACTGTAAAAAAAATGAAGGTCACTCCATTATCTCCTAGCTCATAAGAGGTTGATTGGGAGATGCAATTAACCAATGCTTTAGTACATAGCAAACAGTAATTTGCCGCCAAGTTTCTAAAATTGGTTCAGTTTTTTTTTTTGACTGAAAGTTTACCATTTTTGTGAATTCCACCATAAAAACAAGTAAACAGAACTGTAAACGATGACCGTCATTCCATAATATCTTAGCTCATAGCATTTCATATTATAGGATGGAAAAACTAACCAATGAGTCAGGAGATAATGGACGTAGCAAATCATAACTTGCGGTGGATTTTCTAAAATTTTTTTGAACCGTTTTTTTTCACTGAAAGTCCGTGCATTATTTCCTGCCCACTTTATTATTTCCTAGCTCATGAGATATGACACTATAGGACACTCCAAAAAAAATTGACCCGCGAGGCAGGAGATTGACGTAGCAAACCATAACTTGCAGACAATTTTCCAAAATTGGATAGGTTTTTTTGGCTGAGAGCCATGTTTCTGTGTCTACTTCAACTATAGGTGCAAGGCGAAAAAAAAAAAAAAAAAAAAAATGCCTTAGGTAGAGTTGTAGAACTTTGTTTAAAAATAAAATAAAGTCTGGTAAAAACGCTATTTTTTTTTTTAGAGTTTAGAGACTACAAAAAGGCGCGTGCGCGCTGGATTGAGCCAAAGCTGCGAAGCGGCTTTGCAGTCGATGGTATCGGACCTCGTAGAGCACTGGACCAGCAACGAGTGTCAGAATAACTTTTCCAGAATTGGATAATTGATTTGTCTTTTTTTTTATATACCATCGACCACAAACGGACTCACATTTAGGCCAGTTTGGGGCAACTAACTAATCGGTTTTAAGAACCTTTCAAAGGCGATTAGGCCAAGTACAAAACGTAGACAGATAAATTTATTACGTAAAGTGAGAGCAGTTTGAGGCTCCGGCCTGGAACCATCACTGTTTTTTTTTTGTAACTATTGTAGGATGAAACTATTGTAACGGTTCTTGGATATTTATTGGGTAGGCGACATATCGAACGTTTAACAAAAAAAAAAGAAAAAGAAATTATTAAAAGACTGGAATAAAAATGTGTATGTCCACGTATGTTTGATTATATGCTTAAATGTATTTGTATTTGAGCATCTAGTTAAACATATGGTGATACAAAAATTGCAAATTCCGGTATTGTTCAATGCTCAATAACTTGCTTAAACAATAAACTTCAAGAACTAGCAAAAAAAACTGAAATTTTCTGTGGAATAACTGAAGAAGGAGCTTAAGGAAAATATGGCCGAGCTGATCCTTCTGAGTTCTATTATATAGAACTGCGAAACAAAAATAGTTTTAACACTTTTTTACGGGCGTATTTGAATAGTGTTTAAGGTTGTCATTATTATTATCGAGTAATTAATTAAAGCCAAAAAAAATTGTGCAATCTTGATGCAAAAAATCCTGGGAAGATATTTTCTCACCGCAAGCTTAGATAGAAAGATTGTGTTTTTTTTTTAATCGATGTCATAATTATAATTGTGCTAAGCACGAAGCGGGGCTTTAGCTAGTTTAATAGTATTTTTCGATAAAATTATTAAAGGGTTAACATTAACCGTGTTCAACTTATAATTTAGAAATAACGCACGTTTGCCTTTTTACTTTTTTTGTGAACATTTAGATTTAATTGGGTATTTTAGGAATTTGAGACCAGTATTCTGGTAGTTCTTTTGTTTTTATAACTGAACAAATGAGCAATGAAAATTCCTTTGATGCAGGTTCGTTAAGTACGTTTTGCGTGTATAAAATACATTTTTATTATCTTTTTATTGTATTGTGAAGATTTAGTATAAATGACGAGTTAATTTGAGGTAGAGAGCTTTTTGTTATTCGCTACAGCTTTCTTCTTTTTCGTAGGCACTTGTAGTATTTTCTTCCTGTTGATTAATTTGCCGATTATTGTAACGTTTATAAAATATATATTAAATGTTTCCATTAGAGGCATAAACGTGTATTTTTTGCGACTGCCTTTCTTTCAGCTTTCAACCATTATTTCGTCGCCTTGTTAGAGTTAAAAGGCTCGAAACCGGTCTTTGAGTGGCGCCACAAGTTTTTTATTGAGGGTCAAATCCTTATGGAAAAGAAAGTAAAATAAAAAGTGTAATTTTGATCGATAAAGAAAAATGAAAGAACAAAACATTCAGTGAAACATGGCAAAGGATAAGAATAGAAGAACTGTAAGGAAATAATTAAAAACCACAAAAGCACTGAGTTAAGAAAAGTAAAAAAAAAAAAAAATACAAATAATTATAGGAAAAAATATGTCAAAAACAGGTAGGTAGAGGCACAAAATTAAAATATAAAAAAATTGGGACAAAACTATCTAAAACTTAGAAAATCGAATAGTGTTCTCAACAAAAAATGATTTTTGACTCGAAAAAGTTTTATTTTAGGTCGTTACATTACGTACTATGTATGCGATACACACAAGGTGGCGCCATCTGACATCTGCTTTGCAGTTTGTTTTTGACCAGTAAAACTTCAATAACAAACGTTTTTCTGCAATATCCAATTGCAGTAACAATGCAAAATAAAAGTTATACGTATATGATTGTATGTGAATGCATTATGTAAAAAGATATTTGGGTTAAAATGATCTTTGCAGCAAATTCTTATAGTAGAGTTTTACCACACTAGGTATAAAGAATATATATTATTCCATTCCTTATAATGGGGTTTTACTACTTACATTGGGTGTCTAGCTACTTCAAACCATGCTCTTCTACGATATTTGTTTTGAGGTGCAGTAACGAAAACTTTGAGACTTGTGTGCATCAAACACGATCAGAATAAATGTTTGACTAGCGCCGCGCCTTATCGATTCTCGCAAATAATCATGTGACGTCAGAATCTTTTGGCGCACGTTTAAATTAGTGGATATATACTCATATTGAATTTAATTTATTGTTTTTTGTTTTTTCGTTGTAAACATTCTTTTTAAATCCATAATTTGAGTAGTGAAACACCGGATTGTTGTTGCAATTAGTGATAACAAAACGTATATGTTAATTTCGTAACGCACCCCGCCTCTTAAATTTCTGAACGTTGCGCCATCTAGCGCTAGTATCGTATTGAATGTTATGGAACGTCTTACGTCAGTGCTCGCTAGGTTGCCGGAGTTAGTGCGTCGGACGGGAATTTCAACGATGTTTTCTTCGCCCCTATTAAGTTAAAATTAATAATTTAAATATACAGTCTACTTGTATTAATAAATTGGGCCTAACGTTTGGAGGGAGGCGAATAAGAGAAACAATAGTGTTTTTTTGCCAGTATTCCCGGTATATTTTTATAGTAGCGGAACGTTTGCATTATGTTTCATTGAATAAACTGGAGGGTAAGGTAAGCAGCAATCAGTGGTTTCAAGGCCAGGGCTTGCGACGACCAGGTGATGTTGGAGCATGTTTTTTCGTATTTGTTGGGTTTTAGTAAAATACGAACAATAAGTTAATAATATGAGGCTCATGGTCAGAGGGTAAGTGTTTTAGATTGGATGTCCTTTCTCTGTAGTAGTAGTAGTGTAGACCATTATTAGAAGTAGCTACTTTGCTTAGTTAGTGTTCGGCCAATTAATTACTGTTATTAATTAATAAATATCAATATGATATACCTATGCTAATATTGAGGCAATGAGTTAATAGATGCGTATGTAAAAATAAGTTCTAAAAAGTACATTATTAAGCGACTCCAGCCGAGTTCGGTAATTCCATCCGAGCGCTTCGGACACAGACCGTCTCCCAGAATCTTAACAAGCTAGAGTGAGATAGACTGATATCCCTAGCGCTCGGGATGTAATTACCGAACTCAACTAAAGTCGCGATCGCACACAATTGGTTGTACAGTTAATTTCAATAAAATCCTGTTGAAAGTAGAATTTTTATAGCATTTTTCACTGGGAGCACTAGTGCGCACTGAGTGTATTTCTATCCTTTGTTAATTCGACCAAAAGATAAAGACGGAAACACACTCAGTGCGGACTAGTGCAGCCAGTTAAATAGCCTGTTAGATTGAGACCATTTGTACGGGGTGTTCATTATAAAACTTCATCTAGTTGGCTGTGAAATGTCAAAAGAAAAGGATGGAGAAACAAAAGTCCAGTGACTTTGTACTACTAGACCCAAGTATGGCTATACGTCGGCGAAATACCCGCTGTTTCCAAGACCTTCAACATTCTTTTTTCTGATCATCTCTTTCTACATTATGGAATCTGCGTTAAGCTTATCTCTCTCGTGGCACCCTTTATTGTCAAAACAACGATTCAAGCACTGACGTACGCATGACGTTTCCTAATTTTCTGACTTTTTTTAATTATAATAAACATCGTTTTCGGAAGACCGCTCTGAGAGTATTGCTATCCTTACATTCTTACTAAGAAACCAAAGGATGGGAATAGTCAATTTTTAACTTCGTATATCGCCGTTGGTGCCACTAATTGTGCCGGTTCCACGACAATGACAAAATATTGGGAGTTTTGTTACGACGAAAGAAACAGGCTTATATAAATACGTCGATGCTATATTTACAATAAGTTGTGTCGTCATGCCTGGGTCTAGTAGTACAAAGTCACTGCAAAAGTCCATTTATTTTGATTATGTCATTCTTTTCTGTCAAAATTTCATAGCCTGCTAGATGAAGTTTTATAATGAACACCCCGTATTAGTAACAAGTCTCCAAAATTGCCACCTTTAGATTTACCATCTTTCGAAAGAAGTTACGTTTAATGGACTAATTTTTTTTGATAGTTTTATGGCTTTGATAAATTCAAATGCTAGTTTAACGAACGTGCAAAATAATATATTATACAACAAGCATTTAATGAGACTCATTATTCTCGAGGGTAACGTCGGTTACTAATGAACGAGGGTACTAATGAGCACAAGCGAGTGGCACAAGTTGCCCTAGAGAATAACGCTTATTAAATGCGAGTAGAATACTATGCTCTGTCCACGGCTATACAATAACATAATCATAATATGTCTCATTGTAAACACATAATAGGGTGTGTCATAACCTTTGAACTGAAAGAGCGTGAATAATATTCATTATTTACGCTGCGTCAATTGTTTTTCATTATACACTCCATAAGATTTGCACGTAAGCGACGCCATGGTGGAAATTACTTATATATAGAAAAATTAGATGGCAGCACTAGCACCGACAGAAATGCACGGCCATAATGGTTTTAACGTCACTTCGACTTTGACAATCAAAACAAACCGCGTGTTGACGACCGAGTTATTGAATTGATTATTATGTAAAAATTGTAGTAAATTAAGTCGTGGTCCAAGTATCCACAACCGAGATTCCGGGTTTTCTCAAATATGGTAGATTATAAATGCCACATTTATACCAAAAATGATGAGACGCCATGTCTAAGGCGAAAACAAAACATTTCGTTGGTTATGTGTTTTTCTGCAATAAATTGCATTTTGCAAAACTTTAATATTATAAATAATTGTGTTGTTTACAATGGTGGGATGTGCAGATTACGGCTGTAAAAGCAGCGACTATAGAAAGGAGCATGGATTTACGTTTCACAGGTAAACAGATTATGACGTTATGACGGAACGGAGCAGAAATGTCACTAACGTCATTACCCATGTCAATTACGTCATTACACATGTCAATTCCTATTTTAGCTTTTATCTGATTGGTTTCAATTCAACTGTCAATTTTAACTGTCAATTCAACTACTGTCCGTTGTATGTAACGTCGCCCTAACTGACGAAAAAGTGGCGGTTTAGAGTTACGTTTGGATTAACAATTTCTGTTACCAAAGTCAAAATTTTTTAATTTTGCGCTACTTTTAGACTAACATTTATTGTTACCAAACAAAAATTTAAAAAATTCGTGTTAAGTTTAGTCTAACCTTTTCAGTCAAAGTTTTTAATTTTTTTTTTGCGCTTTAGACTAAATTGTTACTAGAGTCAAAACTTAAAAAATTGATGTTACTTTTGGATCAATGTAATGTATTTCTGGTTTCTCTAAGTTACATTTTTTAAATTTTGTGTTACATTCAGACTACACTTTTCTGTTACTGCAGTCGAAATTTTAAAATTTCGTGTTGCATTTAGACTAAAATTTCCTGTTAGTGAGTCGAAATTTAAAAAAATTTTGTTACTTTAAGACCACAATTCCGTGTTACTAAGTCAAAATTAAATAATTTCGTGTTACGTTTAGACTAACATTTCAAGTTAAATTGTTGAGAATTTGTGTAATTTCCAGACCAAACTTTTGTTTAATGTTTGGATTAAAATTTCCTGTTACTGATGAGAATTTGTAAATTTTATGTTACTTTTAGACCATAATTTCTTGTTACCAAGTCAAACTGAAACAATTTTGTATTACGTTTAGACTAACATTTCAAGTCAAACGTTTGAGAATTTGTGTAACTTCCAGACCAAATTTTCGTGTAACGCTTAGATTAAAATTTCCTGTTACTGATGTCAAAATTTTTAAATTTTGTTTTATTTTAGACCACAATTTCTTGTCACCATTAAACAATTTTGTGTTAGATTAGACTAATAGTTCAAGTCAAAATTTTAAGATTTTGTGTTACTTTCAGACCAAAATATCGTGTTACACTTAAGCTAAAATTTCCTGTTGCCAAAGTCGAAACTTAAAGATTTTATGTTACTTTCGGAACAAAATTTCTTGTCACTAAACAAAACTTTTTTATTTTTGTTATACGTTTAGACTACAATTTCGTGTTAGTGCAGTCAAAATTTAAAAATTTTGTGTTACTCACTCTTAGATCGAAATTTCGTGTTATTAAGTCAAGATTAAAAAAAAACTTTGTGTTACGTTTAGATTAAAATTTCCTGTTACTAATGTCAACATTTTTTTATTTGGTGTAACTGTAAGAACAAAAATTTTCATTGACAAATAGTTATACGTTTAGGCTAACATTTTAAGTCATAATTTCGACATTTTAGTCACTTTTAGGCAAAAATATCTCGTTGCTAAGTAAACAGTTTTAAATTTCGTGTTACGCTTTAAATTTAATTTTCGACTTACTAAAGTCAAAACTTACAAATTTGATGCTACTTTCGGATCAAAATTCCTTGTTATTAAGTAAACATTTTTTGTTATTTTGTGTTGCGTTTACACTATATTTTCGTGTTCCTACAGTCAAAATGCAAAAACTTTGTTTTACGTTTAAACTAAGGTCAAAATTTTCTGTTACTTTTAGACTGACAATTCAAGTCAAAATTTTTAGATTTAGTGTTATTTCTAGACCAAAATTTCTCATTGCTAGTAGAATTTTTTAAATTTTGTTCTACCAATTAGACTAAAGTTTCCTGTTACTAAAATCAAAACTTAAAAATTTTATGTTATCTTTGGATCAAAACTTCTTGTTACTAAGTAAAAGTGTTTCAATTTTGTGATACCTACAAATATGTGATAGATTACAATACTGTGATAGACTACAAATTCGACATTCAAAATCTAAACATTTTGTATCACGTTTAAACTACAATTTCCTGTTACTAATGTCGAAATTTTGTATTACTGTTAGACAAATTCTTTTGTTACCAAGTCAAACATAAAAAATGTCGTAAAATTTGAAAATTTCTTGTTATTTTAAACTAAAATTTTCTGTTACCAAAGTCATTTTTTTAAAATTTTATGTTACTTTTAGAGCTTACATTTTCTTGTTACCAACTCAAAGCCAAAGAGGTAGTAACTAAATTTGGATTCTAGAAGTTTTTTAACTCTTTGACGTAGCCAAAAATATATACCTCAGAAAAGAAACAGTTCGTAGCAAATAACGTAAAATAACGTCATTCTTGCGTCTCAATGTGACGTGATTTTGACGTCAGAAAGTCACACGTCAAAATTGACTGAATTTAACTAAATCTAAATTTAAATTCCATCCAACAACATTTTTAATGATTTTTGGACATAATCCTGACACCGCTTTTTCAAAAAACACCAGATTGTTATTTTTGAGCTATTTTTAGTCCAGACTTCTATATATTCTGATCCAAAAATGAATTTTACCGAAAATAAGAAATTAGAAGATTTGAGTTTCTCCAAAAACATCAAAATTTGCTTTTCTTGACGATATGAGTAATTTTTAATCAATGATAAACCTGAATTTTGCTCATAGAAAGTCCAATTCAGAAGAAGGACTTTCAATGGAACATGGCAAAGGATAAGAATAGAAAATTATGAAGAATAAAGGAACAGTGAGAAAAAGAAAATTAAAACTTTGAGAACCGAGTTAAGAAAAGTAAAGGAAGAAAATTCGGAAAGAATTAGGTAGAGGCACGGATCTAAAATATTTAAATTTTTTGTCAAAATCAGCTAAAACTCTATTTTTGACTCGTTTCGTATAAAAGACTTTAAAATTCGGCATTTTGTGTTATCCTCTGAACGACGCTGGAGTTGGCGCTGAAGAAAAAGAGAAATTTGAAAAACTTGAAGTAATGTAAAATTGATGTTAATAACACGTTTTAATTACGTGTAAATAACGTTGGTACGTAGTAAATAAGCAGTAAAATTATAGGTACTACTGCAATTTGAGACTTTGTCGACGTTTTGACCTTTCTTTTACCTCACCTTCAGACCAAAAGAACTGTATTAGTTATGTTGTAGGTGCCTCAGTGGCAAGTTTAAGAAAATATATTCTATTTGACGAATGGGAATTTAGAAACGAAATCCTTCGTGTCGTTTTATGCACTTACAGTTGCATGCAGCGACTTTTCTTAGGCCTCTCTCACGTTCCGCTCGACTTCCTTGAGATGGGGGCTTAATCTTACCGCATCCTTTGCAAATATTTAAACGTCTTTGAGGGAGATATTTCTGCGTGTTCAAAGGCTGAAAGCGAATCTTCACGGTTGGCGACGTCTTTTCTAGGAGCCAAAAGGTATTTTCCGAAACAAATTATTGAACTCGAACTTAGCCGTTTCTTTATACTACGTACCTATTTAAATATTATAATTTTTTTTTACCTATATACAACACAATTAACAAAAAACTGTGTCCGCCTCTTTTGAGCAGTTCATTATTTGCACAACCAGCCGAGTTCTAGCAAGAAAGTTTATGGGCTGAAGTCTACCAATGGAAGACGACTTCCAGCCTCTTGGGGCAGAGGCGCAGGTTTCCGCGATGGACCAACTAACTCTGGATCGGTTGGACCATCAAAGTGTCTTCTGGAGCGGATATCGTTGGCCTGGATCAGTGGTTGTTTCGGCGTCGGACCGAGTGCTTCACTTCAGAACTAAGTGAGATGTTATGCCGCCCGACAGAAAGGCGCCAAATTGAAAAAGGTAGGAATGTTTGCATGGAAAAAGCCGTAAACAGAATAGGTAATTTTTTTTATTTTTTAGTTAATTTTCACTTAATTTTTTTAGCAAAAGTCTATAAAAGTAGTTTAAAAAACAAAACATTTTCATTTATACAAAAAAATATTTCTTTTATTGGTTAATCCCTGTGCATTACCGTTTTGTTGTTAGTTCAGGTTAATTTATTGTAAAGAATTAGAAAATATTTAAGTTGAAAGCTATTTAAATAGCAACTAAGTTAGATTAGAAACACATATGGCCCTGCACAGCACGGGCGACTTATTTTATGCAAGAAATTGTTTCTAATCCCATTGTTTTAGACAATAGGATTAGAAAATTTTGGATACAATTTTTTAAATATTTAGAATAGAAACTTTTTAAACCCAAACTTTAAGTTTAGAAAATGCTACGGATTAGAAAATATTTCTTTAGCTTAGTTCACGTTAAAAAATTAGAAAATACTTGTGTTAGAAGATTCATAAATTACTTCAAATCGCAACTAATTTAGAATAGAATAATATGCCCTGTACAACGCTGGCGAATTTTAAGCAAAGAACTTTTGGTTTAGAAAATATTGTTGATTAGAAAGTATTTAAATTAGAAAATCATAGTATAGACATAAAGTTGACTAAGATTAATAATTTAGATGGTTGGGCAAGAAAGGTAGAATTCTTGGATTAGAAAATATTGATTTCTATTAATTGAAATTTTTAGTTTAGAAAGAACAACGTATTAGGAAATATTGATTTAGGTTAGATTAGAAAAAAATAGAAAATACGTATGTTAGAAGCTATTAAAATAAAAATTAATTTATATTAGAAAAGGTTTCAAACAAAGAACTTTTGGTTTAGAAAATATTCTTGATTAAAAAATATTTTGCGTTAGAAAATCATACTGCAGAAATAAAGTTAAGTTGCCTCAGATTAACAATTTTGATGGTTGGGGAAGAAAAGTCTAATGGATTAAAAAATATTGGTTTCGGCTATTTTGAGGTAAGAAACTAGAAAATATTTCTTCAGGTTAGTTCACGGTAAAAAATTAGAAAATACTTATGTCAGAAGCTTGCATTCAAATTTGATTGAATCAGATTTCATTCAAATCAAAGCAAAATTAAATTAGATTAGAAACATATAGCCCTGTGCAAAGCTGGCGAGTTTTAAACAAAGAACTTTTGGTTTAGAAAATATTGTTGATTAGAAAATATTTAAGTAAGTAGACCTATATAATTAAAACTGACTAAGATTAATAGTTTAGGTGGTTGGGGAAGAAAGGTAGAACACTTGGATTAGAAAATATTGATTTCGATTATTCAAATTTTTTAGTTTAGAAAGAACTGTGCATTAGGAAGTATTGATTCAGATTAGTTCACGGTAAAAAAATAGAAAAGACTTATGTTAGAAGCTATTGAAATAGAAATTAATTTTATAATAGAAAAGGTTTTAAACAAAGAACTTTTGGATTAGAAAATATATTTATTAGAAAATATTTTGCATTAGAAAATCATACTGTAGAAATAAAGTTAAGCTGCATCAGGTTAACAATTTTGATGGTTGGAGAAGAAAAGTCGAATTGATTAGAAAATATTGATTTCGGTTAGTTTGAGATAAAAACTAGAAAATATTTAGATTAAGAACAGTTTTAAGCAAGAAAACTTCAAGTGTAGAAACTACTATGAATTAGATAATATTCTTTCAGATTCACGATAAAGAATTAGAAAATATTTAGACTAGACGCTGTTCAAATCGCAACTAATTTAGATTAGAAACAGATATTACCCTGCACAGCGCGGGCAAGCTTATAGCAAAGAAATTTAAGTTTAGAAAATGCTATGGATTAGAAAATATTGCTTCAAGTTAGTTCACGTTAAAAAATTAGACAATTCTTATGAAGAAGCTATTGAAATCAAAATTAATTTGTCGGAAAATGATTCTATACAAAGAACTTTTGGTTTACAAAATATTTTTGATTAGAAAATATTTTGCGTTAGAATATCATACTGTAGAAATAAAGTTAAGTTCCCTCAGGTTAACAATTTTAATGGTTGGGTAAGAAAAGTCTAATGGATTAGAAAATGTTAGTTTCGGCTATTTTGAGGTAAGAAACTAGAAAATATCGCTTCAGGTTAATTCACGGTAAAAAATTAGAAAATACTTATGTCAGAAGCTTGCATTCAAATTTGATTGAATCAGATTTGATTCAAATCAGAGCAAAATTTATTTAGATTAGAAACATATGACTCTGTGCAAAGCTGGCGAGTTTTAAGCAAAGAACTTTTGGTTTAGAAAATATTGTTGATTAGAAAATATTTAAGTTAGAAAATCATAGACCTATAGAATTAAAATTGACTAAGATTAATAATTTAGGTGGTTGGGGAAGAACGGTAGAACTCTTGGATTAGAAAATATTGATTTCGATTACTCGAAATTTTTAGTTTAGAAAGAACTGTGCATTAGGAAATATTGATTCAGATTAGTTTACGGTAAAAATATAGAAAAGACTGATGTTAGAAGCTATTGAAATAGAAATTAATTTTATAATAGAAAAGGTTTTAAACAAAGAACTTTTGGTTTAGAAAATATTTTTTATTAGAAAATATTTTGCGTTAGAAAATCATACTGTAGAAATAAAGTTAAGCTGCATCACGTTAACAATTTTGATGGTTGGGGAAGAAAAGTCACATAGATTAGAAAATATTGGTTTTGGTTAGCTTGAGGTAAAAAACTAGAAAATATTTAGATTAAGAACAGTTTTAAGCAAGAAAACTTCAAGTGTAGAAACTACTATGAATTAGATAATATTCTTTCAGATTCACGATAAAGAATTAGAAAATATTTAGACTAGACACTGTTCAAATCGCAACTAATTTAGATTAGAAACAGATATTACCCTGCACAGCGCGGGCAAGCTTATAGCAAAGAAATTTAAGTTTAGAAAATGCTATGGATTAGAAAATATTGCTTCAGGTTAGTTCACGTTAAAAAATTAGAAAATACTTATGAAGAAGCTATTGAAATCAAAATTAATTTGTCATAAAAGGTTTTAAACAAAGAACTTTTAGTTTACAAAATATTTTTGATTAGAAAATATTTTGCGTTAGAATATCATACTGTAGAAATAAAGCTAAGTTGCCTCAGATTTACAATTTTGATGGTTGGGGAAGAAAAGTCGCATGGATTAGAAAATATTAGATTTGGTTAGTTTGAGGTAAAAAACTAGAAACTATTTAGATTAAGAACAGTTTTAAGCAAGAAAACTTCAAGTGTAGAAACTACTATGAATTAGATAATATTCTTTCAGATTCACGATAAAGAATTAGAAAATATTTAGACTAGACACTGTTCAAATCGCAACTAATTTAGATTAGAAACAGATATTACCCTGCGCAGCGCGGGCAAGCTTATAGCAAAGAAATTTAAGTTTAGAAAATGCTATGGATTAGAAAATATTGCTTCAAGTTAGTTCACGTTAAAAAATTAGACAATTCTTATGAAGAAGCTATTGAAATCAAAATTAATTTGTCGGAAAAGGTTTTAAACAAAGAACTTTTGGTTTACAAAATATTTTTGATTAGAAAATATTTTGCGTTAGAATATCATACTGTAGAAATAAAGTTAAGCTGCATCAGGTTAATAATTTTGATGGTTGGAGAAGAAAAGTCACATAGATTAGAAAATATTGGTTTTGGTTAGTTTGAAGTAAAAAATTAGAAAATATTTAGATTAAGAACAGTTTTAAGACAGAAAACTTCAAGTGTAGAAACTACTATGAATTAGATAATATTCTTCAGATTCACGATAAAGAATTAGAAAATGTTTAGACTAGACACTGTTCAAATCGCAACTAATTTAGATTAGAAACAGATATTACCCTGCACAGCGCGGGCAAGCTTATAGCAAAGAAATTTAAGTTTAGAAAATGCTATGGATTAGAAAATATTGCTTCAAGTTAGTTCGCGTTAAAAAGATAGATAATACTTATGAAGAAGCTATTGAAATCAAAATTAATTTGTCAGAAAAGGTTTTAAACAAAGAACTTTTGGTTTACAAAACATTTTTGATTAGAAAATATTTTGCGTTAGAATATCATACTGTAGAAATAAAGTTAAGTTCCCTCAGGTTAACAATTTTAATGGTTGGGTAAGAAAAGTCTAATGGATTAGAAAATGTTAGTTTCGGCTATTTTGAGGTAAGAAACTAGAAAATATCGCTTCAGGTTAGTTCACGGTAAAAAATTAGAAAATACTTATGTCAGAAGCTTGCATTCAAATTTGATTGAATCAGATTTGATTCAAATCAGAGCAAGATTTATTTAGATTAGAAACATATGGCTCTGTGCAAAGCTGGCGAGTTTTAAGCAAAGAACTTTTTGTTTAGAAAATATTGTTGATTAGAAAATATTTAAGTTAGAAAATCATAGACCTATAGAATTAAAATTGACTAAGATTAATAATTTAGGTGGTTCGTGAAGAAAGGTAGAACTCTTGGATTAGAAAATATATTTATTAGAAAATATTTTGCGTTAGAAAATCATACTGTAGAAATAAAGTTAAGCTGCATCAGGTTTACATTTTTGATGGTTGGGGAAGAAAAGTCGAATGGATTAGAAAATATTGATTTCGGTTAGTTTGAGATAAAAAACTAGAAAATATTTAGGTTAAAGAACTGTTTTAAAAAAGAAACTTTAAGTTTAGAAACTACTATGAATTAGATAATATTGTTTCAGATTAATTCACGATGAAGAATTAGAAAATATTTAGACTAGACACTGTTCAAATCGCAACTAATTTAGATTAGAAACAGATATTACCCTGTACAGCGCGGGCAAACTTTTAGCAAGGAAATTTAATTTTAGAAAATGCTATGGATTAGAAAATATTGCTTCAGGTTAGTTCACGCGAAAAAATTAGAAAATACTTATGTCAGAAGCTTGCATTCGAATTTGATTAAAGCAGATTCAAATCAATCAAAAATAATTTAGAATCGAAACATGTGGCCCTGTACAAGCTGATGTTTTAAGGAAAGAACTTTTGGTTTAGAAAATATTGTTGATTAGAAAATATTTTTGATTAGAAAATATTTTGCGTTAGAAAATCATAGTGTAAAAATAAAGCTAAGTTGCTTCAGGTTAGTTCAGGTTAGTTCAAACAACTTCGATGTTTGGGGAAGAAAAGTCGAATTCTTGGATTAGAAAATATTGATTAGTCGATAATTTTAGTTTAGAAAGGAATATGTATTAAAACAGTAATTGACTTTCTGACTTATTTTGTCTACCTAAAACCTTCTCCATATCCAATCTAAACTATTTATGTTACGATCATTTTCTAACCTAAGCAATTTCTAATCTCGGGGCAAACTAATCTGAACCAACCACTGCAACACGCACCTGCAATACAAATGGCACAAAAATTTCCCATTGAAGAATAACGTATTTTTGACGTTGCAATAACGTATTTAATTTCGCCACTAGTCGATGTAGGTACTTTACTAAATGTATGTAGCATCAGATGGCAAGTTTTGAGACATGGGAGAGATAACAGTTATGATGGGCACTGGGTGGTTACCTACACTTCAGCGATCACGTAAAGAAAGGGAAGCTTTGTGATGTCTCCATCGAGCGGTGTCGCTGAAACGGGTTCAAACGGTCGACCCTAACCGATTTTCAGCCCTTATATTGCATATTATTCTATAGATATCTGATGGGAAAGGGATTGCGATTCGGCGTAGCATCTTAAATGGGCCGTCTTCAGATATCGCTTTTACAGTTTGCTCAATTAATTATAGACACGAATTACTTAATTCTCATTATTATTGACACAATTTGGCTGGATGATGTGATAACGATTGTGATAATAATTACTTCAAGTGGTAACGTCAAAAATACGTGATTTTTTATTCAAATTGTGCTTCTTTGCAAACGAAGCCAAGTAACCGTTATTATTACTCTAATAATTCATACCCATAAGACATTTTTAAATGGCAATGTTGTATTTATGGACGCTCAACCATCGAACGTTTCAATTATTTTTAGTGCATCATCAGGCTGCTGACATAATGTAATAGGTTTTTCGACAGACAATTAAACGGCCAAGTTCCTTTTTGTATCCTGGTAACAAATTCAAATTGAAATATATTAAAACGAAACTTACAAGATGATCAAGGGTTTTAACAGTACACAAACTCGTAACAAACCAACGTATTTATTTAATATATACAAGTAGAAATTATGATTTTCTCATCTGACTTATTTGTTTTCCATACATCAAACTCATGTTTGATGTATGGAGATATCATATGGAATGCTTCAAGGAAGGAAAGTGCAAACTGAGCACGATATTTGCTTTGAAGCCCTGAAGGTATATAGGCATGGGGTTGCTCCTCTACGGCTCTATTAGAGAAAAAGCATGCACAATCAACAAGCGAAACGTGTCGAATTAGCCTCATTTCTAAAACGTTCCGTGTCTTGTAACTTCTCCCCATTAGGACTTCGCAGTTGTCTTGCCCTTTCATTTTTTCTTAACAAAACTCCTCGTTGGATTTGAGAATATTTCATAAATTATTCGTCCTTGTACTGGAAAACACCCAAGTAACTACTTGTTGATAAACAACCGTTCAATTTCTCTAAAAAGAGGTGTGTTGCCGCAAAACACATTAATCACTTCGGGGAAGCCCTTTGCTGGTAACGTTTGCCCTAATGCATTAATCAATAATCCGGTTGTAATTTTACACCTTGGGTGAAAATTATTGGTATCACCTTACTCGGAAATGGTAATTGATGCACCAATTAAAAATCATAGCTGGTGCAGCGAACAGAATGGTCAATGCCATCCACGTGCTAAATATAGCGGCCCCGTTATGGTCCAATAAGTAAAAGGACGGACGTTAAGTGGACAGCTGTATTTCGTTTCGAAATATAAAAATAGATCATCTCTCATACAAAAACAACGATTTTCATTTCAGTTTATTTCACACCTACAAATAAGGGTGTTTATTTGAAAATGTCATCTAGTTGGATTCCGAAATAACGATAAAAGAACAAAGGTCCGTTTACTTTGATTATGTCATCCTTTTGTCTCGAACATTCATAACCTTCTAGATGACATATTCTAATAAACACCCCATACATGAAACGTAAATTTGCGTGCAGTCCTTGGGATTAGTAGATAAAATTGACAATGGTTAACTTTTGAGGTATAAAATAAAATAATGTACGTATTGATTATTGTTTTAGCCACGAGGATGCACTGCAATAACAGAAAGTAACCGATAGCAAGTCGCAATGGCTGCTCCCGAGGACACTCAAAATCAGAAGGACCAGAACAACACGCAGTATGCAGCGGAGAACAACCACAGCACCAAGAGCCTCTCGCCGGTCAGCAACAGCGGCGGAGATGGGTTTCCTGAGAACAACTTCAATAAATCCCCAACTAAAACATATGGCAAGTCATAATTTGTATGGATATGATAAACCACTGCTTTGTTTTCACAATTTTGCCATGTGTGATTCACTGTTTTTTATTTATTGTTTTTTTTTAATTTACCTACCACCAGTCAGCAAACACAAAGGCCTAAAAATCATGTGTTTTCAAGGTATTACTGCATAACTTTATATCTAACATTTTGCCTCACGGACTCTTAATCGTAATAAAACACCGTTGTGTCGCTGTTTCACTCATGAGGATACCATAAAGCAGCGAAAGGACCATAAATCAAGAACTACCCCATATAATACAAGCAGGTCCAAAAACGACGCACGTTTAAACGTTGCATTTATATATTTTTTTAATTTATTACCAATCAGCATACAAAAGATTCTAAAATGCCCTACAATTGCAACAAGGGCAACATCACCATGGTGCTGGCGTTGTCCTAGTTCGTAGTCATAATTTGTATGAATATGATACACCATGCTTTGTCTTCACAACTTCACTATGTACGATTCACCGGTCTTTATCTATTGGTTTTTTTAAATTCTAAATTCTATCAGCGAACAGTGAAGACCTTAATATGCCCTACAAATCGAACAAGGACAACGTCAGCACCTTGAAAATTAGCGCAAACTGTGATTTTTTTAAAATATTTTTGAAATTATTAAACCAACAAGGTAATCATAATTTGTGTAAATATGATACTCCATATAGCCCGGAAAACACTTTAGATAGTATGATACTCCATTGCTTTGTTTTCATAATTTTGCCATGTGCGATCTATTTTTATTGTTTTTTTAATTTACCCTTAATCAGCAAACAATAAAGAACCTAAAACTTTTTACAAATCCAACAAAGACCACATCATCCAGGTGATGATGTTGTTTTCGTTGATATTTCAGAATAGTTCAGGTTACTACCGTCAATCAGCCAACAGTAAGGAACCTAAAAATCCTTACACATTTAACAAGAACATCCCCAAATTGTCCTTGTTGGTTGTCATAATTTGTATAGATATGATACACCACTGCTTTGTTTTCACAATTTTTCCATGTACGATTCGCCAGGTTCTTTATTTATTGTTTTATTTTATATCCAATCCGATCAGCGAACATTAAAGACCCTAAAATGCTCTACAAATCCAACAAGGACAACGTTACCAGGGTGGTGGTGGTTGGACTCACCCCAGAAAGACGGAGGGAGACCTGGAACAAGAAAGTGGAGTTCTTGCTGGCAGTGATCGGTTTTGCGGTGGATTTGGGTAACGTGTGGCGGTTCCCTTACATTTGCTACGAGAATGGAGGAGGTAAGCAAAATCTGCATTATAACGGTTCATTCAATTTTACTAACGTCATTCATTAAGAGTGGGAGACCTGTACCTACGTTTCAGTCTCGTCACTTATATTAATGGGTTTATGGGTTCAGCCAAGGCCACTATTGCATGCGGGTATATTTAGTTTTCCATGGGCGGTTCGGCGATTATAGGATGACGTAGTTCATTATTGGCATATACATTTGGCGTCGAATTACCCTAATGACTCTGTTTCAAATTACGTTGTGTCATGAAACCGTGGCAAAAAAGTTTCGCTTTCATTTCTTAAATCTATTGAAAACCACTTTTAGTTTTCGACATATTTTTACAAAGTCTCTAGTGTATATACTCTAAAAAGACTCTAGAAAAAGAGTAAGAAATGCAAAAATTCAACTTTTTAATATTCCAAAGGCTTATTGAAGGTGTCAAGATTCGTATGCGACACAAAACTACATTAAGAACAGAAGGAAACGGATTCTGCTGCTTTGCATCTCTTGAGTGTGCGGAGCGTCAGAAAGTTTTATAAAATAAACACAGACATTAGATTGTAGTTACTTAAATAAATTTAGTTAATTTTTCTTCTAATTTTCTCTGCTTGACCTTAACTTTCTGAGAATTTACATTTTATATATTACTTTCTGAGACTTCTGAGGTTTCTGAGCGTTAGAAAATTATAGCTATAAATAACAAAGTAATATAAATAGGAAAGTTTCAAAATTTTATTGCAGATGAGGACAATTTTCTGAAAATATTTTCTGACCGTTCTGAAGAAAGAAACTTTTCTGATTTCCTGTTCGGTAAAAAACTCAACTCAACTTTATGCTTTAAATGTCAGTTACATAATATTCAGTTATCACAAAACCATCCAATTTTGTACTCTCCACTTAAGCTACTGAAACTAACTTTAAGTTACTTTCTGCGTATTCTGAGCGTCAAAATATCTCATACATAAATACAGATATTGAAACGTAGTTAAAAACAAATTAAGTTAATTAGACTTTGTTCTGAATTTTTACTTGTTGAGCTAAACTTTCTGATTTTTTTTCAGAAAGTTTAGCTCTTCTTTTATGTTACTTTCTGAATAATCTGAACATCACAAAACTTCATAGATAACACAGCTATAAAACACTAAGTAATTTAAATAGGCTTTAGTTTTAAGTTTGTTGATTGAGCTCAACGGTCTGAAAATACTTTTTGACCTTTCTGAGAAAAGAACCATTTCTAATCCTCCATTCCAAAGTTGCAGTCTGACCGTTCTGACCGATGGAATCATTTCTGATCCTCTGTTAGGTTAGAAGAGTTTTTGGCTTTCATTATTTTGCTTTAAATGTATTTTAAATAATATCAAGTTAACACACGCATTGATCCAGTATTGTACGCTAAACAACGCACTATTTACAAACATGATATAAGTTACTTTCTGAGTAAGAAATTGTTATTTATAAACCCAGCTATAAGAATGTATTTACGAATTCCTAAATAATTTAGTTATTTACTTAAAATACTTTCTGACAATTCTGAGGATAAATACTCAGAATATATCTCTGATCCATCGTTAGTTTAGAGAAACTTCTGGTTTAAATATCTTATACTGAGTTATCACTTAACGTAATGAAGTTAAAGTAATGAATACTAACTTATAATAAATTACTTCTACTCAGTATTCTGAGCAGCAGAAAATATTATAAATTAAATTCATACATTGAAATATTACGAATACTTAAATATTTTTAGTCGATTTTAGCCTTAATTTTTCCTTGTTGAGCTAATTTTCAGAAAATATATTCTGACAGTTCTGAGGAAAGAAACATTTCTAACCGTTCTGAGGAAAAAGATAATTTTGATCCCCTGCGCGGCTAGAAAATCTTTGGATTACTTAAATGTCTGTTAAATAATACCGAATAAACACGAAATGATCAAACCTTGTGATCTATCCTAAACTATTGGAGCTAACAAACCGAGTTACTTTCTGAGTGTTAGAAAGTAATGTGCATAAGTAATCGCAGATGTTCAAATATATATTATATATATATAATTTATAAGTAACAAATAAATTTATATTTTTTTTTATTTTTTCCAGAATTTTTTATTATTTGGGTTGAGCATTCTAATAATAGTTACTTTCTTACTGCTCTGAAAATATAAGCATTTTTGATTCTTTCTCCGATCAGAAAAAAATCAGTCGTCCGTTTGCGGCCTCAAATATCTATTAGATAACACTGAACCTACCTGGATTGATTCATATAGGCTTAAATTACTGGTTATTAGAGGGAACATTTCAGAAATTACTCTCTGAGTATTCAGAATACAGAATTTTTTCTCAAAAGACACAAGTATTAGAATTATGAATAATTTCGTAAATTAAACTGGTTTTGACAGACATTTTAACCTAAATTTTCAGAACGTTCTTTCTGAGTATTCCAAGATGCAAAAACTTTCTGATTTTTGTTCAATTATAAAAAATTGTATATAGTTATTAAAACATCGTTTTAGGAATTACTTTCTGATTATTCTGAACGTCAGAACGTTGTGTAAATAAGCGCAAGCTTTAGACTAGCGTTGTAAGTAATGAAATAATTTGAACTATTATTAGCTTGGATTTCTGCGAGTTGAGTTGAATTTTTTAAATTTACTTTCTGAGTTTTCTGATTCTACCATCAGAAGGTAAATCAGGAAGAAAATTTAAAAAATTCTTACAAATGCATAAGAAATAATTTTAGATTACATTTATCCAACATGTCTGTTAAGTACGACGAAACCAGCATTTCAGAAATTACTTTCTGAGTGTTCCGAGTGTGGAAAGTTTTATAACTAAACACAAGCTTTGCATTGATGCTATGAACAACGAAATATTTAAACATATTTTTGCATTAATTATCTCAAGCAGTTAGATGAACAAACTATCACGGACGGGAATGCCGATTACATACCTGCCTTACTATCCTCATAATAGACCCTTTCAAAACTTGAAAATTACAGATAAGTGGATTTAGTTGGATTATATTTCGAGTGGTTTTACGGTTTCAATAGCCTCCGGAAATTTTCTTTAAATTTGTTTGAACAGGCCCTCGGAAATACCCCTTTAATATTCGGCGAAGCCTTTTATTGAAGATTTTCAACAAGGCCGTCATCGGCGACGTGTAACTTTAGCCTTTGCATAAATACGCCTCTCTCCATGGACAATTCGAATTTTTAGGTCCTAATCTCCTTCGCAGCCTAGTGAAGCTGACTAATCCCCCGTTAAAGAAAACAATATAAATAGATACGCTTCTAGGCGTGTACTTATCAAAGTTTAAGCAAATTTGAGCATCTCTCGATGAGCCTTTTCATCGGGGCACAATTCGGTTAACTTCAGTTCCAAAGACATTAAATCGAATTACCAAGTATAAGATGTCAAGATTATGAGTTTTCCTGCTGAATATCAACTAACGAACGATGCAGATAAGGGGATAAATAACGTTAAAATGGATATATAGTTAGTTAGTGTAGTTTCAATGTCTTGAGTGTGGATATATACAGGGTACTTCAAATAAAGTTGAGGATTTTTTTGTGATGCTTTTGTTGGTCATTTAAATTTGTAAATCTACATTTTTGTATGGTATCCAGATACTTGCCAGATATATAAGCTTTTGTTTACTTCAATTTTTTCTGCATATTTGTCAATAAATCATGGCTTTGACCATGTGTTGTAACCTTAAAAACATTTGACTTGTAAAAGCTGAGTAAATAACTGAAGTGCTCTACAGGAATTGAATTTTATAAATCAAACGACTGTGGTTTAATTGAATGAATATTAAATTTGCGGTTACGTTTCTTGAAAAATGTTTTGTCATGTTTTTCCTAGTCAATTATATCAAAATTTATAATTCTACAGTTTTATATGTCTGTAGGTACCCGTCAGATATCTTAAATTTTGAGTACCTTATTTTTTTTACATATTTATCAATAAATCGCAGCTTTGAGGTTAGGTGATGCTTAGGTCATGTGATGTAACTTACAAAATCAGTTTCGCTAAAAAGACTGAGTCAATAATTAAAACATTCTACAGGATTAACATTCAATAAATCATATAATTATGGTTTAATTGAATTAATTTTGAATCACATCGTCGAATTTAATGTTTTAGGTTAGTCAATTAAATTTATAGGTCTACAGTTTTTAAGGCCTTAATTTATTTACTTCAATTTTTTCAAATATTTGTTTATCAATAAATTACGAGACGATGCCATTTCAAAACTGATGCAATTATATAAGTAATCTATAGAATCTAAGTAAACTTCAATAAATCAAAATATTGTGGTTTAATTGAATCAGGTTTGAATCGCTTTTTTTAATTTAAAGTTTTGGGTTGGTTTTCTATACTTGAACTTCAAGTTTTGGAGTGGTAAATGAAATTTTAATTCTACAATTTTATACGAACTCCAGGCACTTACCAGATATCTTAGTTTGTTGTTTACTTCAATTTTTTTAGATGTTTATCAATAAATCGCCGTTTTGAAGAAAAATTCTACGTGATGCAAATTTGCAACCATGGTAATATAAAAGCTGAGTAAACATCTACACCAGTAAAGATCTGTAATCTGAGTAAAAATCTTCAGGAGTAAAAGTTAATAGATCAAACGACTGTGGTTTAATTGAATCAGTATTAAATAGTTATTTTTATTTTAAAGTTTTGGGTTATTTAAATAAATTTATAATTTCACAGTTTTATATGGTCACTAGATTCTTGCTAGATATCTTAAGTTTTGCTTACTTCAATTTTTTCATATGTATCAATAAATCACAACTTTGAGTATAGAATATACGTGAATCAAACTTACAAAATCTGATTCACTAGACATTTAAGTCAGAGTCAAGCAGACAATTTAAAAATGGAATCAATATTCTACTAATACAAAACTAAAACTCAATAAATCAAAAGACTGTAGTTTAATTCAATCGAATCTTAATCACCTTTTTTTTAAGTTTTTTGTTAGTCACATATTAATTAATATTAAAATCTGAAGTTTTGTTTTGTTTTTTATATTTATCAGTAAATCATAGCTTGAAGAAATGGATATATGTGATGTGAACTTACAAAATCGGATTCACTAGACATACAATTTAAAACCTGAGTCAATAGTTAAAGTATTCTACTGGAATAAAAATTCAATAAATCAAACAACTGTGGCTTAGTTGAACCAATTTTGAGTCACTTTTTTTATTTAAAAATTTTTGGTCAGTGAATCGAATTTTGTATTCAACAATTTTATAGTTGACATATTTAAGATTTTTCTGCTTATTTCAATAAATCAGTCAGTTACAATATAAACATGTTGCAACTGACTACATTTAGATTCACTAGACATGCAATTTAAAGGCTGAGTTAATATAATTGAAGTAAGCTACACGAAAAAATTCAATAAATTACAAATGACTGATTTAACTGAATCAATTATTTATTGCTCATTTGAATTTGGAGTTTTGGATTAAAATTTCAAATTTGTAATTCTACAGTTTTAGATGATCTCTAGGTACTTGCCCGATATTTTAGCTTTTATTTACTTCAGTTCGTTTACATTGTTATCAATAAATCATAGCTTTGAGGATAGATTCTACATTATGTAAACTACAAAATCAATCAACTAAACATACAATTTAAAAACTGGGTCAATAATTAAAGTACTCTATTGGAATAAAATTCAATAAATCAAGGAACTATGGCTTAATTGAATTTGCTTGGTCAATTAAAATTATAGCTCAACAATTTTATAGTTGATAGATATTTGAAGTTTTGATCTTTTCAATAAATCTACTAATTTATCAATAAATCAAAGCTTTGAAGTTAAATCTCTCTTCAGACGTGGAGTAATTGACAATCCTTAGCTTTACTAGACATGAAATTTCAATATAATTGAAGTAAAATACAATAATACACAAATATCTGTAGTTTAACTGAATCAATTATTTATGAATTTTAAGTTTTGGGTTAGTACATTAAATTTATAATTTTACTGTTAAACTAAAGCGTTGGAATAAAATTCAATAAATCGAACGACTGTTGCTTAATTGAATCGATTGCGATTACCTTTGTTTTCATTCAAAAATTGCTGGTTAGTCAATTAAATTTATAATTCAACAATTTTTTAGTTGATATCTAAGGTTGACAGCTCTTCAACTTTTCCGCATATTTATCAATAAATCCCAGCTTTGACGGAAGATTCTACGTGATGTAAACTTACAGAAGTAAGATTCACTACACAATTTAAAAACCGAGTTAATAATTAAAGTAATAGAGTAAAATTCAATAGATCAAATACTTGCGGTTTAATTGAATATATTTTAAATCGCTTTTTTTTTATTTAAAAATTCTGAGTTAGTCAATTAAATTTATAATTCTACAGTTTTATATGGTCTCTAGATTCTTGATAGATGTGTGACGCTTTTAACATTTCAAGCTTTCTATATATTTATCAATAAATCACAGCTTTGAAGATGGATTCTACGTGAGGTAAATTTACAGAATTTAGATTCTCTAGACATACAATTTATTGAGTTAATATGTAAAACAATAGAGTAAAATTCAATAAATCAAATAACTGTGATTTAATTGAATCATTTTTAAGGCCTCCTTTTTATTTTAAAGTTCTGGGTTAATGAATTAAATTTATAATTGTACAGTTTTATTTGATCTCGTGATTCATGATAGATATCTAAGGTTGTTAGTCTTTCAAATTTTCTACTTATCTTCACGAGTAAAATTTAATAAATCGCAACAGCAAATAGCTGTGGTTTAACTGATTCAGTTTATCGATAAGTCACGGCTTTTAAGATAGTTTCTGCGTTATGTATACTTATATATTTTAAACATGCACTAGACATGCAATTTTAAAACTAAGTCAATAATTAAAGTAATGGAGAAAAATTCAATAAACCAAATATCTGTGATTTAATTGAATCAACTTTAAGTAGCATTTTTTATTTTATAGTTGTAAGTAAAATTGCAGAATTCAGATTCACAAGACGTATAATTTAGGCTGAGGCAGTAATTGAATTAATCTACACGAGCAAAATTCAATAAATCAATCGGATATGATTTAATTGCATTTTGAGCTTCTCAAGTTTTCTACATATTTATCAATAAATCAGAGCTTTCATCAATAAATCAGTGCTTTGATCAATAAATCAGAGCTATTGCCATCGTATTTTCTAAAACTCTCGGTAGATGTCACCAGGTTCTGCAGATTGCCTGTTTCATAAAATTATGTTTTTGGTAGGTGGCCGGTGTGCCTGATATATTCGTGCCAGTATTTACTCGCTTTATTCATTTTTGTTTTCGTTGGTTTTTGTCCGATAAGTTTCTCTTCATCTGACTCTTTCTCTTTTGAGACACCGGTAAGCCACCAAGTTTTTTAATTTTCCTTAACGACACTGGCAAACAGTAATAACCCAAAAAATTGAACTAACTGACGCAATATACGCTACTATACTGTAAGTTTGAGCTTTCTGGTCTATTCTAATTATTGCAAAGCTTTCACGCAATTATTAACACCTCAATGAATTGATCAATAAAACTTTACGATTCACATAAAAAAAACTCCCGACAAAATGCAATTTCACGGACGTTTGCCCGTGCCTATAGGCAATTTGGCTCTTTTTGTTCAAAACTATTGGCAGTGAGTGTTTCAATGCCCATAAACGACTTTTATTACCGCATAAATTGCCCAAACAGTCACTGACTCAACTAAAGTCCTATTATTTATTTGCAGGTGCCTTCCTGATACCCTACACCATAATGCTGATTTTCGGAGGTCTCCCTTTGTTCTACATGGAACTGGCGCTGGGTCAGTTCCATCGGAGCGGTTGTCTAACCATATGGAAAAGAATTTGTCCGGCTCTAAAAGGTATTAACTTGAATTTTAAAAAATCACTAAATGAAGGGCCGGGAATCGCCTTATCTTGCAACCACTTAAGATTCGGTTCGATCGAAGTCATCAGGCGCGATGTTAAATCAGCAAACAACAGAAACCTTTTAGTCTGGAGTGAAATTGCTGCCTGGACTTCATGTTCAATTCATTAGGCGGTTTATCAGGAAACCATCCCCTCTTGGCCTTTGGAAAGAAATAAATGGTGCAAACCTTCAAATGCGGTTGCATTAATATTTATACGGTATTTATTAGCGATTTAGATAAGGGATGTTTGTACTTCCAAATAAACGGTCCAGAGCGAGATAGACAAATGTGTGTGTGCGTTAATGTACGAGCCAATCACACCAAATTGGTAATTGAAAGCAAGCGATTAAGCAAACAATGGGCCTCTTGAGGGGGCTGAATAAGCACCATTGTGCGGCTTTTTAGCTTTAAATTGAAAGCATTCTCTGCTGTGTAGCAAGATTAATTAATTGCAAAACACGTCAATTAGGGGTGGGCTACGCGATATGCCTGATCGACATCTACATGGGCATGTACTACAACACCATAATCGGCTGGGCGGTGTACTACCTGGTGGCCAGCTTCGCCGAAGAGCTACCATGGACTAAGTGCACCAACGAGTGGAACACCATCAATTGCCGGCAGGTCACCGCCGCAATCATAAGACCCAATGTCAATGCCACAACTCCTGCTAAGGAGTTCTTTGAGTGAGTTTGAAAGTTCTCCAAGCCGCTCTTTGAGTGAGTTTGAAAGCTCTCCCTTTGCAGGAGGGAAGTCCTGGAACAGTACAAATCTGACGGCCTTAACCGGATGGGGCCGGTGAAGCCGGCCCTGGCAGTCTGCGTGTTTTCTGTGTTTGTTTTAGTGTATTTTTCCCTGTGGAAAGGCGTTAAGAGCACTGGAAAGGTAGGTGAAACTTGATCGATTTATCTTTGACAAGTTGTCAAGCTTACTCTGCCACCTAGTGTATGACATTGCGGTTTTATACATTTAAAAAATGTCAGAAAGGTGACGTAAGAGGATTGAAATCCGCCATATTTAATTTAACTCTTTGGCTGGTACTTTCGATCATAGAGGACCATTAGGGTGATTGTAAAGAAAATGTCATCTCGATTTTTGCCTTAATTTTGATATCATTAGAAAGCTTATGTTATGATTAGCAGATTTAAGTAAAAAAATACTTGGATGGTCGAGTTTTGTAAGAAAAAAATTGAAAAATGAAGGTATGAAAATACATTACTCATACTTGGAAGTTGTCCCAATTTTCTTTTGTAGCCACAACACACACTACATCTATAAAATTCAAGGTTTTTCGATTTTTATGATATAATTTAAGTTTCAAACGTCTCATAAATTCAAATTTTTATTTAACTTACAAATTTTGCATTGTAGTAGTTGCTAGTCGAATGATTGATGCAGGTGGCAGGTAGCATATAAAAGATGAAGTTTGTTGACGTTTTTAAAGGCAGTGTTGCCAAGTCCTCTTCTTGAAAGTATTCGATTATTACAACTTAAAATTTTTTTTTTTTTTTGATCAGTTTAACTCCGGTTAGTTCAGGTTAGGTCTGATCAGTTCAGGTTAGTCCAGTTCTAGTTTTCCTGATTAGGTTAGTTCAATTCTACTCTTTATATTAGGGGTAGAGAATAAAATAAACAAAAAGAAAGAAGCCCTTTAAGGGCCCGCTTTTTTCTTTATTTTTAGAACAGGTTAATTTTCTGTTACTTCAGGTAAGGTCTGGTTAGTTCAGGTTAGTCCAGTTCCAGTTTCCCTGGTTAGGTTAGTTCAGTTACACTTTTGACGATTAGGTTAGACTAGCTTAGGTTAGTTTAGGTTAGTCCAGTTCTAGTTTTCCTGATTAGGTTAGTTCAGTTCTACTCTTTATGTTAGGGGTAGAGAATAATATAAAAAGCGAGCCCTTAAAGGGCCCGTTTTTTTCTTTATTTTTAGAACAGGTTAACTTTATATTATTTCAGGTAAGGTTTGGTTAGTTCAGGTTAGTCCAGTTCTAGTTTCCCTGGTTAGGTTAGTTCAGTTACACTTTTTACGTTGAGGTTAGACTAGTTTAGGTGAGTTCAGGTTAATACAGTTCTAGTTTTCCTCATTAGGTTAGTTCAGTTCTATTCTTTATGTTAGGGGTAGAGAATAATATAAAAAGCGGGCCCGAAAGGGCCCGCTTTTTTCTTAATTTTTAGAACAGGGTAACTTTATGTTACTTCAGGTAAGGTCTGGTTAGTTCATGTTAGTCCAGTTCTAGTTTTCTTGATTAGGTTAGTTCAGTTTATACTCTTTATGTTAGGGGTAGGGAATAATATAAAAAGCTGGCCCGAAAGGGCCCGCTTTTTTCTTTATTTTTAGAACAGGTTAACTTTATGTTACTTCAGGTAAGGTCTGGTTAGTTCAGGTTAGTCCAGTTCTAGTTTCCCTGGTTAGGGTAGTTCAGTTACACTTTTGACGTTTAGGTTAGGTTAGCTCAGGTTAGTTCAGTTCTAGTTTTCCTGGTTAGGTTAGTTCAGTTACACTTTTTACGTTGAGGTTAGACTAGTTTAGGTGAGTTCAGGTTAGTACAGTTCTAGTTTTCCTGATTAGGTTAGTTCAATTCTACTCTTTATATTAGGGGTAGAGAATAATATACAAAAAAAAGAAAGAAGCCCTTTAAGGGCCCGTTTTTTCTTTATTTTTAGAACAGGTTAATTTTCTGTTACTTCAGGTAAGGTCTGGTTAGTTCAGGTTAGTCCAGTTCCAGTTTCCCTGGTTAGGTTAGTTCAGTTACACTTTTGACGATTAGGTTAGACTAGCTTAGGTTAGTTTAGGTTAGTCCAGTTCTAGTTTTCCTGATTAGGTTAGTTCAGTTCTACTCTTTATGTTAGGGGTAGAGAATAATATAAAAAGCGAGCCCTTAAAGGGCCCGCTTTTTTCTTTATTTTTAGAACAGGTTAACTTTCTATTATTTTAGGTAAGGTTTGGTTAGTTCAGGTTAGTCCAGTTCTAGTTTCCCTGGTTAGGTTAGTTCAGTAACACTTTTTACGTTGAGGTTAGACTAGTTTAGGTGAGTTCAGTTTTACAGTTAATACAGTTCTAGTTTTCCTCATTAGGTTAGTTCAGTTCTATTCTTTATGTTAGGGGTAGAGAATAATATAAAAAGCGGGCCCGAAAGGGCCCGCTTTTTTCTTAATTTTTAGAACAGGGTAACTTTATGTTACTTCAGGTAAGGTCTGGTTAGTTCATGTTAGTCCAGTTCTAGTTTTCTTGATTAGGTTAGTTCAGTTTATACTCTTTATGTTAGGGGTAGGGAATAATATAAAAAGCTGGCCCGAAAGGGCCCGCTTTTTTCTTTATTTTTAGAACAGGTTAACTTTATGTTACTTCAGGTAAGGTCTGGTTAGTTCAGGTTAGTCCAGTTCTAGTTTCCCTGGTTAGGGTAGTTCAGTTACACTTTTGACGTTTAGGTTAGGTTAGCTCAGGTTAGTTCAGTTCTAGTTTTCCTGGTTAGGTTAGTTCAGTTACACTTTTTACGTTGAGGTTAGACTAGTTTAGGTGAGTTCAGGTTAGTACAGTTCTAGTTTTCCTGATTAGGTTAGTTCAGTTCTATTCTTTATGTTAGGGGTAGAGAATAATATAAAAAGCGGGCCCGAAAGGGCCCGCTTTTTTCTTTATTTTTAGAACAGGTTAACTTTATGTTACTTCAGGTAAGGTCTGGTTAGTTCAGGTTAGTCCGGTTCTAGTTTCCCTGGCTAGGTTAGTTCAGTTACACTTTTGACGTTTAGGTTAGGTTAGCTCAGGTTAGTTCAGTTCTAGTTTTCCTGGTTAGGTTAGTTCAGTTACACTTTTTACGTTTAGGTTAGACTAGCTTAGGTTAGTTCAGGTTAGTCCAGTTCTAGTTTTTCTGATTAGGTTAGTTCAGTTTTACACTTTAGGTTAGGGTAGAGAATAATATAAAAGGCGGAACTGAAAGGGCCCGCTTTTTCTTTATTTTTAGAACAGATTAACTTTCTGTTACTTCAAGTAAGGTCTGGTTAGTTCAGGTTAGTCCAGTTCTAGTTTCCCTAGTTAGGTTAGTTCAGTTACACTTTTGACGTTTAGATTAGGTTAGCTCAGGTTAGTTCAGTTCTAGTTTTCCTGGTTAGGTTAGTTCAGTTAAACTTTTTACGTTTAGGTTAGACTAGCTTAGGTTAGTTCAGTTCTACTCATTATGTTAAAATTAGAGAATTATAAGAACTCGCGAGTCGTTGCCGGAATATCAGTTATGTAATTTTCTTTTATTTTGTTTCTAGATGCGACCACATAATTTTATTGCACTTAATGATGAACTCCGACGTTTGGCATCACTGTAAATATATTTTTAACGTTCTGTCAGATTCGAGAGTTTTCGCATCAATTTTGTCAAACATTTTCAATTTTTATTTTCTTGTTTCTCAGTGAAAAGTGGCTCATCCAAGATTTTTTTTCTATCAATCTGTTTTATTTAGAAAAAACCTTGAAAATCGAGATGACATAAACTTTACAAGCACCGACACTTAGTATGTCAAATAAATCATACACCTTTAGGCGGTCTGGGTGACAGCACTGGCGCCCTACGTCGTCCTCATCATCCTCCTGGCCAGGGGCGTGACCCTGCCGGGAGCCCTCGAGGGCATTCGGTACTACCTCACGCCCGAGTGGCACAAGCTGTACAACACGAAAGTGTGGATCGATGCCGCGTCCCAAATCTTCTTCTCGCTGGGACCGGGCTTCGGCACCCTGCTGGCCCTGTCCAGTTACAACAAGTTCAACAACAACTGCTACCGCGATGCCGTCATCACGAGCAGCATAAACTGCTTGACCAGTTTCCTGGCCGGGTTTGTGATCTTTTCTGTGCTGGGGTACATGGCGCACGTGCAACAGAAGAGCATCGAACAGGTTGGATTAGAAGGTGAGAATTATTTTTTTTTTAGTCTGCGGACAGTCGTAGAAAAAGTGTAGTGTACAGGGTGGCCTAATTTGGGTGTTTTAAATGGGAAACTCCTAAACTAATAGGACTATTAAAAATCAAAAAGTCGATGCCGAGGTAATTTCTCTTGCTGAATTCATTGCCGGAAACAGAAATCTACTATCGTCTTTTGTTTTTTTGCAATTGATAAAAGCTCAATTTTCGCCATTTTCGAAAATATGTTATAATTTTTTTATTAGTCTAGTTTGGTAATAGTATATTATACAACAAGCATTTAATGAGAGTCGTTATTCTCGAGGGTAACGTTTGAGCCCACGAGCGAAGCGAATGGCACAAGTTGCCCGAGAGAATAACGCTCATTAAATGCGCGTTGAATACTATACTTTATTCACGACCAAGATTCTGAGTTTTCTCAAATATGATAGGTTATAGGTGCCACAAAGATAATTTACAATTTTAAAACCACGACCACGACTGGTTTCGCTATTCAATGGCGCGACGTTTGATGCGTCTTGTCGATAGATGACGGTCTAGTCATCCGCGCATGTCACCGCATGTTCATTTCAATGCTACGAGGGTGGACGGTAAATGACTTCATTTTATGGCCTATTTTAAGTATTTTTCAGTGAAAAGACATATTTTAGTGAAAAAGAGACACTGTAACCTACATTTGCCTCAATACATCCTAATAGAAGGATAATTATTTGAATGAACCAGTGGTAACTACCGATTTCATGTTTAGGGCAGTTTACTTTTTGAGTTGTCAGTTGCCTACGACATGTTTCGTTTCCATGACAACTCATTATTCACTTGTGAATAATAATTATCGTTAGTCTTGAGAATGTACAAGAATAATTTGATTATTATAGTATGGTCGTGGATAAAAATGGTTTTTACATTATTAAGGCACTTTTTTGAATAGATTCCAAAGGTGATTTTTGAATTTTTATAAACTTATTGTTTTTTAAGTTATTACATAAACTTCTATTTTTTTAAATACAACCTATAACTTCTTTCTACTTTGTCAGAAAGAGAATTTTTTTCTCTTTAAAATGACGTATAACATGATAGGTTTTGCTTTGAACTTATATGCTTTTTTGATAAAAACTTCTTTTTGGAGTAGTAGGCCATGACGCGATGACGCTCTGATGCCGATGTCGCGGCCATCTTGTTGTGCAGCTGTCTCTGTCGATATTCCGCGGTTGGAGAAATTTAGTAATCTCGTAACTAGCGTAGACAGTTCAATAACGTTCATTAAGTTTTTCCCTTGTAAGGACGTAACGAAAAAATGTCATTTTCTGCAACAAGATGGCGCACCCGCCATCTTGTTGCAGAAAGGGAAAATTGTTGTCCTCTCAGGAAAACGATTCCAGTAAAACTAAGATGCAATATAATTATTTTGAATATAATACTCTGATGGTACGTCCCCATGTGCGGATATGGCGTATATTGCGGATTTGGCGCTGTGGTCTGATTGGTTGATATTGAAGTTTCTTCCTAAGTGTTGCCAAATTTCTGCATTCTCATTAAAGTGATATATGTAGTTGGATAAATAGTGGAAAAAACGACAGTTACTATATCGAAATCCTTGACATTTGCCATATGATTTTAGAGGTCCGGGTAGAACGATGCATATATATATATCAAAAAATATGGAATGCAGTGTGCACTGCGGCAACACTGTGAGTCCGCACTATACGCCATATCCGCACATGGGGAAATACCAATGGATGTCGAATTTTTCGAAAGATTGAAGTGACATTTTTTCCTTACGTCCTTACAAGGGTAAAACTTAATGAACGTTATTGAACTGTCTACGCTAGTTACGAGATTATTAAGATTCTCCAACCGCGGAATATCGGCAGTGACAGCTGCCTAACAAGATGGCCGCGACATCGGCATCGGAACGTCATCGTGTCATGGCCTACTACTACAAAAAGAGGTTTTTATCAGAAAAGCATATAAGTTCAAAGCAAAACCTATCATGTTATACGTCATTTTAAAGAAAAAAAAAATCTCTTTCTAACAAAGTAGAAAGAAGTTATAGGTTGTATTTAAAAATATAGAAGTTTATGTAATAACTCAAAAAACAATAAATTTATAAAAATTCAAAAATCACCATTGGAATCTATTCAAAAAAGTGCCTTAATAATGTAAAAATCATTTTTACCAAGCTAGACTAATAAAAAAATTATAAAGTATTTTGGAAAATGGCGAAAATTGAGCTTTCAATAATTGCAAGAAAACAAAAGACGATAGAAGATTTTTGTTTGCGGCAATGAATTCAGCTCGAGAAATTACCTCGGCATCGACTTTATGATATTTAATATTCCTTAGAGTTTAAGAGTTTACCATTTAAAACACCCAAATTAGGCCACCCTGTACAACACGTACGAAAATAACTCTACAACTAGTACAGAATAGAGTAGGAAACAACTAGTACGAAAAGTGCAATTTTCGACACTAGTTGCACAATATTCTATTATGAAGCAAAATCGCAACCGTAGAAAAAATATAGTGTGCAAAAATTGCTCATTAATCACACCAATTAATGCAACTTTGCTTGTAATTACTAAAATATATTCGTTGTTAACTTTAGTCGCGAGAAACCAGTGCTTTGATTTTGGTAGCGGTTTCCCTGAACCCACGAAATCAGGGTGGTCCTTCGTAGCACGAAGACACAAAACAATTATTGCACGTCCCTCGTAACAATCACTTCTTTACATTCAAGCCTAACTATAGCTGTAACTACTGCAGTGCAAAATGGAGTCCTTGCTTTTTAGGTCCAGGCCTAGTCTTCATCGTCTACCCCGAAGCCATAGCCACAATGAGCGGCTCGGTCTTCTGGTCAATAATCTTCTTCCTGATGTTGATCACCCTGGGCCTGGACAGCACCTTCGGAGGGCTGGAAGCCATGATCACCGCCCTCTGCGACGAATACCCCAAGACTTTAGGACGTCACCGAGAGATATTCGTGGCAGTACTGCTGGTGGGAATTTACATCTGTGCCTTGCCGACAACCACATACGTAAGAAGAAATACTAATCTCATAGGAAAATTCAGCTTCTACTCTTTTTCAGAATTATTGCGGATGTTTCGACGTTTATTTGACGTCTTTGTCAAGGCTATTCTGCTAAGCAATCGATAGAATAGCCTTGATAAAGTCGTTAAATAAACGTCGGAACGTCGGCAATAATTCTACAAAAGAGTAGAAGATTTCTTTGTTTCGAGGCCTGTCCCTCCTAGACAGCTTGCAAATCACCTTACAGAGGACACAACTCATACAAATTTTAAAAAATTTCTTTTTAAAAACCAAAAATAACATCAAATACATCTAGAGACTATTCTGCATATTATAGGGTGGGGTTTACTTGGTCAACATGCTCAACATCTACGGTCCAGGGTTGGCCATCTTGTTTGTGGTCTTCGTGGAAGCTGCTGGAGTGTGCTGGTTATACGGAACCGATAACTTTGCCAGAGATATTGAAAAGATGATCGGGCAGCGGCCTGGACTCTTCTGGAGGATTTGCTGGAAGTACATCAGTCCCGTCTTCTTGTTGGTTGGTTTCACCTAAACCTCTTCTTCTTTTGCTTCTTCACTAAACTAACCTCTTTCGCAGATAATTTTTGTTTGTTCTCTCTTGAACCACAAAGAAATGCTGGGCAAAGAGTACTCGTACCCAGCGTGGGGCTTGCAGGTTGGCTACGTTTTGACTGCTTCATCGATAATGTGCATCCCTCTCTATATTGTGTATAAGTTCGCCATTACTCCCGGAAGCATCCTGCAGGTGAGTTGCAGGTTTTTTTTTCAAACTTCTTGTTTATAATCGGTTGGAAGTAGCGTTGGAGAATGATATGGCAGGCAGAGCACTCTTCCGACAACGCCTTGACTTACTGCGGAGGCACCGAGGTCTGACCGGAATCAGCCATGGTCCGATCATACACCATCGAATGGTTAGTTTAAGGTATTATCAACTTTGTAGGTAGAATGTTCGCACTTTTAGCACTTTTGTAGACGTATTTTTTATGTATACTAATACGTCACAAAGGGTACTATAATCTGTGATCTGCTGCACCTTTTTATACGTCGCTATACTATACTTACTTATTACAAATACTACGTACTTAAAATTGGTAAGTTAACTAGACTGTGGTATTACCTGTGTACAAATGTTTTACACCAATGCGGCAGCGATGGTTTGAACAAGTGGGAGTTGATGCCTTCCTGCTTCTCATTTCTTCAGCACCGTCCTGTAAGATTGTATAGAGTTAGTTGCGTATTTAACCAAAAAAGGTCTTGAGTTTATTGTTTTTGGATAAAAGACAGCCAAGTTTTATCCAAAGAAAAAAACATATGTAGAGTTGTTATTAGATGTGTAGAAGACTTAGAGAAATAGAGCAACAGCCATGGCTCTATTTGCTTCCAATTTGTCCTCTTAAAATGCCAGGCAAAAAGAGGTTCCTAAGTATTTTGTGCTATTACCCTCTAGGGTTATATTTATTGTGTTTTTTAAAACACTGTATTATCTGTCTAGTACTATAAGTAGGCATTTCTATATAAATCGCTTTAGAGAAATTTTAGATGTCGCTTAAGTGGTCACCAATTTTCGCAATTCCTAACACCTGTGGCAAATTGAAAGAAACCGATTGGTTAGAAAATACTTCGCTTTATTAATCAATGCTGTCTGACAAATAATATTTAATTGACCCTGTATATATCTCGCTTATAAAACTTCCCAGTTACTAAATTGCATAAAATAGATACTAATAATTGATTGCGAATGTATGCAAAAAAGAGGTGTTGCTCAAGTTTGCAATGCACTCGGTTATTGTAGCTTAAATTTATATAAATTAGATATAAAAATTGAAAGATGTGGTTTGAGACAGGAAAACGAAACACCTCTGCTATTCCAAATATGCCGATGTTTCGATCATATATCCGGTGTTCTTCAGGAATGCTAAATTTCACAAAATATGGGCACATTAAGTGTTTGCGTAGCTTTATGTATATGTTTATTAACGTAGGGTCTTTACAGCCATAAAGCCTCTACGAAGGTGCTATAAGTTTCTTACAACTCTGTACTTATATTTATAAAATGTTTTAATCTTTTTAGTGCATTTCGTAGAGACAGTTTTAATAAATTTGTTTATATTTAGTAAGTATATTGACTCTTTGAATTTGCCCAAAAACCCGAAGTTGATGGTTGCCATAGAAACACAATAAAGCAATGGGAAATAGAACCACAAGGTTACGGCTTGTCTGGGAGATCACCGAAAAGAAATCGAGGTCGAGGGCGGCTGTCCGCAAGGCAGCTGCTTATCACCTCGACTATGATGTCTCTTGATGGATGGGTCGTGATACCAAGAAAGTTTATTGGCAGAGTTTGTGATCGAATGCAAAGGGCATGTAGAATAATAGAACAATGATGCACCGAGACAGGACTGTCAGTCAACCCTGGCAAAACAGAGCTTGTGCTCTACACCAAAAGAAGGAAAACTACACGATTCCGCTCACCCACGCTGTACGATGACAGCCATCGACAGCGGGCTGACCTGGAAAAGTCATGCAATAAGGCAACAGCATTGACATGGCAACTACGCAGGGTAGTGGGCAGTAAGTGGGGTCTAAAGCCACACTTCCTGCACTGGCTGTACACTGCGTGCCACGTTTCCCCCCTCAAGGGGTTGTGGTGGACAAAAGGGGTGGTTAAAATAAATAAATTCCGCAGCTTCAATGCCCTGAATCTACTGAGCTGAACTAATCTTTGCTTTATCCAGCCTTAAGAGAGCGATTGCCCGGAAACTACCCCAGATCGGAGAGTGGTCGTGAGTATAAAAGACCTTAATAAAATTGCGCCATCCACTTGAATAAGCTCTCTCTTCAAGGATGCTGGACAAAGGTACTCGAGGGATGCTAGAGCACGAGTAAAAGCGGGAAACCAAAGAAAGTATATAGTGACCCAGCAGAAACAAGACAAGATCCGCACGAATCATATTCAACTCCGAACAGTGTATTCAACCAAAAATAATTGCATTCAAATTAATATATAAAATTAAAAACCTGTGAGTATGACAAATGTATACCCAGATGGCAAAATCCGAAATAAAGACAAAAGTAACCCTCAATACCCAACCCTAAAGCCTCTTTTATATAAGGGCGAATTCCGCATTTTTCTGACATGTATGACAATCTCTTGTCAAAATTTTGACAGGGTGTTCAGTCAGCGTTGAAAATTTAACTTTTTTACGACTTTATCAATACCTAGTGCAATAAGTACTCAATAGTGTCAAACGTGACAAATTTTGTGAAATCTTGGGAAAGTTAGCAAAAAAATGATATTTATATTCATAGTAATAATATTGTTCATGCACACACATATTTGCGTTTACTATAAGTATATTAATTACGTAAAAAAAAAGTGCATCAAGAAAAAACAAAGTCTACTCTGTACGGCACTAATTAAAATTTCCTCAAATGTATTATTGCCATTCTCAGCTCTTGGACCTATTTCTTGCACTTCTTGATTTGTTATTGGATGGAACCACTTCATAATGGGCACATAAACTCGTTAGAGTTACATATTCTTTACAGTCTTCACAGAAAATTGACTGTAAGATTTGAAACAAAAATTTAATAGTTCAAGTAAAAAAATTCAAATTTTGGGTACCTACCTCGTTCTCTTTATCAAAATACGTTTCTAATCGCTTGCAGGAAAAGTAAAAATTAATAAATGCAAGTGGATATCAAATAATGGCGATTTCTCTCTTGAAAGCACTCTATTGCAAATTGACAATCATAAAGTCAATCATGTGATAAATATAACAAAAATCCGCAGAAAAGCTGAACTAAGGTTAACTTTTTGCAAAATTCGCCAAGCGGAAAAATGTACATTCCGCTATCATGTAAACATAATTTTTCTTGTTGTTAGCGATTTTGCGAATTTCGTCGAAAATTGCGAATATTCGCTCTCATATAAAAGAGCCTTAAGGCTGTAGATAAAAATAAACCCTGATTTATGTGTGAATTCTGGGTTAAACAAAAGTGACAACTGCTGACAGATATCAGCTGGGGAGCCACCAGAATTCCAACCTCACTGTGATACTGACTACCCCAATTTTATCCCAAAATAAAATTAAGTGAAACTATGTTTTGTGGCTTACTCTATTCGCAAAAGGGATCTAAAACCTGGGGTATACGTTATACGGAGCATATGTACATATGCCTCGCTTACAATGAGGCCCTTGTTAACCTAAGAACTTATTCCTGAGTAATGACTATTATGGTAGGGTACCATCCCCTTAAAATCAAAGGAAGGTCGGCACCAGGTTAAGTACTGGATATGTCCACCAGAATGGATAAATTTCCAATAAAAAGCAGGAAGTCAGCCTACCTTAGTCTCTGCTCACAAATACCTCAGTCCCTCATTCGTTCTGTTGGAACCCTAGGCTATGCTATCCAGTGCTCCAGTCACAGCCAACCAAAGGTTTGTTTGGTTTCGATGAAGAATGAATGAAGTGTAGAGTGAATGAAATTAAAGCTGAACTTCTGAACTTGAAGTTAAAAAGGCCTTGGATGTAGGATGGCCTTCCACAAAATTCAAGCTTGTGGTCTAGAAGCGATAACTTTCCACAGTTAATTTAATTTATTGGTATAATACCAGAAACCAAAACTTTAAAAATCCGCTAGAGCGATTTCCTTTCAATGGCAGCTAACCTTAGCCAAGCACAAGAGAAGAAGTATCAAATTCTAGTGCAAAAATCCTCAGTTCATTTGTTCCTCTTTTTTTTTCAAATTCCTAGCAAATTTCACTTCGCAATGGGTCAGTCTCTCATTGGTCAGGATTTGACCAATCAGGATCTTTGTTTTGATTTAAAGTACCAAAACAAAACATGCCAAAAGTGATTAATAATTCTGAATTTATGACCAGAAATTGTTTCAGAAGGACTGAATATATTATACCGGGTGTCCAGCAGAACCCTGGACATAGGAGATTAACATGGGAAATCGGTTTTTATTTTTTTGCGCCTGTACGGTTGATTTGATTGAAAAACTTTTAAGATTAAAGTTGTAGAGCTTATGGTCAGCTATCATCCTGCAATTTTACCAATATCTCAGTTTTGGCTCTTTTTTTGGAAAAACGCCTCGAAAATTGCAAGAATTTGAATTAGGCGCGTCACTCCCGCCATGCATGTGCAGTGTCGCCAACATAATAATTTCATATGTAAGAGTCAGAGCCGATTTTTCTTTCTTATTTATTTTTAGGGACTATCATGTAGTAATTAACGTGATTATACAGTGAAAATATGTTGGCGACACTGCACATGCATGGCGGGGGTGACGCGCCAAATTCAAATTTTTGCACTTTTCGAGTCGTTTTTCCAAAAAACTGCCAAAATTGGGGTATTGAAAAAATTACAGGATGCTAGCTGACCATACGCTCTACAACTTTACTCTTAAAAGTTTTTCAATCAATTCAACCGTACAGGCGCAAAAAAATAAAAACCGGTGTCCCATGTTAATCTCCTATGTCCAGGGTTGTGTTGGACACCCGGTATAACCTCAGTAAATGCATTTTTGGGTTTTATTTTTATCAAAAAAATATCCACAAAATACAATCCTAGGTTAGAAATCACAGGTTCGGAGTTGAACATTTTAAAAACCGTTACATGCGGTAATCAGACCGAGGATAATCTATGGGGCCGTGGTCTGTCATGCTACGTGCTGAGGTTGGCCAGACTGCAGAGACTAGTCTGCGTAGCCATAATGGCTGCATTCAGAACAACAGCGGAAGCAGCCTTACTGGATCTGCCGAAGCTTCCAATCTGGGTTAATAGCGCCCTGCAGGAGGATGGATTACTGCGGACAGTGGAAAAATACAGCTTTGGGAAGTGGTCACAAGCAGATCGCCAGCCTCATTCAGCGGGACATGCATGCACGCATTCACCGATTATCTTGTCGCAGGAGGGGCGCCCACTCGATCAGGTGAGACTGAAACAGCCATTTGGAATAAACATCCCAAGAGGGGACGAATTCAAGGAAGAGCTGCTTCAGCAACTGTCGCGTTCTCTGACACCTTGAATCAACTCGGATTTTTCGGTCTTCTTGGAATCGTCAGGAACTCGAGGTAGAAGGGAATTGAAAGTTTGTTGCCCAACAATTTGGGTTTGTGTCTGAACTCCAGAAGGTAATTTCTTTGGAGGCAGTGAGCGAGATAGTTCAGGTTAGTTCAGGTTAGCTGGTTCAAAGAATTTACAATTTCCCATATCTCGCTATTACGAGAAGACCTAGAGCTTTGAGACATGTTAAATAAAAAAAAAGAAAAAAAAAACGATAGGGTAGTATCAGAGAACCGGGAGTGTTTTATTCCTAAGATAAATCAGAGGGGAATAAAATACTCACCAAATGTTAGGGATGCCACTGAGTTTGTAATCGAATGCCGGAAACTCAGAAACCGACGCAACGGAACTTGCACTTCCGCTGGAGTTACAATTAATACAATTAGTAGGAAAAATATATGTATGTATATATTTTTTTCTTAATCATTCAGTCAAAATTAAAATATAATTATTTACCTGTTGGATGGTTGGTTGTACTTTGATCTGGAATACAAATTACTATTGAAGGGAAGAAAATATCTAGACCGAATTAAATTTAATAACACAATCGAATAGAAAATGATGAAAACACAACTTATGAAAGAATAGATTATGCTTGGAAATTTGGGTACCCAGATGAAAAGAAGAATTTTATGAAATATTAAACTACTACTAACAATAGTTAACACTATAGATTCAAATTTAATTTGTTAATTCCACGGTTATATACTCGGAATTAAATAACTGTCCTTTTCCTGAATTCTCAGTTCTTCAGAAGTAGCATAAAAACAGATAACCTGAACTGGATCTTCTTATTATCTAATACAATAATGATCGATTCAATATCCAGATCAAAGATAAAATGGTTATACCATATTAAAGTTCAACAAATTTTTTCTTTCCCCTTGGAGGGGGGGGGGGGTAATTAAGTGAAGCTCAAACAACAAAAAATGATTCAAGAATGACTCACCAAGATTGTGATTTCGTGGTTTCGTGCACTCTATGCTTGAATGTTCACGCTTTATTCTCAAGTTGAGGTTTTGTAGGACTTCAGCTTTCACTATCAAAATTTCTTAAAATTTAATTAACTCCTTTAAAAACACAAGTCCCTTCCCTAAGCGAGTCTTCAAACCTGCAGGCTACTATATAAGCTTCCGAGCTCGCTCAGTGAGCTCACTAGAAGGGTAAGTGGGACTTGGAAGGAGATTGGGTAGGGCTCTAGACTAGAGTTCTCACAAGAGACGAATCAAACAGGAATACGGCTAATTAGGGGCGTTATTCGATAATCGTTATGTAACATGACGGAGACTTTTCTACCACACTTTTTTGACAAATCTCTCCCGTCATTTTTTTCAACAACCTCGCCACCAGTACCTTTTTTTTTTCAACAACGTTGCCACCAGTACAGGTTTATTTGTAACATACCAGCAACACAACACAAGCTTCTGAGAATGATCAGGTATGGTATACAGACGGATCAAGAATGGTTAATACACAGTCCTCAAAGGCTGAAATATACAAAGCAGGCCCTGTAGACTGCGAGGGCTTCGCCTTGGGAAGCCACAGGGCGATTTTCCAGGCGGAGGTGTTCGGCAATACTGGAGGTGGCCACACGAACAGAAGTCAGACAGGGAACAGAGCAAGGCGCACAAGGCGGCTCTGCGAGCGATTTACAGGAGCGGAACGAGTTCAAAGCTCGTTCAGGACGAGAAAAAAGTTGGTTCGAAACTAAAAGGGTAACTCTGGGATGGGTTCCTGGACATAGGGGTATCGAGGGGAACGAGCGTGCCGACGAATCGTGGGAGAAATGCGCGGACAGGGTTATTAGGCAGAGTAGAAACATGTGGTGATGTTGCAATAACACATAAACACATTGAAGTAACAGGATACCTGAAGTCGATCATCTGGAAGTCACTCACATCCCTTGAAAAGACCTAATTGCATAGTCTAGGGCACGGACAGGGTTGTTGTTTAGAAGCCTGGAGAGGGTTAATCCGGCCCTGTACATCGCTTGCAAGGGCGGACTATGCCTATGTCACCATTATGGGCTCATGCTGTTTAAATGGTAGTGAGCTGTCCTGTACCGTCTAGAGCCCTTGTGCTAGAACCCCAATACTAGAACAGCTGAACAGTTGAACAGAACCATCTCAAATTTTGGTTGTCATCTTAAAGAGGCGAACCGCGTCTTCGATTCTCAGTCTGGTGCTCTTTTACAACGTTACATCCAAGAACCGAAACAGGCTAGTTTTTACTGAGGATATGGCGATAAATAAAGAAATGTTGTCCAATCCAGATCATTGCTTTAACATGCAGATTAATTTAAATAGACTCTATATTCCCCTTCATAGGAAGCTACTCAATTACCCATGGATAGGTTTCTACGGCCTCAAATGCGTCTAAGTGAACAAAACTTTTCCAGAACATGTGACTTTAATAAACTGAAACAGTGTAGTCAAACAGGTAACCAGTCCGCCCCAAAACCCTACTAACGATAACAGTGACTGCATTGACAATGCACGTTGTTGAGAGCCGTGGTGCCAAAATTACAGCTCTTTAGTGGCTCTTAAAAGCCAGCGAACGAAACGTGGCTACATCGCCAGAGCCGGATTAATCATTAGGCAGAGTAGCGCATCGACGACGAAACTCTATTAATCCCGCTCGAATGGATGAATAATTAACGCCCTGGACGCCCGTGCACGCACAAAGAAAACAAAAATTTGATCGAACAAATATGTGATGTTGCAATAAGACATAACACAATGAAGTAACAGGATACCTGAAATCGATCATTTGGAAGTTACTCACATCCCTTGATCAAGTTGAAAAGATCTAATTGCATAGTCTAGGGCCCCGACAGGGTTGTTGCCTAGGAGCCCGAAGAAACTTAATCCGGCCCTGTGCGCGGACAAAGGCTAAACATGTCTAAGAGTAAGTAAAAGGTACGTCTCTCACACTCTGAATGAATGGGCATGAGAGAGTACAAGAACAAAATGGACACAGTCAGGATAGATAGATCCAAAGCTCCCTTGTGGCTTCTTGGGAGAAGCTGACAGTGCCTGGGAGACCTTATAGGAATCCTTGCTGGACACTGCAGACTAAACAGACACAAGAACCTCCTAGGAATGGTTGACAGTCCACTGACTCTGCACCCACTGTGGGGCAGGGCAAGGAGGAGAGTCGTCATACCACTTTCTGGGAGTGTGCCATAGGTGGGCGCGACTGCGCTATAGGACCCTTGGAGCCGCTTTTCTGTCGGACGAGGTACTCTCCTTCATTATAGCGATGCGTGGACTCGTGGAGGGAATAAGGGCCCTGGTGGAGTAGGGAAGAGTGGACCGGAGGACTGTGAAAAGAACCTTTACCCAGTAAACAGTCGAACGTTGTTTCAACGTAGAATCATCGTTTGGTCCGTTGATTTATAGTTTTTTATAGATTTTAACTTGTTGATTTAAGGTTGATATAAGCTATAGTGCACAATCATGTATTTCGACGTTAAATCAACGTTGTTAAAACGTGTTTTGGATGTGTTTTGATATTGGTTGAATATAAGTGTAAAGTTGATATTGACAGTAATTAAACCGTCACGAATGCGCGGTTGCAAAATGTCTTTTAAAACTTATCATCATTTGCTCGGTTGATTTATAGTTGTCTCTTTGATTTTTGGTTAATTTTTTCGAAAACGGACAACCATGGTTTTCGACGTTAAATCGACGTTGTTAAAACGTGTGTTGAATATGTTTAGATATTGGTTGAATTTATAACGTTGATTAAATCTTGAAAATAGGTTTACATGTCACATACTCTGAGCGCTAGGTGGCGTTGGCATAAACGGCGGACGACCCAGATTCCTATAACGAGGTTTAGAGGGGTAGGACGTATGTTTAGATAATGGTTGAATTTATAACGTTAATTAAACGTTGAAAATAGGTTTACATGTCCCATACTCTGAGCGCTAGGTGGCGTTGGCGTAAACGGCGGACGACCCAGATTCCTATAACGAGGTTTAGAGGGGTAGGACGTATTGCCACGATCCCAGGTGTTTATCTTTCTCACGCGTGTCGGGCGTCGGCACTGTCGGCTGCTTGAGACTTGAGATGTTATTCGTTTCGTTTTTGTTTGTGTATCGTTTTTTAGGGTGAAAAATTTCAAATCGCTTGAAAGAGACAAGATGGCTGGAATCTCACCACCACCACCATTGGTTTTGATGAGTGTCGCTATACTATTTTGCAGGCCAACTAATTTAAGTAGATATGGTTAAATTAAGCTGTACTAAATTAGGTACATATAGGCATATTAAGGCTGATATAAATTATTTACCTATACATCCCAACAAAAATTAATGCTTGACAATCAAAACTTTATTTTCTCTAGAATTACCGTCTCATTGAGAAAGCATTTCAATCACTTCCTAACCAGATTCAATTTCCAACAAAATTCTTTTCAATCCTATATACCTAATTTCCCTTGAGCTCCACTAAATGTTTTGATATCAAAATGTCTTTCTTTTTAAATTAATTTTCAGAATCTCGAACATAAATAGGTACTCAAAACAAACAGAAGGCAACAGAGAAGTTGCCGAAACATTAACTAAGTGGATCCGTCCGAGCCCCTTCCAGGGTAAATTGTTATTAGTGGGAAATTCCTTTTCCAACAATCCAATATCGTCCAAAAAAGTGTATGAGGTAGACATTACCCAAAAGTAAATAAGTACTAAAAAATTTAATTCTTGTTTAAAATTATTCCTAGTTTACAGTCACCCCGAGTCAACCCCTAAGTGCTGTCCTTCCTTTGGTTTTAAGTTTTAACATATATATCATCAAAAATGAATTTATAAAATATAACTATTTTACTAATGATTGTAATTAGCACAAGTATTTTATTTCCAATAAAACATGTTTAAAATATGTTATGAATTTTTGTAAGTATGATAAAATGCAAAGTTTGATCTATAAAATACGTAGAAATGTCAACAAATGGATGTCTTGTGGATGTGACATGTGACAACGTAGTGTGCTACTTGGGGTCAAACACTTTTTTGTATGTGCTTTTTAATTAATCATTAACGCTCTGTATATTTTTAACAGCATTTTTGGTTCACAGTTTTTGTCTTAAACTAAAATTAAAACTCAATAAACAGGTTCACTCATTTTTATCGAATAAGTTTTAACTGGGTTCAAAGTTCAAACCCCTCGTAAAACTTATTTGACATAAATTATATTCATGTAAATGGAAAAAAAGATGAAAACGTTGATTTAACGTTTTATGTAAGGTTGATAGATACGTTGAATAAACGTTTTAGGCAAGGTTGATTAAGCGTTTTAACCAAACGTAGATTAAATGTCTTAAGCAAACGTTGATAAAACGTTTTAAGAAACGTTGATTCACCGGACATAACTACGTTGAAAAAACGTTTGGTTATAGGTTTTTTTTTAACGTTGAATCAACGTTCAACTGTTTACTGGGTAAGGCCTAGTCGCAAGGCTTCGACCTCCCACTATTTAACCCCAACGAAAGAAGTTGATATGTATGGGTTTATACGGCAAATATCTTAATGTTGATATTGCGCATTATGCAGAACTCAAACCGACCAGAGGAGGAGATAAAAGACTTGCATCACGATCTCTGATAGCTTATAAATCCTTTCGATGAAGAGTTACACACAAAATTTGAATAAAAGTTGAGAATGCTGAAAAGCGAAACTATAAACCATTAATGTCATCAAGTAGGCGTTGGAAATCTGACTTTGACATTTTTATCGTATCTTCTCATCATGTGATAAAAAGAGATAGGCCTCATCTCTAAAATGACAGCACATCCCTAGCAGTGTTCTTTGAGGTGGCTTACTCAAAGAACTAGAGCTGCTTTCAAGATTGTCGAAACGAAATAATTCTAATAAATCTTATTTGAGAAAAAGTACCTTACAATACATACATTACTACATTTAAATAATAATAAAACTGTTTATATTTACTAATAACATGTATATTTTTCCTTCTCGTTAAGCCCTTCGCGAATCGCCACCACCACAAGGGCCTCGCAACGTTTACGACTTTCACAGTATACAGGACGAATTAAGAAAACAAGAGCCAGAAACCTCAGATTTGTGGCGTGTATAGTACCATTTTTTCGAAAAAATAAACATTAGACCCGTGTGAAATCGAGCCGGAGACATGTGCGATGTTTTGGGGCGCAAGCAAACGTCGTCGTATATCGTTACGGGAGATCCTATGCAAACAAATACGAGATTTAAGATAACAACTCAACTCGGAAATTGGACAGGGAATGTTGCGTCTAAATAACCTCTTTTAATCAGGATTTTTGTCAAAATTGTCACTTTTTAATAATTAGGTCCATTCGAAGCAAAATTCTTGTGTTCTTCGCCACTATGACGTCCATTGTAACCATGCACAACAAATTCGTCTGCGACCTGGTCGACGCCTCCAAGCTCTTTCCCCATAACGTCTTCTCAGTGATCCCCAGTGTCCTGTTCCTGGTCTCCATGTTTACGTTGCTTTTTGCGCAATTCCACAAATATACCAACGAGTTTACCTCGTGGAAGTCTAGAATTGGCAGGGTAAGACCTAGAGATCCATGTTCCTTATCTCAAAGTACTTTTTAGGATCTAATTTTCCATTGGACCTACTTTTACACCACACGGCTCTGGTTTATCTTTCTGAAGGTGTGCAGGTGGATGATGGTGTACTCAGACAGAGCTATAGAGGTAGGTCACCTTCTATATCAAGCTGCTTTATTTTTTGAAATCAGCATTTTTCAAAAGTTGAAAATTAACTTGAAAAGTGACCTTAAACACTAAAACCAATAACAATAATTTGGTTCCAGATTCTAAAACAAATTTCCTTCTTAATAAAAGCACCTATAAAAAAAACAGCATTTTTAGAAGCATTTTCAAGATTTGAAAGGCAGAAAGTTAAACTTTAAATGCGACTAAAACCTGAATTTAAACTAAAAACTAAAACTTAAGTCTGAAAGGATAAAATACTCAAATTACTCAAAACTTTTTAAGCTTCAAAAATATTGAATACTGGACAGATGAAAAAATGGTGTCATTTTCAACCGGTCAAGGTGTTGATCTATCACTAGCTTTGCTTCAATATTTTTAGAAGAGGCGTTTTCAAGGATTGAGAGAATTAAAATTTAAAAACTGAAAATTCAAAGACTGTGCCATTTTCAAGTGATTAACTTATGGATTTATCAATAGCTGTAGTAATTTTTTTTTAATCAGCATTTTCAAGAGTTGAAAATATTAAAAATGAACTTGAAAAGTGACCTTAAACACTAAAATCAACAATAATTTGGTTCTAGATTCTAAAATAAATTTTCTTCTTAATCAAAGTGCCTTAAAAAGAAAAACAGCATTTTCAAGATGAGAGATTAAAACCGGGAAACAACTCAAAAAATTAAACTTTTCAAGCTTCAAATATATTTAAACTGAACTGTTGAAAAAATTGTGTCATTTTTAAGTGGTCAAGGTATTGATCTATCATTAGCTTTGCCTCAAACTTTTTAGAAGAGGCATTTTCAAGGATTGAGATAATTAAAATTTAAAAACTGAAAATTCAAAGACTGTGCCATTTTCAAGTGATTAACTTATGAATTTATCAATAGCTGTAGTAATTTTTTTTTATCAGCATTTTCAAGAGTTGAAAATATTGAAAATTTACTTGAAAAGTGACCTTAAACCCTGAAATCAACAATAATTTGGTTCCAGAATCTAAAATAAATTTTCTTCTTAGTCAAAGTACCTTAAAAAGAAAAACAGCATTTTCAGCAGCATTTTCAAGATGAGAGACTAAACTGGGATTTAAACTAAAACTTAATTCTTAAAGGATAAAAAAACTTAAACTACTCAAAAAATTAAACATTTCAAGCTTCAAAAATATTGAAAACTGAACTGTTGAAAAAATTGTGTCATTTTTAAGTGGTCAAGGTATTGAAAGTCATTAGCTTTGCTTCAAACTTTTTGGAAGAGGCATTTTCAAGGATTGAGAGAATTAAAATTTAAAAACTGAAAATTCAAAGACTGTGCCATTTTCAAGTGATTAACTTATGGATTTATCAATAGCTGTAGTTATTTTTTTTTAATCAGCATTTTCAAGAGTTGAAAATATTGAAAATTAACTTGAAAAGTGACCTTAAACACTAAAATCAACAATAATTTGGTTCCAGATTCTAAAATAAATTTCTTTCTTAATCAAAGTACCTTAAAAAGAAAAACAGCATTTTCAAGATGAGAGACTAAAACTATGGGATTTAAACTAAAACTTAATTCTCAAAGGATAAAAAAACTTAAACTACTCAAAAAATTAAACTTTTCAAGCTTCAAATATATTTAAACTGAACTGTTGAAAAAATTGTGTCATTTTTAAGTGGTCAAGGTATTGATCTATCATTAGCTTTGCTTCAAACTTTTTGGAAGAGGCATTTTCAAGTATTGAGAGAATTAAAATTTAAAAACTGAAAATTCAAAGACTGTGCCATTTTCAAGTGATTAACTTATGGATTTATCAATAGCTGTAGTTATTTTTTTTTAATGAGCATTTTCAAGAGTTGAAAATATTGAAAATTAACTTGAAAAGTGACCTTAAACACTAAAATCAACAATAATTTGGTTCCAGATTCTAAAATAAATTTCTTTCTTAATCAAAGTACCTTAAAAAGAAAAACAGCATTTTCAAGATGAGAGACTAAAACTATGGGAATTAAACTAAAACTTAATTCTCAAAGGATAAAAAAACTTAAACTACTCAAAAAATTAAACTTTTCAAGCTTCAAATATATTTAAACTGAACTGTTGAAAAAATTGTGTCATTTTTAAGTGGTCAAGGTATTGATCTATCATTAGCTTTGCTTCAAACTTTTTGGAAGAGGCATTTTCAAGTATTGAGAGAATTAAAATTTAAAAACTGAAAATTCAAAGACTGTGCCATTTTCAAGTGATTAACTTATGGATTTATCAATAGCTGTAGTTATTTTTTTTTTAATGAGCATTTTCAAGAGTTGAAAATATTGAAAATTAACTTGAAAAGTGACCTTAAACACTAAAATCAACAATAATTTGGTTCCAGATTCTAAAATAAATTTCTTTCTTAATCAAAGTACCTTAAAAAGAAAAACAGCATTTTCAAGATGAGAGACTAAAACTATGGGATTTAAACTAAAACTTAATTCTCAAAGGATAAAAAAACTTAAACTACTCAAAAAATTAAACTTTTCAAGCTTCAAATATATTTAAACTGAACTGTTGAAAAAATTGTGTCATTTTTAAGTGGTCAAGGTATTGATCTATCATTAGCTTTGCTTCAAACTTTTTGGAAGAGGCATTTTCAAGTATTGAGAGAATTAAAATTTAAAAACTGAAAATTCAAAGACTGTGCCATTTTCAAGTGATTAACTTATGGATTTATCAATAGCTGTAGTATTTTTTTAATCAGCATTTTCAAGAGTTGAAAATATTGAAAATTAACTTGAAAAGTGACCTTAAACACTAAAATCTAACGATAATTTAGTTAAAAAAAATCGTGAACAGTTTTCCTTTTTAAAAAAAAATATGTGTATACATAATAAAATTGTTAAAAAAGGACATTTTCAAGATTTAAAAACGTAGAAACCAATGTTGAATGCACTAAAATCAATGATAATAAGGATCAGAAATCAAGAACAATTTTCTACTTAATCAAAGCGCCTTAAGACAAAAACATTATTTTCACGAGTTGAAAAAGTTGAAAGTTAATCTTGAAATGAGACTTGAAACACCGAGATTTAAGACAAGTTTATTCAAACTTTAATTAAAACTCCTTTTTCCCGACTTAAAGGCGACTTAACAAAGGAAGAAGCATTTTTTTAAAAGGGCTTATTCAAAAGTTTAAAACGTTGAAAAATAAACTTGAAAAGTAGCTTTAAACACACAAATCGGAAAAAAATGTGTTTTCAACATTGAAATATGATAACATGAAATATGATAAACAGTGATTAGTGTCAAAAATTGCTTTCTGCTTCATTTTGCCCCTTTTGCTTGCCAGAAAACCTTAAAACTTGAAATAGTGTAAGCATGATAGTAATGATCATAAACAGTATTTTTATGATATTTTTCAAATTTAACTCATCACAAACAGAGAATTTTTCCCTTCTTAAAAAAAACAAAACTAGAGTCATTTTCAAGGCTAAAAACTTGGAAATGGTTAAACATATTTGAATGTGGTATCTCAACAAATTAGCTAGTTGAAAACTAATAATTGTTTGTTGACATTTTCAAGAACCGATAATAACTAATATAACTACCAAAAGAAGCATTTTCAACTCTTGATAATGTTTAGGTAGGAGACTCTGAATTTTTGACAGAAAAGGATGACAAATGACTTTTGTTCTTTCATTATTTTCTTTTGATATTTCACATCCAACTAGAAGACGTTCTCAAATGAACATCCTCTACTTTATCAACGCCGAAAGTGTTTTTGCTTTTCAGAAAACCTCTAGGGGTCTAGAAGCGTACTACAACAAACTATTAACCCATTGTGGCGTTTTAGCTTTGGTACTGATAATCGCCTTGGTACCTTGCGTCATAGTATACCTGAAGTACTTTTACAGGCACGAAATTCCTAATTTTTTAATGTGGTAAGCGCTTGCCTGAAAAACATTTCAAAACTGCTAGAACACGATTTCCAGGGTAGGGGAAGATCCCTGGATACGAAGCGAAATGGGTACCTCTGGGCACTACCTGGAAAGGCCCCCAAGGGCCGATATCTACAGCCCTCAAAAGCACAACTTGTCATTCAGATCGGGAAGGTCCTCAAGTGTGGACACGAACGTGTATCTGAGCAAACCGAGTCCCTTTCTGAGGCCTTGCAAATCGGCAGTTAGCGTAAAAAAGTCTTCTGAGGAGATTGCTGACTAAAAGACAATTATTGCTGACTAATCGACTCGATATACAATACAAAGTGTTTATGCAAAGCCTTGTAGGTAGTTCTTGGATTTAATTATAGCTCAAAATCTTAACACGTTTAAGTGTTTATCCCGGAACGGTGGCCGCTATTCGTGAGTTCCCTGAGGATGTGGGAGGGGCTCGCGATTGGCCGAGATCCGCCTCCTTGCCTACTTGGTCTGTTTTAAAGAACTCTAAATTAAAATGCGTGAAATTGGGGAGTGAATCGGGTTATTTGAGCTGTGGGGAGTTATTTAGTGACAGAATTGACCACTGGGATAAAATAGCAAAAGTGACCATTAAGTTAAAATTTTAAGGTAAGTTTTTTCTCCATTTTATCTAGAGTTAAGCCAAGAGAAGTCTCTTTAAGACCAATTCAAACATTTTGTTGATAGTTTGGATTTTATGGCACATTCCAGTCAATCAGACGTGTTGATAATGTCGAGACTTCGTCGACTTAGGACGTTATCAAAATTACGTCTTAAGTACGTCTTATAGACTTATAAACTTAATATTCTCGAATCATATGAGTCATCTTTTTTTTGTTATTTTTTGACATTGAATTAATTACGTCTTTCTGACATTATTGCTACGATTAATTTGTTACGTACATGTAGTTTACGCAAATTTATAACATATAAGATAAATACCTTGGAATGGCTATAGATTAGAATATGCTCCTGACTAGAAATTACGTATAAATTAAGTCGTTCTTAAATCATATTGGTTATCTTTTTTATTATTTTACTTATTATGATTACGTCATATTTATGTCAAATTTACCTCGATTGTTGCCACTTTACTGGATGGCTACATGCCTTGGATTGGCTAAGGAGTAGAATATGCTAAATTATGTCTTTCTAAAATCATATTCATCATCTTTTTTATTTTTTTTTTACGTCTAATTAATGGACAAACTTAGGTTTTCCTGATATTATTAATATAAATTATTTGTTACTCAGTATATGTTACGTAAAACTTAAGTCGATTGCTGCCATGTTAGTCATTTTCGTTTCACAGCGGTTCTGGTTCTGATTGACATAAAAATGACAGACCAGCTGATTTCCAACCAATCAGTTTTGATGAAAATCAGCTGGTCTGCCATTTTTTTGTCAACCGGAACCAGAACCGCTGTGAAACGAAAAATGACTTTAGTGAGACGTATAAATTAAGTCATCATCAATCAAGTTTTTGACGTCGAATTAATGAGACTAACTAACGTCTTTTAGACGTCTTAATACTTATATTTTACGGTACTTACTACTTTTTACTGGCACTGGTTAAATGCCTTGAAATGGCTATGGATCAGAATATGCAAAGGACATTATCTAACAGCTATTGATGATTTTTGCCTTTACTTTAGAATAATGCCGAGGAAACGAAGATCGGTGAGTTCGGAAGACTCGGATGACGATTTCGATGACATCAGGCATCCTCAGAGAAACGCAGCCAATGCTAGGGAAAGAGCTCGAATGCGTGTACTGAGCAAGGCATTTTGTAGGTGAGGTCTAGTTGTTATCTTTGTCTACCATGAGTGGCCTACCATGAGTGGCCTTTTCCCATCATAATTTTGTAGCTTATAATTTAGCTTACCATTGAGGTAAAAACAAGATTGTTTCAAAATTGATTCTATGGTTTCAACTTTGCGTTAAAAAATATTAATTTTAACTAAAAACGACTCAAATATAAGTTGCATGATAGAACAATTCTTTGTAGTTCAAATATCTATGAAAAATAGATAGATATTCGAGATTTTCTGTATACATATCTCCACATACCCCAGATTCATTAGAAGACGTCATCTAGAAAGCTATGCTTTTTTGACAGAAAAGGATGACAAAATCAAAGTAAATGGAGTTTAGTTCTTTCATTATTTTCTTTTGACATCTCACAGCCAACTAGATGACTTTTTTTCAATGAACACCCGGTACACTTGATTATGCTTTCATCTTACCATTCCTATTATGTTTCCTTAAGGTTAAAAACTACTTTACCGTGGGTACCAGCAGACACAAAACTTTCCAAGTTGGACACCTTGAGGTTGGCGACCAGCTATATCGCCCATCTTCGGGCGGTGCTCATGGACCAACCGCCACCCAGCGATGGGACTCATAAGCATCCTCTTACTTTGGTAAGAACAATATTCATTTCTACTATCTTAGGCAGCTACTTAGGACATTAGTAAGTGATTATTTTCACAGTTAAAGTTTTTTCAAAAAACACAAAATAGTTATTTATCTAACGAGTGCGAAAAGTGATTCTTTACCGCAGTTGCCGTTGATCAGCAGTCGGTGTGCAGTTTTTCCTACGAGCGCATGTGTATTAACGTTGGGGTTTTCTGAAATTGAATATTAACGTGTTAGCTATATTGTGCAACTAGTGTCGGAAATTGCACTTTTCACACGAGTGTCATGGTTTGGACATGAGCCGTAGGCGAGTGGTACAACGTCACATGAGTGTGAAGAGTGATTTTCGTACGTGTCGCACACTATACTTTTTCTACGACTGCGATTTTGCTTCATAAATGTTTGCAAAGCAATCAGAAGCGTGCGTAAAGTTCACTTTGCAAACGATTCTGTATGAGAGCGTGCACGATGTGCACTTTGCGCACGCTGTTTGCAATATGCGATTTTCAACGGTAGTTAGTAGTGCGCATTTGTTCATTTTCGAGGCAGTCATAGAAAAATGTTTTTACAGGCATACTTTCGAATCGAATCTAAAAATGGAGTTTAAAATGAAGAAAAAAAATGAGTTTGTGCATCATTTTTAGACGATTTTAACTGAAAAAAAAAACAAAATTTTTATTATTTCAAATCGACATATTATTAAAACAAATGTGTTAGTTTTTTCTTCAACAATGGCTTTTTTTAAATCCATTTTGATAAAAAAAATCATATTTTAGTGCAAAAATTTGCACATTTAAAAGTGCTGAAGAAGTTAAAATTCTTGGCACAAAGACCGAATTTATTTAGTAGGTTTTGGTCTAAAATTAAGATTCACAACTCAGCTTTAAGAGACGGAAATAACTACGTTTGTCATCATTTTTAGGCAACTTTAAACCAAAAAAAATTTTTTTTAAACGACTGTGTTAGTTTCAATCAATTTTGATCAATGAAATTGATTTAGAAACTCAAATTCGAAAAAATTTAAAATTAAGATTTTAGTCCTATTTATCTTTTTAGAAGATGCTAAAATTCTTAACATAAAAATCGAATTTATTTAGTCGTTTTGGTGTGAGATAGAGTTTAAAGCTCAGCCTCGAAAGACGAAAAAAAAATGAGTTTGTAAATATTTACACAATATAAAACAAAAAAGTTATTATTTTGAAACAAACCATAAAATTTCATGTGATTCTCTTCAATCAAGGCGTTTTTTAAACAACAAATTAGTTGTTAATAGGTACTGAAAAAGCTAAAATTTTTGGCTAAAAAATCAAATTTATTTAATTGACGGAATAGAGAACAAACTTCAGCTTTAAGGAACGGGAATATTCAAGATTTTATCATTTTTAAGCCATTTTAAGTGAAATAATAGTTTGTTTATTGCATTTTTCTATTCAGGTTTTGATTCAAAAATTCATTTTTTCGACCATAAATTTATCCTTTTTGAAGCGGCTAAAGATGCGAAAATTCTTGGTTCAAAAATCAAATTTATTTAGTCGAATTTGGTCTAAAAATTGAATTCAATACTCAGCTTTAAAAGAGAGGACTAATTGCGTTTGTCATCATTTTTTAGGCGATTTTAGGCAAAAAAAATTATGTAAGAACGATTGTGATAGTTTTTTTAAATCAATTTTGATCTAGAAATTCAGATTTTAGTACAATTCACCCTTTTAGAATAAGTTAAAGATACTAAAATTCTTGGCATAAAGAAAAATTTTTCTCTACTTTAGTCTGAAGTAGAGTTCAAACTCAGCCTTAAAATTCAATTTTGACCCAAATAATTTGATTTTTACAAGGTGCTAAATTTTGGCTCAAAAATCCATTTTATTTAAACGCATTAATCTAAACATATTTGAGCTTACAACTCAGCTTTAGAAGACAAGCAAAATAGCATTCAAATTCAATTTCGACCCATAAATTTAGATTTTTAGAAGGTGCTAAATATGCACGTTTTTTGGCTCAAAAATCCATTTTATTTAATCGAATTTGGTCTAAAATATTTGAGTTTAAAACTCGGCTTTGGAAGACTTGAAAGAAAAGTGGCATTTTTTTATCATTTTTTGACGGGAATCTTTTTATTTTGAAATTATTGTGACAATTTTTCCCTGATAAAAAAACTTTTTTAGTTTTTTTGTCATTGTGAACTAAAATTCAAATTTTTTTTCACAATTTACTCCTTTTGAAGAAGCTAAAAATGCAAAAATGTTTGGCTCAAAATATGAATTTATTTCATTGATTTTGATCTAACAATTGAATTTAAAACTCAACTTTAAGATAAAAGAAAAACTGTGTTTATCATATTTTTTGGTCACGATTTTAAGTAAAAAAAAATATTATTTCTATTACGATTAGATTATTTAATATTTTGAAAAGATTCTGACAGTGCTTTGTGCAAAAACGGTGCTTTTTGAATCAAGTTTAGCCAGAAATTCAGTTTTTAATCAAAAATTGCAGTGCGAAAAACGATATTACAATGCAAAAAATCTAGGCTCAAAAGTCGATTTTATTTATTCGATATTCGTCCAACAAGTGAATTCAAAACTAAGCTTTAAAATACAAGAAAAATTGTTTTTTTTATCATTTTTAGATGATTTTAATTCAAGAATTATTATTTTGAAACGATGGTGATAGTTCTTTCGT